>BSBK01004160.1:0-616180 GCA_027943335.1 Chamaecyparis obtusa
GAAGACACTCAGGAAAGATCACAAGTATTTTGGATGCGATATGACAAAGATTCAACTCTCTAAGTGCGATGCAAAGACATGAACTAGTACAATAAGGCAAGTGAAGAAGTACAATTTTTGGTAGACTTATGTTATGATGTTTAATATTTAATTAGGGCCTAGTAATATTGTAACATGGAGAAATCCACACAATGTAATTTATATTTTGTAAAATTTCTAAGGATATGATACAAGGCCGATCCCAGGGATTATACTCTTAACTAGGTATAAGTATGTGATGATATTTTTTATTTGAAAAGGGAGAGCGTGAATGCGAACATGATCAACAAAGTGTGGGATGAGAAAAAAGTGAGAACATAGATTGCATGATATGCAAAGGTGAATTTATCTTGTATTTATTATATTATCTTTTGTAATACTAGACAAGAAGGCCAATTTTGTAAGTGCACTATGCACAACTTTTGTATACCTCTAACAAGATTTATCAGTCCTCTAACAAGGACCTTCCTATTGTAATACTCATCTCCTAACAAGGTCTCAATACTTATAGTGCAGATATTTGTGGGTACCATCCCCACCGGGTTTTCCCTTGGCTAGGGTTTCCTTGAAACAAAATTATGATATTATAAGTACTCTTGTGTGTGTACTTATGGATTTTTGGATTAACTTTGTTATTTGTTAATTGGTTAAGAAAGAATATAAACTGGTGTGATACTGATTCACCCCCCTCTTAGTGTCACTTAATCCAAAAAATTGGTATAAGAGCATTAGGACCTTGAAAGAAAAGTCTAATAGCTTAAGGGAGATCCACATGGATGTTATAAGTTTAAAGGAGAACTATGAAGAAACACTAGAATATCTTGATTAGGATAATGCAAATTTGAAATTCAAGTTAAGAAGAGTAGAATATTTCATCAAGAAACTCAAGGAGCAATTGAATCATGCAAGAATTTTAAAGGAAGAACTTTTCAAAATTCAAGATGAACCAAACAAAGATAAATATGATTCAGAACATGTTGAAAAGATTAAGGAAGAAAATGAAATAGTCAAGGATGAATATGATATCTCAAAGCTACATCTGATTAAGGAGATTGATGAAGAAAAATATAAAAATAGGAAAATGAAAGATGAGTTACAATCAGTGAAGACAAAAGCAATAATACTTGAATTGTAGTTGGAAGAAATGAAAGAAAAATATCAAAATATTGAGAAATACAATATCTTGGTGACTTGTGAACTTGAAGAAATAAAGGAACTCATTAAGAAACTTCATCAGAATAGTTTGAAGATTGATGAAAAATAGAACATGCATAAACCAGTTGGAGATAAGACTAGAGTTGGATTTGTAGAAGACATATCTTAGAATAAGGATAATGTAGACATTAACGTTGAGTCACCTAAGAAAGATAGATCCAAAGTTGAAGGATCTAAGAAGGAACAAACCAAACCCTTAGATGACAAGTTCCATGAATGCAATCAGGAAGGACACATGGAGAAAAATTATAAAGGTACAAGCAGTAATAAATCCTTTTTTTGTTTATTTCTTTAATTTCTTTATTTTATGGTCATAAGCTATTCTAATTTGAATAAGAATGTTGAGAAATAAGAGGAAACCAGTAAGCCAGAAGAAAATAAGAAAATAGATGAAAAATAGGTCATCCAACCTAATGAGAACAAACCTGAGGAAAGTGAGAAAGATGTGAAAAGACCTTATGGAAAACCATTGAAGAGGATTGTCTGTTACAAGTGCAACAACTTTGGACACATCACAAGGTTTTGTAAATTACAGATCGATTACAGTCAACTTAGACCTAGAAGAAAACTTCAATGTTACAAGTGCAACAATGATGGACACATTGTGAAGTATTGTAGATTCAATGGAGTAGTAAAAGGACATTTAGACCCTTTGAAAGGAAAAGGGAACTCGGTAAAGATAAGAAAACCTTTGAAGAAATGAAGGAAAAATACAAAGAGAATTGGTTCAAGAGTAGAAACCTAAAGAAAACAATAATGAGCCAAACAAAGGAGAAATGAACAATCAGGAAGACTTAGTAGACCCTACTTGATCTTCGCATGAGGTTAATGCATCTTTATCAACATGAAGGGCCATGAAAGGCCTTAGGGCGAGTGTTGGAATACAACACCAGTACCTCATGTTTCCCCTAGAATGAAGAATGGAGCTGTATGAGCTTGTGTGGAGTTGTGAATGGACATTTAATGACTTCAGTTATCATCGCATGGATCTATTTTTCTAGATCTATGATCGCAGGTGATTGGAAGATTACCTAGAAGTTATTATCTTTATCCAGTTGGATATGGTTTTGTGCATTACGAACTATAAGTTTTTATACTTAGAATTTTTTTTACACCATTTTGATCAAAGAGCAGTAGAGACCTGAGATACAGAGCTAGATTTGTGAAGTGCTTGTGGGATTATCATAAAGTTTGAAGGCAAGCCCCAAATTTCACTATTTGCATAAAAGGTATTTGTGAAATCTCTTTCTGATCTTACAAAATTGTTCTTATAAAAATATAGAGATGGATGCACGTAATTTATATGATATCAAGGATAGGAATAGGTATGAATTCAAGAAACATCAATATAAGTCTATGGAGGATGACCCTGTGGGTGCATTCTAGCACACTCTGCATAAAGTTCTTCATGTAGAAGATATTAAGGCTTACATCCATTGTAAATATGAGAACATAGGCTCATTGGAGATACTTTATGAAATAAAGGACATGATTGATGATGATGATAAGCTCAAACCTAAATTCACCCATTGGAAAACCTAAACATATTGAACTACATAGAACACTTCAAATTTGAAGAAGAATGGATTAAGATTGTGTTCAGAAGATTTCATGACAAATTATTTTGGTTGGGAGGAAATCCTATAATGATCACTAAGGATTTGACTCATGCAGTAACAGGGTTACCTACTAGAAGCAAGTTGTTAATCTCTGCAAAAATTAGCAAGAAGAAGGTAGAAACCCTAACTGGATGTAAATGGAACATGAGAGACATGACAGTCAAGGATGTATCTTAGAATTTCTTCTTTTAGATTAGCTAAATGTTTTTGCAAATTAGTTTTATTATTGTGTAGAAGATAAAATTAGAACTTAGCTAAATTCCTAGTTTGCACGATCTTAGCATTTGAATATATTAGCATAGTTCTCAGGGTTAGGGTATTCTCTCACAATATCTATTAAACAGTTAGGATTCATATACAAGAGCTATATTGTAAAAATTTAACTCAAGAGTGCGCGAGCTCCAAGTATCTATTATGTGCCAATAGTTTCTATCTCTTCTAAGTGACTCTTATTATAACTACACGTTTGATTCAATAAAAAAAATCAAATTTATCAAGATATTTATTTATGCACATTACCCCAACCTACATATTTTTTAAGAACTAGATCATCAAGTCAACATTTTCTGTTGTTGTGGAAGTTGAAATGATTATAAACACAAAAAAGGAAAAAAAAATAGAAATATTTCTTTCAACACAAACATAGAGAAGTTCTTTCATTCACTCAAACATAAAGAAGCTTGAGTGAATAAAATTTAAAATACAAAATGTAGATAAAGGATTGCATTCTAGCATCAGATATAGTTGTTCTAGTCGTGAAAGTCATCTATTTTTCACCACTCTAAAAATTATCCATCCAAAATTTGCAACAACCAATTAACACATTCTTAATTTGAGAGATGAAAATCAATAATTAATAATTTTTATCTCCTTCATGTTTTTTTTATCTCCTTTGCATGTTTAGTTCACAGAGCATGTATTTTCTTCTTTTTTGCCATTAATGGAATGTGGACATTTCCAAGCATGGAAGGTATAGATTTAATCAAGAGAGCCCATAGTGCATTCAATAGAATAGATTAATCATTCACCATTTTCTATCAAATTCTCTAGAAAAAATTTCTGTAACTTTAGACAAATCTAGAATTATAGCTTGTCCTATGAAGAATTTCTAAAAGAAAAAAACTACAAGTTTCTACCTTTTTTTTAGTAAATTTCAATTTTTTCTAGATTTTAGTTGTAAATGTCTTCCTAAATGAAAATGTAACAAATTGGTTTCTTTCTTTCTTTTTATCAGAGTCCATTAGTAATTTTAGTGGCATACTAATAATTTGTTAAATGTTGATCAAATCCTACATTTTACAACTATTGTTGCTTTTTCTTTTGCATATCTTGATTCTTACAACTCAACCAGTGTGAGCTTTACACATTATTTTGCCTATTTTTGGCTTTGCTAACTCTATATGATCTTAATCTTATCCATTTTTCAAACAAACTGAAGTAAATATTTGTCAAAATATGATTTGACTGTAATGGAATATCTTACTCTTATTTTAAATAGCCTCAAAATTGTATTTTAGTTACTAATTATATAGAATGTCTTACAAATTTGATAATAAGTCTATAATTGAAGTCTTTATTAAACTCATTATATTTTTACTTTTAAAAATATTTATCCTTTTAGAAAATAATATCTTTCACCTTATTTTACTTATATTTTTTTAAAATATAGGTATGCTAGTTCTGCTCACATGCAAGAGTTGTGCATCTTTTAGGTAGAGCAAGTTTGTCGTCAATATTTTGCATTCTCTTTCCTCCCACATGGTTGCTTCTTCACTATTAGTAGGGTTTAATTAAATCCATAGATTTCTCCCAAATGCAGCATGTTTATCTTCACCTTTAATAGATGGAAGTTTTCTCCATTTAATTTCTCAACTATCTTGTTTTCTTCTTCTATTTGGCCAACCATTTATCATCCAAAAATCATCCAGCCCCTACCTCTTATGAACAAAATTCTCATAAAATAGTTATCTCAAAAAGATCTATTTTTTACTTTGGTGTGTGAAGCTCAACTCTGCAATTTTCAGAGGGCTCTTGTAGTGGAAACTGGTCTAGTCAATATGGGTGGAAAAACTTTGTGCATAGAGTTAGACAAAATCAAAGAGGAGTTCTCCTTCGACCCCCTGGTGACCCACTACTACAAAGACAATGACATCTGAGGCTTCATGGAAAGAATGAAGGGAGGCCATGAAGAGAAAATCTCCAAGCAATTTGTGTCCTCCTATGATAACATGAAGGTGTTAGTTGGGGGTTTGCTCTTTTAGCTAAATGAAGAGGTCATTGCTAAAGTGAAAAGGTTGTCAATGGAGGGTAGGAAGTATAAGAAAACCAGTCAGACGCTGGATGTTACCAGTCTCAACCAATTCTTCAGGGCGGGTGAGAAACTAGTAAAAAAGTCTGGAGGTTTCAACCATGAGTAGCCCCCTAAGTTTTGGCCCAAGGTGTGTCATATAATTATGAAACACTTCACTCTAGAGGGTAAATTTACTATTTTTTATTACTATCATTTGTCATTCCTCAACCATATTAGGAACATGGACCTCATTTCCATCCCTTTCTATCTCCTCCTCTCGATTAAAAGCAACATCCTAGACATTAAGAAGAGCAAAAATACTGAGAAGCTCCTCCCCATCCTTCACCAGGGCCTCTTACTCTGCCTGTACAACTTCCATAAAGCCATTTTCCCTCCGCCCCAACCTCCCCTTATTATTAAGGATGTAACCCAGGAAGTTTCCCCTTCGGGAGCCAACAACCCCTCTCAGTCCCCCTCCTAGTCTTTAAAGGAGATCTAAGAGACCAACCTTGTCCCCCAGGATGGTAAAAGCTGCAAGAGATGTGTGAGGAACCCATTTAAAAGGGTGGGGGACTTAGAAGAATCTCATGTCTTTGAGTCCATGGAAGCTAAGGATAAGATAGGGGTTGATAGCACCCTTGAAACTGAGAGGAAGCCTAGAAAAAGGAGAATTTTGGACAACTAGGTTGAGCTAGAAGTAGATTTGGGGGGTACTATCCAGCATTCTAATAGGATTTCCAAGGAGAAATGCAAACAAATTCTCAAGGAAATGGCTTTGGAGGACAAGTCTCATTCGGAGGATATGGAAACCTCTGCCTCCTCTAGTTTGATTGAGGGCTCCTTGGCTGAACACTTAAACTCACCTAGGTCTAGCAATGCTCCCCCCTTGAATCCCCCACCGGCAATGGAGGATAAGCCTCATAGCAATACCCTACCCTCGCTCTCTCCCCACACCTAGCAAGCCAAATCCCCTCACATTGAGCACACTATAATGGTGACGCATGAGAGTGACAATTTTAAGGGATCCCTCAAGCATAAGTTCAACGAGCTTGATATGGAGATCCTCAGCCTCAAATAGGACATGAGAGAAATCAAAGCCCGGGTCGCTAATTCAAATAAGTTTGCCTTCAAAGTCATGCACGTGTCGGATGTGACCCTATGCAATGTGTAGGAGAAGATGGCTGGCAGCCAATTGGGAGCTGATGAGGATAAAAAAGACCTCTTCCTGTTTCTACAGGAAGAGTGGGCCACGACCCTAATGTCTAAATGTTTGGGTGGGAGATCCTAGTTGTTGTTGTGTTAATGAGGTTTTTGTGCTGGCATGGGCCTGTTAGTCCCAGGTCCCATTTTTTTCTTTCCTATTTTCTAGTTAAGTTCTTAAAACACTGATTTAGCCATGTGTGGCTTGTTATTGTTAATATGCTATCTACTTTCTAGTTATGCTACTATGGTTCACTTTTTTTGAAAAGGACCTATATGTTTGTTTTTGATAGAGGCAGACTAGACACTTTTGTTTCTGTTGACTTTCTGTTGTTAAACTACTATGCGACTAGTGCTATTAATATGTCGTTAATGTGCTTCTAGTCTCTGTACCATGGGCCAACACCCTCTTGCTGCTTTCTCTATCAAAAACTATGTTCTTTGGTAGACCATGCAGTCTCACCACTTCCCTAAAAAAATATTCATCCACATAAATAGCATCATTAGTCCTTCTACAAGGAATTAAATGTGTCACTCTTCAAGAAACTAAGAATAAATTCCATACTAATATCCTCCCATGGCCTTTCTAGTATAGCTAGTAGTTGATATAACCGTATATTTTACAGGTGTTCCTTTTGTCATTTGACATATTCTACAAATTTACACAAACTTATTAATATCTTGTTGCAATTATGGCCAATAATAATGCTCACTAACTAGAGCAATAGTTTTATCTCGGCCAAATCGTTCAGCCAATACTCCACTATGATTCTCTTTGATTAGGTTCTCCTTCATGGAGCTCTTTGGAATGTACAATTGGCTTCCTTTGAATAACATTCCATCTTAGATTATAAAATCCAACCATCTGGTCCTATCTAGAGTAACATGTTCTATATAAGCTCTTCGGGCCCTGCCAAAATCAAGATCCTTAGGATATAAACTCTTGAGTTATGAACCTAACAACCTCAATCTATATATCTATCAAAAAAAATTTCCTCCTACTTGGTCATCTATAACCTTATTAGACTTTCCACTCTTGTGCTTCAAAAGAAAAGTACTTTACAAAAACTCAACCCATTTTGAAAATGCCTCTAATTCAACTTCCCTTTACTATTCAAATATTGTAAAGCTTGATTATCAATAAACAAAACAAACTATTTAGGAAAAAGATAATGTCTACATGTCCTCAATGCTTGAAATATAACATAAAACTCTTGATCACAAACAAAATATTTTATTTTTGCATCATTCAAATTCTCACTAAAATAAGCAAATGGATTTACCTTCCTGACTCAAAATAGATCCAATGGCATTTCCACTAGCATCACAGTCTATTTGAAATACCTTATTAAAATATGGAAGTGCCAAATAAGCTTCTTTGTAACTTTTATTTTCAATAAATCAAAACTTTTTTCTACTTTTGTAGTCCACTTAAACTCTTTTCTATCCCCCCTCATGGTTTCATGACTTAAGGGTACATAGATACTACTAAAAATTTTGATAAATTTTTTGTTAAAACTAGTCAAACTATGAAAAGATCTTACCTCGGTAACACTCATTGGAGTAGGTCATTCAAGGATAAGTTTCAATTTCTCTAGGTCTATTTTAAGACCATCTATTGAGACAACAAATTTTAGATACACTAACTCCTTCACAAAACTGCACTTCTTCAAGTTAATCAACAACTTTTCTTCCCTTATCCTCTCAAAGAGCCTATGAATATGCATTATATTATCTTCCAATTTCTTACTGAAGATCAAAATATCATCCAAATAAATAATAACAAACTTACTCAAAAACTCCTTTAGTACCTCATTTATGAGCCACACGAATATGCTCGGTGAATTGGTTATCCCAAAAGGCCTGACTAACCACTCATATAAGCCCTTCTTTGTCTTGAAGGTTGTCTTTCATTCATCTCCTTCTCTAATCCAAATTTGGTTATATCGACTCTTTATATCTATCTTTGTGAAGTACTCAACTCCACTCAATCAATCCATAATGTCATCCATCCTTAGCAAGGGAGATCTATGCTTGATAGTGATCTTATTAATAGCTCAAGAATCTATACACATCATCCAAGGTTGTCTTCCATTCATCTCCTTCTCTAATTTATATTTGGTGATATCCACTCTTCATATCTATCTTTGTGAAGTACTTAGATCCACTCAAGCAATCCACAATATCATCCATCTTTGGCAAGGGAGACCTATACTTTATAGTGATCTTATTGGTAGCCCAAGAATCTATACACATCTTCCATTCTCCATTTTTGCAACAACTCTTGCACTTATCTATTCAATTCTTCACTCTAATGGAGTCATTCTATGGGCTACCTTATTTGGAAAACTAGCTCCATAAAACAGGTCCATTTGATGAATAATCTTTCTTATTGGTTGCAATCCATCTAGTACATTATCAAATACAATAGTCTGAAACTCATCCAACAAATCTGCAACTTCTATATGTACATCTTCTAATTCATCTTTATGAACTCTTGGAATTAAAACAAAACAAATATGTTCATTCTTCATGCCTTCTAGAAACTTCCTTCCATCAACTAAACATATTCTATCATTACTACATATATTTTCCTCTATATCATTCAATGGCTTTAGCTTGTGTTAGACTCCATCCTTTGTCAAAGAATAGATATTTTCATACCTATCATATACTGCATGATGATTAAATTGTCATGGTCTCCCTAACAATAAATGAAAAGCATCCATAGTCATAATATCACACAATACCTCACCATGATAGTTTCCAATTTTGAACTTTACTAAACACTATTCATTGACCAAAGCCTTGTGATCCTTCTACAACCAAGTAATCCTATAGGGATTTGAATGCTTTCTTCTCTCTAACTTCAATTTATCAACCATTTCCTCTTAAACAAGGTTATCAATACTACCACTATCAACAATGACATTGCATACTTTACCATTACCCTTGCACCTTGTGCAAAATAAATAGCTTTCATAGCTTGACCAGCTATATCCAGTGTTGGAATGTGGTCTATTATCTACATTTTTAATTTTGAATATTCACTCAAACTTATCTATGTTTGAGTGAATAAAAGATTTTCTCTGTGTTTGTATTGAAATAAATATTTCTGAATTTTTATTTGTGTTTATATTTTTTTTCAACTTCTACAACAATAGTAAAAGTTGTCTTGATGATCAAGTTCTTAAAAATTATGTAGATTGGCGTAATGTGCATAAATAAATGTCTTGATAGATTTGAAGTTTATTGATTGAACTAAGTGTGTAATTAGATTAAGATCCACCTATAAGAAATAGAAATCATGGACACATAACAAATACTTGTTTCTTACGCACTCTTGAATTAAATTTTTACAATGTAGCTCTTGTATATGAATCTTAACTTTCTACTAAATATAATGAGAGAAAATATCCTAAGCCTAAGAATTAAGCTAATATCTTCAAATGCTAAGACCATGTTATCTATGAATTTAGCTAAGATCTTATTTTTATCTTCTACGCACGATAAAAAACTAATTTACAAAAGCATTTAACTAATCTAAAAGAAGAAAATTCTAAATATCACACCAATGCTTTTAAGTCCAAGGGTTTTATAGAAGAGTAATTTAATTCAAACCATGCAAGTAACTAACCTTAGTGGGAAATTTCTTTGTGTGACTATTAATAAATTTTAAAAATTTCCCTCACCTCTTTAAAATGAAACCCCATTTTGAGAGCTTGTTCCAATATTATGTGGTCTACAAAACAATAAGAAAAAATGGACACCTTTAACCTCTCATCTTATTTTACCATTTAAATTGAAGAAGATCAATTATATAGTACAAACCTCTGTAACAGCGCTATTTCTTGTCAAGATTTCATTAATGTTTCCTATAAATAAATATGTCTGGGTTGTAATATGTATATCTTTGAAGCTTCTAATAACTTCTTCTAGCATGGGTGCTAACTTTTTGGAAAAAAATTGGAATTTTTTTTGAATGGTGGGGATGATGATGTTGTGCATGGTGGTTATTTGGAGGAGTTTACAAGAGAATGTTGTGGCAAGGAAATATTCATATATTTTTTGTTCCTATATTTTCTCATGATAGTTTTTAGTGGATAAAAATTCATTTGACAAATTTATTGTTACTTTAAAATCTTAATAAATCCAATGAAATATTGTGGGCTAGAAGATTATTATGTGAGGTGGGTAAGAGCTTACGATGTAGAGGGTAGTCACAAATTATGCCCATGCCTAAGGTTATTGGAAATACCTACTAGAATTCTCATGAAATACATCAATATACACCTTTGTCCAAATATGAAATAGCTACATCTATTTTATCTTGCATTTTAGTGTGAATGTAACTATCACAATATTCTTTTTATCTTCCATTTCCTCTATGTCTTTTTGTATCTAAGTGTAACTACAATTTTTTTAACAAATTTTAACAACGCTAATTTAAACTGATAGTTGCATGCAATTTTTTTTAGAAAACCTACATGTTTACATTGAAATTTGCTTCAATTCTAAGAAGACTTGTAGCTTAAACAAGCCTCTTGGCTTAATAATTCAATCTGATAGTTGCACACCAATTTGTTACACAAAAATTGAATATTTACATTGAAATTTGCTTCAACTGTAAGAAGTCTCTCAACTTAATTAAGACTATTAACTAAAAAATTTATTTATCATACATGAAATATTTTATTATCTGTAGTAATTGTAAGTTAGGAATTATTTTTTTACTATCATACCTATATTTTGAAAAGGATAAGTAAAATAAGATGAGAGATATCATTTTATAAAAGACTAAATATTTTCTAAAGTAAAAATATAATGAGTGTAATAAAGACTTCAATTATAGACTTCCTATCAATTTTGTAAGACATTCTATATATGTTACAACTAGCGGTTGTCATTGCACCAAAAGATCAACCTATTAATGTTTGATACAACCACTAGACTTATAGAAGACATGTGAGGTTGTTAAACCATATGACGAATTTTGAAGAAGTAAGTTGGCAATTAGTCCAGCAATCTCCCTCAGCGTCACCTGAGGCGATTCAAACCTATGACCAAGCTCTGATACCAGTTGTTACAACTAACAGTTGTCATTGCACCAAAAACTTGACATGTTAATACCCGATACAACCACTACACTTATAAAAGACACATGAGGTTGTTAAACCATGTCAGGAATCTAGAAGGGGGATGTTGGCGGTTAGTCCAACAATATATTTAGTAACTAAAATAAAATTAGATTATGTTATTTAAAATGAGAGCGGGATATCCTATGACAATCAAATCATATTTTGACAAATAATTACTTCAGATTGTCTATATAATGAACAAAAATAAGATTAGATAAAGTTAACAATGCTAAAAATAGAGACAAAATAATGAGTAAAACTCATATTGATTGAATTGTGGGAATCAAGATATGCAAAAGAAAAAGCAACAATAGTTGTAAAATGTAGGATTTGGTTAACATAACAAATTACTAGTATGCCACTAGAATTGCTTATGGACTCCGGTAAAAAGAGAGAATGAAACCATTATGTTGCATTTGCTTTTAAGAAGGCATTGTTTTCTTTTAGAAATTATTGCACAGGATAAACTATAATTCAAATTTGCCCAAATTTTTGTTAGGGACTGTACACGGAATGGTGAATGGACAATCCACTTTACAAGATGTACTACGGGCTCTCCCAATTAAATTTCCATCCTCTGCACTTGGAAATGTCCACATTCAATTGGCCAAGATGAAATGAGCATGCAAAGGAGACAAAAATATGAAGAAGATAAAATTATTAATTACAGATTTTTAGCTGTCAAATTAATAATTTGTCAATTGGTTGTTGCAATTTTTGGACGGATAATTTTTTGAGTGGTAAAAAATAGATGGCTTGCACTACTAGGGAAGCATATCTTGTGCTAGAATGTGGTCCTTCATCCACATTTTGTATTTTGAATTTTATTCACTCAAACTTCTCTATGTTTGAATAAATGAAAGAGTTTATCTATGTTTGTGTTGAAAGAAATATTTTTGGTTGTTTTCTTTTTTATTGTTGTATTTACAATCATTTTAATTTCTACTATAATAGAAAAAGTTGTTTTGATGATCAAATTCTTAAAAATTATGTAGATTATAGTAAATTATAGTAAAGTGCATAAGTAAATGTTTTGTTAGATTTGAATTTTATTGATTGAATATAGCGTGTAATTAGAATAAGTGCCACCTATAAGAGATAGAAACTATGGACAACAGATACTTGTTGCTCATGCACTCTTTAGTTAATTTTTTACAATGTAGCTCTTGTATATGAATCCTAGTATCTAATAGATATTGTGAGAGAAAATACTCGAAGCCTGAAAAGTGAGCTAATATTTTCAAATGTTTTGGATTAAGTAAAACAGGCTTTATAGGGTTCCTGAAACCCACAGGAATATTTTCAAATTTTATTAATATTTTCAAATGTTAAAACCATGCAATCTAGAAATTTAGTCAAGATCTGATTTTATTTTCTACATATGATAATAAAACTAATCTGCAAAATTATTTAACTAATCTAAAAGAAGTAATTTCTAAATATCATGCAAACACTTTTACATCGAAGGATTTTATAAGAGGAATTTAACAATCAATTTCAACCATACAAGTAACTAAACTTAGTGTGAATTTTTTGTGTGATTGTTAATGTTTTTTTTAAAAAAAATCTGCTCTTTAAAATGGAACCCCATTTTGAGAGTGTGTTCCTGTATTTTGTAGTCTACAAAACAATAAGAAGAAATGGACACTTTTAACCTCTCATCTCTATTTTACTATTTCAACCAAAAGAAGATCAATGTTATAATCAACACTTGAACCTCTACAATAACTCTATATTTTACCAAGATTTCATTGATGTTTCCTATAAATACATATGGTTGGTTTGTAATATCTATCTCTTTGAAGCTTCTAATAACTTCTTCTCGTGTGAGTGTCAACTTTTTGGAAGAACTTTTGAATGGTGGGGATAATGATGGTGTGCATGATGGTTGTTTGGAGGAGTTTATAAGAGAATGTTGTGGCGATGAAATATCCATTGCTTTTATTTTACTGTATTTTCCCATGATAATTTTCTATGGATGAATTCTCAAATTTATTTGTTAAATTCTTTGCTACTCTGAAATCTTAAGAAATCTAATGAAATATTGCGGACTAGAAAGATTATTCTACAAGGTGGGTAAGAGTTTATGAGGGAGAGGGTATAGTGACTAAATTATGCCCATGCCTAAGGTTGTTGGAAGCATTCGCTAGAATTATCACGAAATACATCAATAGACACCTTTGTTCGGATATAAAACGACCAAATCCATTTTATCTTTTATTTTCATGTGAATGTAACTATCACAACATTCTTTTTATCTTCCATTTCCAGTATATCTTTTTATATCTGAGTGTAATTGCACTTTTTTTTAATAAACTTTAATAGCAAAGTTAATTCAAATTGACAGTTGCATATCAAATTTTTTCCATAAGCCTAAATATTTACATTGAAATTTTCTTTCATTGTAAGAAGCCTCTCATCTTAATGAAATTTTGTAAGGCCAAATATGTCAAACAAATGTTTTAGACAAAGGACATGATAGTTCATGGTTGCACCTGAGAATGGTTGATGAAGAATCACGCATCAACAACTTCAAATCTCTATTGAACTATAAGGTTGCAATTATTCTTCTAGTCTCAGGGGAGGGTAATGTTATGATTTTGCAGGTTGGTTCTCTTTCTTGGTAGTGGGCACTCAAGCTAGTCTCTAACTCCAAAAGTCCAACCTATAGCTAGAATATGTGATGCCCACCTATTTTTTGTTATGTCATTCCTGTCAGACTATGTATCATTCCCGTCAGACTATGTATCTAGTTTTGTTTGGTGTGAACTTATGGATTTGTTGTTATTACAAATATCATATGTTAGGGTGATGTTTGCCTTGTTAGCAATTATCTTATTGTGGAACTTAATTGGAAAGTCTTTGATGTGATTATTAAAGGAGAATCCAATGGTAATTGGACATCATTATTTTGCAATTGTGATCTTTGAGTTTATATTAATTAAAATAAAAGGGGAAAATGTTGAATTCTTATTTATAGATAGATATATATAAATAGATTGATTGATTTTCACTTTCACAATTATAGCATAACATAAGTACAATGCGTTGATGAACTTTTCAAAGAAAGAGCGTACATTTTATGAATAAATATAAATTTATATGTACAAAATAAAGATAACCGGAATGGTAAAAAAGTAATTAAAATTATAGTAGGCAATTCAGTTAATTATAAAACTCCTTGCTATCACTTTGTCTTCTTGATCTTACCTCCCTGAACTCATGGTTATTAGGTTCTTGACATTCTTGGTTTCTATAAATTTTGGGGAAATTGTGCTTGTCGATCTTCTAAGGTAGTTTGAAATTTGGTGGGAGCATTTTCTAGCTGGAGAAGGGCATACGAACAATCTCTAAGTCTGCATCAACTCTGCATCTATTTTCCAATACTTGAGGTATGGCTCTTCCTATGATTATGCATTTTAAATTTATGAAGATTGTTGTAGATACATGTTAATTTACATGTCAGTTGGCTTACGTAGTTAAGGCAATCAATGAAAATTTGCATTTGAAAGGAAACTGAATGGGTATGATTGTGTATGTTGTTATCATGTCGCATGGGCCTTTTTGCTTATGTGTATATGTTCTTAGCGATGTAACTGTTGCTCGTTCTCAACCACAAGTAGTGAGTAAACTAATGGTTTCTTTTCCCTTTTCACTTTTTGGTAACTGAAGAAGAATATCGTTATATAAATGCAGCTCCATCTTATTAAAAAATAGAAATTGTAATAGTACCCCTTTGATTGGAGCTAAAGGCATGCTAAAGGGCGCATACGGCTCTTTGCTAATTATATTGTTAATGTCTCGGATATAATTTAGATCAGAACTTCATATCTCTGATATTCGTGTGGATGAAATTTATCATCCTTTGGCAGACTTTTGTTTCTCTTATACTCAGAATTATTAATTCTTTGTGCTTCATATAAAACCCTATCCCCACGCGCAGAATTTCCTTATGGTTAACCGCCACAGTGATAACCTTGTCTTTAGTTATGTGCTTGGGGCAAAGCTCCCCACCATGAGTAGCCCAATGTTGTTTAAATATCTTTCTTTCATATCAAACGATGACAGTTGACAAGCGAATGTGATTGAATCACTACATTGTAAATATGCAATGAGGAGGTTGGTCGATGTCATGAAAGACCCATAATTAATCAAAAAACCTTGTGGTGTGAAAATGGTTTTTGACCGCGTCTCCATTAAAGTTTCTCTTGCATGTATGCATCTCCCCTATATTTTGCCAACGAAGGGTTAGCGAAAATTAAATTTGTAACTTAGTAGAAATGTTATGGCTAACCATGAACTGGTGGTTGCGGAGTTTTCATTCAGGCTCTAGATGGAGTGGGAGAAGATACCCACAGTGGTGGGTATGATCAAGCCTCCTCGTCCTCATGAGACGATGGCTCAGTCCCACATGAGTTCTTCTTTGGGAGCCAAGGCCTTGAGAGGATAGACGTAGGTGACCCAAGGGGAGAACTATGTGATGACACTCTTTCCTTGTGAGTTCTAGTGTCTAGTCCTAATTGTAGAAAAGAAAATGATGAATGTATGACACTTAATAGCCATTTATATTGATCTCTATGTGACATGCTCATTTACTTATTTACTATTAGTCTTATGTATCATGTTTACTTATCAGTTTATTTTAGAATTATTTTCTTAGCCCTTGCATTGCTTTGTGTTTGTGCTCATGTTCTATGAAATAGGTACTTGAGCTAAGAAGGTTTCAATTACAACTTTTGCAATTTCTTTGAAGATTCATATTGTATTTCCTTTACATGTTTGAAAAGAGATTGTATTTGAAGTGTCCATTATGTGCTAGTGTATATGATTGAACATACTCTTGTACGAAAAGAAATAGCTAGAAGTGCATATGAATTGAATGATTATGATGATATTAAATAATGATCTTTATTTTCTTTTAGAATACATTATTTCATTTGAATATGTGAATGCCATATTGAGTTGTTATCTAAGCTACAATGATGGGAGACCTGGGAGGACTTAGGAGTATAATGTCGGCTTCTTCAATTAAGACTTGTTAACTAATGCATTCATGCTTATAGTTATGTATATCTGCATTTAAAAATAATAAATAAATAAATAATAAAAAATGGATAATTTTGTTTTCCTCTTGGGTCTCTTAGTGGGGGTGTTGGGTGGTCCCACAATGTTGTGTTCCACTTTTTGGCCAACTTTGACATGGAGATCAACATTCTGAGAAAAAATTTCACTTTCGAACACCTGTTGCTGCAAAACTATTAGGAATTTGAAGATGATGTAAACTAGAGTCTTTTATAATTTTCTTTCTAGTTTCTAAATATATTTTTCTAAAAAAAATTTAAATTCATTTTTTCTTCTCCTTTGAAAAGTGGTTTGTGAAAAACTATGTTTTTAAGGAGTTACGGTCACTTGGATCAACATAACTTTTTTTAAAAATATGATAACGATGTAATTCTTTCGAGATTATATTTGTAACTTCATTATCTAAAGGATGAAATTGCTTTCATTCATTTTAGGTCAATATTTCATAGTTTATTAAGTTCTAAAGTGACAGTAACTATAATTTAAACATAAGGTCACTTGGATCACTCTAATTTGATCTGTGTATATCGAAATTATTTTTTTCTTTTTTTAGTAGAAAGGTAACACAAATACTCTTTTCCTACATATTTTTTATAATTTTTTTTGTTTGTAATTTACTATTTTTCCCAAAGTCTTGAAGCGCCAGGTTGTTGAATGACAAAACAACTTATGTTTAGTTAAAGTGATATTTAAAAGTGACAATGAACTCAATATGTATTAAAATTATATTCATTAAAAAGCTTTTTCCTAATAGCCTCATACTACATAGATAGGTTTTTAAAATAGATTCATTTGATGTGCCAAAACTTCAAGGTGGAGTGATTTTTTGTCAGCATTTTAATAGGTGTGAAGTAGACTCCATTGTAGGTATGAATGAGGAATATAGATGTTATATCAATGTTTTTTTAATCTAAGAGGCTTTGAGCTAACCATTTTTAATTAATTCCTTCAAATGGAACCTCTCAAGGCTTAAATCATCATATTTTATTAAAAATGTGTCATTTCAGCAAAAATTGACATGTTTGAAAAAGTGGGACACACTTTTGTGCGACCGCCCTGTTACAAAATATTACCACAGAAGAGAAGAGGCTCGAGGCATAAGATTGAAGTAAAAAACTCTCATTGTCTGTATGTTAGACTAAGATACCTGAAAAAAGAGATCCTAGCCATCATTATGAATTTCTTCAAAGAATAAGAAAACAAAATGTCGGCATTGCAATAATTCAAGTTACTATCCAAAGGACTAGTTCAAGAAAGCATTAGATCTTGCAAAAGAAAACCTCACAAACCCATACACAAGTGCAACAAATGAAAGAGTTAGAATCTAAGCTATTTGTAACAGAGCTAGCTACCATTGTAAGTGATCAAAACCTTCAATATATTGATTCAAGAGCCTCATCACATATGATACCATGTAGAGATTTACTTGTGTCATAGGTAAAAGCTCTCTAATGAGGTCATTTATTTGGGAGATGATTTAAATTACACGATCTACCGAGGAGTGATTTTGATAGAGCTCTTAAATTGTGTATGCAAACCAACTCATTATGTACTACATGCTCAAGGTCTAACCAAAAATATATTATATATTGATAAAATACTCTCTGACTTATCTCACAACCCATCCTCACTTGCAAGAGAGGGCTTATGAAGATATGTACAAAGTGTCGAGAGGACACTATTGTGAAGTGTTACATTTAGATAATTTGAGGAAGTTTTGTTGTTCTGAAGGAGACATTGAGAAAGGCTTCAATTTCTCATATTCTATTCAATGTATAGTAAATTTTAATGAGTTCAAACCTTAAAGATTTTTAGGTTGATGACTTGTAGGAGCAGAGCATATTATGGGATACTGCATTTTTTAGACTTGATTATAGAAAACAATGACTCTATCTACACTGACTATGAATTGTGAAATAATATAGATCCTGTTAGGGTTTGACAGCATCTACGAAGGCTTATTGAAAAGCTAAATATGAGGGGCAAAAATACTACATATCCTAATATTTTTTCTAATAATTTAAAGGAAATGAAAACTACATATTAGTTTATAGAACATTATCTATCCATAACAACAAAGAAGATAGTAGGGATAACTCTTAGTTCATTACAGATGTTATTGGAAGCTCCATGAGTATTTTTTTCCTCATGATGTATGACAATGATTAACTATTGTTGTTTATTGAGGACAATGTTGGATCCAAGTGGTCACCGAGCTACAATGTAAAGAAACCCAAACCTGAACACAAGGGAATGAAAGAGATTGATGAATAAAAACAAAAAATGAAGTACTTCACTAGAAGGATAAGAAAATGGGATTAATTTAGAATAGAGAAAGAATTAGGTAGAATGTTATGGAGAAGGTTGGTTGAAGATGAAAGAAGAACCCTTTGTGAAAAAAGAAATGGAAGAATAGCATAAAGATCCAAATAAGGATTTAAGAAAGAAAGAAACACAATATTATAACTCTTGAAAAATATTTTATGCATTCTAAATTTAAATGATATCACTATGAGTATAATTGGATTTAAGTAAAGACTTTTGTAGCAACTATACCTTTGTTTTAAATTGTTAATGGTTGACATCACTTCATACTTACTCTCATAAAGTAAAAATGTTGGCTTGACAATTACCATGGACTTAAATATAGGCTTAAATAAAAATAATGGTAGGGAGACTAGACCAACATTAAATATAGGTGTAAGTAAAAATAATGTAAGGTCCCTCAAAAAATATCCTTGAAACAAAAGAAGGCATGGACAGAATTATTGGGCATATTAGGGGTAAAATATTGTATAAAAATATAGTAAGTTAAATTGTCTTTGATAGTTAAAGAGTTAATTCTTAAATTAAGGAACAGAAAAATATGATTTAAAATTGTTAGATAGTCCACAAACGATCAACTTTTAGGGTTGTACTTAGTGGGAAAACATACTTTTTTTTCTTTTTTGGCACACAAAAAACTTTTTAGAAATGTGAGTTGTGATGCAACTAGAGTCACTACCTAATGTCTGATGTAAAAAATAGAATAGAAGAAATGATGATGTCCAAAGGAAAAGTTGATGTTTGGTGTGAAGATGAAGGTGGCACACTTGAGGCATCAAGAATAGGTGGTGAATAATGAGTTCCATTCCTATGGACAGCCAAGAAACATAACATGACATTCCTTCTTTCTCCTCTAAAATGTAATAAACTACTAGTTATAACCAGTGTTACACCAATTATCTGAGACAAGGACGGTAGGCGACAGGGGGATACGTTTCCATGATGGAAAATCTTTTTGTAAAGTTTGGGGATGACAAATGGGACAACTATATAAATATAGGGAAATTTTAAAATGTATAGAGAAATTTGTATATATACATTACATTCATATGAAAGCATGACAAAGTATACCATTTAAACATAATAGAACCTTAACATACAACACTTTAGTAGTCAAACTCAATACAAGTTCATAATTCAGAATTCTTTGTCAATATGCATGTAATATTAAAATAACAACATACAAAATTAATACACCCAAGAAAATAATTTAAAATTCATTATCAATAGAAAGAAAATTAATAACCTACCTTCCAAACTAAAGCACACTATTAACATTTAAAAATTAAGCCTGGTATAAATTATCGGTGTACACATTATAGGCATATGCATTACAATTTCTTTCAAAGATGTTCATTTGCACATTAGTACTTGTACATTAAATAACATTCCTATGAAATACTAACATGAAAAAACTTGGAAACTATGTTGGATTTGATTGTTGGAGATTTGACATTGATTCTAGAAAGAGCTTCTATAGATAGTGGATCAAGTATATGTCTCCCAATGTTCTTCTAACTCTAGACCACATTCACCAATGATTAAAATTGGGGTTACATCGTTACACCCCTAAAACTACACCTCTAGTTCACTATAAGTGGACTGGTATTAATACGAAGTTGAATAGGTCTTGTATACAGTTTCAGTCATGATATAGGTCTATTACAGTAAAATGGAACCTTGATACAATCTCCAATATTAACTAAATATTCCACAAAGGACCCAAATCAACACAAAACCAATGTAACACTGATGTATTGGCATAAAATGACATAAAGATGCATGTTCCAGGTCTATAATGCAATTTTCATAATTTCTTAAAGCCTTGCAAACAGTCTACTATATGATTTTGAGCATGTAGCATGGCTGTAAAAACATTGTTAATTTCATTGTTCCTAATGTAATATTGCTAAAAACTAATAAGAGGACCCTAGATAGCAAGAATCAACTACCAAACAATAATAAGCATAATTGAGAAAACTTGGAAGGAAGGCTCCACTTTAATATTATTTAAAAGAAAGAGTTTTATAATTAAAAATGTGTTTTTTAAGTACAGATGCAACCTATCCCATCAGGGATGCCTATTCATCCCAGGGACTTCCAAGGTGGACATCCCCAAGACATCCCTAGTCATCCCTGAGACATACAATCATACCCCAATATTTGACAATGTCCCTTGGTTTCCAAAATGTCCTTGTTATTCTTTGAAAAATAATGATGGGGGGAGGCATCCCCTAGCCATGCCCAAGTCTCGGTTCAATGTCCCTAGTACTATGGTGGGGGATATAAAGTTGGGGATGCATCCCCAAGTTGTGTTGGTTATAACATATGCAAGCCAAAGGCCATCATAAGTATTAAAGGATATGAGCCAAAAGTGTAAAGACAAATAGGCTAAAGGAATAACACCTACTTATGTTGTGCCCAAATAACTAAGAGGGAGAACCTTGATTTATATGCTACAATTTTTTCTATTTTCTTGCTACCTATAACTTTTTAAATTAATTTGTGGACATCTTATTCAACTTTTTGAAATGAGACCTCTTCATAGTTAGCCAACAACTTGTTCATTCTATTTACTTCCATCCTTTCTTTGAATGAGTATCCAGTTCCCATGTAGGTCTCATTTATGTTTCCCCTACTCATAGTTGATTAATTTTTATCATTTTCTTTTTAATTTACTCATCTCTTATCAATGAGGTTCATACTGGTCCCATCTCCCACATATCTTGTGATATTAATGATCATGCACCTAGTGATGTCTCACATGATATTATTGATCTAAAACATGTATGATAATATTGACTTTTTTTTTTTGAAATTATTTCATCATTTTACCACTCTAAAAAAAGGTAAAATCAAAAGTAAATTATGGTAGGTAATTTTTTTGAGTGGTTTATATTTTGATAGTGAGAACATGAAGACAACAACTAGTTTCATTGATTGATGGTGGTGTTAGTATCATCAAGAAATATTTAACAATTAAATATTAGTAGTATTTTCTAGAACTTATGAAAGGCTACATAATAGTTTGATATTAAAAAAACTTCCAAATCTAGTGTATTATGATTTTTTAGGTTGAATGTTAGGGTTAACCTTGATCCTAAGTTTGATTCATGTTATGCATAATAAACCACGAAACAAAATGAAGTGGAAAACTTGAGGAAAAATAAACTAGCAAGATTAGAAACTAGCAAAAGACTTGGATTTACAATCTTTTCAAGTGTGAATAACTTAAGAGGCGTATTAAAAAATTGAAAATTATTTTATTCTCTAAGGATTGTAATAAAGGATATGGACTCAAAAGTTTATGGAAGATGAAGAATATTGTCAACCTAAGATACCAATCTCTAAGAAGAATCATGAGGCATTTAAGTATTTAAGAGGGGGACCAAAATGGTTTGGTCCATCTCAAAATTTATCTTCTAGCAACCCATCTCACAAAATTTTTCAAGAGCCATAAGGAGTGTTGAAACCTCAATTTGACAAGTAGCATATCCCCATGGGAAAAGAAACAATAGGCAAACTAAACTATCACTATTATAGAGAAGGGTTTCAGTATATTTAGAACAATTCAAAGTGGTACATCATAACTCCCAACAATTAATATGCTAATTTGGTGTCTTAGAAATTTGAGTAGTACTTTTGGGAACAATTTGAGAGCAAAAATAATATCAAAGAAAGTAAGGGTGCACATAAAAAAATAGATAATAAAAAAGTAGTTGCACAATTGAGAGATTGGGAATTTAATAAATACTATAGACACCTAAGTTAGGATAAAAGAAGAAAAACAAAACAAAAAGAGAGAGAAGGCTAGATGATAAAGGAGACAATGTTAAGACCTAAACAAAAATGAAGAAATAAAGAAAGACCTAAACAGATTTCATTCTCTATCCAATGATAGTGGCAACATAGATATGTTGGATATCACAAATTATATTGTTAAATAAAAAAGAATTTAAATAATTATTAAAAAGATGAGACTTTCTATAAAAGGCTTTCATTCTCTTTATTATTAACTCTACTACTAGACTTTACATTTTTTCGGTATCACTTAAATTTAAAAAATCAAAGTATCAATTTTCTACATCGTGAATAGGTATTGTCATAATAACAAAACATCATCAAATCTATCTAAAGGTCTAACTTGTGCAATAAAAGGGCCTGGTAGTATTTGGAATTACAAATAGAAATAGTAGAAGATGGGTGGGCATTACTCTCTCTCTCTCTCTCTCTCTCTCTCATATCCATCATTTATAATTGTACATGTATTTTAGATTTTAATATTAGTTTATAGTTTGAGTGCACATAATATACTTAATTTTAAACATTTAACATGTTACCCTTAGATGACACACACTCAGAATGATGTACCTTAGGGTGAGGCACCTCAAGGTGACGTGCCTCGTGGTAGTGCACCTGATGTTGGTGCACACCCTATTGTGGCTCATGTTCCTAACATTAGTAGCATATTTCAGTTCACTAACAAAGAGATGACAAGACTGAGAGATGCCATTAGTAGATCTCATGATAGTATGTATAGAGACATTTGTACCACTATATTGATAATTCTTGAGTATTTGGTCATGTGCATGAGATCACATACTTCATTTACCCCATAGATCACAGATGCTATTTTTTTAGAGTTGATAGTTGAGATTGCATGTGATATGTCCATAGAAAAATCCTAGATCTATGTCCCTAAGAAAATCATCAAATGAGAGGTCTTCCCATTTTATGATAGGAAGGCCAAGGTCAGGGAATAACAGGTCACATGGTGTGTGGTTCATGAGATAGAATCTATGATATACCCATGAATACTTGCAACTTATAGTCATTATCCTAATAATGACTAGACTCTTTTGTATTTTTCATAGTAGTTGTAAGCTGAGATCCGTTTTGGCCTCAAGGTCAACTATCTAGATGTTCCTCCTTATTTTGGTCATAAGCCTGGAAAATTTATCAACCATGATTAGTATCATAGGGATGTTTGAGTTACACCTACTTGCAGATAGTTGGTTGGGGAGAGGTATTTGAAAGCAGCACCATTTATGGCTTCTACTACTGATAGAGTTGTCATTTTTTCCTAGAGGGAAGTAGTTGATAGGATTGACCAAATTACATCTGCAACTACCAGCATTCCATTTGATATACTAGGGAGATATATTTTGACTAGACCAATCTAACCCACATTATCTTATGAGGCATCATCTAGTGCAGACTCGTGTGATCTTGAGGCATATAGAGTAGCTACTCTTCCTACCCTATATGAGTTATGAAGTCTTTCAAGATCTTAGAGTCATATGGATATGGTAGTTTATTTTCTTGATGACCTATTCCAGTCATATTCATATATTGCAAAGACCTAGAGCATACTGATGCATGTTGTCAAAGATGTCATTAGAGTCTTGTAGGGCTCTATAGTTCCAGCATCCTACACCACACCCTCGATTCATACGCAACATAGTTAATAACACTCTATTCAACATGACCCACCCATAGTTCACTCCAGAACTATAGAGGCAAATTTATGAGTTGGAAATTTCTATATCATAGTTGAGGGTTTTGAGACATTTGAGGAGAAGCTATTAGACTTATACAATTTATTTTTATATGTTAGACATTTGTTTTTATGATCTGAGACATATTTATATGCTCTAGACCTAGACGTAGATGATTTATGTGTTTATGTTTAAGAGCTAGATGATTTATGTGTTTTTAATGATTTGACATGTAGATTTATATACTCTGGATGTATACATAGATGATTTATGTGTTTATGCACTTGCGTGTAGATGATTTATTTAGATATCTTTGTTAGATTGTTATCTAGATGTGTTTATTAGATTCTTATCTATACACATAAATATAAAACATTCCCTTAAGTCATCATCACCTAATTTTGTCTTCTCTAATTCATTAACATGGTTCTATTCATACATTAAACTATCAATGCATCAATTAGTCAAAAAATGAAATAAATCCCCTTAAGACACAAATTTTAATGCATCCCCTTAAGACATAAATTTCAATACATCCCCTTAAGACATGAATTTCAATCCATCCCCTTAAAACATGTAAACATAAATACATCAATTTAAAACATCCTCTTAAGACATGCAAACATAAATAAAACATCCCCTTAAGTAATCATCACCTAAATAATGTACATCACCTTAAGGTCATTTAGTTAAAATGTTAAAATTTTAATACATCAATTAATCAAAAAATGAAATAAATCCCCTTAAGACATAAATTTCAATACATCCCCTTAAGAAATAAATTTTTATACATCCCCTTAATACATGTACACCTAAATACATCAATTTAAAACATCCCTTTAAGACATGAAAACATAAATTGTTGTATCATCAACAAAGCTCAGCATATACAAATATCACCAAAGTATAATCCATTATAAAGTATCACCGAAGCATAATTCATCATATAGATATCACCAAAGTATAATCCATTGTAACCAAGTAAAACATGAAAATATGTAATATTATTCAAACCACCTTAAGTGGTTCATCCCTCTCTTGGAGAACATGTAATATTTTCTTATGATCCTCGCTATCTAGTCTCCACTTACAACACCCACGTTAAGATTTAACTGAATAGAGAAAAAGAAAAGTAGAAATTAATAGGTGGATATATTGATACACATTATTGTGATGTTTATAATCAACAAAGTGAATCTCATGTTGGACTATTTTAATTTACTTGAAATATGTTTCCTCTACAACAACTGAACTTGCATCATAAATTTTAACAACATTTAAAATATTTTATGAAATTTGTTAAAATCGATACATACACATATATATATAAGATAGTTTTTCTAGGACCCACGCGCTCCACGTTATACGCTTCATTCATTTTTATGACAAACTTCTTACCTGACAAATTTAAAATTGAACCCAGCCATTATACCCTTCCATACTTTTTTCGATTGTTCGCGTGGGCTAAGCTAAAAATGAAGATGATGATGATGATTACTTCCCCTGCTTCTCTTTTTCTCTCTCTGCGCTAGCCAAGCCTTCTAATTATTCTGATCAGGAAGCTCTCATGGCTTTCAAAGCTGCCATCTCTATTGATTCATTTAATTCCTTGTCTGATTGGTCTCACAATCACACCTGCAATTGGACTGACATTTCCTGTTCTTCTCGTCGACAGCGTGTGGTTTCCTTCAATCTCACTGCTATGGGATTATATGGCCCTATCTCTCCTTTTCTAGGAAATCTTTCATTCCTTAGAGTAGTTAATCTCAAAGATAATAGCTTCCACGGCCATATTCCATATCAGCCTGGAAGACTGTTTCGCCTCAGATTTCTTCGGTTGTCTTATAACAATTTAAGTGGAAGCATTCCTTCTGAATTTAGTCTTCTTTCAAATTTAAAAGTCCTGGCTTTAGGAGAAAACAAATTGACAGGTATTATCCCGTCTTTCTTAGGAAACATGTCCTCTTTAAGTATCCTCGATTTGGTCAAAAATAGACTTCATGGTAGTATTTTTGCTATGTTGGATGTGCTTACTCAGCTAAAGTGGTTAAATCTTGCCACCAACAACTTAACAGGGTCGATTCCCATTGGCCTTTGAAATTGCACTCATCTTCAAGTGTTGGAGTTATCTCCAAACCACTTGAGCAGCCCAATTCCATGAGAGTTTGGAAGGCTGTCAGAGTTGAAAAATGTGTATTTGTGGGGAAATCGACTCACTAGAGAAATACCCAGCTCAGTGGGTAATTGGACTCAGCTGCAAGAGCTGGATCTGTCTGCAAACCAACTGAGCGGCACGATGCCCCAATGAAGCAACTGATATGGCTTGATTTGCAGCAAAATTATTTTGTGAGTGGAAGCAGTGGTTTATTTATTCTGACAGTGTTAACTAATTGCTCCAGCATGGAACATGTTGATTTGGGATCAAATTATCTCACTGGTATCTTTCGCACTTCAATTGGTCACCTTTCAAATTCACTCTCATTTTTAGCATTGGACAACAATAAAATTGGGGAAAACATACCAGATGAGATTGGCAAGCTGACAAATTTGGCAGCGTTATTCTAAAGAGAAAACCGATTCAATGGGACCATTCCAACAGCATTCGATAAACTTCCAAACATAGAAAGATTATATTTGGACACAAACAATTTACAGGGAAGAATCCCAGAAATCTTTGGCCAGTCAAAAAGGCTTGGATTGTTGTCACTCGACAAGAACATGCTTTCAGGGCAAATTCCTCATAGCCTTGGTGACCTTCCACAATTAAGAAGGCTTCATCTTGATCACAATCAGCCGTCAGGGACAATACCTGCCAGTTTAGGGAAATGCAAGACTTTGGAAATGGTGGACTTGGCGTACAACAAGCTAACTGGGAATATACCTCCTGAAGTTGCTGATCTTCAGAATCTCCAATTCTATTTCAACGTTTCTTGGAATTTAATACAAGGTTCTATTTTGGAAATGAGCAAAATGATCAGGTTTTAGCTATAGATATTTCTGAAAATAATTTCTCTGGTGGCATTCCAAGTGCAGTGGAAAGCTGCAAGGGGTTGGATTATCTAAATCTTTCTTCAAATGCATTTGAGGGGTCAATCCCTACACCACTAGCAAATCTACAAAATTTACAGTACATGGATCTTTCTTGTAATAATCTGTCAGGAATAATACCAATGGCTTTCAAAAACATGAAGATGCTCAAGCATCTTAATCTCTCTTCAAACAGGTTACCTGGAGAGGTTCCAAAGGGAGGAGCTTTCGCAACACTTGATGCATCAGAAATTATGGGAAATCTGGGTCTTTTGTGGCAGATGGATAAACTTGTCTCCATGCTCTCGTTCCAATCACAAACATCCATTAGTCTCCAAGAGGGTAATAATTCATGTTGTAATTAGCATTGTAATTTTGATCATGTCTCTTTTATTGGTAACATTTATCTATAGATGCAAACGTTCCTGTGCCCTTATACTCAAAGTATGGCCTCCAAATATTTCATATGAAGAACTTGTAGATGCAACTAGTAGGTTTAGTGAGAAAATTTTCTAGGAAGTGGTAGTTTTGAGTTGGTTTATACAAGAGCCTTAAAGAATGGCACAAAAATTGCTATTAAAGTTCTCAAGTTGCAAGATGAACATGTTCACCAATGTTTTAGCAAAGAATGCAATGTATTAAAAAGAGTTCGGCATTGAAATGTAATTAAAATAATTTCATCATGCTCCAACCTTGATTTTAAAGCCTTAATTCTTCCATTCATGTCAAATGGAAGTTTAGAGAGATGGTTGTATCCTCATGAAGAGGGTGAATGCAAATTAAATTTGATTGATCGAATAAGGATAACAATAGATATAGCACAAGGAATGGCATACCTTCACCATTATTGCTTCACTCAAGTAATTCGTTGTGACCTCAAGCCCAATAATGTCCTATTAGGAGATGTCATGACTTCATGCATAGCAGATTTTGGCATTTCCAATATTATTTTCAGCAACTCTGTAGATTCTTTAACTTCTACAAATGAACTTAAGGGATCTATTGGCTACATAGCACCAAGTATATATTTCTTATTTTTGCATCACACATTTCACTAGTCTTTTTTATTTATCTTATAAACCATCGAATGTTTCCAATGACTTAGGAGTCATTTATACTTGCTTATTTTCTATTAAACAGAGTATGGAACAGGCAGAAACCTTTCAACAAAAGGAGATGTATATAGTTATGGAATTTTAATTTTAGAGTTGTTAACGAGGAGGAGACCAATAGATGATATGTCCACTGAAGGAATCAATCTACAAAAATGGATAGAAATGCATTTTCCAAACAAAATTGCAGATGCGGTTGATAATTGTCTGCTTACAGATGCACATGAATCAAGGACAGCAATGGTAATGGAATGCCTTACTCAATTTATACAAATTGGGTTGTTTTGCACAAGGGAATCACCTCAAGAGCGCCTTGATATGATTGAGATAGTTGATAGATTAAATACAATCAAAGGTGCATTTATTGGCACCCCTAAAAAAATTCAATTACCTATTAATATCACCTTTTATTAATGATGAAAGAAATATAAATACCACTAAAATAGGAAATAGGGGAAGTTGCTCTACATCTACATCTTAAGCCTATAGAATTGTTCTTATTTTATTTCTTGGTCAATCTAAAACATAACATGTGTCATAATATATTATTTTGGATAGTATAGCATAGTGAACAGATGAAATAATGTTCAGATTAATAGAAATAAGATGTGTAAGTGATGTATTTTGAGACATTTCAATCACCTAAATATATTGTTAAATATATACCTTAATGAATAGGGTTAAAATGGAAACATAGTAATATACCTAACATTCAACACCTATTCATTTGAAATTGGAATTTGGAATTGAAATAGCATAAGTAAATCTGAAAATACTTGAAAATCAATTAGGTCAAGATACATACCTCATCATGAAATTGATTCATAAATAACTATTTTCTGAAGTCTGTGCACACTTTCAGAAAAATCCAAAACCTGTCTTGGACTAGAAATGCTAAGACGAAGAAAACCCAGAAATCTTTCTCCAAAATAGCTCAGCTCGGGTTTGACCCTCATAAAAGGTCAAATACCACATTCTTTATTTAAAGTCTGATTCGAATTCTGTTCACAAATCTCGAAAGTTTGATGAAAAGGGTACTCAGATCTGTCCTCTAATCCTTAAAATAGCAACTACAGATATCTAAAAAGGGGATTTTTGGGGTGCCTATATAGGGTTTTGCCTTAGTCAAACCCCTGTTTTGGTGGTCTCCACCTCCACGAATAGCCGATTGAAATAGAATGTGTGTGTGTATGTATTGAAAGTGTAATGCCAAGATCTAATCCTCTAGATCAAAACCCTAGCATGAATATGTATGAAATAACAATGCATAGATTTGAATGAGATAGAAAAGCATACCAAGCCCCCAAGGCTAAAGTACTTCTACCAAACTCACAATCCGTAATTGCTACTCCATGATTGAATCCTTGAATGCTTGAAAGTCGATAATGGTGGATCAAGGAAGAAAGGATCTTTCTTACTCCAAATATGAGTTCACAAAGATGCTTGATGTCAACAATGGCTTGATCTTCTATGTCTTCCTCTTGCTAACTTGCACCTTCACTATTCCTTCCTTGCTTGAATTCTTCCTTGCACTTGAGAGCTTGCAATTGCTTGAGATGAGATATGAAAACTTGATATGAAAATGAGAGAGGAAGGCCTCATTTTATAGTGATCTAGGGCACACTCCTCTAGATGGGCCACCTTAGAGAATTAAATCCCAATTAGGTCCTCACCTTTAGAAAATATACCTAGATTAAATGCAATTAAAGGATTTACCATCCCGAAACCCGAAATGGCCAACCCAGAGGCGGGAAAATAAATCTCTCGAAAGCCCGAAGCCCAGAAATTTTGGAAATTGGAATTTTGAAAGAAGGGGTCAAAGTCAAGGTTGGACCTGACCTAGTCAGGGTCTTAGCTCGATCCTGACCTAGTCAGGTTCTAACTCAACCTTGACCCTAGTCCCAAATTGATTTAGAACCAAGTCAAGAGGTCCTGGGGATGCCCAGAAACCTAGAAATGATCCCAGAACAAGATAGAATGTCAGTGATAGACATAAAATCCTATGATTATCACGATGAAGGCTAGGAGGATCCATTTCTAAATCCTACCTAGAAAATAGAGTCATGGAAGAGGGAAATTAAGGAGAATCCTTAGGATCCTAACCCTAATTTCACCTAGAATGAAGAGGATGAGTGCAAAATGCATCCTAAATGCATGTCTATCATGATAAATGTAATAAAAGAGGGTGCTAAACCTATCAATATGGAAGTGCTTCCATTTTAAGATGATACATTTAGCCCCCACTTTAGCTTAGTTATGACACTACGTGAATATGCAAGCTAAAGTAAGAAAACATCATAGTAAATAAAAAGGATATAGCCAAGTCCTCGATGTAAAGATCCTGCAGAAAACTGTTAGAACCTACAACACACAAGGTTAATGAAAATGTATAAATCACCTAAAGCTTACTATATGATAATTTGAGAAGTGTATAGAGCCCCTTATGCCCCCCCTTTTTCGGTTTTCTACTTCGGAAGGGTGAAATAGGGTGATAAGAAAAACTCTATATACTGGATATGCAGAGTGTTGAAATGGCCTTTCCTAAACCAATTAGAAGGATTCGTAACCTTCCTAAACTAGTTCAAGGAGTTAAGTATCTGAATCATGATTCCAACACCATTGACGACACTAAAAATGGAGTTACCGAACTCAAGTTATGATAAAAAGAGTGGATGTCTGTCTAAATGCATAAGAAAGAAATTTCAAGTTTTTACCCTAAGAAAACCCTAATTTGAACTTATAAAAGAGATGAATAGTAATACTTACTCATTCTTACCATTTGTAGATTCAAAATGAGAAAGCAAGATGCCGAGAAGAGAGGAGTTACGACCGACACACCTGGAGTCTCTGAGACACAGCTTAGCTACCGGATGACCACTACCCGAGGTGAGTTGTGGCTTTATCCACCTTTGTGTTTTTCAAATTCCTGTTTTGAATAGGTCAAGTTGATTTTTCCCCCTTTAGGTTGACCCTGACCCATTTAGGTTGACATTGACCCACCTAGGTCGACTTTGACCCTTAAAAGTCGACATTGCCCAAGGGGTTTTTTGTAATGTTTTGAGATGAGGTCGACCCAAACCCAGTAAAGTTGACATTGACCCAATAAGGTTGACATTGACCTAACTGAGGTCAACTTTGACCTAGTTCAGTTATATTTGTAGATTTGATGATGTAAATTACTGATATGATGTTTGTTTGTGCTTACAAGACCTAGTCTGCTTCCGAGAACATCCTTTTGGGGATTTGCTAGTGAATGTCAAGGAGAGACTGTCCGAGTTGGATGATGAGGGGATGCAGTTACTGAGGGATGTAGGACTGTACTGGGTATCAGTCCTTCCACAGATCAGACTACATTGAGCCATGATGTCGTCTCTGATAGAGAGATGGGATGAGGATACCTGCTCCTTCCATCTTCCATGTGGGGAGATCACAGTGACTTTAGAGGATGTGTATAGGATTATGCGGCTTCCAGTCCAAGGGGAGACTGTCAGACCTAGAACACAATGTGGTTGTGAGGAGATCCATGCAGATTCAGAGTACTGTACAGGTGTGTGTCCACTGATGCAGAGCTGATCAGATCAGATCTGACTATTTGTCGTACTAGCAGGCCCTACACCTTTTATACGGAAGGTGATGTTGTGCATAGTATCCTTGGTTGTGTTACCCAACTCAAAGGGTACCATATTTTGTTCACCTCTGACGCATCTCATATAGAAGATGGAGAGAGAGAGGACTGTGTTCTCATGGGGTCGCAGCATGCTAGCTCAGCTATACCATGGGCTGAGTCAGTTAGTGAGGTATCATCAAGAGAGTCTATCGACATGCATAGTTCTGCAGATATGGATCTTTGAGCATTTCGCATGTACACATCCACAGTGAGTGCTAGTGATGGTAGATGCGAGGACAACAAGAGCTTTTGCATATCCTTTGAGGGATGTTTGGTAGTTTGGGGATATGCTCTATTGGAGAGTACATCTAGACCACATTGCCAGCACCGATGTGATATGGAGACCCTACTGCCATATGACAGAGTGGCCTGATACACAATTCTAGATGAGATATTCACAGTAGCGAAAGCTGCTAGAGGGTCATCAGAGTCATATAGTGATGCCCTACTATTATGATCGGGTGAAGAGGCAGTTCGGTCTCTTACAGGGAGTCCCTAAGGCAGTACCTCACTATGTACATCCAATGAGATACTATCAGAGACCTCGCGCCATACGCCGACCATCGATAGCAGAACTTGAGGATAGTGACATAGAGGAGACAAAGGATATAGAGGTACCATCAGATGTAGCCTATGTAGGTGTGAGCCGAGATTACATTAGGTACTGGAGTTTGGAGGGGACCCATCCTATCTTTCCCGAGGATTATCCCACAGGTGATCCAGGCTTTACAGAGGGGACACACTGGGATAGTGGATCTACCGAGGAGGATCACATCTCCAAGGGAGATCCTATGGAGGAGGAGAGATCAAAGGAGAGAGTAGAGGAGAGAGCCAAGGACATGCCCCGAGCTAGTGATACTGGTACAGATATACCTATTACACGTGCATCACCATTGAGATCATGATGGCCCCGACGGCCCCATACAGGGACACCACCATTGAGGCCTAGACATAGAAAGCATGGAGAGAGTAGTCACTCCATGCCCCCACCATCTAGGCACTTTAGTGACATCCAGGAGGGAGACCCAGGTATAAATTTGATTGAAAAATAAAAAATAAAAATTGTTTGAATATATGATTTGATTTGACATAGATAGGATACTAGACTGATAGAAGTTTGTCTGTCTATAGCTAGCATAGCGGAGTGGAGGAGCTTTGTATCTGAGGTTCTCAAGGATAACATTATATCCTACCGACTACCAGCTGACTAGCGAGAGTCTTGCATTGGTCATAGGGATCCTGACAGACATGCCGACATCTTTGTATGTATCCAGCGAGAGCTGAGGATGTGCAGAGAAAGAGAGGAGAAGATGATGGTAGAGATACAGAGTCTTCATGAGTGTGTACAGGGTATAAGCATATCCAGGAGCCATACATAGACACACAAATCTTCATCTTCTTACCACAGGGCAGAGAGATCTGGGAGTCATCGGCCAGCAGAGCGTCATAGTGATAGATGTAGTGATAGATAGGGCCATTGGCCTCATATGTATCAAAATTCTAAAAAACTAAAATTGTGTTGAATGAAAAACTTTCTCTACTAATTAGTTCTATGTTTGATTACTATGTTTTGCTTTCATCAATATAAAACTTAATAGAAAGAAAGTGCATAAACATATTCAATATGTAATTTTTACTAAAACTACATAACCTATAAAAGAAATCTTTATAAGGAATACATAAATGCACATGGAACAAATGAGATTAAGGGTAATAATGTTTAAGATGCATAATATTAATGGGTTCCTTAAAAGAAACACCATCCATATCAGCAAGTTTGTAAGCACCTGAACCAAAGTTTTCAATAATAACAAAAGGTCCAAGCCAATTAGGGCTAAATTTTCCTTTTTCGCCCAGTAAAGCATTCACATTCCATTGATTCTCATAAAGAACTAAATCACCAACCGCAAATGTTCACTCAATTACCTTATGATTGTATTGTTTCTGAAGAGATTTATGATAAGCTTTTATATGTTCTAATGCATGTATTTGTTGTTCATCTAACATTTCTAATTCTTGTAAGCATTGTTCATGAAAAGTATCTTTATCAATTATCCCATGAAACGAAATATGTAAAGAAGGTATTTCTAGTTCCAAAGGCATAATAGCATAAGTACCATAGACAAGATTATAAGGAGAAGTACCTGTGGTGATACGAACACTAGTCCTATAAGCCAATAAAGCATAAGTCAAATGAGTATGCCAATCTTTGGCATGCTTATTAACTATTTTTCTCAAGATTTGTTCAATAATTTTATTTGATGCTTTAGCTTGTCCATTAGATTGAGGATAATAAGGAGTTGAAAATCTATGTTGAATCCTATATTTCTCCAAAAAATTTGCAACTTCCTTATTTTTAAAAGATGTTCCATTGTCTGTAATTATCATCAAAGGAATACCAAATCTTGTTATGATATAATTAAGGATAAAATCAAAAATAACATCCACCGTTGTTGAACGAAGAGAGACAGCTTCAACCCACTTCATGAAGTAATCCATAGAGGTGAGAATGTAAGTATGTCCTTGAGAAGAAGTTGGTGAGATTTTTCCAATAAGGTCAAAACCCCATACACTGAAAGGCCATGAAGAAACTTGATTACAAAGCTCATGAGTAGGAGCATGAATCAAATTACTATGTTGTTGACATTGAGGACATTTCTTAACAAACTTGAAAGAATCTTGTTCATGGTTTGCCAATAATATCCCATTCGAAGCAATTTATTAACTAGGGATTTTCCACCAAAATGTCCTCCACATGAACCAAAATGAGCCTCTACTAAAGCTATAGGAATTTCAGTTCTATTAAGACATCTTAATAATAATCCTTCATAAGAGCATTTGTAAAGTGTATCTCCTAAAATGATGTACCGTGCTGCAAGTTTCTGAATACGATTACACATGTTCCTTGTTGCTGATTTAGGAAATGTACCATCCTTCAAAAAATGAAAAATGTGTGAATACCATTCATCCAAATGCAAATTGAAACAGTCAAAAGTGATCTTATCAGAAATTATAGGGCATTTAATAGTTTGTATAGTAAATTGAAAGTTTTCTACATTGTTCTCAAGACAAACCAAGGAAGCTGCACTAGCCATAGCATCTGCATGTCGATTATCCTTCCTAGGTAAAGTCTGAATCATATAAGAGGGGAATTGTGAAAGCACATCTAGAGCTAAATCTCTATATTGTGTCATTTTAGTATTTTTAGTTTGATATCCTCCTTTAATCTATTCAACTATCAGTTGCGAATCACCATATATTTGTAAATGTTGGATATTGAGGGATGAAGCTGCTCGTAGTCTAGCTATAAGGGCTTCATACTCCGTAATATTATTAGTACAAGGAAAGGTTAATTTATATGATAAAGGGATGGGTTTTTTTGTAGGGGGAATCAAGATGATACCCACACCAGAACCTATTTTACACTTAGACCCATCAAAATTTAATTCCCAAATATCATCCTGTTGAATAGTTAGAATATTATCGTCAGGAAATTCTATAGAAGTAGAATTTTCATCTAGACAAGGACTAGGAGCCTCGGCTAGATAATCTGTCAATGCTTGTCCCTTAATAGATTTCTAAGAAATAAAATTAAGATCAAATTTGGTGAGCAACATAACCCATTTTGCTAATCGACCAGAAAGATCAGTTTGTGAGAATAGATGTTTCAAAGGATCGAACTTGACAATCACATTAACTTCAGCATTTATAAGATAATGCCTGAGTTTCTGACATGCATAAACTACAGCTAGACATTGTTGCATAAAGTAAATCTGTATATCATGTTTCATAATCAATTAAAGTCTGACTAATGTAATACATAGGTTTTTCTTTACCACTATCATCAATTTGAGCTAACAACGCACTGACAGCCCGTGGAGTTGTTGAAGTGTATAATTGAAATGGTTTATCAAAATTTGTGGGTTGCAAAATAGGAGGATTCGCAAGATACTCCTTAAATTGCTCAAAAGTTTGTTTACACTCCTCATTCCAAGAGAAAGTAGTATCCTTTCTAAGCAAGGAAGTAAAATGAATAGTTCAGTCGACAAAATTAGAAATAAAGTGACGAATAGCTTGTATTTTTCCTTGTAAACTTCGTAACTGAGAAATATTCTTAGGAGGAGGCATATTAACAATAGCGTCAATGTTTCCAGTATCTACTTCGATGCCTCGCTTAGAGATTATAAATCCTAATAATTTACCAGAATCAACTCCAAAGACACACTTCTTAGGATTCAATCTCATATTATAACTTCTAATTCTTTCAAATATCTATCATAAAATAGTAACATGATCTTCTCTTTGTATAGATTTTGCCAAGATGTCATCCACATAATCTTCAAGAATCTTATGAATGTAATCATGAAAAATTAGAGTCATAGCCCGTTGATAAGTTGCTCCCACATTTTTTAATCCAAAAGGCATCATGACCCAACAAAAGGTTCCCCAAGGTGTTATAAATGTAGTCTTAAATTGATCTTCAAGGGGGATAATTATTTGATTATATCCCAAAAAACCATCCATAAAAGATAACAAGGCATGACCCACTGTTGAATCCATAATCATATCAATATTAGGTAGCAAGAAATCATCTTTCAAGGATGCCTTATTTAAATCTCTAAAATCAGTGCACATCCTTATCTTATTTTCTCCTTTTGACACAGGCACAATGTTTGAAATCCAATTTGAGTAATCAATAGAATGGATAAATCTAGAATCCAATAGTTTTTCAATTTCACCTTTGACTAACAAAGCAATTCATGGATTCATCTTTCGAATTTTCTATTTCACCGGTTTTATGTTCGGTTTTAAAACAATGTTATGAGTAACAATTTTAGAATCGATCCCTGGCATATCGGAATATGTCCAAGAAAAGATATCCTTAAATTTGAGCAAAAGGGAAGCCAACTGATCACGTTCATCCTGATTCAAACATTTCCCAATTTTTATCATCCTTTCAAAATCATTTTCATCCACTTGGATATCAATAGTCTCAGTGATTAACAAATCACTTCTTATCGGAGAATCCGTCGGTAAAGGAAGAATATCCTATTCATCATTTTCTCCAAAATAAGCATCTATTTTTAAGCAATAAGGCTTTCCTCATTTGTGATGAAATTTAGGTAGATCCTCATAAACCCCTAAAAATTCCATTAAGGCTTCATCCTTAGGAAAAATATCCAAAGGGGATTGTTGATTAAGGTCAATAAGTAATGGATTAACCAATTTCAACTGTCCACTGCAAATATGATTAATATTAAGAGGAAAAGCCGATGGTTGTCTATAAGGATTAAATCCTAATCCATACGTATGATCATAGATGTCATTATCCAGAGGTACTTGTATACCTTGTTCATATTTACCACATCCTTTCCCATTAAATCCTGATTTCTTAAGCAAATGATAACCAAGGCCATATTGATCAGTCATATCAGAAGGAGTCCAAGTAGCGGCATATGTCACAATGCCATAACAATCAGGCTTTATAGTGTCAAGCGTTTCATTAATCGAAGTGGCAACAAAATTACTTTTTAATTCTTCAGACAATGGGGAAGAAGTAAAAACCTTTTTCTCAAATTCATTCTATTGCTTCATGAATTCTAAATCAGAGACCTTGTATTCTCCAATGAATGTAGGGTTAAAATCCAATGTCCCCCAATCATCCTCAGTCAAGGAAGAAGATGAAGATGGAACTTCTTGTTGTTGAATTTTAGGTTGTATAATCTCATATTGTTGTTTCTCCGATTGTTTTTCAATCTCTTTATTAGGTTGAATAGGTTCAAAGTTCTTAGCATATTCTACATTTAAGCAAGAGTTTAGAGCATCATCCGCATGCAATGTATACATTAGATTATTATAGATGAACCTAATCTTGCAATGAAGAGTAGAAGGGACTACATTCATAGTATGTAACCATGGTCTTCCTAAAAGAAGGTTATAGTTGAGAGGTCTAGGCATAACATGAATAGGAGTATTTAGAATAACTGGACCTACTTTAACAGGTAAGGTAATAATACCCAAAGTTCTTTTTGCAATATTATCAAATCCATGTATAGGAACATTATCAGGTTGAATAGTAGATAAATCAGCCTTAATTGCTTTGAGCATATCCATGCTACAAACATTAAGTCTGGATCCATTATCAATTAAAGTTTGTCGAATGATACTCTGATTAATCGAGACAGCCACCATAAGAGCATCATATTGATTCTGTACCTCTAAGGATGGTAAATCATTATCAGAAAACACAATAGGAGGTACAGAAGGCATAGTATGCATACAATCCAAAATAGAATGAATGTTTTCTTGATTAGGAGGTGAAGCAGGAAGAGTAAATAGAGCTTTTTGCAATGCCTCATGATATTTCGGGGATGTTTGAAGCAATTCCCATAAAGATATCTTAGCAGGAGTAGCACGTAATTGGTCAACTAAGTTGTACTCCTTAAAAGTAGATGGATACCTAGGTGCTTGAGGAAGCATAGGTTTAGAAGGAGGTAAAGAAACTGGAACAGTAGGTTGAGGATTATTCTGTGTATGATAAGCATGTGAAACGGAATCAATGTTATCAAAGAAATCCAAAGGATCTCTAGGTTTACCCTTAGCTGTTATACGAGGACATCGTTTTACCATCATCAAAGGTGTAGGATATATCATTTTAGGTTTGTCAATGTTGCAAATAGTGGGACATGAAGGTAACCATGCACACACCCTATGGTAAAGGTCAATTGGAGAGGTTATGGAGGAGAGTGAAATAGGAATAGGATCCATGGAGACCATATTTGAACCATTTGCATCCTCGCTACCATATACCTCATTAGGGATTATATCCTCTTGTATAAAAGCATCATCAAAGTACTCAAAACAAGAATCATACATATTGAATACAAAGAAAGTACTAAAAGCATGAAAAATGTAAATATTTTTGTATTTTTAAAGGAATTTTGCAAATTTTTTTGTGTATTTTTGAAATATAAATGCAAGAAAGAAATCTAAACATACAAGATTTAAATCTAACACCATAAAAGAAAGAGTTGTCGTAAACGGGTTCACCAAAATGAATAGGGTTGAAATGGAAACATAGTAATATACCTAACATTCAACACCTATTCATTTGAAATTGGAAATTGGAATTGAAATAGCATAAGTAAGTCTGAAAATACTTGAAAATCAATTAGGTCAAGATACATACCTCATCATGAAATTGATTCATAAGTACCTATTTTCTGAAGTCTGTGCACACTTTCAGAAAAATCTAAAACATGTCTTGGACTAGAAATGATGAGACAAAGAAAACCCAGAAATCTTTCTCCAAAATAGCTCAGCTCGGGTTTGACCCTCATAAAAGGTCAAATACCACATTCTTTATTTGAAGTCCGATTCGAATTCTATTCGCAGATCCCGGAAGTTTGGCGAAAAGGGTACTCAGATCTGTCCTCTGATCCTTAAAACAACAACTGTAGATATCTGAAAAGGGGACTTTTGGGGTGGCTATATAGGGTTTTGCCTTAGTCAAACCCCTCTTTTGGTGGTCTCCACCTCCACAAATAGCCGATTAAAATAGAATGCGTGTGTGTATGTATTGAAAGTGTAATGCCAAGATCTAATCCTCTAGATCAAAACCCTAGCATGAATATGTATGAAATAACAATGCATAGATTTGAATGAGATAGAAAAGCATACCAAGCCCCCAAGGCTAAAGTACTTCTACCAAACTCACAATCTGTAATTGCTACTCCATGATTGAATCCTTGAATGCTTGAAAGTCGATAATGGTGGATCAAGGAAGAAAGGATCTTTCTTACTCCAAATATGAGTTCACAAAGATGCTTGATGTCAACAATGGCTTGATCTTCTATGTCTTCCTCTTGCTAACTTGCACCTTCACTATTCCTTCCTTGCTTGAATTCTTCCTTGCACTTGAGAGCTTGCAATTGCTTGAGATGAGATATGAAAACTTGATATGAAAATGAGAGAGGAAGGCCTCCTTTTATAGTGATCTAGGGCACACTCCTCTAGATGGGCCACCTAGGAGAATTAAATCCCAATTAGGTCTTCACCTTTAGAAAATATACCTAGATTAAATGCAATTAAAGGATTTACCATCCCGAAACCCGAAATGGCCAACCCGGAGGCGGGAAAATAAATCTCCCAAAAGCCTGAAGCCCGAAAATTTTGGAAATTGAAATTTTGAAAGAAGGGGTCAAATTCAAGGTTGGACCTGACCTAGTCAGGGTCCTAGCTCGACCTTGACCTAGTCAAGTTCTAACTCGAGCTTGACCCTGGTCCCAAATTGACTCAGAACCAAGTCAGGAGGTCCCGGGGATGCCCAGAGACCTAGAAATGATGCCAGAATAGGATAGAATGTCAATGATAAACATAAAATACTATGATTATCATGATGAAGGCCAAGAGGATCCATTTCTAAATCCTACCTAGAAAATAGAGCCATGGAAGTGGGAAATTAAGGAGAATCCTTGGGATCCTAACCCTAATTTCACCTAGAATGAAGAGGATGAGTGAAAAATGCATCCTAAATGCATGTCTATCATGATAAATGTAATAAAAGAGGGTGCTAAACCTATCAAGATGGAAGTGCTTCCATTTTAGGATGATACACTTAATAAAAAGTAAAATCTCATAAAAGAGATTTTTTATTGTTATTAAATATGACTATTTTTGTAGGATTATGTAGCTATTTGTGAAGTGATTAATACTATTTAAAAGTTACTTTATTTTACATCAATGTTTGAATGATGAATATTTTTTTAACATTATATTCTCTTTTCTTATAGTTACTATAAAAATTAGTAAATTAGAAATTAATTATTTTCTAAATTGAGATTTGTTTTGATAAAATGTTGCAAAAAATTTAAACTAAATCAAATGTCATCATTTTTTATAAATCATCATTATGAGATATATAAATTCAAATTAATATTATATGAATTTCTATAGTTTTACTTTTTATTAAAAGTTCTAAGTTAAGCTGATAGAATATGTATAATTTTTAAATGACTCCTAATCTTCTAAAATTAGTTTTAAATGTTTTTAATTTTGAAATATGATTAAAAAAATACATAGAGCAACCAAATAGCAATAAAAACATAGTTACAAAGTTGACTAGGGTTTTACACTTACAACCTAGAATTTATTGATATTTAAGTAACATCTAAAAGAGACATCTTGATTTATCACTTGTTACCCCCATTTTTGTCTTTGTCAAACTTTTCATAGTTCCTCCCTGAGAAAAAAATGGATTTATAAGTTCAAACCTTTTAATTGAACTTTATATGGGAGTTCGATGGTTTGATGGTTCAAGGTTCATTGTGCGATAGTCAAATTTTGTGTACATATTTGTCAGTCCAAAAATGCATCCAAAAAGAAGTTGCAGATTACTTAAATCTAAAGACAACACACCTGATATTTTGGTCTTAAATGTTCCCAATTTTAATCTGATGACCAGTCAAGCTCATATGATATGTCATTTTAATAATTTCTCTATGGAGCACCAGTTGGGCTAGTTCAAAAAGGAAGCACCTTGATTTTGTGAGTTGTTAAAAAATGATTAATAAACCCATGTTTCATTTTAGTTATCATAATTGCTCTCAATTTTTCATGGCCCCAAGATGCCCAGTTAACCCATAGTGAATTTAATCAAAAGTGGCTACAGGAGAAATTTAAAAAATTTCTCACTCATTTATGTACAATAATTTAAATTTTTTTAAAGATGTTTTAAATCTATTTGAGAGCATTTTTTCATGGGAACATGAAAGGGTTATTTTATTTCCTTTATCAAGACTTGGTTACAAATAAAATAAAATTATAAATAAATAAAAACTGAAAGTCTCAACGAAAAAGAAAGAGGCTATATATATGTAATTGAAAGAAAAGAAAAAGGATTATTTTTTCTAGTGTAAAGGAGAGGGCATTATAGTTTTTTGGGTTGTACAAGTTTTATTTTACAGAAATGGTGAGTCTATAAGCTTACATTTTACCAAAGATGTCATGACCCGCAAGGGAACTGGGGAAGAGAACAAAGATTCTCTTTGGAAAAGAAAACCAAAGTAATGATTTATGAAAAAATTTGAATTTTTTTTTTTAAGATTTACATAAACAAAACATAGTTTAACTTAGATTCCTCCAAGGTTCCCTTCTTATTTAATGCACAATTCATTTAATTCCATTTAGTGTACTAGCAACATGATTTACTTCTTAAGCAAACTACATCACAACATTTGAAGATTCTTTATAAAGAAATACAAAGTACTTTCATTTCAATTTGCCATTTAAATCCATCTATATTCCTAAGTATCCTTTATGAATGATATAACATTTAAAACATTAATACCATATAATAGAATCATCTAAACATTGGATACATTGCACATATTACATTCTTTTCAATAGCTTTTCCCTTAATCAACAATAATGAGAAACATACTACTTTACTTGAAATGTTACAAAATCCTTTTCTTTTCCAACATACATCACATACATAAAGTTCATGCTTTCCCCTTTTTCCTTTTTCCTAAGTCTACCCATTCCAAATACATCATTTTGAAATACATTAATGATTACATTACATTCATCTCCTCTTGGGAGGTAACAATAACTTTACATCATGAAAGATAAATACAAAGTTTTCATTCTTCAAAACTGGAACATTAAGCAAGCATGAATCCTTAAGCACTACATCCGCAAAAGATAGCTCGATAAAAATATTTACCACCCAACCACGTGGATACCAAAAGGCCCACTCCCCCGTTCTAGGAGATAAACACCAAGGTCCACAAAGAAGTGATAACTAGGCCATACCTAGGGTTGGGTAACCTTTCCCAAATAGCAAATAAAAAGAAGATCAAAGTATAAATCTTTTCCAAAAGGTTCTAAGGCTTGGTAGAAATTCTAAGAAACAAGCAAAGTGAGTGTCATCGCATAGCCCTCACCCCTTGGGCTATTCTAGTACTAGCCACTCCAGGCCCCGGCCCCCAAGTAGGCACATGGAAAATCAAATGTCTTTCATACAGACAAGTGTCATTCGATCGTACCTACACATAGGTACCTTCTCCCACTCCCATCCATAGCCTTTACTATTGTTAATGGCATGGGCGAGGCATGCATTAATCCTTTTAGTATTTGAACCCATTCCCATAATTTTTAATTAAGTTATCACTTGTTAAAAATAACTCCTCAATCGGTTATCTTGGTACTAGCCATTTAGGGCCCCGACCCCACATTGAGAGCCACTCACTTAGTGTTCTTAGGTTTTCTACCCTTAACCCAAATATCACAAACACATCATACATAAATTAAAACACATCTTAAAGACATTTGAGAACTTATATCCAAGAATAGGAAAGATTAGGAATGTTTGAGAACGTTTAGGAAGCCTTAGGGTAATCCTAGTCCACCGAACAACCCTAAACCCTAATTCTGATCCCTAAAACACATCCTAAACCTTATTCAAGAATCTAAATGCACCATATAACCTCAACCAAACAAGTAATGAACATATATAGTTTATAAAAAATTCCACATGCATAACACAACACTCCATCTATGGGAACCTCCTATGCCTGAAATTTGGCTAAGTCTGAAATTTTTAGAAATCTCCAAAATCTAGAATTTGCATCTTAACTCCTATGAAGACGAAACCTATCTCAAATATTATGGAATATATTTATACAAATATAACTTAAAGTATTAGACTTATACTTAAATGTTATATTTGTATAAATCCTGCCACCAGACCAGGTTGTGGCCTCATAAAAAGAACTTAAGTACAAGACAAGTACTGAAAACCATAAGAAACACATGATAACATTCACAAAACAAGTTAAGGAAAACCATAGATAACACAAAATTCCCCATCATCACTTAGGGTTATCCCTGAGTCACTCGGGGACCTCTACACCTTAAAACTAACCTAAACCCTAACCCGAGATCAAACTGCGCAGTTGGTTGGAGAAGCTGAGCATTTGGTTCAAGGAATTGCACATTTGATTCATAGAGCTATGTATTTGGTTATGAGAACTACGCATTTGGTTATGAGAACTACGCATTTGATTCATAGAGCTGCGCATTTGTACAGAATGATAGAAAAATTTAAAAAAATGACTGAGAGATCCAACTTTCGGGTAAAACTAGGCATTATAGGGGCTGTGGATGCATAATCTGGGCAAGACCCATTTGAGATCTCCTAGTTTCCATGCAAATATGGCCCTTAGATTCAATTTACTAGCAACCTAAACCTACTCAAGATCTAGGAATAGAAAATAGACCTATAAGCCAGAATGCAACTAGTGAAGAAAATAGAAGCTTTCCTAAGATTTGGAAGTCCCTACAGACCCCTGAGACATATGAGAAGATGTCATAAGGATCCTAGGGAGTCTATAGACTCTTCCTAATGCATAAATGAAAACCAATTAACATACACCAGATAATAGAATAGTTTTGGAGAGTTTACAAAACATGTTTCAATAATAACATAAGAATCCTTTCTCACACAATATAATAGCATAAATTCCTCTTTAAATTGCAACCATAGAGAAGAAAACTAGAATACATATATCAATACAAACAAGTGAACAAACAAAAGGATCATCTCCAGGATAGATCCTACTTGGAGTCCTGCGAAGAACAAAATATTGGAAAGAAAAAGATTCAAGCGATCTCAGCCCGCTCCAATCACTCCTTCAGATTCCTTTTGAAAGAAAACCAATTCCAGCCTCTTCCGAGAGAAAATAAAAGACAATCTCAGAGAATAATAAATTCTCTCCTCACAACTATAGTTTTCCTACAAGTAAAATTCTCAAGCAAATAATGTCTCTTCTCAAATCCAAACTCATATGCCAACCCCCTCTCACATAGGAGATCTCTCTGTATAAAGATTGGAGGGAGTAGTTGCACGGGTAATTCAACTGATGCAACTATCCCAACTATCCTTTAGTTATTAGTTAAGATAATATGGTTTAACAAACTGTTCCCATGAAGGGATAAATAAATATTATTTAATAAGATTTTAATCTATGTCTCCTAAATTTGAAGGTGACAAAATAAATAATATATTTTTAGGAATAATTTACTAAGTTACATAACCATGGTAATATAATTTACCAAACACATCTTCCATTTATGAAAGTAACATAGATTTATTATTATCTAATAATAATTTCCTTCTCACAATTAATTAATTATATAATAATATATATACATGTATTCATAGGCATATGTGTGCACCCATATACTTATGTGTACATATACCATAAGTCAGACACATTATTACCACGTCATAGATATTTAAATATTATGAATATTATTATTTAAATCAAACATATTATAATTTAAATCCATTACTAAATCATATCCACAAAATATAATCATGATCTACATATATATGTATGTATCTACATATGTACATATTTACTAACATAAAATAAGATATTCCTTAATCACACATAATCTTGATCAAAACATAAACCTTTCACACATGAAAGCAACAATCCAACAAACCAAGATGCATCATCCACACAAGAGACTGATTCAGGAATTTCCCCACCTAAGGATAAAAGGGTCAGGCGTAGAGTTCCTTCTCATGGAACTTTGGTGATATCTCCATAACATCAACAACAATCGAGGATTTTGAGGGATCGCTCATACCTGTGAAGCCAGGTGGAGATGATACCCGGTACTTGTAATTCTACATCACCAAGAATAGATACTTGTATACATATGGATATACATACAAATTAGATATATGCAAATAGATGATCGGGATCAATACATCGTGTGGACCTCAACTAAGTGAGTAACTACGACTTCATCCCGAGTCATGAAAACACATTAGACACATATCCATGAAACATAAAACATCGTGATGATGGTTAGATTCAAATCCTTGGGTTAGCTCTATAAAACATATAAAGATGGATGGTTTTCTAATTTCATAAACATATAAATGATAACCATAAATGAGCATATCAATCATCTGATAAACATATCATCATCAACAAAACATAAATGTAAATATATAGTTCTAACCATCATAATAGAATGTCCAAATCAGAAAGTCCAAGTATCACCATAGGAGAGGGTATTACAGTCTCCTAGTCACCATCATGATCCATTTGAATCTTCATGTTGATGATGAAACAATTTGGGAATGATTGAATATCGATAATAGTCGATTTATGTAGCCTTTATTCACAATTCCTAACTTCATGGGATGTCTTCACATTAGGGCTCCAACCTTGCAATTCTTTCATCTTGCCAAAATGAAGTATGAGTCTTGCTTTCAGAATAAATTGGGAGATAAAATTGAGAGAGTCGACTATAAATCCTACTACTCTTCTTATTCACTAAGATGGGGAGACAATTTACATTTAAATGGACTCAAACCCAAGCCCAAATCAAAGCCTGAATTAGGATAATGGGTCATGAGCAATCAGAGGATGCATGATTAGAATCGACAACTAATTTTGGTTGAAACATAACATGAAGGCTGCAAATTGTGTCGTAGGACCTAGGTAATGAAATGAATAATTTGATTGAAGGAAAAATAGAGCACACTTAGAAATAAGGGCTTACCTCAATTTTAAACAAAATTCAATAGATAGAAAACTCATATTTGAATTTAAATGTTCATGAAGTGCAATTATGAAGTCTTATTATGTAAGCTATAATGAAAACACACTAAGGTAGGTGCTAAACAATCATGAAATTGTACACTACTTAAGTGTTTAAAATTTACGACAATATAGATTCAAAAGATTTGCTAGATGAGTCCCATGATACAAGAAGGATGATAGTGAAGCATATAATCATAATTGTAATACTTGTGTCACCCTCCCTCACTTTTATGGCCAAGATCATTCACATTGTCTTCGAGCTCTTTTGGAGTAGGACATGAGTCATCGATTTAGCAAATTAACTTGTTCTGTTTCATAGAGGGATCGTATCTCCTTAAAAGAACATACTCCTACTGATTTGATTGTCTTCTTGATTTTCTTTTAAATTCCCATATCCAACGGCTATTTTTTTCCTCGAAAGAAAAGTTTGATGAAATAAGTACCTTGAATTTGGAGTTTTAGCCGCAAGCGAATTGCGTCATGGAGTAAAAGGGTAGCCACACGGAGAGTGGTGACTGCGCAAATAATGGTGACCTTGTTTCGAATTACAATCATGGGGTGAATGCTGAATCTGAAAACAATGGTGGGTCCGTACAACAGAGCAATGGTCTTGTTTCGACTGACAATCATTCTGGGAATTCTGAATCTGAAAACAATGCCGGGTCCAAAGAACAGAGCAATGGCTTCGTTTCGAATGGGAATGTTGAATCTGAAAATAATCGTGGCCCCATAGAACGGAGCAATGGCCTTGTTTCTAATGAAAATCATACGGAGAATGCTGACTCTGAAAACAATGGTGCGCCTGTGCAGACGGGGATAACGTGGGAAACTTTTGTTTTGGCTCTTCATGTCTACTACCCCAACGAGGATTCTGAATCCCATGCTCCTCAATCTGATGAGGAGAACCCACATGATACCTAGTTCTGAGGCGCAGGATGAGAGGAGAAATAGATAATAACAATTGCTCAAAGACTTTTTTTATTTTCTCTCTGTTCGATGTGGGGCTTTAATTGCCAGAACAATTGATCAAACTTGTTTTTACTATTTTATTTATTTATCAACTTTACTGTGCTCGGTTGTGTTTTCAAGAAAAATGGTTCTTTAAAGTATTTAATATATTAATTCAATTTCTACTGTATTTTCAAGAAAATTGGAGCATCCTAGTGTTTTCAATTTGTACTCTTTTTCTGCTGAAATTTGGTTATCTATCTGTTCAATAGTAATACCCATAAAAATGGATCATCCCAGTGCTAATGCAGATTTGAGCAAGAAATCCAAGCGAGGGCATCAGATAAGATTTGTGGGTATGAGACGGAGACCCTCTGGAAGATAGGTTGCAGAGATAAAGAACTCCCTGCAAAAAGTAAGGAAGAAGCTGCAAAGGTATATGACCAATTTCCCAATTCCCAAAGATTTCAATGAAAATGAGTACGCCCTGGCCTGTCCCACTAGAATTAGATGTGAAGAAGAATAGCACGCCCTTTACTTTTGAGACCACTGAGGATAATACAGGTGGTGCTTCAGGAGGCATTTACGGGACTCTCAAAGCCAAGCTGGAGAAAACAAACAGGACCAATTTAGGGCCAAATCTTGGTGCTCAAACTCCACTACACAATAAAAATTATGGTGTAAGGCCTATTATGGAGGTTATCCCAGCATGAATACTCTTTGGCCCTGACTATGGTAATGCAGACAATGAGAATAAAATTGTTCGTGAGGCATATTTTCCTTGTAGTTGTAATAAAAGGTCCAGACTGGATTCCTCTGTTATTGTGCCTGTTACTTTTGATCAATGGTCAGATGGGTTTACTGGGATCTTCAGGAGACTCTGGTAATTATCCTATTTCAGATGGGTATAGCGAGTTGTGATGTGGCCCTTAGGGAATCACCTGATGTTTTAATTCTCTAATCCAAATTGTAAGAGACTCTTGTCTTTATCTATAGCTTGCACGGGAATCTTTCCTGTATTTTCTTGCAATACAGGTCTGTTTTTGTAACCAGAACGCAGTTTTGGAATACCATATTTGCTTGCAATTTCAGCTCTGTTTGTGTGACGGGAATATTTCCTATACTAGGAATGTTTGAATTGAATATGATATTAATATCCTTAATTTACTGAATTTAAGAGAAATGTTTGATACTCTTGAATAATGGTGCAGAAGAATTTGATAGTTAATATATTCTTGTAATCTGCTCATGTTCTTGCCAAACCAATTATGTGAATTCTTTTTCTTTTCTTTTTGTTATAAATACTACCATCTTTTATTCAAAAAGAGAAACTCAATCTCAAAATATTTATCATAGGTAGACTTATAAATTTTAATGAAACATGTATACCTAGAACAGAGATAGACTTATTATATCATAGGCTACTATGCTTAGTGAGAATATCTTTTTCAATAATAATAATAATAATAATAAGTCTAATTGTCTTTATGTTGGCTTGCTATGTTTTAGGCTAGAAATTGTCCATCAAGGACTAAACTTTTTGATCATTGTAAGAAGCTATTTGTCTTCCTTACATACCATAGATTGCTAGTATATACCTAGAACAACACGACTATTGTTGGTGATAAATAGATTTTATTAGGTTGTGCATTTGGGCATTTTATCCCTACTTCTTTGAGTTTTGTAGTGGAAAATTCTAGGACAACTTAATCATGGTATTATGTTGTCACAATCTATTCTAATGAATGGTCATTTGTGTTTTTCAAAAATAGATATTTGGATGTCTAAAACAAAGTTTATATCTATATTTACCATCAGCTTATTTGCAAATCTTCCAACATACCTATTGTATACTTCTACGTTTTTCTAACTTGTAACATAATAGCGCTCTCTCTCTCTCTCTCTCTCTCTCTCTCTCTCTCTCTCTCTCTCTCTCTCAGCATCATTTCATCGTGTTTCTACTCCTATTGGCATTGATTATTTAGGTAATCACAAGATGTTCTATAATCAAATTATTATATATTTACATCAACATACTCCATAGCTCAATGATAGTTTGGTTGTTTAATCTCAACCTTCTTTGGATTGCAAACTAACTTTTTAGAATAAAATATTTATAATTTTGTTGCTTAATCTACAACAATCTTATAGATCAAAACATAAGATGTAAATTTATTTATTGGCTATTATGTAGATATTCCACCTTGAGATTGTATTTTAGTTCTAAATAAATTTTACTCCCACAGAATATTGTTTCCTTCTTTAGTACAACGAGCAATGTATGTCCAATTGTTTCTATGTTGGCTTGCATTGTTTTAACAAACCATGAATCTACAAAAAAAAAATAAAGATTTGTGCAAGGTCTAATGAGGACACCAACATAAATCGTGATTTGAGTGCCTTCATATTTTCCATCAAAATCAAATTGACAACTCAAAATAAATGGAGAAGACAGTGTCACTTCATTTAGCAATGCTTGAAAAAAGGTATTGTTAACTTTATAGTGATTTAACTTTTTTCTATAAGTGGGAGCTGTTAAGAGGATTTGCTTTGAATTCAAACATGGGATAAATATCTCAAAGAAAAAATAAAATGTAGAAACTGTAGGAAGGGACAAACACCAGAGAATAATATCTCAAAATAAATGTAGATGCATTAATTGTATGAAGGATAAACCTCAATATTCATCACTACTATTTTCCCTCTCCAACTAAAATGTGATAGGGAGATCTCTATACTTGTCCTAATTCACCTAGGACTTGATCTAGGTCCTTCTCCTGACCTTTTTAGGGCCAACTTAGAGCCTACTCAATGAGGGATTAGTAACAATCACGTCCCACTCCTCAAGACCTCTCTATCAAGTTAGTGATTTCATCCCTCCTTTTTGTATCCTTCCATGAACTCATTCACTTAAATTCATCTCCTTATTGTCAAACTGGTTTTGCACTATAAAATGGACATAAGACTTCCTTTTGGCAATTCTTGGTTTGATTTGAGGTGTTTAGGTCCTCAAATTCATTGATCCCTTAGTTGATCTCTTCAAATTAGGCCTAAAGTCCGATTAGGCCTAACTAGGTATTCCAACACACCTTCTGGCATATAACTTCCAAACTCTCCACACAAGTTGTAGAAAAAATTAGATATCCTGATACCCTTTTTAGAGTTCTTGAAGATTTTCTAGGTTTTGGGTCCTCAAGGCATCCGTACAATACTTCCTATAACCATGCCTACTTTCTAGGCCTAATTGGCTTATTTGGGCTTACAATCAAGAATTGGATTTTACACCCTCTATCAGATTGTTCATACTCTCTCATTCTTAGGATTGAGTCTTTGATATATATCCTTCACTTCTCTTGTCTTGGATTGATCCTTTCAATCCCCGAGCCTTCTATCATTTGCTGATCACAGTCAAGATCCTCTAGTCGGACATCCTTTGGCTCACTTAGGGCTTGATCAATAAAATTGTTCCCCTACATATCTGACCACAAAACTCTATATATACAATATATACACTATTCTCTAGCATATTCTAGAGGTTCGTACAGTTCCCACCATGGAATCTCATGCTAGAGCCATTTCATTACTCTCAACTTTGGATGAACCAGTAAACTGGTCTCCGAGGAGAAATTTAAAAAAAAGAAAAGGAAAACAACCTAGCTACCAAACCAAATACACAAAAGAAGTTATGTATAATCAAGATTTACTACATTTAAAGCTAGGCTCAAGTTTAATCCATAGTTTGTGTATAACTGAGCTCTTAGCACTGTCACAGTCTTGCAAAGCGTACCAGTGATTAAATTACTCAAAAAAAAAGATTACAAAGTTCCAAACTTGTTCCTTGGTTGTAAAATCCCTTAAATAGTGTAGGGGAACTGAGCTAAATTGGTTAGAAAGACCTCTAACTACTTCTAGCCTTTGAGAGGCAATTTGGTCAAATGTTGTCATGACAACTTTGCAAATTTGTAAAGTTGTCATTGACAACTTTTACAACTTTGTTGACAACTTTCCCTAGACCATACCAATGAGTCTTAAATGACCTTAATGGTTGCTCCAACACTCATAAGACCATTTTCTCATTTTATTTTTTCATGTTATACAATCAACCTAGTCTTTGACTGACTGGCATGAAAGATTAACAACTAGACCAAACATCCTAAGAATTCACAAGCCTAGTAAAACCTTTGTTAGGACTTCTTCCAACCTTCCTAGAACTAGTTGATCCCCTCACGCACACTAGGGACTCTTCATAGTCCTTATTAGATAGTGACTTGGCTAAGGTCACTAGAAGCCATAAATAGTAAGCTAGGGTAGCCAAAGACCCTAGGTGCTCTTGCACCATTCTCCCCCTACAACAAGAAACTAAGTGCCATTAGGGGATAAGAGTTCCATATCTATACCCATCTTCTTGAAGTTGCTCTATTCTATCCATGTAGCTTCTGGTTCAGGTAGGTGCTTCCATTTTACAAGGTGTTCTATGTAGACACCATGCCTTATCTGTTTCTTCACTCTTGACTTTAGTATTTTTTCAGCTTGTGACTTCATGGGGATAGGTAAGTTGAGCTCTTTGACATTAGTGCTAACATCAAGGCTTTGTGCTTCTTCTTTGACATTAGGTCCTTTGTATCTGACCAAATCTTGGACATTAAAAACCAGAGATATGGCCAGTTCCTTTGGTAGGCCTATCTTATATGCATTGGATCCATACTTGGCTAGAACTTTAAATGGTCCAACCCTTCTCATTTTTAGCTTGTTGGGTATGCCTTTCTAGAGTCTACCCTTATTAAGATGTGCCATCACCCAATCTCCTACTTCAAACTACAAGTCCTTTCTTCTCTCATCTATTCTAGTCTTCAACTTTTGATTGGCTTCCACCATTGTCCTTCTCTCCTCATGAAATTCTTGCATAGATTGAGAAAAGTCATCTGCATGACCACTAACACTTCCTTGATTTCCTAACTCTTTGACTTCACACACACCTCTTGGGTGTGTTGGTGCTCTCAAAATTTGGTACAAATTTGGAGTGACCAATTAAAAACTTTCTCTAAGGCAAAGTGGGTATTCCTAAAAAAGTTTTGTGAGAAGGCCTATTTGGTGTGCCTGTAAAAGTTCCCCTGATGATTTTCATGAGATACAGCTCAGGGAACAGGTTCAACATCTTTCATTTAACATATGCAGTGGGTTTTAGCTCCTAAAATTCAAATTTGACATGTTTAGGGAGTTTCCATTTTGAGGTGTTCACTTAAATCTGTATTTTTGCCTAAGTGTCAAATTATTGTACCAAGCCCTGTTTGCATTTGCATTTGTTGTCTTGTTGAGTTTCATAGCCCGCCACTTTGGGAATGTTTAAAATGTATATCGGAGAGCTTATGTTTCAAAGCTCAAGCCATTTTGAGTCTATTTGATAGGTTTTTGGATCCCCCAAAGTTGGCTTCCCAGATTTGTCTTGTTACTTTATTCTGCCCAGTTTTTTGAGTGGCCCTGTTTGACTGATTATAACTTTTGACCCTATGACCCAATTGAGAAAATTCCCTTTGCCCTATATTCTAGTCGTCAAATACTCCTTGTGTTTCAATTTTTAGGCCATGACAAATCCATTTGCCCAGTTTGCTAATCTGATTCCATTTGCAGTTTCTATCATTTTGATGGATAGTTGCATACTTTAGTCGGAGGCCCTGTTCAAATATTTGTATCTTTTTCGCAAAGATTGATCATAATGTGCAGGTTATGGCATCATGTTGTAGGCATAATAATGAGTCATCCTACCAATTTTTAGCCCCCCATGTGTCCGTCTAGTCACTTTGCCAGAGCCATTTCATTTGCAGATTATTAAAGATTCACTGAATATGCAGAATCCAGAATTCAATGACCTACTTTGAGGCCTTGTAATTTGTGCCCTATCCATGATTTGACATAATTGAAAGTTTTCTTGTATTGTAAACCTAGAAGACTACTTACCTGTGGATTTGGGGGTCCCTGCCAATCCATCTAATCACTTTCCTAGCTTGATTCCAAATCCAATTTCTGCATATTTCACTGTTTTTAATCCTGAATATTATTGACAAGCTGACTTTGGTGTTTTATTCAATTTCACCATGAGATATTTTCGGCAAGCTAATGATAGAATCATGTACCTTGTATGCAGGCTAATCAATTCCCAAGTTTCCGGATCTTGAATGTTTCAATGGGTGTGTTTTTTAGGCCAATTCTGGAGGCAACTTGTGCAATTTGACAGTTTAGACAAAATTGCGTTCCAAGTGGCCATGTTCGTTCAGTCATAACTTTGGGCTCAAATCTTCTAAGAGGTTCTCATTTGGCCGACACATTGTAGTGGTGGAGATGAACTTGTCTTCCTGATGGCATTTTCCTGTGAGGTTGTTGGGTGAGTTTTTTAAGCCAGCTGATGTCATTTAATCAGTCTTGCAAAGATTATGAAATATATGTGAAGTCTCCAACAAGGCTCCTTGCCAGAGGGGGTGGTTGCTAGTTAGAGAGTATGTAGACTCATGGTCTATTTTTTATGGTGACATTAGTGTTTTTCATGAGGATTTCAAATTGCATAATCTTCTGGTTAATGCCATTGTTCCCAGTCAACAAGCTTATGTAGATTATTAAAGTTCTTGGGAATCCAACTCGTGTGGAGATTAAATGCATGAACTCAAGTTTATAAGTCTTGAATTTCCACATATGAGCTTATTTATGGCGCAAAGTTTTTCACAAGGATGAATTAGAGGCTGCTCTTTGTGTGAAACCATGAAGGGAAGCTACCAGTGCACAAACAAATAGGAGCTTGCTACGCATTAATGAAATAGAGGGTAGCATGTAGAGGGAAGGCTGCTCACACATTAGCATGAAAAAAGACCTAGCACAATGTTGAGTGGAATGGGAGCCCACACAATGGATTTTTGCAAACACGAATTTGTAGAAGATAGAAAAATAGTTATATTGCAGGGGGCATAACTTTTTATTCAACTATTGGATCGGGCTAAATTTTGGATATGTTGTCGCAAATATAATTCGCAAGATTCTCACTGGAGTGATTTTCTAAATTCATCCTGGTCCGTGAGATATAGTCGACTGAGTGCAGCATTGTCTAAATTGCCCATAACAGTCACAAGCATTTATCCCACATTCATGAGTTTTCGTGTAAAACTAATGTTTACATACATGTCCGTACAAGTTAAAGATAAATGAAAGAGAAGAGAGGCTATGTGAAGCCTCTTCCTTATGGGACTACCTTGGAGTGCGTGCCAGTTGGGCACTATGCACAATATTTTGAATAAGGATTTAAAAACTATTCCCAGATATATCCCACATTCATCACGTAAGTGGAGTTTGAGATGTTTATAAGGAAGGCTTCAAACATATGAAATATGAAGTAGAGTTGGAGCCTATCCACACATGCATGGTTACTAGTGCCTCGATTTCCATGCTCATGGTTGAGGTAAGTAAATTTTACAGATGAATACAAGGATGAAGGGACACGTGGCGGGCAGTCTCCAAGTCTCATAAGGAAACCATGGTCAAGGAAATCATCTAGAGACCTAGAGATTAAAAGCAATCTCCAAATCTCCAGATTGAGTAATCTCCAAATCTCCAGATTGAGCAGTCTCCAAATCTCCAGATCGACTAGTCTCCAAATCTCCAGATCGTGTAGTCTCCAAGTCTCTAGATGAAACCATGGTCAGTGAATTCATTCAGAGACCTAGAGACTAAAGGTAGTCTCCAAGTCTCATAAGGAAACCATGGTAAAGGAAATCATTCAGAGACCTAGAGACTAAAGGCAGTCTCCAAGTCTCATAAGGAAACCATGGTCAAGGAAATCATTTAGAGACCTAGAGATTAAAAGCAGTCTCCAAATCTTCAGATCGAGTAGTCTCCAAATCTCCAGATCGTGTAGTCTCCAAGTCTCTAGATTGAATAGTTTCCAAGTCTCTAGATGAAACCATGGTCAACGAATTCATTCAGAGACCTAGAGACTAAAGGTAGTCTCCAAGTCTCCAAGTCTCCAAGGTAAACCATGGTCAAGGAAATGTTTCGGAGACTTAGAGATTCAAGTAGTCTCCAAATCTCCAGATCGAACAGTCTCCAAATCTCCAGATCGAGTAGTCTTGGTGCTCAAACTCCACTACACAATAAAAATTATGGTGTAAGGCCTATTATGGAGGTTATCCCAGCATGAATACTCTTTGGCCCTGACTATGGTAATGTAGACAATGAGAATACAATTGTTCGAGAGGCATGTTTTCCTTTTAGTTGTAATAAAAGGTCAAGACTGGATTCCTCTGTTATTGTGCCTGTTAATTTTGATCAGATCAATGGTCAGATGGGCTTACTGGGATCTTCAGGAGACTCTGGTAATTATCCTATTTCAGATAGCTATAGTGAGTTGTGATGTGGCCCTTAGGGAATCACCTGATGTTTTAATTCTCTAATCCAAATTGTAAGAGACTCTTGTCTTTATCTATAGCTTGCACGGGAATCTTTCCTGTATTTTCTTACAATACAGGTCTGTTTTTGTAACCAGAATACAGTTTTGGAATACCATATTTGCTTGCAATTTCAGCTCTGTTTGTGTGACGGGAATATTTCCTATACTAGGAATGTTTGAATTGAATATGATATTAATATCCTTAATTTACTGAATTTAAGAGAAATGTTTGATACTCTTGAAGAATGGTCTGCAGTTCTTATATGAATCTCTTTATCTTTATTTGATGAACCAAGCTGATGATAATATAATTGCCTTTAACAGAGACTGCCTTTGGCCAACCAGTATAAACCTTATAACTAAAGGTTTCAATATGGAATTGTAGAGGGTCCTTCGTTGGATTGATTTGAATATAAGTTTTGATGCTGATCTGACCACCCGAGAATTGACTATCTTGTTTCGATGTTGGCTTGTATTGTTTTAACAAACCATGAAGCTAAAAAAAATTGTGTAACGTCTAATGAGGACACAAGGACAAATCGTAATTTGAGTGCCAACATATTTGCCAAAAAAATCAAATTGACAACTGAAAAGAAATGGAGAAGATAGTGTCACTTCATTTAGCAATGCTTGAAAAAAGTATTGTTAACTTTATAGTGATTAAACTTTTTTCTATAAGTGGAATTTGTTAAGAGGATCTCCTTTGAATTTGAACAAGGGATAAATATCTCAAAGTAAAATTAAAATGTAGAAACTGTATGAAGGAACAAACACCAGAGAATAATATCTCGAAATAAAGTAAATACATAAATTACATGAAGGACAAATTTGAATATTTATCACTGCTATTTTCCTTCCCCAACTAAAATGAGAACAATAAAATTCTCTATGAGCTCAGCAAGGTGGTGCAGAAGAATTTGATAGTTCATATATTCTTGTAATCTGCTCATGTTCTTGCCAAACCAATTATGTGAATTCTTTTTCTTTTTCTTTTTGTTATAAATACTACCATCTTTTATTCAAAAATAGAAACTCAATCCCAAAATATTTATCATAGGTAGACTTATAAATTTTAATGAAACATGTATACCTAGAACAGAGATAGACTTATTATATCATAGGCTACTATGCTTAGTGAGAAAATCTTTTTTAATAATAATAATAATAATAATAATAATAATAATAAGTCCAATTGTCTTTATGTTGGCTTGCTATGTTTTAGGCTAGAAATTACCCATCAAGGACTAAACTTTTTGATCATTGTAAGAAGCTATTTGTCTTCCTTACATACCATAGATTGCTAGGATATAGCTTGAACAACAAGACCGTTGTTGGTGATAAATAGATTTTATTAGGTTGTGCATTTGGACATTTTATCCCTACTTCTTTGAGTTTTGTAGTGGAAAATTCTAGGACAACTTAATCATGGTATTATGTTGTCACAATCTATTCTAATGAATGGTCATTTGTGTTTTTCAAAAAGAGATATTTGGATGTCTAAAACAAAGTTTATATCTATATTTACCATCCGCTTATTTGCAAATCTTCCAACATACTTATTGTATACTTCTACGTTTTTCTAACTTGTAACATAATCTCTCTCTCTCTCTCTCTCTCTCTCTCTCTCTCTCTCTCTCTCTCTCTCTCTGAGCATCCTTTCATCATGTTTTCATCATGTTTCTACTCCTATTGGCATTGATTATTTAGGTAATCACAAGATGTTCTATAATCAGATTATTATATATTTACATCAACATACTACATAGCTCAATGATAGTTTGGTTGTTTAATCTCAACCTTCTTTGGATTGCAAATTAACTTTTTAGAATAAAATATTTATAATTTCGATGCTTAATCTACATCAATCTTATAGATCAAAACATAAGATGTAAGTTTACTTATTGGCTATTATGTAGATATTCCACCTTGAGATTGTATTTTAGTTCTAAATAAATTTTACTCCCACAGAATATTGTTTCCTTCTTTAGTCCAATGAGCAATGTATGTCCAGTTGTTTCTATGTTGGCTTGCATTGTTTTAACAAACCATGAAGCTACAAAAAAAAATAAAGATGTGCAAGGTCTAATGAGGACACCAACATAAATCATGATTTGAGTGCCTTCATATTTTCCATCAAAAACAAATTGACAACTCAAAATAAATGGAGAAGACAGTGTCACTTCATTTAGCAATGCTTGAAAAAAGATATTGTTAACTTTATAGTGATTTAACATTTTTCTATAAGTGGGAGCTGTTAAGAGGATTTGCTTTGAATTCGACCACAGGATAAATATCTCAAAGAAAAAATAAAATGTAGAAACTGTAGGAAGGGACAAACACCAGAGAATAATATCTCAAAATAAATGTAGATGCATTAATTGTATGAAGGATAAACCTCAATATTCATCACTACTATTTTCCCTCTCCAACTAAAATATGATAGGGAGATCTCTATACTTGTCCTAATTCACCTAGGACTTGATCTAGGTCCTTCTCCTGACCTTGTTAGGGCTAACTTAGACCCTACTCAGTGAGGGATTACTAACAATCACCTCCCACTCCTCAAGACCTCTCTATCAAGTTAGTGATTTCATTCCTCCTTTTTGTATCCTTCCATGAACTCATTCACTTAAATTCATCTCCTTATTGTCAAACTGGTTTTGCACTGTAAAATGGATATAAGACTTCCTTTTCACAATTCTTGGTTTTATTTGAGGTATTTAGGTCATCAAATTCACTCATCCCTTAGCTGATCTCTTCAAATTAGGCCTAAAGTCCGATTAGGCCTAACTAGGTATTCCAACACACCTTCTGGCCTATAACTTCCAAACTCTCCACACAAGTTATAGAAAAAATTAGATATCCTGATACCCTTTTTAGAGTTCTTGAAGATTTTCTAGGTTTTGGGTCCGCAAGGCATCCATACAGTACTTCCTATAACCATGCCTACTTTCTAGGCCTAATTAGCTTATTTGGGATTATAGTGAAGAATTGGATTTTACACCCTCTATCAGATTGTTCACACTCTCTACTTAGGATTGAGTCTTTGATATATATCCTTCACTTCTCTTGTCTTGGATTGATCCTTTTAATCCCCGAGCCTTCTATCCTTTGCTAATCACAGTCAAGATCCTCTAGCAGGGCATCCTCTAGCTCGCCTAGGGCTTGATCAATAAAATAGATCCCCTACATATCTGACCACAAAACTCTATATATACAATATATACACTATGCTCTAGCATATTCTAGAGGTTCATACAGTTCCCACCATGGAATATCATGCTAGAGCCATTTCATTGGTCTCAATTATGGATGAACTAGTAAACTGGTCTCCGAGGAGAAATTTAAAAACAAGAAAAGGAAAACAACCTAGCTACCAAACCAAATACAAAAAATAAGTTATGTATAATCAAGATTTACTACATGTAAAGCTAGGCTCAGGTTTAATCCATAATTTATGTATAACCGAGCTCTTAGCATTGTCATAGTCTTCCAGAGCATACCAATGATTAAATTACTCAAAAAAAAAAGATTACAAAGTGCCAACCTTGTTCGTTGGTTGGAAAATCCCTTAAATAGTGTAGGGGAATAGAGCTAAATCAGTTAGAAAGACCTCTAACTACTTCTAGCCTTCAAGAGGCAATTTGGTCAAATGTTGTCATGACAACTTTGCAAAATTGTAAAGTTGTCATTGACAACTTTTACAACTTTGTTGACAACTTTCCCTAGACCATACCAATGAGTCTTAAATGACCTTAATGGTTTCTCCAACACTCATAAGACCATTTTCTCATTTTATTTCTTCATGTTATACAATCAACCTAGTCTTTGACTGACTGGCATGAAAGATTAACAACTAGACCAAACATCCTAAGAATTCACAAGCCTAGTAAAACCTTTGTTAGTACTTCCTCCAACCTTCCTAGAACTAGTTGATCTCCTCACACACACTAGGGACTATTCATAGTCCTTATTAGATAGTGACTTGGCGAAGGTCACTAGAAGCCAGAAATAGTAAGCTAGGGTAGCCAAAGACCCTAGGTGCTCCTGCACCATTTTCCCCCTACAACAAGAAACTAAGTGTCATTAGGGGATAAAAGTTCCATATCTATACCCATCTTCTTGAATTTGTTCTCTATTATCCATGTAGCTTCCAGTTCAGGTAGGTGCTTCCATGTTATAAGGTGTTCTATGTAGACACCATGCCTTATTTGTTTCTTCACTCTTGACTCTAGGGTTTTTTCAGCTTGTGGCTTCATGGGGACAGGTAAGTTGAGCTCTTTGACATTAGTTCTAACATCAGGGCTTTGTGCTTCTTCTTTGACATTAGATCATTTGTATCTAAACAAATCTTGGACATTAAAAACCAGAGATATGGCTAGTTCCTTTGGTAGGCCTATCTTGTATGTATTGGAGCCATACTTGGCTAGAACTTTACATGGTCCAACCCTTCTCATTTTTAGCTTGTTGGGTATGCCTTTCTAGAGTCTACCCTTATTAAGATGTGTCATCACCCAATCTCCTACTTCAAACTACAAGTCCTTTCTTCTCTCATCTATTCTAGCCTTCAACTTTTTATTGGTTTCCACCAATGTCCTTCTCACCTTCTCATGAAATTCTTGCATAGATTGAGAAAAGTCATCTGCATGACCACTAACTACTCCTTGATTTCCTAACTCTCTAATTTCACACACACCTCTTGGGTTCATGACATACACCACTTCAAATGGGCTCTTGTTGGTGGATCTATTCATTTTTTCATTGTAAGCAAAATCAGCTTGCGGTAACACCTGGTCCCACACTTGTCCATATTATTTTTTAAGATGTCTCAATAGGTTTCCTAACAATCTATTTATCACCTGTGTTTGACCATCCATTTGAGGATGATAAGCTGAACCAAATGCAATATTTGTGTCTGGTCTCTTCCATAGGTCCTTCCAAAAGTGTCCCATAAACTTCACATCCTTATCTGACACAATATTGATTGGTAGGTCATGAATCCTTACCACTTCTTTAAAGAAAAAGTGGGCAATATAGCTAGCATCATGTGTGGTTTTACATGGTATAAAGTGACTCATCTTATTAAACCTATCAACCACCACAAAGACACTATCAAAACCAGTAGTTGTCTTTGGTAAGCTCATGATAAAATCCATACTAAGACACTGCCATGGACTATTTGGGATTGGTAAAGGCTGATATAACCCTTCATTGGAAGATGTGACCTTAACCTTTTGGAAAACAATGCATTGCTCTACATACCTCCTAACATCTCTTGGCATCTTGGGCCAATAATAAAACCTTTGCACTAGGTCTAATGTCTTATTCAAACCAAAGTGTCCACTAAGGCTCCTATTATGTTTTTCTTGTATAAGATTCTCCCTCATTGATCCCTTGGGTACACATAACTGATTACCCCTAAATAATAAGCCTTTTTGTAAAGTGTAGTCAACAAACTCACTATGAAAGTGGTTCTCAAATTCATCACATACCTTATATGCCTTTGAAAAGTCTTCATCTTCTTTGTAGAGTTCCTTAAATCCCTCTAGACCAATGCTTTGAAGTTGGATTTCCTGGACAGTCAACAACCTTTGGCTAAGGGCATCAGCTACCTTGTTGTTTAGACCCTTTTTATTCTTAATAGTAAAGGTATAAGTGTCAGAGATTCACCAACAGGTCAGTACTGACTGTATGTTTGTCATTGATGACAACATATGGTAAGTACATTGTGTGGAAGACTTATGCAATAAGCCTTGAGTATAATAGCATGGACATGTTATCAACATGATATCATGGACGCAGAGTCTAACTATTAGTATAGATAGTTATTTAGCAGCTTGTGTCAGCAGTGTTCCTGATAGAGTTACAGGCAGTGTTCTATGAGTGATTGTTCGTACAATTATCATGGAGCCTTGTGCACTTGGATATGTGATGGAGACATGCTAGGGATGATAAGTTCAAGGATGCGGAGTTTGATGATTAGTAGAAGTAAATTTATGTAGTCTCTATTCACCAGTTGCAGTATTCTATGTTTATTCAAAAGAGTCGGCAAAGACTTTATTGGTTCAGGAGTTGCACCTATCATTTTGGTATGTGCCCCTGGATTAGTGATTAGAGATGAGTTAACAACGTTTGGTTAAGAGCACATGATGTAATTCAGCTTAAGGAGAAAGTTACAGTTAATTTGGTAGAGCCGATAGTGTGTAGCATGCATCTACAATTATTGATTTAGACAGGTCCCAGTTTGTGATGCGTACTTAGTAGAGTCGATAGAATTATTCTTGGATGATGTTATGGTTTCTCTAATATGATTTCAAGTTGATTCTAATAGGCTGACTTGATTACATCATTTGGAGGAAAGATATTTATAGGTAGTCAATTTTGATTGCTAAAGTGTGGTTCATAGTTGATTGTGAAGAGCAGAGCAGAGTGTGCGAAGTGTTGAGCCATCAGTAGAAGGTCTATGTGACTAAGTAAAGAGTTTTTACTATACATTGGAACTAATACAGATAGCAGGTCAAAGTGCAGTTCAACAAAATCTAGATATAGTGTGTATCTGTTATTCAGAAGGTTGTAGCCTTCACCACTTGAGTTGTGTGCTCTCAAACAGTGTGTCCTCACCCCTAACAGTGTTAATTGTAAAAGACTCCTAACAGGGTCCAACCCTTGACCAGGTCACTATACTAAATGCATTGTAAAGACAACTCTTACTAGGGTTAAGGATCTTCTAACAAGGATCATAATACACTAGTGCAAATTATTAGTGGGTGTCAATTCCCACCAGATTTTTTACCTATTTGAGTTTCCCCGTAGCCAAAATATTGGTGTTGTGTTCAAGTGTTCTTTCATTGTGTTTATGCTTTATGTTTAAGTATACTTAATTGGATAAAGAATTGAAACTTGTAGATAACTGATTCACCCCCCCCCTCTCTTAGTTATCTCTTGGGCCTATTCCTAACAATTGGTATCAAAGCCAAGTACCTTGGAGAGAAAGTTTAACAGCTTGAGGTATATCAGATGGAATTCTTCAGAAAATAAAGTCCTAAGTTTGATGGAGAAAATTATCTTGACTAGAAGAACAAGATGGTGACACACTTGCAATGCATTGCTTTTGAAGTTTTTGATGTAACTATCAAAGAGGTCAAGATCCCTACTTTAGCAGATCTTACAAAGGATGATGCTACTGAAAAGAAAAAGGAATTGTTACATCAGAATGCAATAGCCAAAGAAGCCCTTATCAGTGCCCTATCTGATAATGAGTTTTCAGAAATAAAGAAAGTAGATACAACCCACAAGATATGGAAGTACCTAGAAGACATATTTGAAGGAGACAAACAAGAAAAGGATGCGCACAGAAAAACTTGGAAGAAAAGATACAATTCATTAGAGATGCTACCTAAAGAAAACATAAGAGCTTACAACCAAAGGATTAATGAAGCGGTTGCAGGAATTAGAAACAATGGTGGAGAGATCTAGGATAAAGACATTATGGATAAGTTGATGACCACTCTCATAGTAGAATATGAAAACAAGATCAACATTCCTTGATGAGACCATGCAGCTTACATCAAATTTCAAAAGCAAGACCTTGATCAACAAAATTTCAGCTTTTGAGATTTCAAGATTGAAGATAGAACCTAAAAGTGAGACAGCCTTCAAAGCATCAATCCATGGTAAGAAATCTACAAACACTTCTGGTAATTTTGATGATGATGATGAAGAGCAAGCACTAGATTATTTCATTCCTATGATTGCTAAAAGAGAAAAGAAAGGAAAAGGGAAATATGAAGGTCAATTTCCATTTAAATGCTTTTCATGTAATAAGATTGGTCACTTTGCATCTAAGTGTCCTACAAGAGCTAAAAACTTAAAAAATGACTACAAGCCTAAGTATTCAAATGAATGTTACTATGCTAGAGATGGAGTATCAGATGATGATTCGGCTGAAGATGAAATTGGATTCATTGCTATTATAGAGAAAATGAATAATGGAGATGAGAAAAAGGAAGAAAACTTAGCATTGATCTCACAAGAAGACATAAGGATAGATTGGATCATAGACAATGGTTGTTCCCATCACATTATAGGTGATAAAGATAGGTTTGTTCATTTAGACAAGTACAATGGTGGCATGGTTTGATTTGGAGATAACACTCCTAAACCTATCATTGGTAGAGGAGCTATCGCATTGGATGGAAAGAACAACACTGAAAATGTTCTCTATGTAGATGGTTTGAAGCATAACCTTCTTAGTGTTGGACAGTTACTTGAAAAAGGTTATCAATTGGAGTTCAAAGACAACAAGTGCATAATCAACAACAAGGATGGTGTTATGATTGCATCAGGCTCAAAGACTACAGGTAATGTTTTTCAGCTTAATTCTCAAGCAAGTTGTTTTGTTGCTAAAGTTGATGATAGTTGGGTGTAGCATAAAAGACTATGTCATATCAACTTTGATAACATAGTAAAGATAAGCAATGTTAAGGCAATAAGAGATCTACCTTGCATAGCAAAGCCAGTTGATACTATATGCAAGGAATGTATGATGTGAAAGCATGTGAGAAACTCATTCAGAAGCAAGCATAATTCAGCAGAGAACAAGTTGGATATGATTCATACAAACCTTTGTAGACCAACTCAAACAAGATCATACTATGGTAAAAGGTATTTCATTTTGTTTGTAGATGATTATTATAGAATGATGTGGGTTGTATTCTTGAAAGATAAGTCAAAAGCATTTGAGAAATTCAAAATATTCAAAGCTAAGGTTGAGAATGAATCTGGACTAAGATAAAGTGTCTAAGATCAGAAAGAGGAGAAGAATTCACCTCTGATAGATTCTATGAGTACTGCAAAGAACATGGCATAAAAAGATAGTTAAGTGCACCTAGAACCCCTCAACAGAATGGGATTGTAGAGAGAAGGAGTAGGATCATCCTTGACACAACGCACACCATCATGATTGAAGGAAAAGTTGCACACACCTATTGGAGAGTTGCGGTCAATACTACAATGTACACCATCAATAAAATACAATTGAGACCAGGCACTAACAAGACACCTTATGAGCTATGGTTTGGTAATGTTCCCATAGTAAAATACTTCAGAATCTTTGGAAGAAAGTGCTACATCAAGAGGGATGAAGCAGTAGGAAAGTTTGATGCAAGAAGCGATGAAGGTATTTTTCTTGGTTACTCTACTAAAAGAAAAGCTTATAGATGTTTCAATTTAAGATTGAAGAAGATCATTGAAAGTTCTCATGTTAAGATTGATGAAAATTTTATGGTCCAAGAAAGATATCATGATTATTCACCCATGATTGAAGAAGAACCCAGACCTTCCACTAGTGATACAATTGTTGAAGAGATGTTTGACAGTATTGATGTATTGTTCAATGACCCTGAAACAAGTGAAGAAGAAACTCATAAGGTAGATGAGACAATATCACCTAAAGCTCCAAAGTTCACATCTGGATATCATTCTAAGGATGACATCATTGGAGATCAGAGCGGCAAAGTCAAAACAAGATCAAAAGCAAAAAGTTCATCAAGCAATGAGGTAGTATGTTTACTATTTTAGATTGAACCTTTGAGTGTTGAAGATGCATGTAAGGATTCAGATTGGCATGATGCTATGAGAGATGAACTAGATCAAATTATCAAGAATGATACTGGGGAACTAGTCCCAAGACCTAGTGATAAGAATGTGATTGGAACAAAATGGATATTTAGAAATAAGATGAATGAAGATGGTACATTAGTAAGAAATAAAGAAAGGTTAGTGTGCAAGGGATATGCATAGAGAGAAGGTATTGATTACTCAGACACATTTGCACCTGTGAGTAAATTAGAAGCTATTAAGTTGTTTCTAGCTTATGAAATAGTCAAAAACTTCAAAGTCTATCAGATGGATGTTAAGTCAGCATTCCTGAATGGAGAGTTAAAAGAAGAAGTATACATTGAGAAGCTAGAAGGATTCACCCTATCAAATAGACCTAATATGGTATGTAGATTGAAGAAATCCCTCTATGGACTTAAGCAAGCCCCTAGAGCTTGGTATGAGAGACTTGATGGATATCTAACAAAAAATGGATTCAAGAAAGGAGAAGCAGATGTAATCTATTCATAAGAGAGACATCTGAAGGACTACTACTTGTAGCTATATTTGTTGATGACATTATCTTTGGAGGTAATGAGAAACTAAGTGCTGAATTTTCTAAGGAGAAGTAGAGAGAATTTGAGATGAGCATGATTGGACCTATCAAATGCTTTTTGGGATTGAATGTGCAATAGACAGAGAAAGGTATTTTTATTAATCAGTCCAAGTATGTGAAAGAGATATTAAATAAATTCAAGATGGATGATTGCAAGCCAGTAGGGACTCCTATGATAACCAGATGCAAGCTTACAAAAGAAGATGACTCACCAGTAGTAGATATAACATTGTACAAGTCTATGATTGGAAAACTCATTTATCTTACTCAAACTAGACCTGATATTTCCAATGCAGTTGGCATCGTTGGAAGATTTTCAATAGAGCCTAAACAAAGTCACCTTATGGAAATAAAAAGAATATTCAGATACTTGCAAGGCACTATAGACTATGGTCTATGGTATCCTAATTCAAAAAATGTTGAACTTCATGTGTATACTGATGCAGATTGGGAAGGATGCATTGATGATAAAAAGAGTACATCAGGAGGAGCAGTGTTTCTTGGTGACAAACTTGTCACTTGGACAAGCAAGAAGAAAAATTGTATCTCTTAGTCAACAGTAGAAGCAGAGTATGTTACAGAAGCCCTGAATTATTCTACAATTGTTTGGATCAAGAAAATGATAAAAGATTTTGGAATTGAGATTGATTATCCTATTGTTATTCATTGCAATAACACCAGCACTATCAATATGTCAAAGAACCCTGTGATGCATGCAAAAACAAACACATTGAGATCAAGTATCACTTCCTAAGAGAGAAAGTGGCTGAGAAAGAAGTTAAGTTGGATTATGTGAGTACCAAAGATTAGTTAGCAAATATATTTACAAAGCCCTTGCCAAAGGATACTTTTGAGTATCTCACGAAGAAGTTGGGAGTAATTCCCTTCCCTGCTTCTTCTTAGAAGAAAGAAGAAAGAGCATCAGTCCTTAGGGACTGATGGAGGGTTAACTACTCTACCTCAGGAGTAGTACGAGTGCTTAAAATGAGTGGTTCCCTTTTCCATTGATGTCAAAGGGGGAGTAATATATAGAGTCATGAAAAATAGAAGAAAAGGAGTAATATACTAAGCGGGGGTAGTAATCAGTCATGGAAGTAGTTCAGTTAAGGAAATGGAGAATGTTATAAAAGAATTGCTCATTTGGATTGGTGGTAGTTTTTCATTCCATATGTTTCCATCAATGCCAAAGGGGGAGATTGTTGGAGATTTTCCGGCAGGCTAGTACTGACTGTATGTTTTTCATTGATGACAACATATGGTAAGTAGCATGCATGGAAGACTTATGCAATAAGCCTTGAGTATAAGTAGCATGGACATGTTATCAACATGATATCATGGACGCAGAGGCTAACTATTAGTAAAGACACTTATTCAACAACTTGTGTTAGCAGTGTTCCTCACAAAGTTACAGGCAGTGTTCTATGAGTGATTGTTCGTATAGTTATCATGGAGCCTTTCTCGCTTGGATATGTGATGGAGACATGCTAGGATGATAAGTTCATGGATGCAAAGTCTAATGATTAGTAGAAGTAAATTTATGCAGTCGCTATTCACCAATTGCATTATTTTGTGTTTATTCAGAAGAGCCGACAAAGACTTTATGGTTCAGGAGTTGCACCTATCATTTTGGTATTCTCCCTTGGATTAGTGATTAGAGATGAGTTAACAATGTTTGGTTAAGAGAACATGATGTAATTCAGATTAAGGAGAAATTTATAGTTAATTTGGTAGAGCCGACAGTGTGTAGCATGTGTCAATAATTATTGATTTAGACATGTCCCAGTTTGTGATGCGTACTTAGTAGAGCCAACAAAATTATTATTGGATGATGTTAATGTTTCTCTAATATGATTTCAAGGTAGTTCTAATAGGCCAACTTGATTACATCATTTCGAGGAAATCTATTTATAGGCAGTCAATTGTGATTGCTAAAGTGTGGTTCATAGTTGATTGTGAAGAGCAGAACAGAGTGTGCGAAGTGTTGAGCCATTAGTAGAATGTCTATGTGACCATGTAAAGAGTTTGCGCTATACATTGGAACTGATCCAGACAATAGGTTAAAGCACAGCTCACCAAGATCTAGATATAGTGTGTATCTGTTATTCAGAAGGTTGTAGCCTTTACCCCTTGAGCAATATGCTCTCAGACAGTATGTCCTCACCCCTAACAGGGTTAATTGTAAAAGACTCCTAATAGGGATTAACCCTTGACCAAGTCACTATACTAAATGCATTGTAAAGACAACTCCTAATAGGGTTAAGGATCTTATAACAAGGATCATAATACACTAGTGTAGATTATTATTGGGTGCCAATTTCCACTGGGGTTTTTACCTATTTGGGTTTCCCCGTAACCAAAATATTGGTGTTGTGTTCAAGTGTTCTTTCATTGTGTTTATGCTTTATGTTTAAGTATACTTAATTGGATAAATAATTGAAACTTGCAGATAACTAATTCATCCCCCCCCTCTCAGTTATCTCTTGGGACTATTCCTAACAATAAGCTTGGATAAACTCCATCCACTTGATGTGCCTATGAATTATCTTTTCTTATGTATTGATGTAACTTAGTGATCGGTTATCTACATAAACCACAAAATCCTTGGCAAATAGATAGTGCCTCCATTTCTTGAGTGCTTGTATCAATGCATAGAGTTCTAAATCATATGAATAGTACCTTGACTTAGCCTCATTCAATATCCTACTGAAAAATGCAATCAGTCTTCCTTCTTGATTAAGGACTGCTCCCACTACTATGTTGCTTGCATCACATTCCATTATAAATAGCTTGTCAAAAATTAGTAGAACTAGGATGGGCTTAGTTGTCACTCTTTTCTTCAAGTTTTCAAAGCCTTCTTGAGCTACCTTGGTCCATGTGAACTTGGTTTTAACTCCTCCTTTAATGGTATCAAGTAAGGGTGCATATATCTCACTAAAGCCCCTGATGAGCTTCCTATAGAACTGAGCTAACCCATGGAAGCTCCTCACTATTGTCCCTATTTTAGGAGTCAGCCAAGTTAGAATGGCTTCAAATTTACTTGGGTCCATCTTAAGGTCACCTTGAGACACAACAAATCCTAGGTAGAATAATTCTTTCTTTAGAAATTCACTCTTTTATAGGTTGATAGCTAGTTTTTCTTCATGCAACCTTCTTTAGACAATTTCTAGGTGCTACATATGTTCTTCATTGGTCTTACTAAAGATGAGGATATCATCTAAGTACACCACCACAAACCTACCTATGTATTCTTTTAAGACCTCATTCATTAATCTCATGAATTTACTAGGTCCATTTGTGAGCCCAAAGGGCATAACTAACCATTCATAAAGACCCTCAGTAGTCTTGAAGGCTGACTTCCACTAATCCCCTTCTTTCATTCTAATTTGGTGATACCCACTTTTGAGGTCAATTTTGGTGAAGTATCTAGATCCCCCAAGACAATCCATAAGGTCTTCTATTCTAAGGATAAGAAACCTATATCTAATAGTTATCCTATTAATTTCCCTATAATTAGTGCATAATCTCCACTTTCCTCATTTTTTTGGTGCCAAAATCACTAGAATAGTACATGGGCTAATGCTCTTTCTAATTAACCCTTGATCAAGTAATTCTTGAATCTACCTTGTAATTTCCTTTTTTCAATCCAGGGTCATTTTGTATACTACTTTGTTGGGAAAAGATGCTCTAGGTACAAAGTCAATTTGGTGACTAATTTCTCTTTAAGGAGGAAGAGTAGTTGGTGTGCCATCACTGATTATGTCTCTAAACTGATCCAATAGGTGTTGTACTTCTTTTGGAAAAGTGGGATGTTGAGACTTGGTCTCCTCCTTGGGTTTAATGACTATAGATAGTCCAACTCCTTACTCATCCTTGATTTCATGCAAGAACTCCTTCCCACTCATCAAAAGTGCATTAGGATCCCATGAAGTTGCAGTTCCTTCCTCCATAAGTGACTGTATTTTTTAGGTAACCCCATCTTTCTTAAAGGTGTACATGTTCTTCTTTCCATGGTAGATTGCATCCCGGTCATATTGCCATGGATGTCACAATGTTTTGTCTTGGTATCCACCAATCATAAACTCCACCCACACTTGTTCATTCACTAGGACATTTTGCCCCTTATTTAGCTAGGTAACCTTGTAAGGATGAGTATGAGGTATCCTAACAAGATTCAATTTCATGACTGCCTCCTCTGAAATAATGTTATCAGTTGAACCTAACTCAATGATAACCTTGCACACTTTTCCAAGGATCTTACATTTGATCCTAAAGAGAGCCATCCTTTGCTTAGGTTCTTCATTGATTGGTTCCTTGAGTAGGACCCTCCTAAACATGATGTTCTCACCATGTTCTGAATTGAAACTAACCTCTGGTGACTTAACACTACTCACCTCCTCTTGTGCATAGGCTATCTTCTTCTCCACTTGGGAACTAGAAGATTTATTAGGGAACCTATAGGCAAGGTGGCCTAGTTGACCACAATTGTAACAATTTATGCTTGCAAAGTGTGACCCTCTACTAAAGCTACTTGATCTACCTCTTCCAACACCTTGAAATCCTCTTCCTCTGCTATAATTACCTGTTCCACTTGGCTCATTATTTTTTCCAACCGACTTGGAATCTCCTTGTCCCCTTGTCTCATTAATCCTTCCACCATAGCCACCCCTATGTCCTCTAGAGTCTCTTCCTCTTCCTCTACCCCTAGGATTAGAGTCTTATTTCTTCTTGTTTTTCTCTTCCACTTTAAGTTCTAATTGGAAGCACTTGTGAATAGTAGTAGGAGTCCACAAACTAATCTTCTCTTGGATGCTCCACCTTAAACCCAAATATCTAGCCACTCTGATACTCTCTTCTTCTTGGACCTTAGACCTTAAGAAAAGTTTTTGAAATTTGTCATTGTAAGAGGCCACATCCATTTCCTTTTGTCTAAGACTTTGTCTCTTCTTATGCATTTGGATCTCATGATCCTTTGGTAGGTAGCTATCTTTAATCTTTGTTACCATAGCCCTTGAATTGGCTATTGGTCTTTTCCCCTCCCTTTCCCTCTCTTCTTGGAGGAACTTCCACCATGTTAGAGATGGTCCCATGAGTCTTTCCTTGGAAACCTTCACCTTTTGTGCCTTTTTGATGTATTCACACTCAAAATGATTCTCCATCCCTTCAATCCATTCCATGAATAACTCTGAGTCCATCTTGTCGGTGAACATGGGTATTCCCTCAAGTTCTTTACCATCCAATTCCTTAATGGATTTAATAAAGGGTTCCTCCTACATTGGAGGATTTGGTTTTGGTATGTAGTCATCCTCATCCACTGATTTTTCTTTATCGTCTTCAACTTCAAACTTCTTTTCATCTTATCAACTGCATCTACAACTTCCTCAAGTTTATCCTTCAGAGTTTCTACGGTTTCTTCAAGGATCCTATTTCTCTCCTTTTTCTCTACCTCTTCCCTTGCCAATTCGGCATTGGTCACCATGGTGGATTCTCCCACTAATGTACTTCCACCTTCTGACATACACTACATCTTATCCCAATCCTTTTTTGGCTCTGATACCAATTTGATAGGGAGATCTCTATACTTGTCCTAATTCACCTAGGACTTGATCTAGGTCCTTCTCCTGGCCTTGTTAGGGCTATCTTAGACCCTAAATATTGAGGGATTACTGAAAATCACCTCCCACTCCTCAAGACATGTCTATCAATTTTTTGATTCCATTCCTCCTTTCTATATCCTTCCATGAACTCATTCACTTAAGTTCATCTCCTTATTGTGAAACTGGTTTTCACTATAAAATGGATAGAAGACTTCCTTTTGGAAATTCTTGGTTTGATTTGAGGTTTTTAGGTTCTCAAATTCACTCATCCCTTAGTCGATCTCTTCAAAATAGGCCTAAAGTCCTATTAGGCCTAACTAGGTCTTCCAACACACCTTCTAGCCTATAACTTCCAAACTCTCCACACAAGTTGTAGAACAAATTAGATATCCTAATACCCTTTTCAGAGTTCCTAAAGATTTTCTAGGTTTTGGCTCCACAAGGCATTCATACAATACTTCCTATAACCATGCCTACTTTCTAGGCCTAATTGGCTTATTGGGGCTTATGGTGAAGAATTAGATTTTACACCCTCTATCAGATTGTTCATAGTCTCTCCTTCTTAGGATTGAGTCTTTGATATATATCCTTCACTTCTCTTGTCTTGGATTGATCCTTTCAATCCCTGAGCCTTCTATCCTTTGTTGATCACAATCAAGCTCCTCTAGCAGGGCATCCTCTAGCTCACCTAGGGCTTGATCAATAAAATTGTTCCCCTGCATATCAGACCACAAAAATCCATATATACAATATATACACTGTGCTCTAGCATATTCCAAAGGGTTGTACAGTTCCCACCATGGAATCTCATGCTAGAGCCATTTTATTTCTCTCAACTTTGGATGAACCAATAAACTGGTCTCATAAGAGAAATTTAAAAACAAGAAAAGGAAAACAATCTATTATAGACATGCAAAAATGGACAAGTGCTTTTAAATTGCAAAAATCAATAAAATGGCTTAAAATCATCAAAATGCAAGAATTCAATCAAAAAGGGATGAAATCAATTAAAATAGACATTAATTAAATAAAGTTGGACAAAATCAATTAAAGAAAAGGAAAAATCAAATAAGGATGTTAAATAATTAAATCAAAGCTTAAAGGGGTGAAAAATACTACATAATTGATTTTAATCAATTAATTGTATAGTTGTTTAAATCAAAAATCAAAATGAACCTATTACCCTTACATGGCTAAATTTAATTAATTAATTGAATTTAATAATTTCTAATATCTTTCAACAAAGTTGAGCAACCAATGAGAATTGAGGACAAAAAGACATAAATCATTCAAAAAGGATGAATCTCAATCACTCATTCTAAAGTTTCAATCTCAACCACTCAATCTTGTCCTTTTGTCCAAAGCTTTGAGACAAACCTTTAAATTGTCCCCCCATTTATGAACAAAGGAAAGTATTTGACTCAACCAAGGGTTAATCATGATTACTTCACTCCACCCCCTACCCTTGCGAATTTACTATAAATATGAAGCAATTTGAGAGCAATTGATATCTTAGAAATTCATTTGCAAAGTATTGTTACTATAGGAAATTGAAGAGCATTCTAAGAGCATTTAAGAGCATTTAGAGCATTTATCATTATAATTGTGTCAATTTGAGCTAGATTAAGCTTAATAGAAGCATTGTAGAAGCATAGAATAGCATATATTTTCATTTTAAAAGTGTCACTAGTGGAGATTTGAGCTGAGAGCTTCACTTACCACATCTTTCAAGAGAGCCATGAGATGCTATAAATATTAGTTTTATTTTTAAATAGATTAGCATTGTATTTACTTTAGAATTGTTGCTAATTAGATCTTAATTTCATGAAGGTGATTATCTTCATCACACAAATGGCGCCCACTGTGGGGCCCTAGGCCTCATTTTATCTTTTCATCATAATTTGCATGCTTGTATTGTCTATTTTCTGTGAATATTTTGTAGGAAATAGGTGAAGTCATGCTTACAGGAGATTTAATCACGCCTGCAGTCATTTTACTACCGCTTAAGATCTTTGTCCCGATGCCTGTTAGCTGAGGATTCACACCTGGCATACAACTTCTATTCTGCCTTAATTTCTTGATAGTCACCTGCAAACCGAAAGTGCACACCTGGGAGATCAAAGCATTCAACCTTTTGTGCTTAAAGTCATGCCTGTGACTCAGGAAGTATCACTTTATTGCAATTTTTTATCACTTGTCTTTAATCTTTGCTTCACAATTTTAAATAATAGTTACGCTTATAATCTATCAATTCACGCTTACTGTTATTAAATTGTCACTTAGCATAAATCATTTTCCACAATTTTAACTTCTATTCACACTCGATAATAAATTGGTCACGCCTGTATAATTTTTAGTTTCGCCTGTGTCACTGTAAAGTGTCACTTGTTGTCACTAAAGTTAAGCCTGCTGACAATTTGTTCGCACCTATTAGCTAGACAATGTCGCTTGCTATATGTTGCCTTTATTTACTATTAAATTGATTAAGTCATTTTTCTAACTCTTTGTTTACATAATTTGATAGTAAATGAGCAATCACAAAAAGGTACAGAAGCTGGAAAGCAGATTCAATCAAGAAGGAAAGGTGCTAACCAAGAGGATTAAGAAGGAAAACATTGCACATATTAGGGTTGTCCTTCAGACTACACAAGAGGAGGAGAATCAGGTATTCCAGAATTATCTTACAATTGTTGAAACATATAAATAAAAATTTATGTCTTTAAATTGGATTTTTAGTCCTTAGATCAAGTTTTCTTTTGAAAATTTGCAAATAAGTTCCATAAAGTTCAATACATAATTGTTGCTTCATCAATTTTTTATTTTGGTTTCCCCTCATAGTCTTTGTTAGTGTTGACTAACTTGCTGGTGGACAAGCACATTTGGAGGGAGCTATTGCTAAGGTAAGGTAAAAAAAAAATGACAAAACCTTTCAAAAATGCCCCTAGCTTAGGCTAGCTACAAAAGGAAAGGTAATCATCTATTCAAGCTTTCACTTGATTAAATTGCGGCATTATTTTGAACATAGCTTAAGTAAAACCATAAATGAATCAAACACTTCAATTTTAAGAATCTCATTGTCAAGAGATTGGGAAAGAACAAATTTGTGTTTGAGTGTTTGGAACAAAGAAAGACAATAGGGATATGCTCTTCACTTTTTAAGTGAATCAAACTCCCAAACTTGTTAGCCTAAGTTCATTTCTTGCTTTCTATATACATGCTAGAGAAATAGTGGGCTCACCTCCCAAGTTTTCCTTAACAAGGCTGGTGAGAGGGGCAACCCAAAGTGGGATACGCTTGTTTTTGCTGTGAGAATCCAACCCACTATAAAATGAAATGCATGCATCCTTAATGGGGTGTGTGGCAAAAGGGTTTTAAATTTTTCAAATTTCCTCTAGTACTCCTCATGGATTACGCAAAATCATACTTTGGTGCGTGTGGGAAACCCCTTAACATACTTGGGGGATGAAGATTTAAGATCCATTTTGAATGGAATCCAAAATAAATCTTGATAAAGTAGCAAGACCACCTTATAGAGCCAAAATGATAAAAGCCAAATTTGACTTTAGGTAGGCTGCTTGGAATTTGTTCTTGTGTTATACTTGTGAAAACGTTCAAGAATATACACACTAGAGTGTTTTAGGGACATGATGAAAAATTAATGTGTGTTGTGATTGTTTTTTATTTTCAAACAAGAAGATTTCAAAAGAACTGATCTTAAAAGTTTAAAAAATTCAAAATCTTACAACCTGGTCAGCAAAGTGTTGCCTGTGTACAAAACAATATCGCCTATTAGAGGCTAAGTCGTGCCTGTGAATTGTATGAAAACACGTAGCAACAGTAAAGTCATGCCCAAAAAATATTGAATCACACCTGCTAAAACTGGAAAATCGCTTATTAACAACAAAGTGTTGCCTGCATAATTGCAGTGTGCCACCTAATCTGATACCAGTTCATGCATATAAGAATTTCAGTCACACCTACACTCAGGCCAGTGACGCCCAAAAATCTAAAAGGGAAAACAGAGAGTATTTACAGAGGGGGTCAGGAAAATTTGATCATATATTTGAATACCCTTTTCCGTGTTCAAACTGCTCCAACATTCAACCCAGTCAAAAATCTTGTTCTACACAATTTTGAAAATTTCTACAAGGATTTGACCACAGGCTCAGTTGAAGCTTCTTTTTTGAGTGGTTTGTTCATGCCTTCTTTTACCAGATCCTATTACGTTAAGAAAACTCTACAAGCGGATAGAACCTACCTCAAGCAAGAGCTTCCCTTCCTAGATGACACATTTACCTCTCCAAGAATACCCAAAGAGCCCGTTGAAGAGAAAGAAACCAACATGTTGTATACCGGTGGCTTGGGTAATAACAATAATGGGGGTATTGACCCCAACAATCAGGGAAATATTAATAACGGAGGGATGGATCAAAACACCCAAGGGATTAACAACACTCACAATAGAACTAACACCAAATCAATGGCAGAAGATGCCATGGATGAAAACGTTAGTGAGGCAATCCAATGTCCTTATTTCCTAAAGCTCATGGAGAAAGAAATGGATAGAGATAGAGAAAAGTACTTTATGGACTTAGCCCAGAAAGGTCTTAAGCTTCCCCATGACTATGATGTCAACCAACTCAAACCACCGGAAGTTGAAGAGAGTCCCCTAGACATCATGAACAAGCAGTTCAAAATATTTCAAATGCAATTGGATACCATTAAGAAAAGTGGGGCTCCCAAGCCCTTTTCTATAGAAGTGTTGTGTCTGTTCCCATTTGATAAAAGCTTGGTCATGGTGCCATTCCCAATCAATGTAGTGTTCCCCAAATATGACAAGTATGAAGGAACATCAGATCCCCAAGACCACTTATTGGAATTTTGTGCATTGAGCTTGGAGTTCATGCACGATACCACCTATTTAATGAGACTATTCCCATGAAGCTTGGGAGGTATGGCTATGGAGTGGTTTTCCAAACTATCCTCTGGCATTAAGACCTTTGAAGAACTAGCCTCAAAATTTGTGGCCCATTACTCATATAGCATCAAGCATGAGGTCACAATGATAACATTATGCAATACTAAACAAAAGGATGGAGAGGCATTCCTCACTTTTCTACAAAGATGGAGGACAGTTTTTGCAAGATATCCTAGGAGCGTGCCCGAAAAAGAGAAGATGGATATCTTCATAAACAACTTAAGCAATGAGATGAACTACTGATTATGAATGAAATGTCCCAAGACGTTCCAAGGTCTCATTGAAAATGGAGTGACAACAGAGGAAGTGTTGGTCAAAAGTGGGGAATTGAAATTGTATAAAGATAATAAGAACAACTCCAACAACAATAACTCCAATAATGGAAACAATCAGAATAAGAATTGGTTCAATAGCAATAATCGGTATAAGAACAACAATAAAGAAGTAGTTAATGATAGAATTTTTTATTCTAGCAACTTGAAGGTGACCCCATTTGCTCTTACGAGGACACCTAATCAGGTGAATAATGCCAATCTGGCCTCAAAGGCACCTTCTAACAATAATGCAAATAGTGGCAATCAAGGAAACAATCAAAGGGATAGCAAATTTGATAAGTATTTGGTACCAACTCCCAAAAGGAACTTTACACCTTTGGGAGAGCCTCTTGAAAAAGCCTTAAAGACTCTCCTTGCCAACAACATCATTAGTCTACCAAGTATTCAGCCCTGTGAACCACATAATTTAAACCCAGCTAGTGGAGTGAACATGACCATTATGAATACCATAGGATTTGAGGTCATAGTACCAATGATTGCTTATAGCTAAAGAATTTCATGCAAGATATGATTGATAGTGGCATGATTACAATTGAAGGGCCCCAAACCAATGAAGACCACATGACATTCAAGAAGCCCTTTTATAGCCATGACAAGGATGAATCATCCAAGGGAAAGAAACAAAGCAGCAATAACATTAACTTTGCACCACCTTATGATAATGTTGTGAATGCTATAGTGGTTAAAGAGCAGTTCCAAAAAGAGACATCAAACATTATCACTAGGGGTAGAACTCAAGGATTACCCTCCAAGGGATTGATCCTAAACCCATTGGTCCCCCGCAATCCAACATTGTGATCAAGCAATCTTCTATAGCAATAAAACCATACAGCTTGGTAGATCAACTCCAAAATACTCCAGCACAAATCTCTATCTTGGAGCTATTAAAGCTATCTCCAATTCACAAAGAAATTCTAGAGAAAGCTCTAGTAGAGACTCACATCCCTACTAACTTAAAAGAGGAAAAGTTTTAGAAAATGGTAAGGCACCTCATTGCACCTCATTGCCTCTCATTTTCTGACCAAGATGACATGTCTATTACCCACCCTCAAAATCTACCCTTGCATATAGAGGTCTTAATTGAAAGGCATAGAGTCAAAAGAGCCCTCATAGATGGAGGAGCCAGCCTTAACATTTGTACATTGAGCCTTGTTAAATCCCTAGGATTTTTGGAGTCATACATTGATCCCATGAAGAGAATCACCATAAAGGCCTATGATGAATCTGAAAGGGCCTCAAAAGGCATGATTATATTGCCCATTCAAGTGGGGCCTGTCATAAAGGACACCAAATGCCAAGTATTGGATATGAAGTTAACTTATAACATCTTATTGGGGAGACCATGGATACATGAAATGCAAGCGGTTCCATCCACATACCACCAATGCATAAAATTTCCGTACATGGGTGAAGAAATCACAGTTGGAGGGGATTCAAATCCATTCCAATATTGTAATGCACTCAAACCCCTTCATGAGCTATTTATTTCACATAACTAAGAGGGGATTATTCAAAGAGCCGCCATTGAAGACGTGAAAGAAGATAATCCCAAATTAGCATTAGATGCTACATCAAACCCTCCTCAAGCTAGCTCAACAACATCAACTAAGGGAAAGGAAAAAGTGAGCTACGAGGGTCCACTTTCAACAGAAAATTCTTATCAAGCACCTAAATCAGAGATAGTACTTTACAAACCTACCAAAGAAGAAAAAGAAAAAGCTAAGGAGGACCATTACCAACACATGAGTGAGATGATGAACACATTTGAAAAATACTGCAAAATCAGCTCTAAAGGAGTAGGGGAATATTCCATTTCCTTATTCAACTTACCTACAACCCCAAGGACACATGGTAAACCATCAAAAGAACATCTTCCTCATTAGTATAACTCTTACTTTGTAAGAGAAAGTGACAAAGCAGAATTTGACAAGGAAGAGGATGAAGTTCTTCAATGGTTTTATCAAGATGAAGAAGAGACCTCAAATATTCCCATAGAAAGAATTCAACATATCAATATCCAAACCGAGCAATATGGGAAAGGGTTTGAGATCAAGCAAAAAATGGGGTACAAGGGAAGAGGACCCTTAGGCTGAAGAAATAGAGGTTTATTAGAACCCATTGAACCTTCTTGGAGGGTAAAAGAAGAAAGATCAAGGGTAGGTTACCAATACAAAGGAGAAAGCTCCAGCCCAATGCATGATTTTTATCCTCAAGTGAACATGGTGGAATCTGATTGTGATAGTGATGATTCTCAAGATTATGAGTGGGATACTCTATCTGATGAATCATGTCATGATAAGGAAATAGTAACAATACATACTTATGCAAAGATTCCAAGGCAAGAAACTCAAGTCAATGAAGAGCCTAATATACAAGATCTTAACATAGGACAAGCACCTACTAATCCGCCATGGATAGATACATTTTGGATGCCTTCAGAGGAGGGAGATTCAAGTTTTAGTTTTAATCCGCTCATGGTTTTTCCCATGATATTTCTCGTAGAGGTTGACGAGGACTCAAGTGAAGGGGATTTTGATCCTTCTTCCATGGACCATCTCGAGGAAGCTCACGTTATAGATCTAAATGATACAATGTATGAACCCTCAAAAAAATTCATGTCCATAAACCCAATTGATGATGCCTTGCCTAATGACTCATTATCCTTGATAAATCCAGACCTTATTGATTGGGACCAAACCGAGCCAAGTGACTTACTTTATTTCCCAAATGACCAAGCAATGAACCAATACCTTAATGCGGTTGAACCCTCTTTCACCAATGAGTCCAATACAAATATGATGAGAACAACAGGGGTCCAATCTCTTAGTCAAAAGAAAAAATGAAAAAAAATAAAAATGAAAAGTTCTAGTGATGAAAACCACCATGTGGCAGCACTAGAACCAAAAAAAGTAAAGATAAAAGATGTTTCCTATGGTGAAAACCCAACTATGGCACCAAAGGAAGAGAGATTCGATACCCTACTAGAACATGAGGAAGAAAGGTCACCTATTCTCATAGAGCTGACAAAAAAGGTCAACATTGGGACAGAATTGGATCCAAAATTTATACACTTGGCAACGTCACTTACACCTCTAGAAAGAGAGGATTTTATCAAGTTCTTTCAAGAACAACAAGTGAACTTTGCATGGTCATATGCTGACATGCCTGGATTGGATCCCAACTTCATAATGCATCATTTGAATGTTAGACTAGGGGTCAAGCCTGTCAAGAAAAAGTTGAGAAAAATGCACCCACATGTGGCTCTTCTAGTCAAAGCGGAGTTGGAAAAATTGTTGAAGGTTGGATTCATAAGAGCAATAGCCTATGCTAAATGGATATCCAACATTGTACCAATCACAAAGCATGACAAATCCATTCGTGTATGCATGGATTTTAGAGACTTGAATCTTCCATGTTCTAAGGACAACTTCCCACTTCCAAGCATAGATGCAATAGTAGACTTGACAGCAGGTCACTCCATGTACTCATTAATGGATGGTTTTAGCGGCTACAATCAGATAAAAATTGCACCTGGAGACCAAGAGAAGATAACTTTCACATGCCCTTGGGGTACCTTTTGTTGGAACATCATGCCCTTCGGCCTTAAAAATGTCAGAGCCACATATCAAAGGGCAATGACTACTATTTTCCATGACATGATGCACACCTTTCTAGAAGATTATGTGGATGACATATTGGAAATGTCCCACAAAAGAGAACACCTACAAATTCTGAAAAAGATATTCATTCGGTTGGAACAATTCAAAGTGAGACTAAACCCAAAGAAATGTGCTTTTGGTGTCCAATCCGACAAATTGTTAGGCTACATAGTTTTAGCAAAAGGAATTGAAGTGGATTCGAAAAATATACAAGCAATAATAGACATGGAGATCCCAAAGAACATAAGCCAAATGAGATCTCTACAAGGCAAGATACAATCCATAATAAGATTCATTTCTCAATTGGTCAAAAAATGTCATTCATTCACAAGGTTACTACACAAAGATACCATTTTCATGTGGGATGAAGAATGTGATCAAGCCTTCACTCTATTGAAGACTTATCTAATAAATCCATCAATCCTAATGCCACCAATCAAGGGAAAACCATTACTATTCTACATATCTACTACTGAAAGGTCTCTAGGAGTTCTTTTGGTGCAAGAAGATGAACAAGGAAAGGAAAGAGCAATCTACTATTTGAGTAGGACATTGATCAAATAAAAACTTAACTACACATTCATGGAGAGAGCATGTCTAGCAGTTATCTTTGCATCACAAAAATTGAGACATTATATGTTGATGCATAAGGTGAAACTAATTACAAAAATTGATCCTCTAAAGTATTTGCTAAGAAAAACTACCTTAATAGGTAGGATAGAAAAATGGGTCATGATATTGAGTGAGTTCAACATTGAATATGTTAATAGAAAAGCAATAAAAGGACAAGTGATAGAAGATCACTTAGCTGAAAATCCATTGACTTCTACACAAACCATTCAAGTGGAATTTCCAGATTCCCCAATTGTTAACATAAAGGCTAAAATGTGGAAATTGTAATTTGATGGCTCATATACTCAAGGAGGTTCCAGGGCCGGCATATTGTTGGTTACTCCTCAAGGGTACACCATTCCCAAGTCTTACAAGCTCTTGTTCCCATGTACAAACAACATAGCGGAATATGAGGCACTATTCATTGGCATCAAAATGGCTTTAGAATGGAACATCACTGAGCTACAAATATATGGAGACTCTCAATTCATAATCAATCAAGTCAACAATGAATACAACACCAAAGATGAGAAGCTAATGCCATCAAGACTATGATTGATGGATGGAAAAAATACTTTGCCTTGATCACTTTTGACCACATTCCGAGGGAGAAAAATAGAGCAGCTGATGCAATGGCCACCTTGGCTTCCTTGTTACAAAAACTAGATCAAAATGAGAAGTACAAGTTCTTGGTGGAAGAGTTGGTGAAACCAGCATTCAACCTTCCCGAAACCCAAATTGTTTCCCTACTTCATGGACATGACTCACCTTGGTATTGCCCTATATATACATATCTCAAAGACCAAGTGTTACCTTTAGACCAATCCCGAGCCCAAAAACAAAATTTCATACGCCAATCAGCCCATTACATAATCCTTTCAGACACATTGTATCGTAAGGGTCTTGATGGGATGTTACTTAGATGTCTAGAGGAAGAAGATTCTAAGTTAGCTTTACATGAGGTTCACGAAGGCATTTATGGGTCACACTCAAGTGGTTTAAACCTAGCCAAGAAGATCCTTCACTTAGGGTATTTTTGGAAGACATTAGAGAAAGATGCTTGTCACTTTGTCAAAATATGCAACAAATGTCAATATCATGGAGACATGATACATGTACCAGCACAAGAGTTACATCCCTTTATTACACCATGGCCATTCTATCAATGGGGATTTGACTTGATTGGGGTAATCTATCCACCTTCTTCAAGTGGGCACAAATACATCATAACCGCAATGGAATATTTTACTAAGCATGGGTCGAGGTAGTTCCTTTGATCATAGCCATGGGTAAAAAAATTTCCATATTCATCTTGAACCACATCATTTGTAGATATGGTATTCCTTATGCCATCATAACACAATGGAAAGCAAATAAAAAACAAGGACATGGATGAGCTTTGTGCTACATTTCACATCACTCGTCACTCTTCATCCATTTACTATCCTCAAGGAAATGGACAAGCCAAAGCTACAAATAAGAACATCCTCAAGATTTTGAAAAGATTGGTAAACAAATTAGGAAGAGATTGGCATGTGCAAATCAATCTAGCATTATGGGCCTATAGAACTAGCATTAGAACACCCACGGGAGCTATGCCATTTTCTCTAGTCTATGGAGCCAAAGCCGTTCTACCTTTGGAGGTTGAGATCCCATCTTTACAAGTATCATTGCAAGGCCTAATAAAAAATGAGGATTATAGAGTTGCCCGACTTCAACAATTGGAATTGTTAGAAGAACACCAAACCCAAGCCTATGAACACTTGAAAGTGTATCAAAATAAAATCTCAAGGAACTACAATAAGCATATCAAACCAAGAGTCTTTCAAGTAGGAGACTTAGTGTTAAGAGAAAACCCAAAGAATCAAGCTAACAGAGAAAAGAAAGGAAAATGGGAGGCAAATTGGCTTGGTCCGTTCATCATTTTTTCTTCATTTGGAACGGGAACTTATAAGTTAGCAAATTGTGAAGGAGAAGAACTCCAAGAGCCTATCAATAGTATTCATCTAAAGAGGTTCTATACATGAGGTAGATGGAAGAGTATAAAGAGTATTAGATGAGGAGCATCATATTTATTGTACATAGTCAAAGAGATCTTGAAAATACAAAAAAAAAAGATAAGAAAAATACAAAAAAAGGAAAAAGAAAAAAGTGCCTTAGTGAAAACCTAGCAATAGGCACCTTGGTAGCAAAAAAAGATTTTTTTTTTAAAAAAAAAAATCCAAAGGGCACTGAAAAATTGGTAAACAAGCACCTTTTGTTCCCTTAAGTCTTTCTTTCCAAGTCGCATGTGTACATATTGCATTCCACCATCCCATTTGTAAAACTCTCATTGCATCTGTCATTTGTGCATAAGTCATAATAAAGCCTTTTAGTCTCATTGTTGCATTTCCTACAACCCTAAGTTTGTACCAAGATCACATTTATCACTTGGGGGCAGGAAAGGATTGGAAATTTGGTACCAAATGGATTCAATAAGTGCTACAATCAGTCACATCAGAGAGAGATTTATCAAACCTTCAGAAGAGTGGAAAGTTTGTTGAACCTTTGATGGATATCATTATTCATACCCAAGTATTTGATCCTACAACTTCATCCTTGAGCCTCATTAACTTTATTATTCGGGATTAAAAATTGAAAAAAACACCTTAAAGATCAAAATACTTGGAAATAATTTTTGAAAATCATGAAACATTGCAAAACACTTGAAGCTTTCCTTTGATAATCTTTATGAAATTGACTTTTATCACATCTTTTGAGCTGATCGATGAGGTTTCGACTAGATTGGCCATGATATTTTATTGCCTTTGAGTGATTGTTTTGAGGAAGATTCATCAACTTATGAGAGTTCATCTAATGACATGGTCATCAAAGAACCATCAAGGACTATCAAGGAGAAACGAAGGAGTATATCATCATATATCATCATAAAAGTGTTCATCAATGATCCATCAAATCAGTATATCAAGATACAATGTCATACAAAGTGATACATCAAATGTTCTGATCAATCAAGCAACATGACAAGTGATGCAAGGACATCAAAAAAGAGTAGATCTATCATCAATCAATCAAGAACCCATCACAGCACCAGATCCATCCTCAACACCTGATCCCTCTGGACCTCTACCATCTTGTGAAGGAGGAGCCTAAGAAGTGCTCACTCCGCTCTATCTCTAGATAATAGCTGACATGAACTGTTACATCAAAGTGGCAACCTGACCTAAATGCCCAACAATAGTGGATACATCTGTCCATAGTGACTACACATCTTGTGCTAAAGTACCAATAGTAGGAGCATCCTATGAACTCTCTCCTCTATCTTGTGGCTGCTAAACCTATGAAGGAACCTATGAAGGCACCTTCTGTGCCAGAACCTAGTCCTGCTATGTAGTAACATCATCCTACTGAGCCAAGGAAACTCTCTGCAACTAAACCAAAGGATCTAATCCACCTAGAATCTTCCTAGCAACATCCACATGAGCCTGTCTCTATCACCTCTAATGTCTCTAAGCTCTATGTTGTCTATTCACTGCTCTAGGACATACATCAACTACATCATCATGTCCTCTAGCTTGATCTCTATCTCTAGCATGACCAACTCTCACCCATACTTGACCCGCAATAGCTAGAGGATCTCTTTGTCCTCACTGTCTCTGCCATCTACCACCACCACCTCTATCACCATTGCCACCATCACCCCAGCCTGGGATAGGCTCTGCTAGATTAGTGAAATGAGGAAACCTATTACGAGCCCACCAGTCTGCATACTCATGAGACATACCTATATCTGTCATCCCAGGAAGCATCTCCCATCTACAGTAAGCTAAACCAATAATCTGATCCAACGCAAACTGGTAATCAATGAGAGTGTTGGTTCCCACCTTTTCCCACACAGTGTCAAGTTTACACTATGATGACAAACTGGTTAGTCTTCACTCCAAAGTCTGATAGGGAAAAAGTGCCAATTGATGAGGATGAAACTATCCTCCTTTTTCTTTAAGCTCCACATCACTCAAGCGGGTATTTCCTTATCTACACACTCATGACTCTTCTTGATAAACAAAAGGCCTATAGATAGATTATTGTGGAATAGTTTTCAGACTCCTTTAGGTATCCTGTACCCCAATGAAATCAAGTCTTATGCAATAACCTGCTTGCATACAATGAGTCTGAAGCCTAGAATGGACCTCCTACTACCTATTACCAACATGAAAGGAAAAGTATTTCATTTGAATGATTGATGTTGGGTTGAAAGGACCTCTGAGATACCCTAAGTCTCTCATAGACCAGTGCCTTATCCAATGGGCAAAAGAGTCAAATACATCACTGCAACAAAGAGCTATGAAACAAGAAAACAATACATTCTAATATGTTGATGCCTTACATCAATCATACACCATTAATCAGACCTCACTTCAACAATCCACCTGTGTACCTAGATATGTTATCACCCATTCAAAGGATTTTAACCCTCCCCTTAGAAGAGACCTATAAACAAGCAATACATTAATCAACATCCACTAAAAGACAAGCATGAAATACCCTTGATATCCCAGCTCATACACATCTGAAAACCAATCTTGAACTCAGTTATCTCTGCAAAGACAACTCTATTGCAGACACATTGGAAATACAATAGAAAGACTAAACATCCTTGATGCTATAATCAACAAGTTTAGGATTCAAATGGAGACAATCTAATAACAGTATGAATATATTGAAATCTTATACATGAGACTAACTGTTACAACTTATATCCTATTCTCAAAGCCAGAAAGGAAAGAGGGAACCCTATATGTAAAGAAGAAGGAAGTATTTATAGGAAAAGGACCTTCATGGAACTAGCTCTGGAACCAAAAACTTTGAACCCTTACAAAATCAAAAATACAACAATATATACCATCAGTCATCTTGGAATCCCAAAAAGTTAGGATGCAACAAGCTACGGATGACTGAGGCAGGGGTTAGGGTTTTCACCCACCAAACCAATCAAAATTTATTTCTTTGGAGGAAAACCAAGCAATCAGATCCAAGAATGATCTTCAATTATGGGAAAACTCTGATTAATGTATCGAATATCATCAATCTACCATGTTAATCAATCTGATTGTTCACCTGCAACATGCCTCAAGAAATACTTTTCCCATTCCTTCATGGTACAAATCTACTACAAATCAATCATCAAAGCCTCTGGATCAAACTGCAGCACTTGAAAAAATCATATCTACCAGATCCAGCAGCATAAGCATTAAAAACCAGTCCTTCAGTTGCTGAAAAACCATTTAAATAGTCAAATTTGTAGGGAAATAGCTACATTCATGGCACAAGAGAGAAATCAATGGCCAGCAATCAAACTGAGACTCACTTTATATCATCACTGTCAGATCTCTTCATTTTCTCAAGCATCTTCAACTTAACCCTTACAGGAATCCTGGTTTACATTTATCCTATAGTTGCGAGATTGCTAGATATCATATTTAACCTCAGTTATACTTAGTGATTCAGCGACTGTAGTCTCGTGATCGCTTAATCTTTAGTTAACCCTTGCTCACATTCAGAGAACTAGCGACCACTATATTCGCTTATTCGCTAGAAAACTTAGAACATCGCTAAACTTTACAAGAATAAGCGAACAAAGGGAAAGCTAAAACCTCTACCAAATTTCCTATCAAAGCTGCTAAACTTAGAGGACACTGAACAATACTCAGTAGCTGGTTCCCTAAATCATTTTATGCAAGACCCACACATGGGCCCGCCTAGTGCCATATGTCAACAATTCATTTGTTGATCATTGCTCGGTCACCTCTGACACTACCAACTCTTCATCATACCCTGACTTGTTCCTATCTGGTGACTCAATGACTAAAGGAAAAAAAAACCCAACCCACCTTTAAACTATGGTTACTTCTAGAGAACAAGCGACCATGTATTCGCCAAGTCTTGGAACATCTCTCCTAACCCTAGTTACATCTAGAGAAAATGAGAATAAGGGCCTTTGCCAAGTCACCAGATACATTTCTAACCTTGATTCAAATCTTGAGATTAAATGCTAATCATTGATCTTATCCTCGTCATGTGGCTATCGCTGAAATGCTAGATATCTCATGGCTTAACTATTTCCTTTAGCGACTTGGAGATAACCATGTTCGTTAGTTCGCTAAAAGCTTAGAACATGACCGCCAGGAATGGGAGAATATGCGAACACACAGTCACTTATTCACTAAATGAGAAAGAAAACCACTGGGGTAAACCAGATTTTGACCTTAACTTAACCCATGCCTATCCAGAGATTAAGCGACTAAAGAAAACTTGGAGTTGCTAAATCATTATCTTAACTGAGGTCAAGTCCTGAGAATAAGCGATTGAGACCATTCTCAAAGTTGCAGAATGTTTTCTTAACCATGGGTTTCATTGCGCGAATAGGTGAACACAAGCCTTCGCTGAGTCACTGAATCAATTTTGACCATTATCCTTTATTATGAGAATCAGCAATTGAAGAGAAACATACTTTAACCTTGCCTTGTTTGCCAAGTCGCCGAACACTTGAAGACATCACTAAAAAACTCTGAGATCCCAAGAATACTCAGTCACCCAATCGCTAGATAACTTAGAGCACCGCCATCCTTTTGTGTGATTTAGCGACAAGAGAAAACTTTAAACCTTTCCCAAATCTCATGTTAAAGCCACCAAACTTAGGGGACCATGAACATTACTCAGTCGCACAATTGCCAAATTATTTCATGTAGGACCCAGTCATAATGAGATTGAAACATCACCATCGATCACATTGACAATCAATGGTCCTCGTTAGATCGCTGGATGATATGAGACCTGACTGCTTGATTCTATGAACATGAGAAAACCACCATGCCAGGTCGCTAGATGTTAACATGAGACCACCAGATATTAAGTGAACAGGAGACAACACAGTCACTGAATTGCCAAATGCTTAAATTAACCGTGACATGAGTTAGGAGATTCAGTGACCAAAGGACAACCTCAATCGCCGGTTCATTGAATAACTTGGGATAAAGGAAATACATTGTGTGATTCAGTGAATGCATTATGAAAATAATCACGTGCGATAAGGGAGACTTAAGTGATCCAAAAAGTAACGATGAAATAGAACATGGCCAAGATAAATTAGGGTTTTCTCCCTCCAACGGCTAGAATTATGAAATAAGACCTAGGGTTTCAAGCCAGAGACATAGGAAAACATTGTAGAGACCAAAGGAAAATTACATAGCCCAAAAAATTTTTGCAGGTGCTAATAGAGAGGACCCCACATAGATCTCTCTGCCTATACCTGAGCATATAATACTACACCCTGAGGCATATCCTGTATCCGACCATACTATCTAGAAACTTTGCCAAAATAGAAGTGCTCAATAGTAGTAGTAGTACAACCAATCATCTAGCAAGGGGAAAACATGTAAGGTAACTCATCATCATCCTCTCTCTAGTGCTCACAACCAATGTATGGTCACCATAGAATCTGATCAAGATCATCTATCTGACGGTGCCAGTAATCAAGATGACCCAAATGGTGTTGAACAACCATACCACTATATAGGAAAACATAGGGAAAACCACACTGTCGAATCCTGTCAGAAATGGGTCTAGTAATGGGAAGATGCTCCCATATCCACAACTATAGAATAACTACTCTAGCCAACAAGGAAGCACTCTATCTATAGACTACCTCATGCAAATCATGGTAGAGCTATGCAAGAATGCATGAACCCCAATCAAAGCGTCAAGGATGAGAAAGAAAATCCTCTAGAATCTGACCCCATCCGATTGAAAAACCATGACCTCACCGGTCGGGAAGAAGTAAACCACCGATTAATGCACCAAGTACCACTGACAATGTAGGAAATGAAGCAAACTAAGGCTAGGTGATAGTATCATCATCTATGGAGTTTTCCCCAAACACTCGTCGGCAGACAGTAGAATCATATATGGAATCATAGTACACCAACTCGCCTCTGTACAAGATATGTAGCAACCTATACATGTCCTCAAGCGTGATAGTCATCTCTCCAAATGGAAAATGGAAAGTATTGTGGTCAGAGTACCATCGCTCTGCCATTGCACTCAGCAAACCATGGTTCAGCTAGAACTATGGGAGGTCAAGAAGAAAACTCAATCCGCACAACTCGATGACACAAAACTCAGCATTCATGAGTGCCTGACCCAAGATGCAACTGACCGGGTGTACAGAGTAGGAAAGTTTTCCTATTGGAAAAAAAAAGGAATCATATCAGTATATCATATCAAGGAATTATCTCAAGTCAATCAATTCTATCAAAAGTATCAAGCAATCACACCCAGTACCATTTGTTCATGTCTCTGTATCTTGAGAACAAAGCAGCAGTATCAATCATATCAGTTTTCACACTGATTGATTTATCCTATCTTATTCTAATTGGATTGAAAAATCACATTCGTTGGTACCACTATCCTCATATCCTAATCCATTGTGTTGTTGAATGCAATAGACCTAATCTAATCATTCAAATCGATCATTGAAAGTTATCAAATTTTTCATCAGAACAATCAAATACAAGTGTAAAATTTTTCAAAAGTCTACAGGCGTGATTTTAATCATACCAGGTGACATTTCTCTTAAGCAATGCCAAAAAGTTGCTATGAGACACTTTTCGGGTCCTACACAGTATTTCTCATGTTAGGTGACACTAAATCATGCTAGGCAATAATGAAATCTAGCCTAGGCGATAGTGAATAACTAGGGTTTCCTACGCGGTAACACATGTTAAAATTTGCATTTCTGCCCTAGGTCTACACATGAACATTCTATTCTTAGGTGAGAATGAAATATTCCTAGGTGATAATTTACTATGCTGAGGCATGATTAAAAAGCACAGATGCAACATTTAAAAGGTCTACGCAACAATGAAATGTTCCTAAGCGTGATTTTGCATATTCTAAGCAATGATGAAATGTAAAAAATGTAATAAATGCTAATAAATGAGCAATAAATGCAAAGAGGGAGTTTATAATGACTTATTGGAGGTCCATAGTCAAGTGTTCTCGCATATCTCTAACACCTCTCAAATCGATGCTCTCTGATAGGGACAACCATCTCGAAAATCACCGCGGGACCAGAGCAAAATCACCAAAGTCAAAAAGTGCAAATGAATAGTAAATCAAGGTTTTTCAACCTATTTAAGCTAATTTGACCTAATTTTGGAGGTGAAAAATTGGCTTAGACCTAAATTTACCTATCAAATCAACCAGGGCATATTCTTGAATCAAGACATATCATCAAGATTTTCAGAAATGAAAACATATTGGAACAAATCAAATCATCAAATTTTTCATATCAAGAAATCAATATGTTTTATTTCTGAGGGGGCATCAGGGTATCAAATTAGAATCAAACATCAAAGGGAATCAGTGGGGCATCAAAAAAATTTGTATCATTATCAGAGGCGTATCAATATCAGTATCAGAGGCATATCAGTATCATATCAGTTTCATATCAGAGGCATATCAGTGAACTAGCAATCAGCACCTAAAAGTGATCAGGACTCAAAAGAATCTTTGAATCAATGTTCTTCACACATCAATTCAAAGGGGGCATTTGTAGACATGCAAAAATGGACAAGTGCTTTTAAACTACAAAAAATCAATAAAATGGCTTAAAATCATCAAAATGCAATAATTCAATCAAAAAGGGATCAAATCAATTAAAATGGACATTAATTAAATAAAGTTGGACAAAATAATTAAAGCAAAGGAAAAATCAAATAAGGATGTTAAATAATTAAATCAAAGCTTAAAGGGGTGAAAAACACTACATAATTGATTTTAATCAATTAATTATATAGTTGTTTAAATCAAAAATCAAAATGAACCTATTACCCTTACATGGCTAAATTTAATTAATTAATTGAATTTAATAATTCCTAATTTCTTTCAACAAAGTTGAGCAACCAATGAGAATTGAGGACAAAAAGACATAAATCATTCAAAAAGGATGAATCTCAATCACTCATTCTAAAGTTTCAATCTCAACCACTCAATCTTGTCCTTTTGTCCAAAGCTTTGAGACAAACCTTTAAATTGTCCCCCCATTTATGAACAAAGCAAAGTATTTGACTCAACCAAGGGTTAATCATGATTACTTCACTCCACCCCCTACCCTTGGGAATTTATTATAAATATGAAGCATTTTGAGAGAAAATTGATATCTTAGAAATTCATTTGCAAAGCATTGTTACTATAGACAATTGAAGAGCATTCTAAGAGCATTTAAGAGCATTTAGAGCATTTAGCATTATAATTGTGTCAATTTAAGCTAGATTAAGCATAATAGAAGCATTGTAGAAGCATAGAACAGCATACATTCTCATTTTAGAAGTGTCACTAGTGGAGATTTGAGCTAAGAGCTTCACTTGCCACATCTTTCTAGAGAGCCATGAGATGCTATAGATCTTAGTTTCATTTTTAAATAGATTAGCATTGTATTTACTTTGGAATTGTTGCTAATTAGATCTTAATTTCATGAAGGTGATTATCTTCATCACACACCTAGCTACCAAGCCAAACACTTAAAAGAAGTTATGTACAATGCAGATTTACTACATGTAAAGCTAGGCTCAAGTTTAATCCATAGTTTAGGGATAACTGAGATCTTAGCACTATCACAGTCTTGCAAAGCATACTCATGATTAAATTACTTTTTAAAAAAAGATTACAAAATTCCAACCTTGTTCCTTGGTCAAAAAATACCTTAAATAGTGTAGGCGAACCGAGCTTAATCAATTAGAAAGACCCCTAACTACTTCTAGCCTTCGAGAGGCAATTTGGTCAAATGTTGTCATGACAACTTTTACAACTTTGTTGACAAATTTCCCTAGACCATACCAATGTGATGTAGGAGCATCCTAGGATTCTTGGCAATCTTGTATCACCCAAAAATATATTTGTTTTGAAAGGCAGATTGGTAGTTTTGATTTTAGTTGGTGAAGTATTTACTCGGTCTTGGAGTATGGTTTCTCGGTTACAGTGTTTACCGAGGTTCTCGATCTCTAAAGAATACTTGGTAACTGAAGACGCTAGTTCTCCTGGCACTCGGTGATAATTGTGTTTCTCAGTGATGCTTAGCATGGTTAGTTCACTAGTGCTCATTTATTTCTCTGCTACTTGGTAAACAGTCTTACCGACTGGTGTTCTTCAAGATTTGCTTGGCCGACTTGGTGCATTTATTATTGGTAGCTATTGTTACAGGCTAACATGTTGAATTTAATAATTGTAAGGTTATTTGGGAGCTGACTTGTATTTCATTTAATATTTGTTTATAAGAGTTAATTATTTCTTCCAACTGACTTGTGGTTGATGATTAGTATTTAAAGGGGTGTTGGGGTAGTTGTTTAGGATAGAAGTTCGAGGGGAGACAGATAGAAATGTAGTTGTGGAAAATATCCTACAAGATCTTGCAGATCAAATTGATTTATGATAGTTTGTGATAGTAGAGCTAGTGGTTGAGGCTTGGAGACAAGGAGATTTCTTGGTGGCTTATGAGCACAAGTTCAGATCTGCCTTAGGGTTTCCATTAGTTCCTGATTGTTTTAGGACTAGACTAGCTAGAATCAGATCGGATCTTGTTGATCTCTTAGAATTTACTGCTTGTTTGTATTTGGCCATAGCCAGGAAGGCCTTACATCCCAACACATTGCACATAATCAAAAAATTTATGAATAAATATTTTAGTTCTCTTTTAGATCTAGTGTTATTGTTGTGTAATTTCGTTGTGTTGTGGTTTGGCTACAAGTTTGGATAGTCCTTAATTGGATCATCCATCCTTGACTGCATTAAGTGGTATTAGAGTGAGTTGATCTTGAATGTGTGGAAAGATCATTGAAGGAGAGGCCATTTGCACTAGGACCTTGGATTGAAGATGCCTTCGAGGAGAGCTCATGAGATCTTAGAGGAAGAACCTGCTGGAGAATTCAGTTTTGATGATTTTAGAGCTTTGGAGAAACAAGTGCAAGATCTACGAGAGGAATTGAGAAAGAAAACTACATTGAAAGAAGATAGTGATGATGAATCTGAGGAAGAAGATCATTTTGAAGAAGCTGTAGAAGAATCTAGGGATCCAGAAGAAAATAGAATCGTGAAGGCTCTATCTAAAATTGGGAAAAGACCAAAGATTGAAGTTTCTACATTTTCTGGAAGCCTTAGGCTAGAAGAGTTGATTGATTAGATCAATGAGATAGATGAGTAATTTGAGTATGAAGAAATAAAAGATCTTGATAGAGTTAGATTTCCAAAGACTAAACTGAAGGGTCATGCAACTATTTGGTGCAGAGAAGTTAAGTTCGAAAGAAGTAGGACAGGAAAGGAAAAGATGACTGGATGGAACCGAATGGTTGACAAGTTGAAGAAGTAATTCATATTGGTGGATTATGAGTTAGACATGTTTAAGAAGATGAAAGCTCTGAAGAAGACCAACAAATCAATGTAGGAGTATACTAATGAGTTTTATAGAATCCTGATTAGGACTTGTCATTTCTGAAGCTGATAAAGAGAAGGTTGCTAGGTATGTTTATGGTTTGAGACCTATTATTCAAGAAGAGTTACTTACTATTTGGATGAAAAAAATAGGAGATGCTTATCATATGGCATTAAATATTGAAGAGAAGTTGAACAATAAGTTTGAAGGAAGACAAAACAATAGGAATAAAGGTGGTAAGACTAGTGAAACATTTGCTAAAAGTAATGTGGTAGAGAATCCTAAGAAGATTGATGTAGGATCTGGCAGTGGTCAAGTCACTAAGAATTTCAATACTGGACAGAGAGGAAGGTATAAAAATGAGTTCACTGGTACTTGTTATCAATGTGGTGAAGAGGGTCATAGAATTTTTCAATGTCCGAAGAGAAGAGTTGCACTAACTGCTGAAGAAGACATTGTGAATGTTGTTGAAAAAGGTGAGTTTCTTATCACTAGGAGGTTAGCTACATGTGTCCATGAACTAATACAAAGAAAAAATTTGTTCAGAACTAGATGTAAGTGCAAGGATAAGGTATATAATGTCATAGTTAATGGTGTCAATTTTGAAAACTTTGTTTCAAAAGATATGGTTAATAAATTGAATTTGGAAAGAAAGAAACACCCTAACCCTTATCAAGTTAGTTGGATACAAGATGTGTCTAAGGTTAGGATTGAAGAACAATTCTTGGTAAATTTTCAGATTGGATCTTATCATGATGAAATATTGTGTGATGTATTGAATATGGATGCTTGTCGTCTATTTCTCGGGAGGCCTTGGCAATTTGATAGAAATGTTTTGTTTGATGGTCATGCAAACACCTATGTGGTTAGGCATGAAGGATCTAGGCATAAGTTGTTACCTTTATAGGAGACATGGACTAAGGAATGTGGAGTTGTCAAGTGTCATCCATGTGATAGTGACAAACCACAGGAGCACAGGGTTAAGGAACCTATTCCTACAAAGTCTAGTTTGAAAGAGAAGGAGAATGATATATCTGAAGAGTTTGTTGAGATTAACAGGTAGATGGTCTTTCGGATAGAAATAGTACAACAGATAATGACATTAAATACATAGAGAGATGCAGATGATATAGAGTTGATTGAGGAGTTCAGAGAGGATGGGATTTACTAAGGTACTAATGTGATCGGCAGTGGAAGGGATGGTCAAACTCAGTTGTTATTAGTTATAGATAGGAAATATAAGAAAAGTGGGAAGCAAGAAAAATTGGTGCAGGGGACAATCGATGAAGTGAAGACAACTTAGAATGAAGGACAAGAGGAGATATGGGTTAAGAACAGATATGGCATACCTATTCTGATTCTCTTAAGATGTTCCTGATTCCCTTATGAGGAAATCTTCTATACCTGGGGTGTCTGATACAAGAGTATCCTAGGATTCTTGGCAATCCTGTATCACCCAAAAATATGTTTGTTTTGAAAGGTAGATTGGTAGTTTTGATCTTATTTGGTCAAGTAGTGGTTGTTTTTGCAACAAAAGATCGACCTATTAATGCTCAATACAACCACTAGACTTATAGAAGACACAAGAGGCGGTTAAGCCATGTCATGATTCCCAAGGGGAGGGATGACCATTTTTCCAACAATCTCCCCCTCAGCATTACCTGAGGGGATTCAAACCTATGACCAAGCTATGATACCACTTGTTACAAGTAGTGGTTGCCATTGCACCAAAAGATTGACCTATTAATGCTCAATACAACCACTAGACCTATAGAAGACACAAGAGGTGGTTAAGCCATGTCATGAATCTCGAGGGGAGGGCTGACCATTTTGCCAACATTTTCTCGGTCTTGGAGTATGGTTGCTCTATTACAGTGTTTATTGGGGTGCTTGGTCTTTGAAGAACACTTAGTAACTAAAGGCATCAGTTCTCGTGGTGCTCGATGATAACTACATTGCTCGCTGATGTTTGGCGTGGTCAGTTCACTGGTGCTCGGTTATTTCTCTTCTACTCGGTAAACGGTCTTACCAACTAGTGTTCTTGAAGATTTTCTTAGCCGACTTGGTGCATTTATTGTTGGTAGCTATTGTTATAGGCCGACATGTTGAATTTAATAATTGTAAGGCTATTTGGGAGCTGACTTGTATTGCATTTAAAATTTATTTGTAAGAGTTAATTATTTCACCCAGCTGACTTGTGGTTGATGATTAGTATTTAAAGGGGTGTTGGGGTAGTTATTTAGGACAAAAGTCTAGGGGGATACAGATAGAAATGAAGTTGTGGAAAAGATGAGATTGATTTCTAATAGTTTGTTATAGAAGAGCTAGTAGTTGAGGATCAGAGACAAGGATATTTCTTGGTGGCTTGTGAGCACAAGTTCATATCTACCTTAGGGTTTCCATTAGTTGTTGATTGTTTCAGGATTGGACTAGCCGAAATCAGACCAGATCTTGTTGATCTCTCAGAATTTACTACTTGTTTGTATTTGGCCATAATCAGGAAGGCCTTATAGCCCAACACATTGCATGTAATCAGTGAATTTATGAATAAAGATTTTAGTTCTCTTTCAGATCTAGTGTTATTGTTGTATAATTCTATTGTTTTATGGTTTGGCTGCAAGTTTGGACAGTCCTTAATTGGATCCTCCATCCTTGACTGCATTACAATGAGTCTTAAATGACCTCAATGGTTCATCCAACACTCCTAACATAATTTTCTAATATTATTTATTCATTTTATACATTCAACCTAGTCTTTGACCAAATGGCATGAAAGATTAACAACTAGACCAAACATCCTAAGAATTCACAAGCCTAGTAAAACCTTTGTTAGGACTTCTACCAACCTTCCTAGAATGAGTTGATCTCCTTAAACACACACTAGGGACTCTTCATAGTCTTTATTAGACAGTGACTTGGCTAAGGTCACTACAAGATAAAAATAGTAAGCTAGGGTAGCCAAAGACCCTAGGTTCTCCTACACCAAAATGAGAGCAATAAATTCTCTATGAACTTTGCAAGGTGGTGCAGAAGAATTTCATAGTTGATATATTCTTTTAATCTTCTCATGTTCTTGCCAGACCAATTTTGTGCTCTATTTTTTTTTCCTTTTTGGTTATGAATACTACCATGCTTTATTTAAAAAGAGAAACTAAATCCTAAAATATTTATCATAAGTAGACTTATAAATTTTAAATGAAATATATGATAATCTACAACTGATTGACCACCTAGATGAACTGAAGGAATGGTGATTAGAGATCACCAAGATACTAAAGTGATATGTAAGATGATTAAATCGGTCAATATGTTGTCATTGAAGTCAACTAGTTTTGACTATACTTATGATGATAGTTACAAACATCTAAACTTCTGTAGAAGGAAGAAAAGATGAAGAAATTAGATATCTACATAAAGAAAAGATGGATATGATAGATAAGGATAAGGTATACATTGGATAACTTATTGATGATTCTATGGCTTTATATTGTTGACTTGAGCATGTTACATTAATCTACCATGAAGAAGAGATTTGAATTGAACAAGCCAATGTGGTCGATAATTGAAGACTTATGTATACACAGAGTTGGTGCAGTGTATACCAAGTGATAGTAATAACCAAGTCAGTTATCACTGATGCATTCAGTATTAACTGAGTATGGGTAAAAACATTAAATGCTAAGAACAACTGACTGAAACTAATGTGCTAGAAATTGTTATGATTTCAAGGTAAAGGATGAAGTTAGTTATAAGATCCATGGCTGATAAAATTTAGAGATGATCTAAAGGATGAGATTGAAACATGTTATGGAAACATCCGTCGAGGAAGGTTTAAGCGAAAAAATGGACAAAGGAGATTAAGAGGCAAAATCTGATGGCTGATATGAATACAGTTTACTTGTCTATTTAAGAGACATGAGTTTCATTGTTGAAACATGTTAGACAAATAGAGACTACAAAGATTTCATGTGAAGACTTTATTCATGCATTCTTGATCAAACTAGTTAAAGATAGAACTGAGCTGCAAACATTACCGAGTGTCAAAGAACTATTTACCGAGTGAAGTAAGATGATAAATATTAAGGAAGTGAATTGAATAATGATTAGATGAGTTTTATGAGCATAGTATAGATCTGAATATTTGCAATTGAGTTGTATTTGAATCAGATCAAAACTATATCAGTTTAACCATTGATTCAACAAAATCTCTTAACCGAGTGGACTTAACAGTCTTATTGTATTTCCATATGACATTTAGTGAATGTTAATTGTTATCTTGTTGACCCCATAGTGAATTTTGGTCAAGAGTTGACTATTTGTGATAAATCCTCTAACCAGGTCACATGTAACAGTGTGCATTGTAACCTTTAATAGGGTTGGCTCCTAACCGAGCTCACTTTAGAAGAATGAAATATTTTGGGTTACCGGTCCTAGGTGATTTTTCCCTTAGTAGGGTTTTCACATTAAATCATTATGTTATGTGTTATTTTTTATCATTTTTTTTCTATCATACTTTACATACTACATAGTTGATTTAATTGGTAATCACAAGTTGGATAATTACTAGTATTCGATGAATGAACAAATAGTTAAATATTTTATCTTCCCGAGTTGCTGAGATTGTTGAAATAGTTTTGAAAAGTATAATTGAGAGTTTGGAACTATAGGATAACTAATTTAACTAATTCACCACGTCTCTCAGTTATTCTAACAATGGTATTAGAGCATCTTGGTTGCTTCTGAGGAAAGTTTCAAGGACTTAAGAAAAAGATCACAAGATGTATAAGAGGGAAGGTCCTAAGCTGAACAAAGATAACTTATCCACATGGAAAAGCAGGATGAGGCTTAACATATCTGGAATTGGAAAATCTGCTCTACATCTACTAGACCATGGCTACTTATAACCAACCATTGGACCTTTGATAGTTGATCAGTTGAGGGACAAACATGAACATAATATTACTATGATAGATATTGATGCTGCTCTATCTGATGCTAAAAATGATGATGTCAAGGCATGCACTACAACAAAGAAAATGTGGGATAAACTTGCACTAGTTTACGGTGGTGATGTAAATGTAATGAGAGCCAGAGCTTAAAGCTTGAGAGGCATATTTGATGACATGAAAATGAAGGAAGGTGAGAACATCACACAATACTCCAACTGAATCAAAGAGGTAGTCAATGCTATCTAAGGAGCAGGAGGTATTATTTCTGAAAATACTATGGTAAGTAAAATACTGAGAACCTTGTTTCCTATCTATGCAATTAGAATATCTACTATTCATGAAATGAGGTCTGTACCTAATAGAAATCTTACTCTTGATAGTCTGATTGGAAAGTTAACTACTTTTGAGCTGAATAATTATGACAATAGTGTTGTACCAAGTGTTGAGTCTACTTTTATGTCATCTCTAAAAATTGGTAAATCTAGCAGTAAGCATAATATAAAGAATTAAAGTGACAGTGACAACAAAGATTAGCTTGATGAGCTTGAAGAACTTATGGCTTGGAGACTTCAAAAAGGTAAAGGAAGGTATAAGGGAAAGTTACCTTTAGCTTGTTTTAATTGTAAAGTGATTGGGAATATTGCTGCTAGATGTCCTAACAGGAAAGAAGATGATAAAGACAATGACCGCTCTAGAAATGGAAAGTTTCATAGAAGAAATAATAGAGGAAACTGACACTACAACATAGACAACTAAGATTATAAAAAAAAAGGCAAGAAGGCATGTTACCTTGGTGGAGAAAATAAAAATGACACTGAAACTGACACAAATGATGAAATTGAAGTGGTATTTGTTGCAATGAAAGATGATTCAGAAGAGGAGGAAAGGTATGTACAAATAGCCCTTATTTCTAAAGTTATCAAAAATGACACATGGATCATAGATAGTGGTTGTACACATCGCATGACTGGTGATGAAGATAAATTTTAACATCTTGAGCACTATAATGGAGGATCAGTGAAAATGGGAAATGATACACCTTGTCAAGTGAAAGGAAAAGGGTCTATCTTATTGAATGATAGTATTAGATGTGATTATGCATACTGGGTAAAAGGACTTAACTACAATTTGTTGAGTGTAACACAACTGAATAACTCAGGTCACCAAGTTTCATTTGAAAGAAAGAAGGTGAAAATCTATGATGGAACTAGAAAGCTTGTCAGTACTGGAGGACAATCAAAAGGTAATTTATTCTATCTTGACAATGCTAAAACTTCTTGTTTACTAGTGAAGATTGAAGATGTATTGTTATGGCATAAGAGAGTGTGTCATGTAAAATTTTATAACATGATTAAGATTAGTAAAAAGAGAAGAGTTAGAGGTCTACTGAGTCTAACCAAACCCGATCATGCTATGTGCAATCAATGTCAGAAAGGAAAGATGACCAAATCTAGTTTTAAAAGTAAAGACTATTCATCTAAAGGAGTTTTGGAGTTGGTACATACCAACTTATGTGGTCCTATGAGAACTCAAAGCTACTATGGTGATAAATATTTTATCTTATTTTTTGATGACTACTCTAGGATGATGACATACACGTTCTTAAAATAGAAATCTGAGGCATTCAAGTTTTTTAAGTGGTATAAGGCTAAAGTTGAAAAATAAACTATTAAAGACTTAAAATGCTTAAGATCTGATAGAGGAGGTGAGTTTATTTCTAATGAATTCACTAATTTCTGTAATGAGCATGGAATTGAAAGATAGGTTTTTGCACCAAGGACACCACAATAGAATGGGATTGCTGAAAGAAGGAACTAATCTATTCTTGATTATGCCAGAACATTGATGATTGTGTAGTGCCCACAAAATCTGCCTTTAAAAGTAACCCTTTTGTTTTTAATGCAAAAAAGAGTAATTATTAAAAGTACCCAAATGTCTGATTAACCTAAGAAAGGAATACATGTAGTTTCCCTATTACAAAAGAAACATCATTTGAAATGATAGTATGAAAAGTTAGCAGATTTATTTTTAGCATAGATGTAAATGTTTGCACTGATATTTTTATTTTCTTAACTCTCAAACATGCAAGAATAGTGATATTTTTAGGCACATTACTAATCATGATTTCTTTTTCTCCTTCCCTTTTTGTTTTTGGAACTAAACAACAACAAATTTTAAGTCTCCTTATGGCATATAGGTAAATACTAGTTTACATTAGGATACATTAAAATATCAAAATCTTTTTCATAAAGATCTAAGTTTCACATATGAATGTAAGTATAGATTTAGTTCTATAAGGCCAATAGTTAGCCATTACATGTCTCAATATAGAACAAATAAGGAAGATAAACAGCATTTACTGATTTAGATAGGAACAAAACTTGTAAATGTGCTCTCCTATTTTATAAGCAGATTTTTATGATATTATACATGAACAATTTTCCATTTCACACAGATAAGGAAATGAAAAGTAAATAACTCCTAGTCATTTACTATTCTATCCTTATAAATAGAAGGTGCATCGTATTTCTCAATCTTTCAAATAGACTACTTTTTCAATCTCAATCTTTGATACAACATTTTCTTTAAAAAAAAACTTCTACTCCTTTACAACTTAATCTTCAACCTTCAAGAGGTCCAAGTAAGTCCAAAATCTGCAAAAATAAGAAATCAAAAGACCATGGGATGCTCACCTCCCAACCTAGGTCTTTTCAAGACCACCCCCGAGCTAGGGGAACCAAACATATGTAGGAAACACACAAGCAAATAGAATGAGCAAATCAATAGTTCAACACATACAAAAATAACACTCCTATCCATATCTTTCACAATGGGTCACATATTATCCCATGAATTTGGGGTGAAGTGGACTAAAACCCTATGGAGAGAAAATGCATTCCAAAAGTAAAATAAAAAAAAGCCTTCTCATGGCCTAACAATAGCTCTTCCAACCATACTTGGAAAGCCCATATCAAAAGAAATTAGAAAAAACCTTCACATGGCTTTACAAATAGCTTCTCACCATTTCCCAAATGCACAACAATCCCTTATGACCCCCAAGGCATAAAGCCATAGAAACTCCCTTATGGCCCCCCCAAAAAAGAGTGGAATGGATATATGGAGCCCATACTTTCATTATTTGTCCCTCTCCTCCCTGAGGAGAGACTCTACATCCATGGATTGTCCTAAATACTTCACCCCCAAGGCTACTCTTCCCTCCAAGGGTGAGTGTGGCCTCGAGACTCCCAAATCAACAACACAAAACATAAAAAAAACAATGCTTCACAACTTCAAATCACCTAAAAGACACAAAACCAAACACAGTATTTACAAAACACATCTACAAGTATGGAAGAACAAACAAGCCTTACATATCTATCAAAAACATGAAGAACTCTACAACACAAACACCATATTTTTCTCATGCCAAAAGAACAACAAGAAATTTCAAGTTGGAGCCACCTACCTAAGTCCAAAGCAAAAATGGAATGATTTGGAGATGAGATCCCTTTTTCCAAGCTTCTCCTCCTATCCCAGCTCCTCCAAAACTAGTCTAGTCTCTAAGTTAGAGAGTGGGTGTTCAAACTCTCCAAAATGAAGAGTCCCCACTAAAAAGGCCTCCACACAACTCCCCACAACCCCCTAGGGATAAGGTCTTCTTTCTCATTGGTTGGTCTTCCCGAAGCCCTTACAAACTTTCTAAAAAAAATGACCTCTTACAAAGGTTGGCCCAAAAGGTGGACAAAGGACTACCATTCTAATGGATGGTGTTCTTACCAAGGCCTGGTTTCAAAATTTTATTTTCGGCCATCTAGGGAATCCAACTTTTAGATGGATCTTTTGGTCAACTAAGGGTTATCCTACCATTAAAAATGACCCTTACCCATAGGTATACCAAGTTGGGTAGCCAAAAATGGCATAAACACACCCCTAGACACCTTTTTAACTCCCTAAAAACTCATGACAAGTTCAAATTCGAAAATCCATGATAAGACTCTACCTAAAGCTCCCTAACCAAGGAATTCACATGGGGATCCTAAAGGGTACTATCCTAGGTTGATGGGCATCCAATCCTCAAGTGGACATGTCATGGCCACAAGTACACATATAAGTGTCAAGTGACACAACATAAATTACACATCACAAGCCATGTGGCATATCCACTAGAGAACTCACATAAAAATTTACAATAACATTAAAACATATTAATTCAAGACATACATGCTCATTACATTTACAAATAAAATACAATACAATAAGGTTTTGTCTCTCGTTAGACGCAACCTTGGCTCAAACTAAATTCACATTGGCCTATGTTTGGATCCCTGATAAAAGTACCATGGTCTATTTCCCTACACACTAAATCCAACATCAATAGTTCAAGTAATATAAACCCACATCATATATGAATCAATTATAAACAACTTAAAAATTCATTTGCACATCACATTATCAATTGCAATTCTCTTGCACATAAAATTGAACTTTTCCCATTCGTGAATACATATATATATACACACACATGTAATTAAGAATTTTTCTTTTAGCACTTAAGGGGGAAACCATAACATCATAATAACATCAAATATCCATTGCCTAATAAGTCATATAATTAATTCTCATCATGTTTACCTAGCATTCATAAAATAATGTTAACCATAAATGCAAGACCATATTAATATCACAAGGTAATCATTATAACATCATAAAGTAGTGTGCATCTAACATTTAAAGAGTATCAAATAAGTATCTCCCTCAATTGCACAAACTAAAGAGCTATGACAGGCTAGGGTATCTCTCTCAAAAATCCAAGAAATATAATCATTAGCTTATATGAATTAATTATGTTCAACTTACAATTCGTTTGCAACATCACCTATTCAATTGAAATTCACTTGCACATTAATTTTATCTTATCTCATTCGTTAAAACATATATCTATCTACACATCATGTAATAAGAAATTTTTACTTGCAACACTTAATAGAAAGGCAAAGAATCATAAGTACATCAAATATTAATTACCTAATAAGTCATAAAAATAACTCTCATCATTTCACCCTAGCATTCATAAAACTAGATTAACCATAAATGTAGATCCATATTAATGTCACAAGGTAGTCGTCAAACATCAAAAAGGTAGTGTCCATAAAACATATAAAGTGATAAAATCTATGAAAAAAGAGTCTAAAACCATAGTGAATCAAAATAAAGTATTGAATAAGAATTTCTCAAATGCAAAAACTGGAAAAGCTATCACGGGCTAGGGGTGAGGCCTCACTTCCCCCCCTAGGCATGAACTTCCTCCTAGAGTTCATAGCATTTCCATGTGTCCTTAACCCGGTCCCTCCCTTGGCCTTGAAGAGCTAGCATCTGACATGCTACTATGTGATTGGGCTCCAAAGTTAGATACTTGCCTGACTCCACCCATAAGGTATCCCAATCATATGATATGAGATTCATCAAATAAGTACTTCCTCAAAACTGATACGTGAATAAACATTGTGGATGTGTGACAAGCTAGGTGGCAAAGCTAGACAAAGAGAGTCATGACCTATTCACTTAAGGATTCCCAAAGGACCCACCAATCTAGGTGCAGGCTTAGAGCCCTTTCCATAGTAGACTGGACTCCTTTGTGGCCACATTTATAGAAAACTCTATCCCCATCCATAAAATGAGATCTTCTATCATCACATCTACAAACTTCTACTACCTACCCTGTAATTCCTTAAGACATTGCAAACAAAAGTTACTTGCACCTCTAACTTTTGAAATAACTCAGGACCTAGAGAAACTCTATACTCAATGCGGTCCAACACAAAGGTATTCTAAAACACATGATAGGGAGGAATCCCTAGCATAGAGTGATGCTCATAATGGTAGGAAAACTCTCCCAAAAGAAGACCCATGACATACATGTAGAGTGAAAAATCCAACACCTAACTAATCCCTCAATGATAGACTATCCGGCTCATGGTGCTAAGTAGGGCTAAACAGAGCTAAATGCCCAAAGTTGGCTGCAATCCCCTCCAAAAAGGTGATGAGTAGGGAGAATATTGACCAAAAAAAGATCTTACAAGGGATGTCATGAAGTCTAACAGTATCCTGCAAGAAAAGTTGTGCCACTATTGGGGCTGCAAAAGTAGTACGAACATGTGAGATGAGGGCAACCTTGGTTCACAACGGTAGGTGTTGGTCAATCCATGCCAAATACAACCCCATAAGATCCAAGAGGTGAGATGCATGGGTCCACTATTGATGCAAAGCAGGGGTCAAGAGGGGCCAAGGGATGGCACACCCTAATGATCCAAGCTTGCTCAACACACGCGAAAGCTAACAAACACAACAGTGAGAGAGAGAATGCCATATCTTTCATATATTTTCATCAAATAACATCATACATGCCAGGATGTAAAGTCTTCCTAGTTTCAGCCAGATATTAAAATGAATCTTAGAAGTCCTCAAACATGCAAGGATCTATTACAAATCTTCAATCTAATGTCTACCATCTATCATCTATCCTCCCTTCTTCTTAAACTCTACCCCAACAACTACATTTATACAAGAGTCTCCTGAACTGATTCGGCCTTCAGATCCATAATAAATGGAAGGAATGGTTAGATCTAGGACCACACACCTCCCAATGAAGGATTCTAGCATTAAATCTATGACCCATAATAAATGCACAAGTCGGCCCAACAAGAACTCAAAATAAACTACTTGGAAAACAAGGATGACTGAGCAATAGATAAGCAACACCGAGCGCCACTGAAACAACTAATCGTTCAGGAGATGACCAACCATACTCGGTAACCAAAGAAAATTGACCAACTACCAACCAACTCGGTCAAAGAAGAAACTGAGCAACAAAGAAAACTTCAAACATATTTTTGGTGACACAGGATTTCCAAGGACCCAAGATGCTCCTGCATCAGACACCTGGGGTTATCTTGAAATGATTCTTAGAATCATTTAACAAGTAGGATCCTAGCTACATCCAACTCAGATTGTGAAATCCATGAACTGTCTTCCATCGGTCTATTCTTCCACTTTACTAGATGTTCCATATACTATTTTACTCTTGTGCTCTTGCCAAATCTTTCTTTCAAGACCTGATCCACTTCTTCATTCTACTTCTTAGGATACTCTGTTGGTACTATCATTTCTTCATTAGATTCATGATATTCATATAAATCAACAATGTTGAAAATAGGCGATATGTCCATATCATTAGGTAATTCAATCTCATATGCATTTCCACTATCAAATTTCTTCAAAATCTTGCAAGGTCCAAATTTCTTCATCTTCAGCTTTCCATATGTGCCAACAGGAAATCAACCTTTCTTCAAATGAACCATCACTTCATCACCAACATCAAAAATTTTATGTCTTCTTGATCTATCGGCTCTATCTTTGTATTTCTAGTTACTCTCTTCCAGCTTCAGTTTCACATCTTCATGCAATGTCTTCATGTATTCAGAAAACTTCACTCCTTTAGCACTTCTTTTATTCTCATCATCAATGTCTCTCAAATCAGATATACCTCTTGGTTGTGTGCCATTCACAATCTCAAATGGTATTTTCCCAATACTTCTATTCACTGAATTATTGTATGCAAACTCTACTTGTGCTAATACAGAATCTCAACTACTCAGTGTGTCTCCAACTAAGCATCTCAAAAGATTACCCAAACTTTTTTTTACAACCTCTATCTATCCATCAGTTTGTGGGTGAAATGTAGAACTATATTTCAACTCAGTGACAAACTTTTTCCAAAGGGTCTTCCAAAAGTATCCAACAAATTTACTGTCTCGGTCAGAGATAATACTCCTCGGTAACCCATGCAATCTCACAATTTCTTTGAAGAAAAGATCTGCTACATGTACTACATCTGATGTCTTTCTACATGGTATAAAATGTGCCATCTTAGAAAATCTATCCACAACAAAAAATATAGAATCATTACCTCTTACTATTTTGGTAAGCCCAGAATAGAATCCATATTGATGTCAATCCAAGGTTTCTCAGGTACAACAATCAGTACATACAAACTAGTATTTTGACTTACTCCTTTTGCAACTTGACAAATTTCACAATTTTTCACAAATTTCTAAACATCTTTATACAACTACAACCAAAAGTACTTTTCCTTCAACAAATTCCATGAATGCCAAAATGTACAGCCAAACCACTACTATGTTTTTCTTTTATCAAATTAGTTCTCATTACTCCTCTCGGTATACACAACTGAATACCTTTGAACAACATACCTTCCTAAATAAAATATTCATCCCATTTGGTATCTTGTTGATCTTGTATAGGTGCTCTACACTTTCTCCATGACTCAAAAAAATCAGGATCATCCCCATAAGAATCTTTCATCTCATCAAAAACAAGAACTTGAATTTTCATCTTAGTCATCAAAGATCTCCTTCTACTTAATGCATCAACAACTTGGTTAGTGACTCCACTCTTATGTTTAATCACAAATGTATAACTCTGTAGATACTCAACCCATTTCATATGCCTCCAATTCAACTTATTCTGACTACCCAAATACTATAAATCCTTATGATCAGTATACAACACAAATTCACTCAGTATCAAATAATGTCTCCATTTCTTTAGTGCTTGAACAATAGCATAGAACTCTTGATCATACACAAAATATTTCCTTCTAGCATCATTCAACTTTTCACTAAAGAAAGAAACAAGTTTACCTTCTTGACTCAACATAGCTCCAATTGCACTTCCACTTGCATCACATTCTACTTGAAATACTTTATTGAAATCAGGTAATGCCAAAATAGGTAATTCAACAACTTTTTGCTTCAGAGTCTCAAAACTTTTATCATCTCTATGTGTCCACTTGAATACTCTTTTGTCTCCTCTCATAGTCTCAATCATAGCATTACAAATTGCACTAAAATTCCTAATGAACTTCTTGTAAAAACTTGCCAGTCCATGAAATGATCTTACCTCACTAGCATTTTCAAGTGTAGACCAATTTAGAATAGCTTCAACCTTTTCAGGATCCATCTTCAATCCATCAGTAGAAATAACAAATCCCAAATACACAATCTCTTCCTTCATGAATGAACACTTTTTCAAATTTATCAGTAGCTTTTCCTCTTTCAGTTTCTGCAAAACTTGTCTAGCATGCAACAAATGTTCTTCTCTGGTCTTACTAAATATTAGAATGTCATCAAGATATACAATCACAAACTTACCCAAGAATTTCTTCAAAACTTCATTCATCAGCCTCATAAAAGTACTCGGTGCATTAGTTAAACCAAAAGGCATAACCAACCATTCATACAAACCTTCTTTTGTCTTGAAAGAAGTCTTCCATTCATCAACTCCTCTAATTCTGATTTGATGATATCCACTTTTCAAATCAATTTTGGTAAAATATTTTGCTCCAATCAAACTATCTATTATGTCATCCATTCTCGGTATAGGAAACCTATACTTCACTATTATCTTGTTGATTGCTCTGGAATCAGTACACATTCTCCATTCCCCATTCTTCTTTGGTGCTAATACAACATGTACTACACAAGGACTCAAACTTTCTTTGATCAAACCTTTCTCCAACAATTCTTTAATCTATCAGTTCAATTCTTGATTCTTAGCAGGTGTTAACCGATGAGGTGCCTTATTCGATAAACTAGCTCCAAGGATTAGATCTATACAATGATCAATACTTCTTTTCGGTTGAAAACCATTAGGTACATTGTCAGAAATGATTTCACTATACTCGGTGAGTAACTTATCAATCTCCTCAGGGACATTATCTTATGTTTTCTTACTCAGCTTGTTGAGAATTATAGCAAAACATACATCATTCCTTTTCAAATCTTTCACAAACTGTATTCCTTCCATCAAGCAGACTTTCACAGATGTGCAAAAATTACTAACAGGTTCTTCCATCAATGGTAATAAGATTTGTTTCTTTCCATCAGCCACAATAGTATACTTATGCAATCTCCCATCATATATAGCATGTCTATCATATTGCCAAGGTCTACCCAACAAAATATGACAACAATCCATAGACATGATATCACACAACACCTTATCATAGTATTTCCCAATTTTCAAATTCACATAACATTGTTCACTTACTAGGAGTGTATGTTCATCTATGATCCATGAAATCTGATAGGGTTTCAGATGTTCCAGTCTCTCCAACTGCAATTTGGTGACCATCTCTTTAGATGCCATATTCTCTAAGCTACCACTGTCAATGATTACCTTCAAAATTTTATTAGAAACTCTACATCTAGTCTTGAACAAACTTTTCCTTATCGAATCTTCCTTTTTTCTTTCATTCCATAGTGCTCTCCTTACCATCAGGTTACTTTCCTTCTTAGGTTCATTCAGTGGCTCTTCTTGCACCAATACATTTCTATTGCTACCAGCCTTCTTAGTTCCTTGTGTGCATTCAAATGATCTATGTCCTTCTTCTGCATAGTTATAACAAGTTCCTCAGAAACTACCTCTACTATAACCACCTTGGTAGTTACTGCCTCTACCTCTAGATGAACTTTCACCTTTCCACTTGGTCTTGCCTTTGTCTAGATTTGTCTGCTCTGGTTCAGATCTACCATTTTCACCATTAGATCTACCTCTTCCTCTAGGGAATCTACCACCTTGACCTCTCTATCTTTTCTCATGCCTCTTGTTCAATTTCTCCTCAGCTTTCAAAGCAAATTGATAAGCCTCTTCAATGCTTTCCAACTTAACCAAGCTGATCTCCTCTTGGATGGAAACTCTCAAACCATTTAGGTATCTACCAATTCTTTCCACGTCATCTTCATCATGTCTAGATCTGATATCCAATCTATAGAATTCCTCAATATACTCTTTTACCGAGCTATCTTTCCTTTCAATTTATTTACCATCTTATTCCATACCTTGATTTTGTCTTTGCCCTTCCTTTTCCTATCCAATTGTAGGTGTTCCCACCATAAGGATGCATGACTCTTTAACTTTGTGCTTGCAATCTTCACTTTCTTGTCTTCAGGAATGTTCTCATATTCAAAATACGTTTCCATCTCAGTGATCCAGTCCACCAATTCATCAAAATCCAATTTTCCACCTTACTCAGGAGGATTGAAATGTGGTGTAGACTTCAGAATTTTCAAAGCCTTCAAAACTCTTTCTTCACCCTGATCCATAACAGGTGCAAGTTTTGCATTTTCCTATTCTTCTTTGACTTCATCATCACTAACATCTTCAAGATGTCTGCCTCTTCTTTGGGTTGTTTAAACTGCTTCTAATCTTGCAACAATCTACCTTAGCATATTTGCCAGTCTTGGATCTGCATCTCGCCTCCCACAAACCATCTTGACAACCCTCTGCAATTGTAGGTTAGATCACAATCTGCTACCCCACAACAATCAACTAGGGCCTCAAGAGGAACCAGCAAACCTAGATCTATAGACCTAGATCAAGATCTCACCTCACTCTAATACCACCTGATGCAAGGTAGGGGTCAAGAGGGGCCAAGGGATGGCACACCCTAATGATCCAAGCCTTCTCAACACACGCAGAAGCTAACAAACACAACAGTGAGAGAGAGAATGCCAAATCTTTCATATATTTTCATCAAATAACATCATACATGTCGGGCTGTAAGGCCTTCCCAATTTTGGCTAGATATTAAAATGAATCTCAAAAGTCCTCAAACATGCGAGGATCTGTTACAAATATTCAATGTAATGTCTACCATCTATCATCTATCCTCTTCTTCTTAAACTCTAACCCAACAACTACATTTATACAAGAGTCTACTGAACTGAGTTGGCCTTCAGATCCATAATAAATGGAAGGAACACTCAGATTTAGGACCACATGCCTCCCAATGAAGGATTCTAGCATTAAATTTGTGACCCATAATAAATGCACAAGTCAGCCCAAAAAGAACTCAAAATAAACTACTCAGCAAACAATGATGGCCGAGCAATAGACAAGCAATGCCAAGTGCCAGTTAAACAACCAATCACTCAGGAGATGACCGACCATACTCGGTAACCAAAGGAAATCGACCAACTACCGACCAACTCAGTCAAAGAAGAAACTGAGCAACACAACAAACTTCAAACATATTTTTGGTGACACAGGATTGCCAAGGACCCAAGATGCTCCTACATCAACTATAGTTGTCATATTTCCAATCTAACTTTGACAAGCCTTTTACAAAGGGGGTGGATGAATGTCCTAGATCTCAAGCTAATTCTACTTCTCATCTAATGTCTAGTCTAGTTTCCACTAGCCCACAACGCTCCATAACCTAGGGAGAAATAAAAGAGTTAGTAACACCTAAAATAGTAAAAGGATAGAATTACTACCTCCAAACATACCCGTGGCCTCCATAACTATGGCCCAATGCCCTTCTTGGTGGTTAACCTTTGCCGCAACTTCTCTATGGGGATTACCCATACACTCATCATGGGGCTTAGAGGCTATTTTGCATTAAATACCTATCTGAGGGAAAACTCTAGCAATATGTCCCATGGAACCACACGTGTAGCAGGGTCTGTGTACCCGCCTTTACATGCCCTGAGGTCTGGAATACTGAGGGTCTCTTGTCCAAAAGGACCTGTTACGACTGCCTTGAGAAGTCTTCACCAATCAGCCTTGAGGGGAAAAGAGCATTTGTGGCCTCATATTTCTTTGAGGGTCCAGAGTCTGCCACTACTTGGGTTGAGAGCTTGGTTGACTTTCTGCAGGTTTAGGAGGGGGACTCCTAGATCATTCTCTAACTGAAGTCCTATGCCCATCTGAACTCTGGCACATATCATGTTGTGAAACATGAGGCATTCTAACAAGAATGATGATGATAAGATTCTATATTGTTGAAAGAATTTCTCCATTATAATCTTGAGGAGGTTTGGAGAAAGCATTCTCTACCTCAGGTCAGTCCTTGCGACCCCGGGGGGTACAACCATGACCTCATCTATGGGTGCAAGCTTTCCGTGTTATCAGAGGCATCTTGCATAAAATAATTGGAGTGCATAAGTTGTAAATGTAATGTAGTAATTTAGAAAAGGGGGTGTTAATAGTTGTTGTGGTTTATTGACTAAGTTGTTGATCTAATTTATGAAACTAGATTACAATACTCGGTGTTATACCTGCAGTATTGTAAGATTCAACGTGAAAATTGAGAAGATTAGCAGCAAGATTGCAAACCAAAAATTGATCCATTCTATTCGAATATTGGAGTTTATACAAATCTGATGGATCCCAAGGTTCATCAGAATCCCTTACAAATGAAATGAAGATCCATCATAATAATTATTACAAATAAACTATTCGAACTGTCAAAAATTATTAAAAAATCTATATATAAAAATTTGGTCCACTTGGAGAAGGCATAACTTTCTCATCCTAGCTCTGAATTGCGAACTGTTTAATGCATTGGAAATGTATTCAATTAATCTAGAATCAAATTTTAGAAGCGACAGCAATCAGTTGGCGCTTCTAGGAGGCATCCAAGCCCATAAATGCACTAAAGACCCTAAAAAATATAGTTTACTAAAACATAGGAAAATTGGAAAAGAATTAAACTTTAATATTTTCCCAATTTAATCCTAATTAGTTGTTGGTCAAATTAAATCTAAAAGAATACAGTTAAGAGGATTCATGCCCATTTGTCCACAGCCCTTAACCCATATGATAAACTCCTAGGTTAAGCCGGTTTGCTTTACTAAGGTTTTTTTTTTCCAAAAGGATGGACGTCTAAGAAATGACAAAAAATGAACTCTCCAAACATGACGTAATATAAATTAATAGAGTTCAAAGATGAGGATCAAGTCTATACTCCTATATTAAAATTTAATCAAAAGGAACTTTGATGTTTAAATAATTCATTAATTTCCAAGAGTACCAAAGATTTCAACATAATTTAGGTTAAGTTGTAATGCTATTTTTACGATGGCCAGTATACTAGCCACATATATTGGCCCCATAAAAATAACATTATCAGGTTTTACATTAATGAATAAATTTAATTTAATTTAAATTAAACTTTATTCCACATTAGTCTTAATTCAATAAAACCTAAACTACCAAAGCGACCCATGTAGGGGTTTAACTTGATATTTCCCCTAGTGCATGCACAAGTTGGTAAAAGTAATAATATTTTACCTTTGTATATATATCTTAACTCCATTCGTTTACTATTATTATTATTATTATCTTATAGATATTTAAATAATTTAGTTTAGTCTAAATTATAATAAAACATATTTTATTACCATCGTCTGATCCTAAATTTCCAAAGGGTAAATAAAATGATTAATAGATACTATAATAAAAGATTACCTAGCCTGTGATCTTCCACATAGTTAATGTTTAACCAATTTGGCCAATTATAATAATCTAAAATTTTCCCCAACAAAACCACTGATATTATTAATCTTAGGGAAAACAATACGCAACTAAATTTTTCAACTAATATTAAATTGGCATTCTTAATTAAACTCAACTTCGCATAAGTTTTGATTAAACATATCTAAATTTTCTAGTTTATAGAATTTGAATATACCATGACATAGAAGAGAGTGATTAGTTAAAACGATTGTTCATTCATGAAGGTTTCACCCTTAAAATTTTTGAGTCGATTTTATATAAAGTGTAAACTATTATTATTTTATTCCATACGATTTTTTTATTTTTTATTTTTGATTGGTAAAAGGCCTAAGCCAAAGAATTTTATTAATATAAATAAATTTTAGTACATAACTCCATTCTATGTGGGCACTGGTAGGAAAGAATGGAGAAGAAAACCTCCAATCTAGCCTAGGACCAAGGTCCAGAAATAATAATACAAACAATATTATGAAGGCATACCCTCATTTACAATGATTGTTGTAAGCAACCTATTAAATTTGAGTTTGATAATTCTGATATTCAATTTCTGATAAGCAGCCTATTAGATTGATATATCTCTAGAATACTTGTGCGAGATTCTTGACATTTCTGATTTTCGTGCCTCAGCTGTCCTGTCATCAAAAACCACTCCACAAAAATACTATGTGCAAGATCTTAACAAAGGCTTATCCATATGGTTAGGAAAATCATTCTAATTTGATAATGAAATTTGGACTTATTCAAATCCTGTCAGTAACAATAAGTGCTAAATAATATAGAGAGTGAGCTTGGCGTAATAGGGTCCTTTAGCCTTTGTACCCCCAAATAATGAAATCAAAATTTTTAACTACTTATAGTATTCCTTAATCCAAATAGATCTGTCTGAACAAATTTTACCTCTTGGTTGTTGTATCGTGAAATTTGTTTGCTACTATAATGCTATAATATTTTCCTCTTAATTTGTGGACTATAATGAGTTACACCTTGCATGGGAAATAGACTAGTTGTTTCTTAAAGAAACTTCTTTAGAACCCCATAGTGCAATGTGCTAGTAAACCTCAAAGCAAAAAGAAGGTGGGTTCTATAAGCCAAGGAGCTAGACTGGGTTTCTAGATATCGAGACCATCCATTGTTCACCTATTCTAAAGTCAACCATAAATGCTGATAAACAAAGATTCTGCTAGTAGATTGACTACAATACTCGGTCTAGCTCTATCTGTCCTGAGTCTAAATACAATCCTAAAAGATAAAAACCAAGAGGGTAACTAAATGCTGGTCTCTGATGTATTCAAAAAGGTTCAAAGGGTAGAAACTATTCTTTTTCTTGAGGTTTCCAAATATGTAATTAAACATGGCTTTATTGAGTAAATGCCTATTTATTACCATTTCCTCCTAAATAATCAAAAGAAAAGAATCAAAGCCTATGAGTCATAGCTATTGGCTATGGCTACCCCACATATGGGGTAGAGATAAATTATTAGGCTTGGGGATAGGTATGCCTAGCTAGTTTTGGTAAGAACATTATATCTAAGGATTGATAGGCTTATGTTCTAGTTAAACATGTTGATTTTTAGCTGCCCCTAATCCATGGTTAATAGTCAGGTTTTGCTGAAAAGGTACACTTGATTATTTAAACATTAGAATTTACTAGAAATCAAATCACATCATATTATGAAAGAATATATTCAAAAGTCCTCTTCATTGTTGCTTGACTAGATTCTGAGCTATCGTCATCAATGTTCACATTTCTTCTACTTATGTATTTTACCCTCATCCAGCTAGAGATTGATTAACTTTTGTGGTTCCAGTTCTTCAAGGCATTCCATATCTTCAGTTTCAACTTCATCTAAATGCCAGTATGTATAAAACCAGTCTTCTGTGTTGGGTTTGAGTATATGCAAGTGATATATCAGAAAGAGTATGTTTCTCTTAGCTATGTCTTTTTTCTTTTTGATATCTTCCATATCATAGTTTCTGCAAATAGGGTGCCTTTGAGTAAGATGGAGGACTGAGTTGAGGTTTCCCAAGAATCTCTTTCTAAATGTTTTATTGCAGAGGCTCCATAGTTCTAGTTCATCAAAACCCAAAGAGGAGATGACTGTGGCAAAATATGAAGTGATATTGGTAAGGGTCCTAACACCATCACCATTGTAGATAAACTCCTTGCCTAGGATACGAACTTAAGGCTAGAGATACTATAAGAGATTTACCGAGTCTCATACGTGGGGTTAGTATATACTCAAATTAATGTGCATGCTTATATCTCTTGCACATATATATTGTGTCAAGGGAGAGTATATTAATATGATCTATGCGACTCTAGATTATATCAATAGGGGATGATATGCCTAAAGAGGTCTTGATACCTAAAATTTGACTACAAGAGCTTTATGCTGGTAAGTATATCCTAAAGGGCATAATTGTACTCAATAGATAATCAGTCTGAGGCTACTTCAGCTTATCTCTCAATAACAAGATATCTAATTTAGTCTTTATATACTTGTTACCCATTATTCTTTTCAACTACAGCACTTAATAAATATAATAGTTTAGAGTTTGCTATTCAAAATCATGTACTTGCTTAGGTAAAGATGAGAAGGACTTAAAGATAATCTACTAATATTATAGAGTTTACACAATGTCCCCATTAGCACACTGATTAGCCAGCTTGTCCGCATCTTTATTACCTTCCCTATAAATATGTTTGATTTCAACTTGGGGAATGGTGTCTATGATGTCAATGATATCTTCTAGCTTCGAATTGAGTTTCTAGTTTGGAGTCTTTCTAGTCCTAATAGCATTGATTATGATTTGAGAATCGCCCTCAATTTTGACCTTGGTGAGGCCTAGTTGTTTGCATAATTTAAGTCCTTCTAATATAGCCTTACATTCTGCCATGTTATTAATTGTTGGTTTGATAGGCCTAGCATATTTAGATATCATTTCTCCATTCCAATTGTGTATAATTCCTCCTATACCTGTTATGCCTGGATTGCCTCGAGAGGCCCCGTCGAAATTAAGTTTATACCACCCATCTTTGGGGGGTGAACATTTGCACAAACTTCTATCTAATTTTGATTTGTTACCCCCTCTTCCATATAATGGTGGGATTTCTAAACAAGGCCAGATGTTTCTAATCTTATTATCCCATGGTTTACTATCATGACAAGAAGTAATTAAATATCATTTAATTTGAATATCACGACTATGTTTAAACTTACATTTTCTAATTCCTCAAAGAGAATCTAACTACAAAAGTTAATTTGATTACAATATAAAATATGTTACATTAAGTCTCATTAATAAATTTATTTGATTATTAATTTGGTTAAGTTTAAAATTTATGTATAATCATTATTGGATATATTTCAAGCATTATGTCCAAATAGAATATTAAATGTCTACTATTATCGTCATAAGATTTATAAAAAGAAAAAAAATTACAAGGCATGATAGAGTTTCAAGATCCCTTCAAGAAAATATATCCACTTCTATCTCTTAAAGGGAAATTAAAAAAACCCACTAAAACATCTCTACATAAAAATATATAAAAAATAAAAACTTGTTTGATTTGGCAACCCTAACCCTAATTTGAATTTAGGGTTAGGGCCTCCTTATGAGATGGCCAAAAATAATATTTCCTCTTCCTTCTCAACTCCCCTCTCTCTCTCATGCCCTCTTCCAAACCCTATTTTTTTTCTTCTTTCTTTTTTGTTGCAAGTCTGTTGTTGGGCAGCAAAGAAGAGGAGGTTACATAAGTGTATGTCCATGGCTTTATATGCATAAATGTATATATATATATACTCTATTATATATATGTATATTTATATATATCAAATGCTATGTGAATCCTCAATGGGCCGGATTCGAGTTGTTGTTGCTCCAAATGCATTATTGGTAAAAGCCCAAGTTAAATACCATATTCATAGAGATTTTGTTTTAGTTTTTCTAAATTTATTATTTTATTATTTACTGTCTTATTTTTTAAGAAAAAAAAAATAGGGAAGAGTTGTTTGCAGTGGGGGTGAGGGCATGACTACTGTGGCAGGTCACAACCTCCATACCCATAGTTCACGTCACTTGTTTGTGGCTATGGGTAGGGGTCGTGGCCCTCCATGGTGGCTCGTCCCTGTGGCAGGCCATAGATGCCCACCATAGTTCATAGCTTGCAGCCGTGGTTGTGGCTGAGGCCGTGAACCTCCACAGAGGTCACCACCTCCCCTCCTACCCTCCCACACACACAAGAAAGCAAAGGGTTAGGTTTTTTTGCCGCTCCAGCCCTCCCTTTGCACGCAGAAAAAAATATATTTTGTTATTATTTTATTTGATGCTTGATTTAAAGGCCAAATCTGTAGTCACAGGCCACTCTAGTAGACATATTTGCAAAATATAGATGTATAGATATTGTAGGACAACTATTTGACAAAATACCTCTCCTGGATGTGACATCTCTTGTATGCTATGATTCCACAAATACACACATAATAGTTTTGTTCTAAGGGTCACTGGAAACTTTTGAAGAAGTTCATCCCTAACTGTTTGACCAAATGACGTGAAGATATGTCTTATCATGGAATGCGATCATTGTAAGGTTTTGAAGAAAATAAGGTAAGTGCCTATGGTGGTGCCACATCTACGGCCGCCACAGTGCCAGTGGTGGAAGCCACTGCCTATGGTGCCATGTTCACGACCGCCATAGTGCCAGTCATCGAAGCCACTACCTATGGTAGGGTTGCAACCTGCGGCCGCCTTAGCACAGAGGGAGGGTTAGGTCACACCCTCCATTTTTTTTTAATTAAATTTTTTTTTATATGCTAAGTTTAAAATTTTTTAGTTCTTATACTATGATTAAGCATTTTCTTATACTATATTTTTTGTTATACTATGCAGGAACTGAAAAAGCTATCGAATAAGCATTTTTATTAAATGTTTAAAATTTATATATATATATATATATATATATATATATATATATATATATATATATATATATATATATATATATATATATATGTATGTATGTATGTATGTATGTATGTATGTATGTATGTATGTATGTATGTATGTATGTATGTATGTATGTATGTATCAAAAAATATATATATTTGATAAAATATATGTTAGAAAGTAAAGTCCACCAAGATAACTGAGAGGGGGGGGGGTGAATCAATTATTTGATAAATACAACTTTTATCAATTTCAATAGATTTTAACCATGTAAGCAATGTAACCAACAACCATAGAAAGATATTCATACACAATAACACAATGACACAAGATATGTTAACTAGGGAACCTCTTGATCAAAGAGTAAACCTCGGTGGGAATGATGCCCACAAAAGATGCACTAATATGAAAGTTCCTTGTCAGAGGAAGGACTCTATTAGGAGTCTTATGAAATACATTCAGTACATATCAATCCATGTTAGGAGATTTTGAATCCATGTTAAAAGATTCTAACTCTGTCAGGAGTTATGGAAGACAGAAGGACCCATTGCCCAAACAACTTCAGGGTAAGATCATTGAACTCACTGTCCAAATGGTCTTCATATTATTCAATAGAATAATATCAAAAGATTACTGATCTCAACAACTTGTTACCTCTCCTCTGACTGTGAAAAATTGCACCAACTACTTCATCAGATCTCAATACTAGATCTTTGTACTTCTCATATCCTCTTTCAACAAGTATTGCACAATTCTGCAATTCACTTTCAATTACAATTCAAATTCCATATTACAACAAGGAATACATTCCTTGATGTAGGGGCATCTAAGGTTGGAGCAGGGGCATTCTATGTGCTCGATGGAACTGCATAAGTGTTTGTGTTTTGGCCAGTTTTTTACTCAGTTGCAGCCTTGACCAACCACCTTGGTCATTGAAGGAAGCTTGGTCGCTGAAGGAACTTAGTAGTCTTTGGCACTTAGTGAATAGGTTACTCGGTCATGCCTGTAGTTCTCAGTCAACACTGGTGCTTAGTGATGCTTGGCTGGCTCGGTTATTTCACTATCGCTCGGTAGATTTGACTTGTCGATGGAATTTTGTGTGATTTATTGGGCTGACTTGGTGCATTTATTATTTGTATCTTTTGTTGGATTCTCCTAAGTGGATCTGGAGGCTGACATGTTGTATTAAATGTTTGTATACATTTTGTAAGCTGACTTGTATGGAATTTAATATTTGTTAGGAAGGGTTTGGGTTTTCATCTTGCTGACTTGTGGCTAATGATTAGTATTTAAGGAGAGCGTGGGTAGATGTTTGGAGGAGGGTGAAAAGTAGTAGTAGAGAATAAGCTTGGAGATGCACTACTAAAGCTATAGTTGGTGAAGTTGTGGAAAAGTTGTTTCCATGAACTTGCAGATGTGATTCCTATTAGATAGTTTGTAATACCAGAGCTAGTGGTTGCATACTTGGGAACAAGGAGATTGCTTGGAGGCTTACGCGCTTAAGTTTAGATCTACCTTAGGGTTTCCATTAGCTTCTGATTGTCTTCAGAGGTGGACTAGATGGGATTTGTATTGGATTTGTTGCAGATCCTACAGAATTGTTTACTAATTGTAATTGGACCTAACCTAAAAGGCCTTATAGTCGAGCATGTTAATGAAAATCAGAGTTAAACAATTGATTGTGTTGCTTTGTGAGTATTCCGTTGTGTTATTCTAACTAGCTGCAAGGTTTGGACTATCCTTAATAGGATCCACCATCTCTTGACCTGCGTCAGGTGGTATCAGAGTGAAGTTTTGTTCCTATTGGAGTGAATGTTGATCTTGTGAAGCAGAAGTTTGACCTAGCAAGGTTGATCTTGCAAAGTTAATCTTGTTGAAGGAAAGATCTTGTTATCTTGATTGCAGATTCATGGCATTGGACTTTTGAAATTGTGCCCTAGTTTTTTTGCAAGATTGTAGGTTGCAATCTAACTTGCATACAACTTGGAGATTGTCACAAGGTGATTAGTGAGGGTTTGATTGCGAGGGTTTCTTTATCTTTGAGGATGCCACCAAGAAGATTAGACCCTAGAGTTATTCATGACCTCTGTGATACTGTGGAATTTAGGATTACAGAGAAGGTGAAATCATATTTTACATCTGAGATGGAACTAATGAAGAATGACATGATCACCGAGATCATGAGAGCTATTACTGGTATTCCTTAGAATGTTGGTACTAAGGATGGCTTTGAAGAAGCTACTGAAGAATTTGAACATGCTAGATCTAGTGGTGATGACCAGAGGGATAGATCTGGTGAAGACAGAACTACTCGGTGTCCTAGATCTGCTGCTCGATTTAGTGGTTACCGAATGGAAGTCTCTACTTTCTCTGGCACTTTGAAACTTGAGAATTTGATTGACTAGATTAGTGAACTTGAATATTTCTTTGAGCTGGAAGAAATTGAAGATCCTCTTCGGGTGAGATTGGCACAAACAAAGTTGAAAGGTCATGTTGGTCTTTGGTGGAAAGAATTGCAAAGAGACCGAGAGGATGAAGGTGAAATGAAGATCAATCGGTGGAGGTTGATGGTGACTAAATTGAAAGGTAAGTTCATACCTACTGACTATGAGCTTGAATTGTTTAAGAAGTTTCAGAATCCAAAACAAAAGGATTTGACTGTTGAAGATTATACTGAGGAATTCTACAAACTTACTATTTGGTCTAGACATCGAGAGATTGGTAAGGAAAAGGTGGCTTGGTATGTGAATGGTCTGGGATTCAATATTCAGGATGAGCTTGGTATGCTGAAGATTGATTTTACATAAGATGCCTATCAGTATGCTCTGAGGGCATAAGAGAAGTTAAAAAGGAAGCAACCTAATAACTCCCGAGGGAAGGAGAAAGTTGATCACTCAGTAAAGGAGAAACTCACTGATGCAGAAGATGAATAGAAACCTATGGAACCTAAGAAGAAGACAGGTAGAGTTATCTTTAAAGGTACTTTCTATAACTATGGAGAGGAACGACACCATTCTTTTGAGTGTACACAAAAGAAGGTTTATCGAAAAACTATTGGGGTAAATGAGAACATTCAGAATGAACCTGAATTAGAGAAATTTCTACTTCGGTGAACATTACTCGGTACAAAGGATGAACCTTGTCAGAGGAGTAACTTGTTTAAGACTTGATGCAAGTCTAGAGGTAAACTCTATGATGTTATTGTTTATAGTGGAAGTACTAATAACCTTGTTGCTGAGGACATGGTTAGGAAACTTGGTTTGAGCAGAATGAAACATCCATGTCCTTATAGGATTGGTTGGCTGCAAGATGTTCATGCTTTGGAAGTAAGAGAACAATACTTCATTGATGTTCAGATTGGCCAGTATAAGGATCTTGTGTTATGTGACATTGTGGACATGGATAGCTATCATATACTACTCGGTAGACCTTGGCAATATGATTGTAGAGCTATGTATGATTGTGTGAAGAATGTCTTTACTATTGAGAAGAATGATAGGAAATTTTCACTGATGCCTTTGATGGATACAACACATGGTAGGAGAAGTCTGAGTATTGGTAGCTGAGTTAAGGTTGTGGATCCAGAGAAAATGAATGATTAGTATGGAGAAAAAACTTTTGCATTGTCTAGAAAAGACTTGAAGAGACAGAGGAAATAGAAGTGGAAGAAGTTGCAAGCAGAAAAGATGGAGGACTTGTATGTGAAGAACCAGTTCGGGGTTCATGTGTGGAATCCTGGAAGATGTTCTTCTCACATATGAACATCTTTTGGAACCTAGGGTGTCTGATGTAGGGGCATCCAAGGTTGGAGTAGGGGCATTCTGTGTGCTTGGTGGAACTACATAAGTGTTTGTGTTTTGGCCAATTTTTTACTCAGTTACAGCCTTGACCGACCACCTTGGTCATTAAAGGAAGCTTAGTTGATGAAGAAACTCGATAGTCTCTAGTGCTTAGTGAATAGGTTACTCAGTCATGCCTACAATGCTTAGTTGATACTAGTGCTTAGTGATTCTTGGATGGCTCAGTTATTTCATTGTCGCTCAGTAGATCTGATTTACCGATGGAGTTCTATGTGATTTGTTGGGCTGACTTGGTGCATTTATTATTTGTATCTTTTGTTGGATTCTCCTAAGTGGATCTAGAGGCCAACATGTTGTATTAAATGTTTGTATACATTTTGTAAGCCGACTTGTATGACATTTAATATTTGTTAGGAAGGGTTTGGGTTTTCATCTTGCCGACTTGTGGCTGATGATTAGTATTTAAGGAGAGCTTGGGTATATGTTTGGAGGAGGAGGGTGAAAAGTAGTAGCAGAGAATAAGCTTGGAGATGTGCTACTAAAGCTAGAGTTGGTGAAGTTGTGGAAAAGTTGTTTCCATGAACTTGTAGATCTGATTCCTATCAGATAGTTTGTAGTAGTAGAGCTAGTGGTTGCATACTTGGGAACAAGAAGATTGCTTGGAGGCTTGCGAGCTCAAGTTTAGATCTACCTTAGGGTTTCCATCAGCTTCTGATTGTCTTCAAAGCTAGACTAGTTGGGATTTGTATTGGATCTATTATAGATCTTGTAGAATTGTTTACTGATTGTAATTGGCCCTAACCCAGAAGGCCTTATAGCTGGGCATGTTAATGAAAATAAGAGTTAAACAATTAATTGTGTTGCTTTGTGAGTATTCCGCTGTGTTGTTCTAACTAGCTATAAGGTTTGGACTGTCCTTAATTGGATCCACCATCCCTTGACCTATGCCATTGCTTCCTTTATACCACACTCAAGTAATTACAAATGAGTCAGGATACAAATTACAAAATAAAAGTTTCCACATGTTACATCAAAATTACACAAAACTATCAACTTCCAATTAAGATAATTCTTCACTCGTGTGACCTCAAATCTTGCATTGTCATCCATATAACTATAAACATGTCTTCAACTACTCTCTAACTATGCATAACTAGATTCCATCCCGATTAGGAGATATCATCAAATTTCCATAAACCGCTACTCAGGAACACTGCCTAGATATTGCTTCCACTGATTTGCTCATAACTTCCATGAATAAGTGAATTATTTTCTGCGCTCTTAACCATGATCTTATAACATATCATAGAGTAATTCCTCAACATCGCATAACTTCATCTTCAATATCCCAAGTGCGCTAACTCAAACACTGTCTGCTTCTCTTCTAATCTTCAGTAGATTACTATGTTGACATCAATGACAATCACAGTCATGAATGCAACAACAACTACTACATAATGGCTATGAATACTCCCCCATAGGATATATTCAGTATTCTTTCTTAACAATCTCCCCGATTGGCATTGATGGCAACATAGATGAGAAAACATCCAAGTTCCATAAATCCAACACTGCAACACTATTGCTCTAAAAATTCTTTCAAGTCCTCTTCATCAATCAAATCTTGCTTTGTTTTCCTATTCAGTTCTCTCAAATAGATGGTTTTTCATGTATACTTCTCTTCCATTGACATCAATGACAAATGTTTCATCACTATGTCAACAACAGCTTCATTGTCAAAAGACACTATTCAGAAAATACATTCACTAGAGTCCTTAGGACTCAGCTCAGATACACATACTACCCCATAGAGGAAGTACCACCATCCAATCCAGAAGAAAGATAGGGCTCATATATCACTAGATGAATGCAATAATCTACATCACTTCTCAAAAGTAGGTTGGGGCATAACCCCAAGCATACCTCTCAGATACTCAAATGTATCCTTAGTTAAAGGTTTTGTAAATATGTCTACAATCTGCTCCTTTGTGCTTATGTACTCAAGTCTGACTTCTTACTCTGCAACTTTCTCTCTCACTACATGATACTTTATCTCTATATGCTTTGTCTTAGAATGTAACATAGGGTTCTTAGACATACTAACTATGTTGGTGTTATCACAATGTATAACAATAGGCTCAACAAATTTTACTCCAATATCCTTCAACATTTATTTCATCCAAATTATTTGATTACAATTGTTTGTTGCTTATACATACTCTGCTTCTGATGTGCTTTGTGAAATATAATTTTGCTTCTTGCTTAGCCAAGAAACTAATCTTCCTCCAAGAAAAAATGCTCCACCACTGGTGCTCTTTTTATCATCAACACTACCTCCCCAATCAGCATTTTTATATGCACATAGGGTAAAATCATCATATTTTTCATACCACAATCCATACTCAATTGTGCCTCTTAAGTACCTCAGTATCCTCTTTACTGCTGCATAATGTGATTCTCTAGGTTCAGCTTGAAATCTTGCTACAATTCCAATTGAATGTTCTATATCAGGTCTTTTATGAGTCAAATATTGCAATCCTCCAATCATAGATTTGTACTTCTTCTGTTCCACTTTAGGAGTCTCATTTGTGCTAGATAACTTGTGTCTAGTCACCATAGGTGTTCCAACTGGTTTACAATTCTCCATTCCAAATCTCTTCAATAAATCATTCAAGTAATTTTTCTAACTTACAAAGATACCATCATTGTTCTATGTTATCTGCAATCCTAAAAAATATTTCATTTCACCAATCATACTCATTTCAAATTCAGTCTTCATTTCATCTACAAATTTATCATTGGCTTCATCTTCTCCTCCAAAGATAATATCATCAACAAAAATAACTACAACCAATAAACTATTTTTTATTTCTTTTGTATAAAGGTTGCTAGCAGTTGTGCCTTTTGTAAATCCTAATTTCAACAAATACTTATCCAATCTCGCATACCAAGTTCTAGGTGCTTGTTTCAGTCCATATAAAGTTTTCTTTAGTTTACATACCATATCTCCTTCTTGAGTTAAAGGAAAACCTTCAGGCTACTCAATGTAAAATTCTTCTAATTCTCCATTTAGAAATGTTGACTTCACATCCATCTGATATACTTTAAATTTCTTAAAAGCTGCATAAGCCAAAAACATTCTTACTACTTCAATTCTTGCTATTGGTGCAAAAGTTTCTTCATAGTCAATTTCTTCTTGCTGTGAGTATCCTTTACATAAAAATCTTGCTTTGTTCCTTACTACTTCTCCTTGTTCATTCATCTTGTTTCTGAATACCCATTTTGTTCCTATAACATTCTTATCTTTAGATCTAGGGACCAATTCCAATGTCTTGTTCTTTTCAATCTAATCTAGTTCTTCTTTCATAGCCTTAATACAATGTTCATCTTCATAGGCTTCACTAGTAGATTTAGGTTTAATTTGAGAAATCAAACATAACTATTCTTGTACCTTATTTCGAGTCTAAACTCCTCTGTCTATGCTTCCAATAATCTGCTCAATAGGATGATTCCTTGATAGATTCCTATTAGGTGTCATTGTCTCAGTACTTTTTTCTATTGTAGGCTCTTCAATGGTTCCTTCATTGTGGCCTTCATTCAACAAATCACTATCAGTTTTATAGAATAATTCAGTGATCTCTAGATTAGGTTTAGGATGAGCTTCTTCATTTGATTCATAATCAAGCAATCTTTCCTGAATTTTAAAATCTTCATCAACTTTAACATCTGTGCTCTCAACAATAGTCTCAGTTCTCTTATTGTAACATCTATAAGCTTTTCTCTTTAAAGAATATCCAAGAAATATACCTTCATCACTTCTAGGATCAAACTTTCCAATGTCATCATCTCTCTTAATATAAAGTTTTCTTCCAAAAATTCTAAAATACTTAATTGATGGTACATGTCCAAACCATAGTTCATAGGGTGTCTTGTCTATATCTACTCTGATGTGTACTTTGTTCATAGTATACACTATTGTGTTCACTACTTCTCTCCAAAATATCTTTGCCAAGTCTTTCTCAAATAACGTGGCTCTTGTTGCTTCAGTCACTGATCTGTTCCTTCTTTCTGCAATACCATTTTGTTTAGGTGTCTTTGGGGCTGAAAATGATCTCTTAATACCATTCACTTCACAAAAAATGTTAAACTCTTTTGAAGTAAATTCTCCACCTCTATCTAATCTCAAACATTTAATCTTCATTCCAGATTCATTCTCAACTTTGTTCTTAATGATCTTAAACTTATCAAATGCTCCAGATTTTTCTTTAAGAAATTCAATCCACATCATTCTTGTAAAATTATCAACAAGAATCATAAAATACCTTTCTCCATAGAATCCTCTAGTCCTTGTAGGACCATTGAAATTAGTATGAACAATCTCCAACTTCTCTTCTGTTGTGAACTTCTTGTTGGGAAATGAGCTTCTTTTATTTTTAGCCACCACACATTTCTTGCAAATCATGTTAGTAGGCTTCATAATTTTAGAAAAAAATTTGACTACAAGTGTAGTACTCACTTTCACAATGTTATCAAAGTTTATATGACAAAATATTTTGTACCATAACCGACTATCATCAATCTTACTAATCAAACATGTCATCTCAGTAGGATTCAACTGAAATACATTACCTCTGGTTCTAGATCTAGTACCAATAAAATTACCATCCTTGTGTTTTATCACACAAGTTTTCTCAGTAAACCAAACTTGATATCCCTTGTCAACTAGTTGTCCAACACTCAAAAGATTATGTTTCCAACCATCCACAAAGTAAACATCATCAGTATTAGTCTTTCCATCAAGAGTAATAGATCCTATACCCTTAATCAAACAAGGTGCATTGTTTCCAACTCCAACAACTCCTCCATCATAATTGTTAAACTTTATGAACCTTTTCATGTCTCTAATCATACGATGTGAACAACCACTTTCTATAATCCAATCAGCTCTCTTTTCTACTTGAGAAACTAAAGATTTTTCCTCCTTAATTTCAGTTTCAGGATTTTCTACTTTAATTGCTACAAATCCTATATCATCATTATTCTCAGTATCACTTTCACTTAAATTTTTCTCCACACTAGCTTCAAGTTCATCATTTGCATAATAACATTCTTTAGATCTCCTAAGGTTAAGGTTCTTCCTATACTTCTTAACTCTCTTAGGACACTTAGATGCAAAATGACCATATTTTTGACAAGTCCAACATTTAAAAAATTTCTTACCATCTGGTTCTCTCTTCACAAGCAAGGCAATACCTTCTTCAATATTCCTACCTTCTTCATTTCTAGATCTACTGCTTCTAGCATAATCTCTACTCACACTTATGCTTCTTGAAAAAGTAGGGCGAACACTAAGAGCACTAAATGTTGTCTCCATTCTAGGTAAGTCTCCTGATAACCTCAGGTTCATCTCTGCTACTTCCAGTCTTCTAAGAAGAGTCTCTCTTGAAAAATTTATAGTACAAGGTATGACTTGTTCAACCATCTGTGTTGTCTTCTTAAATTTAGGAGTCAATGTTCTCAGAATTTTCCATATCACTTCATTCTCTATCTTTGTTCTTCCACAAGATTTTATACCTACAAAAATCTCTGACATTCTACCAATATAGCTTCTAATAGATTCATCCTCCATCATTCTTATATCTTCAAATGCACATATCTAATTTTTTACTCTGACTTTCTTTGCATGTTCATCACCTTCAAAAGTAGATTGTAAAGCTAACCAAATTTCATGAGATGTCTTTAGATATTTTACCTGACTGTATTCATTCTCTGGAAGGGCTGAAAAAAGTGCTTCTCTAGCAAGTATGTTACACATGAATAGATCTCTTTCTCCATCGGTACACTCTTCAATTTTTTCCTCATCAATGATATTCTTCTCATTCTTTGTGATTAACCAATAACCTGGTCCTAAACAAAGTAGGTGTGTCTTCATCTTTTCTTTCTAGCTATCAAAATATACTCCATCAAACTTAGGGCTTTCTTTCCTGAAATGATTCATCATGGATCTCATTAAGTTGTTAAAATTTTCCTTCAAGGACCTACCGCTTTGATACCAATTGTTAAAAAGTAAATTCCACCAAGATAACTGAGAGTGGGGGGTGAATCAGTTATCTGATAAATGCAACTTTTATCAATTTCAATAGATTTTAACCATGTAAGAAATGTAACCAACAACCATAGAAAGATATTAATACACAATAACACAATGACACAAGATATGTTAACTAGGGAACCTCTTGATCAAAGAGTAAACCCCGGTGGGAATGATGCCCACAAAAGATACACTAATATGAAAGTTCCTTGTGAGAGGATGGACTCTATTAGGAGTTATGGAAGACAGAAGGACCCACTACCCAAACAGCTTCAGGGTAAGACCATTGAACTCACTACCCAAATGGTCTTTATATTATTCAATAGAATAATATCAAAATATTACTAATCTCAACAACTTGTTACCTCTCCTCTAATTCTGCCAAACCGCACCAACTACTTCATCAGATCTCAATACCAGATCTCTGTACTTAGCATATCCTATTTCAACAAGTATCGCACAATTCTACAATTCACTTTTAATTAAAATTCACAATTCCATATTATAACAAGGAATACATGCCTTCCTTTATACCACACTCAAGTAATTACAAATGAGTTGGCATACAAATTAAAAAATAAAAGTTTCCACATGTTACATCAAAATTACACAAAACTGTCAGCTTCCAATTAAGATAATTCTTCACTCGTGCAACCTTAGATCTTGCACTATCATCCATGTCACTATCAACATGTCTTCAACTACTCTGTAACTACGCATAACTAGATTCCACCCCGATTAGGAGATATCATCTGATTTCCACAAACCACTACTCAGGAACACGGCCTGAATACTGCTTCTACTTATTTTCTCATAACTTCCATGAATAAGTGAATTACTATCTATGCTCTTAGCCATGATCTTATAACATATCATAGAGTAAGTCCTCAATATTTCATAGCTTCATCTTCAATATCCCAAGTGCACTAACTCAAACATTATCTGCTTCTCTTCTAATCTTCAGTAGATTACTGTGTTGACATCAATGACAATCACAGTGACGAATGCAACAACTGTTATAGAATGGCTGTGAATACTCCCCCATAGGATATATTCAACATTCATTCCTAACAATATATATGGTTTATACAAAACAGGAAAAAATTGTTTAAATTACAAAATAGGGCTAGGACTAATTGCTTATTACTTTTCTGTTCTTAAATAAAAGAGGGTATAAAAGGAATTGGGTTTAATCTATTTTAATTTTGTAATTTTTTTTTTTTTTAAAAAAAATTAAAGTATTTTTATGACTAATTTTATCTATTAAGTGATTAGTTTTCAATGTGAAATCCACGGGCCATTGAGTTTTTTTTTTCCTTCAAGTCTTTTTCTTCTTTATATTCTAGATAATTCTATTATGTCTGTTTATAAAAGAATGGTGATTGTTGCATTACATGTATCTGAGATTTTTGCATCTCTAAAGTAGTTGATTAATAATATTATATGGTTTATGCAAAAAAATTTATCCTCCTACACACATTTAGAAAATCAAATTTCCTTTAATATCTGAGAATCATTTATGTAAATGTTGCAAAAAAAAACACCTATAAACCATTATTATAAACAAAAAGAAGATTTCAAATAATTCATTTTTATCTCCTCTTTTTGGAGCAAGTTGCTCGTGTGACTACCACAGGTTTAATGTTTATGAAACATAGTGGGTCTAAGGTTCCAATGTTGTATCCTTGGCTCTGATACCAGATGTAGTGCCCACAAAATCTGCCTCTAAAAGTAATCCATTTTTTTTAAATGCAAAAAGAGTAATTATTAAAAGTACCCAAATGTCTGATTAACCTAAGAAAGGAACACATGTAGTTTCCCTATTACAAAAGCAACATCATTTGAAATGATAGCATGAAAAGTTAAGAGATTTATTTTTAGCATAGATGTAAATGTTTGCACTCATATTTTTATTTTCTTAACTCTCAAACAGGCAAGAATAGTCATATTTTTAGGCACATTACTAATCATGATTTCTTTTGCTCCTTCCCTTTTTGTTTTGGGAACTAAACAACAACAAATTTTAAGTCTCCTTATGGTATATAGGTAAATACTGGTTTACATTAGGATACATTAAAATATCAAAATATTTTTCTTAAAGATCTAAGTTTCATGTATGAATGTAAGTACAGATTTAGTTCTATAAGGCCAATAGTTAGCCACTACATGTCTCAATATATAACAAATAAGGAAGATAACCAGCATTTACAAATTTAGTTAGGAACAAAACTTGTAAATGTGCTCTCTTATTTTATAAGCAGATTTTTATGATATTATACATGAACAATTTTCCATTTCATACAGATAAGGAAATGCAAAGTAAGTAACTCCTACTCATTTACTATTCTATTCTTATAAATAGAAGGTGCATCTTATTTCTCAATCTTTCAAATAGACCAATTTTTCAATCTCAATCTTTGATACAACATTTTCTTAAACACAAAACTTCTACTCCTTTACAACTTAATCTTCAACCTTCAAGAGCTCCAAGCAAGTCCAAAATCTGCAAAAATAAGAAATCAAAAAGACCATGGGATGCTCACCTCCCAACCTAGGTCTTTTCAAGACCACCCTTGAGCTAGGGTAACTAAACATAGGTAGGATACACACAAGCAAATAGAATGAGCAAATCAACAATTCAATAGATACAAAAATAACACTGCCATCCATGGCTTTCACAATGGCTCACATATTGTCCCATGAATTTAGGGTAAAGTGGACTAAAACCCTATGGAGAGAAAATCCATTCCAAAAGTAAAATAAAAAAAAGTCTTCTCATGGCTTTACAATAGCTCTTCCAACCATACTTGGAATGCCCATATCAAAAGAAATCAGAACAAGCCTTCACATGGCTTTACAAATAGCTTCTCACCATTTCCCAAATGCACAACAATCCCTTATGACCCCCAAGGCATAAAGCCATAGAAACTCCCTTATGGCCCCCAAAACAAAGAGGGGAATGGATACATGGAGCCCATACTTCCATGTTTTGTCCCTCTCCTCTCTGAGGAGAGATTCTATATCCATGGATTGTCCTAAATACTTCACCCCCAAGGCTACTCTTCCCTCCAAGGGTGAGTGTGGCCTTGAGAATCACAAATCAAAAACACAAAACATAAAAAAAAACAATGCTTCACAACTTCAAATCACCTAAAAGACATAAAACCAAACACAATATTTACAAAACACACATACAAGTATGGAAGAACAAACAAACCTTACATATCTATCAAAAACATGAAGAACTCTACAACACAAACACCATATTTTTCTCATACCAAAAGAACAACAAGAAATTTCAAGTTGGATCCACCTACCTAAGTACAAATAAAAAATGGAAAGAGTTGGAGATGAGATCCCTTTTGTCCAAGCTTCTCCTCCTATCCCAGCTCCTCCAAAACTAGTCTAGTCTCTAAGTTAGAGAGTGGGTGTTCAAACTCTCCAAAATGAAGAGTCCCCACTAAAAAGGCCTCCACACAACTCCCCACAACCCCCTAGGGATAAAGTCTTCTTTCTCATTGGTTGGTCTTCCCTAAGCCCTTACAAACTTTCTAAAAAAAATGACCTCTTACAAAGGTTGGCCCAAAAGGTGGACAAAGGACTATCATTCTAATGGATGGTGCTCTTACCAAGGCCTAGTTTCAAAAGTTTATTTTCGGCCATCTAGGGAATCCAACTTTTAGATGGGTCTTTTGGTCAACTAAGGGTTATCCTATGGTTAAAAATGACCCTTACCCATATAGGTATACCAAGTTGGGTAACCAAAAATGGCATAAACACACCCCTAGGCACCTTTTCAACTCCCCAAAAACTCATGATAAGTTCAAATTAGAAAATCCATGATAAGACTCTACCTAAAGCTCCCTAACCAAGGAATTCACATGGGGATCCTAATGGGTACTATCCTAGGTTGATGGGCATCCAATCCTCAAGTGGATATGTCATGGCCACAAGTACACATACAAGTGTCAAGTGACAACATAAATTACACATCACAAGCCATGTGGCATATCCACTAGAGCACTCACATAACAATTTACAGTAATATTAAAACATATTAATTCAAGACATACATGCTCATTACATTTACAAATAAAATATGATACAACAAGGTTTTGTCTCTCATTAGACACAACCTTGGCTTGAACTAAATTCACATTGGCCTATGTTTGGATCCCCGACAAAAGTATCATGGTCTATTTCCCTACACACTAAATCCAACATCAATAGTCCAAGTAATATAAACCCACATCATATATGAATCAATTATAAACAACTTAAAAATTCATTTGCACATCACATTATCAATTGAAATTCTCTTGCACATAAACTTTAACTTTTCCCATATATATATATATATATATATATATATATATATATATATATATATATATATATATATATATATAGACACACACACACATGTAATTAAGAAGTTTTCTTTCAGTACTTAAGGGGGAAACCATAACATCAAATATCCATTGCTTAATAAGTCATATAATTAATTCTCACAATGTTTTCCTACCATTCATAAAACAAGGTTAACCATAAATGCAAGACCATATTAATATCACAAGGTAATCATTATAACATCATAAAGTAGTGTGCATCTAACATTTAAAGAGTATCAAATAAGTATCTCTCAATTGCATAAACTAAAGAGCTATGACGGGCTAGGGTATCTCTCTCAGCAATTGAAGAAATATAATCCTCAACTTATATGAATTAATTATGTTCAACTTACAATTCATTTTCAACATCACCTATTTAATTGAAATTCACTTGCATATTAATTTTATCTTATCCCATTTGTTAAAACATATATATATATCTACACATCATGTAATAAGAAATTTTTACTTGCAACACTTAATAGAAAGCCAAAGATCATAATTACATCAAATATTAATTATGTAATAAGTCATATAAATAACTCTCATCATTTCACCCTAGCATTCATAAAACCAGATTAACCATAAATGCAGATCCATATTAATGTCACAAGGTAGTTGTCAGACATCAAAAAGGTAGTGTCCATAAAACATATAAAGTGATAAAATCTATGAAAAAAGAGTCTAAAACCATAGTGAATCAAAATAAACTATCGAATAAGAATTTCTCAAATGCAAAAACTGGAAAAGCTATGACGGGCTAGGGGTGAGGCCTCACAGATAGAGAAAAATGTTGCACAAATGTACTAGAGAGGAGTAGTTAGAACTGTTGTATACACCTTGAACCGAGTTCAACTGAAGAAAGACATGAACAAGACACCTTATGAGTTATGGTTTGGCTATACACTGAATGTAAATTATTTCAAAATCTTTTGAAGTAGGTGTTATATTCTAAAAGATGGTAGGAATGGAAAATTTGACTCTAAAGGTGATGAAGGAATATTTTTAGGATATTCTACTAAGAGTAAAGATTATAAATGTTTGAACAAGGCTACTAATATAATGGTATAAAGTGCTAATGTAAAAGTTGATGAGTTTTATAACAAGAATGATGAATAAAGCATGAATGAACCAGAACTGGATGATGAGCAAAGAAAATGAACCTGAACTGAAAGATGAGCAAAGAAGGGAACAAGTTCTAGAAAGATTTGTTAGAAGGCACCATCTGTAAAACCAAATCATTGTGGATAAGAAATATGGCATGATGACCCAAAGTAAGTTAAGACAAAACACATGCTTAGTTTGTGAATTTGAGCCTAAGAATGTAAAGGATGCACTTGAAAATGAGGAATGGATTAAGGCTATGAATGAGGAAATTGAATGGATTGATAAGAATAAGACATGGACATTAGTACCGAGACAAAAAGATAAAAATGTAATTGGTAATAAGTGTATTTTTAGAAATAGGTTAAATGAGAATGGCGAGGTCACTAGGAACAAGGCAAGACTTGTATGTGAGGGATATGCACAAGAAGAAGGTATAGATTATGGTGAAACTTTTGCACCAGTAGCTAGACTTGAAGGAGTCTGTATAATACTTTCATATGCTGCAAATAAGAGATTTAAAGTATATCAAATAGATGTGAAATCAACATTTCTAAACGGAATTCTTGAGGAGGAGGTCTACATAAAACAACCGGAAGGTTTTGTTGATCCAAATTAGAAGAACATGGTATGTGGACTGCACAAAGCTTTGTATGGACTAAAGCAAGCACTGAGAGCATGGTATGAAAGACTACATGCTTATCTTATCATTATTTTCTTTGTAAGGACACGTGATAACAATAATTTGTATATGAAAGGAGAATCTGATAATAATATTTTGATTGCTGAAATTTTTGTTGATGACATAATCTTTAGTGGACATGATTTGATTTGCAAATCTTTTGCTGATGAAATGAGAAAGGAAATTGAGATGTTAATGTTTGGAGAGATTAAATTCTTTCTAGATTTTCAAATTATACTATAGAATGATGGGATTTTCATCACTCAATCAAAATAAATTTAAAAAGTGTTAAAGACTTTTGGCAGGGAAGATTCAAAAATGGTAGGAACACCGATGGTAACATGATGTAAGTTGACAAAGGATGATGAATCTACAGAGGTAAATCATACACTATACATATCAATGATTGGAAAACTGATGTATGTGGTACATAGTAGGCCTAATATAGCACATGCAGTAGGGATTGTGGCAATATTTTCTACCAATCCTGAAGATTCACATATGGTTGCTATTAAAATAACTTTGAGATACTTGAAGAAGACCAAAGACTATGGTTTATGGTGCACAAAGGAAGGCAAATTTGAACTCTGAGTTTACACTGATGCAAATTGGGCTAGAAACATTGATGACTGGAAAAGCACAACTGGTGGAGCATTTTTTTTAGGAGAAAGGATTGTGACATGTATAAGAAAGAAACAAGCATGCATTTCTTAGTCTACTACTGAAGCAGAGTATGTTGTTGCTACTGCAAACTGTTCAAATATTGCTTGGATAAAACAAGTGTTGGAAGGAATGAATGAGGTAATCACTGACCTGGTGATTATATATTGTGACAACACTAGTGCTATATATATTTCCAAGAATCTGGTGATGCATTCAAAAACAAAGCACATATCTATTAAGTATCACTAGTTAAGGGAACAAGTTCAAGAGAAGCAGGTGAAACTGGAATTTGTAAAATCTAAAGAACAACTTGCTGATATTTTTACCAAGACCTTAGCAAAGGACACATTTGAGTATTTGAGGACTAGACTAGGGGTCTGTCCCCTATCTATAGATTGATAAGGTGATTAGGAGGTTGCTTCAACCTATAATTTATCAGAAAATCATTCATGTTGATGCACATAGCTCACACTTTAGGTTTTCTAAAGTTGTGAAAGATTGTAGAAGCTAGAATAGAAAATTGTATATCAGTACATGAAGGTACTTGATCTGGAGCAAACAATAGAGGTGATGCAAGGTAGGATGGGGAGAGGGGCCAAGAGGCACACCCTAACTAGATCCCCCTTGCAGAACAACACGCGGAAGCAACAGCACAATAGTGAGAGAGAGAATGTAGATCACTTTCATATATTTGCTTCAATTTGATTCATACATGCCAAGTTGTAAATCCTTCCTGGTTTAGGCCAAATATTACAATCAAGTACAAAAGTCCTCCTACATGTGAGGATCTACTAGAAATCTCTAATTTCCTATCTTCTACCTTCTATCAAACTTACTACCAAACTCTAACCAAACAACTACATTTATACAAGAGGCTGCCGAACCAAGTTGGCCTTCAAATCCACCATCAATGAAAGGAACAATGAGATCTAGGTCCACACACTTCCCAATGATGGATACCAACATTAAATTTGCAACCCAAATTAAATGCACAAGTCAGCCTCAACAAAAATCCAAAATAAACAACTTGGTTAGCACGGAAATGGAGTGCTAGACAAACTTCACCAAGTGCCAGGGAAATTCACCGGGTGCCAAAGAGATAACTAACCAACACCAATAAATAAAGGAAACCGAACAACACCAAACCAACTCTGTCAAAGTAGGAACCGAGAAACATAGAAACTTCAAAAATCTTTTTGGTGAGATGGGATTTCCAAGGACCTGAGATGCTCCTGCATCAGACACCTGGGGTTATTTGAAAATATTCTCCAAATCATGAAATAGGTATGATCTAAGCTACATCCAACTCAGACTATGAAATCCATGAACTATCTTCAATTGGTCTATTCTTCCATTTTACCAGATATTCCATATACTATTTTCCTCTTGTACTTCTACCAATTCTTTGCTCCAAAATCTTCTCATCTTCTTCTATTTGTTTCTTAGGATATTCCATTGGTACTATCATGTCTTCATCATGTTCATGATACTCATACAAATCAACAATGTTAAATATAGGTGATATATCCATGTCATCAGGTAACTCAATCTCCTATGCATTTCCACTATCAAATTTCTTCAAAATCTTACAAGGACCAAACTTCTTCATTTTCAACTTCCAATATGTTCCAACAAGAAACCAACCTTTCTTGAAATGAACCATTACCTCATCACCGATAGAAAAAGTCTTATGTCTTCTTGATCTATTAGCTCTGTCTTTGTATTTCTGATTACTTTTCTTCAGCTTATATTTCACATCTTCATGCAATGTCTTCATTTATTCAAAAAACTTCACTCCTTCAACACTTCTCTTTCTCTCATCAACAATATCCCTCAAATCAAATATACCTCTCAGTTTTATGCTATTTACAATCTCAAAGGGTGTATTTCCAGTTATCCTTTTCACTGAATTATTGTCTGAAAACTCTTCTTGTGCCAACACAGAATCCCAATTACTTCATGTGTCTATAACTAAACATCTCAAAAGATTTTCCAAACTTCTATTCACAACTTCTCTATGTCCATCAGTTTGTGGGTGAAATGTAGAACTATATTTCAACTCAGTGCCAAACTTTCTCCAAAGGGTCTTCCAAAAGTATCCAACAAATTTACTGTCTTGGTCAGAGATAATACTCCTCGGTAATCTATGCAATTTGACAATTTCCTTAAAGAAAATATCGGCTATATGTATTGCCTCTGATGTCTTTCTACAAGGTATAAAATGTGCCATTTTAAAAAATCTATCCACAATAACAAATATAGAATCATTACCTCTTACTGTCTTCGGTAAGCCAAGAACAAAATCTATACTGATGTCAATCCAAGGTTTCTTAGGAAAAAAAATCAGTGTATACAATCTAGTATTTTGACTTACTCCTTTTACAACTTGACAAACTCCACAACTTCTCACAAATTTTTGAACATCTTTATACAACTATGGCCAAAAGTATTTCTCCTTAAGAAAATTCAATGTTTTATCAACACCAAAATGTCTAGCCAAACCACTACTATGTTTATCCTTTATCAAATTAGTTCTCATTGCTCCTCTTGGTATACACAACTAAATACATTTAAACAACATACCTCCTTTCATAAACTATTCATCCTATTTAGTATTTGGTTGATCTTGAATAGGTGCTCTACACTTTCTCCACAACTCAAAAAAATCAGGATCAAATTCATAAGAAACTATTATGTCATCAAAGCCAAGAACTTCAATTTTCATCTCGGTCATCAAAGATCTTCTTCTACTCAATGCATCAGCAACTTGATTAGTGACTTCATTCTTATGCTTTATCACAAATGTATAACTCTGCAAATACTCAACCCATTTTATATGTCTCTGATTCAACTTATTCTGACTACCCAAATACTGTAAAGCCTTATGATCGGTATACAATACAATTTCACTTGGTATCAAATAATGTATCTATTTCTTCAGTGCTTGAACAATAGCATAGAATTCTTTATCATACACAGAATATTTCCTTTTTAGATCATTCAACTTTTCACTAAAGAAAGCAACGGGTTTACCTTCTTGACTCAATACAACTCCAATTGCACTACCACTTGCATCAAATTCCACTTCAAATACATTATTGAAATCGGGCAATGCCAAAATAGGCAATTCAGCAACCTTCCACTTCAAAGTCTCAAAAAATTTATCAGCTCCATGTGTCCACTTGAATTCTCTTTTATCTCCTCTCATAGTCTCAGTCATAGCATTACATATTGAACTAAAATTTCTAATGAACTTTCGGTAAAAAATTGTCAAACCATGAAATGATCTTACCTCACTAACATTCTCAGGTGTGGGCCAATTCAAAATAGCTTCAACCTTCTTAGGATCCATTTTCAAACCATCAACTGAAATCACAAATCCCAAGTACACAATCTCCTCTTTCATGAATGAACACTTTTTTAGATTTATCAGTAACTTTTCTTCTTTCAACCTTTGCAATACTTGTTTAACATGCAAGAAATGTTCTTCTCTAGTCTTACTAAATATCAAAATATCATCAAGATATACAATCACAAACTTACCCAAGAATTTCTTCAAAACTTCATTCATCAACCTCATAAAAGTACTCGGTGCATTAGTTAAACCAAAAAGCATAACCAACCACTCATGCAAACCTTCTTTTGTCTTGAAAGCAGTCTTCCACTCATCACCTTCTCTGATTCTGATATGATGATACCCACTTTTCAAATCAATTTTGGTAAAATACTTTTCTCTAGTCAAACTATCCATTATGTCATCCCTTCTCAGTATAGGAAACCTATATTTCACTATTATCTTGTTGATTTCTCTGGAATCAGTACACATTCACCATTATCCATTCTTCTTAGGTTCCAATACAATAGGTACTGCATAAGGACTCAAACTTTATCTGATCAAACCTCTCTACAACAATTCTTGAATCTATCGGTTCAATTCCTAATTCTTGGTAGGTGTCGACCGATGTGGTGATTTATTTGGTAAACTAGCTCCTGAGATAAGATCCATGCAATGATCAATGCTTCTCTTCAGTGGAAAACCATCAAGTACATTATCAGAAATGATTTAATTGTACTCTATGAGTAACTTATCAATCTCCTCAGGGACACTATCCTCTATTTTCTTACTCAATTTGTTAGGAATCACAGCAAAACATACATCATTCTTCTTCAAATCCTTAACAAAATTTCATGCTTCCATCAAGAAAACTTTCATAGATGTGAAAACATTACTAACATGCTCTTCAATCTAAGGTAACAAGATTTGTCTTCTCCCATCAGCCCAAATAGTATATTTATGCAATCTCCCATCATATATAGCATGTCTATCATATTGTCAAGGTCTACCCAATAAAATATGACAACAATCCATAGGCATAATATCACATAACACCTTATCATAGTACTTTCCAATTTTCAAATTCACATAACATTGTTCACTTACCAAGAGTGTATGCTCATCTTTGATCCATAAAATCTAATAGGGCTTCAGATGTTCCAACTTTTCAACTGCAACTTTGTGACCATTTCCTCAGATGCTAGATTGTCCGAGCTGCCACTCTCAATGATTACCTTCCAAACTTCATCAGAAACTCTACATCTGGTCTTGAAAAAATGTTTCCTTACCAGATCTTCCTTATTACTTTCACTCCACGGTGCTCTCCTTACCATCAAGTTATTTTCCTTCTCAGGTTCATTCAGTGACTCTTCTTCTAGTAAAGAATTTCTACTGCTACCAACCTTCTTACTTGAATGTGTACATTCAAATGATCTATGTCCTTCTTCTCCAATATTGTAACAAGTTCCTCAGAAACCACATCTATTATAACCACCTCGGTAGTTACTGCCTCTACCTCTAGATGAACTTTCACCTTTTCACTCGATCTTGCCTTTATCCAGAGTTGTCATTTCAGGTTTAGATCTACTATTTTCACCATAAGATCTACCTCTTCCCCTAGGGAATCTAACACATCTACCTCTTTTTCTTTGCTCATGTCTCTTATTCAATTTCTCCTCAGATTTAAATGCAAATTGATAAGCTTCTTCAATATTCTCCAATTTGACCAAACTAATTTTTTCTTAGATGGAAACTCTCAAACCATTCAGGTATTTAGAAATTATTTCCACATCATCTTCATCATGTCTAGATCTGATATCTAATCTATAGAATTCCTTAGTATATTCTTTTACCAAGCTATCTTTCTACCTCAAACTTTGCATTTTCCTAACTAGGTTAATCTAATAATCATAAGGTAAGAACTTTCATTTCAATTTATTCACCATTTTACTCCATACCTTATTTTTTCTTTGCCTTTCCTCTTTTTTTCTAGCTATAGATGTTCCCACCATAAGGATGCATGACTCTTCAACTTTGTGCTTGCAATTTGCACCTTCTTTTCCTCAGGTACATTTTCATATTCGAAATACTTTTCCATCTCAGTGATCCAATCCACCAATTCATCTGAATCCAATTTTCCACTATACTCAGGAGGATAAAAGTGTGGTGTAGACTTTAGATTTATCAAATCCTTCAACAATCTTTCCTCACCTTTATCCATCACTAGTGTAGGTTCTACATCAACTTGTTCTTCCTCAATTTCATCATCACTAACATCTTCAAGATGTCTTCCTCTTCTCTGGGCTATTTCAACACCTTCTAGTCTAGCAACAAGTTGTCTCAACATGTTTTCCAATCCTGGATCCACATATTGCCTCCCACAAACCATCTTGGAACCTTCTACAATTGTAGACCAGATCACAATCTTCTACCCCACAATAATTCACCTAGGGTTTGATAAGAAGGAACCTTCAAACCTAGATTTGAAAACCTAGATCCAGAGCTCACCTCGCTCTGATACCACCTAATGCAAGGGAGGTGTTGGAGATTTGCTAGCAAGCTAGTGCTAACTATATGTTTGTCATTGATGACAACATATGGTAAGTAGCATGTGTTGAAGACTTATGTAGTAAGATTCAACATGTAGCATGGACATGTTATCAACATGATATCATGGACACAGAGGTCAACTGTTAGTATAGACAGTTATATAATAGCTTGTGTCAGTGCAGTGTTCCTGATAGAGTTACAGACAATGTTCTATGAATGATTGTCCGTACAGTTACCATGGAGCCTTGTGCATTTGGATATATAATTGAGACATGTTAGTGATGTTACATTTATGGATGCAGAGTCTGATGATCAGTAGAAGTGAAGTTAAGTAGTCGTTATTCACTAGTAGCAATTTCCTATGTTTATTTAGAAGGGCCAATAAAGATTATATTGGTTTAGGAGTTGTGTCTATCATTACAATATGCACCCTTGGATTAGTTCTTAGAGAAGAGTTAGTAATGTTCGGTTAAGAGCGCATGATTTAATTCAGCTTGAGGAGAAAGTTTCAGTTACTTTGGTAGAGTTGATAGTGTGTAGCATGCATCTATATTTATTAATACTAGACAGGTCCCAAATTATGTTGTGTGCTTAGTAGAGAAGACAAAATTATTATTGTAGTATGTTATGGTTTCTCTAATATGATTTCAAGGTGGTTCTAATAGGCTGACTTGATTATATCTGTTGGAGATTTGCCAACAGGCCACTACTGACTGTATGTTTCTCATTGATGACAACATATGGAAAGTAGCATGTGTGGAAATATTATGTAGTAAGCTTTCAGTATATGTAGCATGGACATGATATCAGCATGATATCATGGGTGCAGAGGTTAACTATTAGTACAGACAATTATATAACAGCTTGTGTCAGCAATGTTCCTGACAGAGTAATAGGTAGTGTTCTCTATATGGTTGTCCGTACAATTATCATAGAGCCTTACACACTTAGATATATGTTGAAGACATGTTAGTGATGTTAATTTCATGGATGCATGATCAGATGATGAATGCAAGTAAAGTTATGCAGTCACTATTCACCAGTAGTAGTTTCTTGTGTTTGTTCAGTAGAGCTGACGGAGATTTTATTAGTTCTTGAGTTACGCCTATCTTTAGGGTATGCACCCTTGGAGTTAAGCTTAGAGATGAGTTATTGATGTTTGGTTAAGAGTGCATGAGTTAATTCATCTTGTGGAGAAAGATCCAATTGTTTTGGTAGAGCCGACAGTGTGTAGTGTGCATCTACATTTATCTTATTAAGACAAGTCCCAGAATATGTTGCCTGCATAATAGAGCCGACAGAATGTTTGTTGGAGTTTGTTATGGTTTCTCTAATATGATTTCAAGGTGGTTCTAATAAGGCAACTTGATTATATCATTTAGAGGAAAGATATTTATAGGCAGTCATTTGTGATTGCTTGAGTGTGGTTCATCGTTGATTAAGTAGAGTAGAGAAGAGTGTGTGAAGTGTTGACCCATCAGAAGAAGGTCTATGTGACCAAGTAGAGTATTTATGCTATACATTGGAACTAATCCAGATAGCAGGTCAAAGCATAGTTCACCAAGATCCAGATATAATGTGTATCTGTTATTCAGAAGGTTGTAGCCTTCGCCCCTTTGAGTAGTGAGCTCTCAAACAGTGTGTCCTCTCCCCTAATAAGGAAAATTGTAAAAGACTCCTAACAAGGTCTGACCCTTGACCAGGTCTACTATACTTAATATATTGTAAAGCTACTCCTAATAGGGTAAATGATCTTCTAGCAAGGATCATTATACACTAGTACAGAATATTAGTGGGTATCAAGTCCCACCAGGGTTTTTACCTATTTGGGTTTCCCCGTAACCAAAATATTGGTGTTGTGTTCATGTGTTCTTTCATTGTGTTTATGCTTTATGTTTAAGTATACTTAATTGGATAAATAATTGAATCTTGTAGATAACTGATTCACCCCCCCCCCCCCCCTCTTAGTTATCTCTTGGGACTATTCCTAACAATATCATTTAGAGGAATGATATTTATAGGCAGTCATTTGTGATTGCTAAAGCATGGTTTAGAGTAGATTGGGAAGAGAAGAGAAGAGTGTGTGAAGTATTGAGCCAACAATAGAAGGTCTATGTGACCAAGTAAAGTGTGTAAGCTATACATTGGAACTGATCCAGACAATAGGTCAAAGTGTAATTCACCAAGATCCTGATATAGTGTGTATCTGTCATTCAGAAGGTTGTAGCCTTCACCCTTTGAGTAGTGTGCTCTCAGATAGTGCATCCTCACCCCTAACAGGGTTAATTGTAAAAGACTCCTAACAAGGTCTGACCCTTGACCAGGTTACTATACTAAATGCATTGTAAAGACAACTCCTAACAGGGTTAAGGATCTTCTAACAAGGATCATAATACACTAGTGCAGATTATTAGTGGGTGTCAATTCCCACCAGGATTTTTACCTATTTGGGTTTCCCCGTAACCAAAATATTGGTGTTGTGTTCAAGTGTTCTTTCATTGTGTTTATGCTTTATGTTTAAGTATACTTAATTGGACAAAGAATTGAAACTTGTAGATAACTGATTCACCCCCCCCCCCCCCCCCCTCTTAGTTATCTCTTGGGACTCTTTCTAACAATTGGTATTAGAGCCAAGTACCTCAGAGAGAAATTTTAACTAATTGAGGTTGATCAGATGGCATTCTTCAGAAAAGAAAGTTGTAAGTTTGATAGAGAGAATTATCTTGACTGGAAGAACAAGATTGTGACACATTTGTAATGCATTTCTTTTGAATTTTTTGATGTAACTATCAAAGAAGTCAAGATCCCCACTTTAGCAGATCTTGTGAAGGATGATGCTATAGAAAAGCATAAGGAATTGTTTCATTAGAATGCTATAGCCAAAGAAGCCTTTATCAATGCCCTATCTGATAGTGAGTTTTCATAAATAAAGAAAGTAGATACAAGCCACAAGATATGGAAGCACCTAGAAGACATATTTGAAGGAGATAAACAAGTAAAGGATACACATAGAAAAACTTGGAAGAAAAGATACAATACATTAGAGATGCCACCTAAAGAAAACATCAGAGCTTACAACCAAAGGATTAATGAAGCAATTGCAGGAATCAAGAACAATGGTGGAGAAATCTCAGAAGAAGACATTATGGATAAGTTGATGACCACTCTCATAGAAAAGTATGAAAACAAGATTAACATCCTTAATGAAACCATGCAACTTACATCAAATTTGAAAAGAGAGACCTTGATCATAAAAATTTCAGCTTTTGAGATTTCAAGATTGAAGACAGAACCTAAAAGTGAGACAGCCTTCAAAGCATCAGTCCATGGTAAGAAATTTGTAAGCACTTCTGGTAATTTTGATGATGATGATGATGATGAAGAGAAAGCACTAGATGATTTCATTTCTATGATTGCTTAAAGAGAAAAGAAAGGGAAAGGGAAATATGAAGGTTAATTGCCATTTAAATGCTTTTCATGTAATAAGATTGGTCACTTTGCATCTAAGTGTCCTACAAGAGCTAAAAAGTTCAAAAATGACTACAAGCCTAAGTATTCAAAGGAATGCTACTATGCTGAAGATGGAGTATCAGGTGATGATTCAGCTGAAGATGAAATTGGATTTATTGGTATCATAGAGAAAATGAATAATGGAGATGAGAAAGAGAAAGAAAAGTTAGCATTGATCTCACAATCAGACATAAGGACAGATTAGATCATAGATAGTGGATAATCACATCACATGATAGGTGATAAATTTAGGTTTGTTCATTTAGACAAGTACAATGGTGGCATGGTTAGATTTGGAGATAACAATCCTAACCTATCATTGGTAGAGGAGCTATCACATTGGATGGAAAGAACAAAACTGACAATGTTCTCTATGTAGATGGTTTGAAGCATAACCTTCTTAGTGTTGGAAAGTTACTTGAAAAATGTTATCAGTTGGATTTCAAAGAAAATAAGTGCATCATTAACAACAAGGATGGTGTTATGATTACATTAGGCTCAAAGACTAAAGGTGATGTTTTTCAACTTAATTCTGAAGCAAGTTGTCTTATTGCTAAAGTTGATGACAATTGGCTATGGCATAAAAGACTATGTCATATCAATTTTGATAACATAGTAAAGATAAGCAATGTTAAGGCAGTAAGAGATCTACCTAGCATAGAAAAGCTAGTTGATACAATATGTAGGGAATGTGTGATGGGAAAGCATGTAAGAAATTCATTCAAAATCAAGCATAATTCAGCAGAGAAAAAGTTGGATCTGATTCATACAGACCTATGTGGACCAACTCAAAGAAGATCATACTATGGTGAAAGGTATTTCATTTTGTTTGTAGATGATTATTCTAGAATGATGTGGGTTGCGTTCTTGAAAGATAAGTCAGAATCCTTTGAGAAGTTTAGAATATTCAAAGCTAAGGTTGAGAATGAATCTAGACTTAAGATAAAATATCTAAGATCAGATAGAGGAGGAGAATTCACCTCTGATAGATTCTATGAGTACTGTGAAGAGCATGGCATAAAGAGACAATTGAGTGCACCTAGAACCCCTCAGCAGAATGGGATTGTAGAAAGAAGGAATAGGGTCATCCTTGATACAACACTCACCATCATGATCGAAGGAAAAGTTGCACACACCTATTGGAGAGATGCAATCAGTACAACAGTCTATACCATCAATAGAATTCAATTAAGGCCTAGCACAAATAAGACACCTTATGAGCTATGGTTTGGCAATGTTCCCATAGTAAAATAGTTCAAAATCTTTGGAAGCAAATGCTACATCAAGAGGTATGAAGCAGTAGGCAAGTTTGATGCAAGAAGCGATGAAGGTATTTCCTTGGTTACTCTACTAAAAGTAAAGCTTATAGATGTTTTAACTTGAGATTAAAGAAGATCATTGAAAGTGCTCATGCTAAGATTGATGAAAATTTTATGGTTCAAGAAAGATATCATGATTACTCACCCATGATTGAAGAAGAACCCAAACCCTCCACTAGTGAGACAGTTGTTGAAGAAATGTTTGACCATATTGATGTGTTATTCAATGACGCTGAGAAAAGTGAAGAAGAAACTCCTAAGGTGAATGAGACAGTATCACCTAAAGCTCCAAATTTTACATCTAGATATCATTCTAAGGATAACATCATTGGAGATCAGAGCAGAAAAGTCACAAAAAGATCAAAAGAAAAGAGTTCTACAAGAAATAAGGCAGTATGTTTACTATCTCAGATTGAACCCTTAAGTGTTGAAGATGCATGCAATGATTCAGATTGGCATGATGCTATTAAAGAAGAACTTGATCAGATTATCAAGAATGATACTTGGGAACTGGTCCCAAGACCTAGTGATTAGAATGTGATTGGAACAAAATGGATATTCAGAAACAAAATGAATGAAGATGGTATAGTAGTAAGAAACAAGGCAAGGTTAGTATGTAAGGGATATGCACAAAGAGAAGGCATTGATTATTTAGACACTTTTTCACTAGTGAGCTGATTTGAAGCTATTAAATTATTTCTAGCCTATGCAACATTCAAAAACTTCAAAGTTTATCAGATGGATGTTAAGTCAGCATTCCTGAATGGAGAGCTAAAATAAGAAGTATACATTGAGAAGCCATAAGGATTCGCCCTATCAGACAGACCTGATATGGTATGTAGATTGAAGAAAGCCCTATATGGACTTAAGCAAGACCCTAGAGCTTGGTATAAGATACTTGATGGACATTTAACAAAAATTGGATTCAAGACAGGAGCAGTAGATTGTAATCTATTGATAAAAGAGACATCTGAAGGACTATTATTTGTAGCTATATTTTTTGATGACATTATCTTTGGAGGTAATGATAAACTAAGTGTTGAATTTGCTAAGGAGATGTAGAGAAAATTTGAGATGAGCATGATTGGACCTATCAAATACTTTTTGGGACTAAATGTGTAGCAGATAGAGAAAGGTATTTTTATTAATCAGTCCAAGTATGTGAAAGAGATCTTGAAAACTTTCAAGATGGATTATTGTAAGCCCATGGGCACACCTATGATAACAGGATGAAAGCTTACAAAAGAAGATGACTCACCAATAGTAGACACAATATTGTACAAGTCTATGATGGTAAACTTATATATCTTACTCAAACTAGACCTGATATTTCCAATGCAGTTGGCATAGTTGGAAGATTTACAGCAGAGCCTAAATAAAGTCACCTTATGGCAGTAAAAAGAATATTCAGATACTTGCAAGGCACTATAGACTATGGTCTATGGTATCCTAATTCATAAAATGTTGAGCTTCATGTGTATACTGATACAGATTGGGCAGGATGCATTGATTATAGAAAAAGTAGATCAAGAGGACTAGTGTTTCTTGGTGACAGACTTGTCACTTGGACAAGCAAGAAGAAAAATTGTATCTCTTAGTCAACAACAGAAGCTAAGTATGTTGTAGCAGCCCTAAATTGTTCTACAATTATGTGGATCAAGAAATGATAAAGGATTTTGGAATTCAAATTGATTATCCTATTGTTATTCATTGTGATAACACTAGCACTATCAACATATCAAAGAACCCTATGATGCATGTAAAGACAAAACTCATTGAGATCAAGTATCACTTCCTAAGAGAGAAATTGGAAGAGAAAGAAGTCAAGGTGGACTATGTGAGTACTAAAGATTAGTTAGTAGACATATTCACAAAGCCCATGCCCAAGGATACTTTTGAGTATCTCAGGGAGAAGTTGGGAGTAATTTCCTTCCCTGATTCCACTTAGAAGAAAGGAGAAAGAGCATCAATCCTCAGGGACTGATGGATGGTTGACTACTCTACTTCAGGAGTAGTACTGGTGCTTAAAAGGATTGGCACCCTTTTTCATTGATGTCAAAGGGGGATTAATATATATTCATGAAAAATAGAAGAAAAGATGGAATAATATACTAAGGGGGAGTAGTATTCAGTTAAGGAAGTAGTTTAGTTGAGGAAATGGAGAATGTTGAAGAATATTATAGCAGATGGAGGATTCATCCTTGGAGGAGTTTTGATGAGGAAATGGAGAATGTTATAAAATAAATGTTCATTTCTATTGGTGGAGTTTTTCATTCCATATGTTGCCATCAATGCCAAAGGGAGAGATTGTTGGAGATTTGCTAGCAAGCTAGTGCTGACTGTATGTTTGTCATTGATGACAACATATGGTAAGTAGAATGTGTTGAAGACTTATGCATTAATATTTTAGTATATGCAACATGGACATGTTATCAACATGATATCATGGACGTAGAGGTCAACTATTAGTACAGACAGTTATATAATAGCTTGTGTCAACAGTGTTCCTAACAAAGTTACAGATAATGTTCTGTAAATGATTGTCCATACAGTTACCATGAATCCTTATTCATTTGAATATATAATGGAGACATGTTAGTGATGTTACATTCATTGACATAGATTATTATGATCAGTAGAAGTGAAGTTAATCAGTCGCTATTCACTAGTAGCAGTTTCTTGTGTTTATTTAGAAGAGCTGACAGAGATTATATTGGTTAAGGAGTTGCACCTATCATTTTGGTATGCACCCTTGGATTAGTTCTTGGAGAAGAGTTATTAATGTTTGGTTAAGAGTGCATGATTTAATTCAGCTTGAGGGGAAAGTTTAAATTACTTTGGTAGAGTCGACAGTGTGTAGTGTGCGTCTATATTTATTAATATTGGACAGGTCCCAGATTGTGTTGCATGCTTAGTAGAGCCGACAGAATTATTATTGGAGTATGTTATGGTTTCTCTAATATGATTTCAAGGTGGTTCTAATAGGCTACCTTGATTATATCATTTAGAGGAATGATATTTATAGGCAGTCATTTGTGATTGTTAATGCATGGTTCAGAGTTGATTGTGAAGAGAAAAGCAGAGTGTGCAAAGTATTGAGCCATCAGCAGAAGGTCTATGTGAACAAGTAAAGAGTGTAAGCTATACATTGGAACTGATCCAGATAGTAGGTCAAAGTGCAGTTCACCAAGATCTAGATATAGTGTGTATCTATCATTCAGAATGTTGTATCCTTAACCCTTTGAGCAGTGTGCTCTTGGATATTGCATCCTCACCCCTAACAGGGTTAATTATAAAAAACTCCTAACAGGGTCCAACCCTTGACCAGGTCACTGTACTAAATGCATTGTAAAGACAACTCCTAATAGTGTTAAGGATCTTCTAACAAGGATCATAATACACTAGTGTAGATTATTAGTGGGTGTCACTTCCCACCAGGGTTTTTACCTATTTGGGTTTCCTCGTAACCAAAATATTGGTTTTGTGTTCAAGTGTTCTTTCATTGTGTTTATGCTTTATGTTTAAGTATACTTAATTGGACAAAGAATTGAAACTTGTAGATAACTGATTCACCCCCCCCTCTCAGTTATCTCTTGGGACTATTCCTAAAAGGAGGATGGGGAGAGGGGAAAAGAGGCACACCCTAAGTAGATCCACCTTGTAGAACAACACGCGGAAGCAACAACACAATAGTGAGAGAGAGAATTCATATCACTTTCATATATTTAATTCAATTTGATTCATACATGCATGGTTGTAAGGCCTTCCCGGTTTAGGCTAGATATTACAATCAAGTACAGAAGTCCTCCTACATGCGAGGATCTACTAGCAATCTCTAATTTCCTATATTCTATCTTCTATCAAACTTACTACCAATATCTAACCAAACAACTATATTTATACAAGAGGCTACCAATCCAAGTTGGCATTCAGATCGACAATCAATGGAAAGAATGACCAGCTCTAGGTACACATGCTTCCCAATGATAGATACCAACATTAAATCTATGACCCAAATTAAATACACAAGTTGGCCTCAATAAAAATCCAAAATAAACAACTCAATAAGCACAAAAACTGAGTGCTAGAGAAGTATCACTCAGGGCCAAGGAAATTCACTGAGCGTCAAAGAGATAACCAAGAAACACTGGTAAACAAAGGAAATCAAGCAACACTGAACCAACTCAGTCAAAGAAGGAACTGAGAAACACAGAAACTTCAAACATATTTTTGGTGACACAAGATTGCCAAGGACCTGAGATGCTCCTAGATCAAGATGATAATTTGGCTATTGCAGAGTTGTTTATTTTCTTTGGCATTTTTGTCAAAGGGAGAGGAACTTCATATGAAATATATGTTGTTGAGAACATATATGGAAAAAGAATCAGAGAGCTGAAAAGTTCAAATCCGCAGGAAGAGTCTTCATGGAATGTTGTATGTAGTGACTAAACATATTAAAATATCAAGCTAGGGAGAGCTTACCGTGCTATAGCATTTACCTACATAGTTGTAGAATACATGTTTGGTATGTATATGGCATATTTCATACTATTTGTATTGCCATCAATTCCAAAGGGAGATATTGATGATCTATAACTGATTGACCACCTAGATAAACTGAAGGAACATTAATTAGAGATCATCGAGCTACTGAAGTATTATGTAAGATGATTAAATCAATCAATATGTTGTCGTTGATGTCAACTAGTTTTGACTATACTTATCATGATAGTTACAAACATCTAAACATCTGTAGAAGGAAGAAAAGATGAAGAAATGAGATATCTACATAAAGAAAAGATGGATATGACAGATAAGGATAAGGTATACATTGGGTAACTTATTGATGAGTCTATGGCTTTATATTGATGACTTGAGCGTGTTACATTAATCTACTATGAAGAAGAGATTTGAAGTGAACAAGTCAATGTTAAAGACTTCTGTATACACTGAGCCTCTGTAGTGTATACCGAGAAACAGTAATAACTAAGTTAGTTATCACTGACGCTTTCAGTATTAACCAAGTATGGATGAAAACATTAAATGCTAAAAACAACTGACTGAAACAGATGAGCTGGAAATTGTTATGATTTTGAGGTAAAGGATGAAGTTAGTTATAAGATCCACAACTGAAAAAATTTAGAGATGATCTAAAGGATGAGATTGAAACATGTTATGGACACATCTGTTGAGGAAGGTTTAAGCGGGAAAATGGATGAAGGAGATTAAGAGGAAAAATCCAATGACTAATATGAAAATGGTTTACTTGTCTATTTAAGAGACATGAGTTTCATTGTTGAAACATACCAAACAAATAGAGACTACACATATTTCACATGAAGACTTTAGTCATGCATTCCTGATCAAATTGGTTACAGATAGAATCGAGCTATAGACATTAGTGAGCGTGAGAGAACTATTTACAGAGTGAAGTAAGTTGAGAAATATTGAGGAAGTGAATTGAATAATGATCACGTGAGTTTTATGAGCATAGCATAGATTTGAATATTTGTAATTCAGTTATATTTGAATCAGATTAGAACTGTATCAGTTTAACCATTGATTTAGCAAAATCTCTTAACCAAGTGGACTTAACAATCTTATTGTATTTCCATATGACATCCAATGAATGTGAATTGTTATCTTGTTGACCCCATAGTGAATGCTGGTCAAGAGTTAACTGTTAGTGATAAATCCTCTAACCAAGTCAAACCTAATAGTGTGCATTGAAACCTTTAACAGGGTTGGCTCCTAACTGAGCTCACTTCAGAAGAGTGAAATATTTTGGGTTACCAGTCCTAGCTGGTTTTTCCCTTAGTAGGGTTTCCATGTTAAATCATTGTGTTATGTGTTATTTGTTATGATTTTTTTGCTATCAAAATTTACATACTGCATAGTTAATTTAATCGTTAATCACAATTTGGATAATTACTGGTATTCGATGAATGAACAAACAGTTAGATATTTTATCTTCCTGAGTTGCTGAGATTGTTGACATAGTTTTGAAAAGTACATCAAAAAGTTTGTGACTCTAGGGTAACTAATTTAACTGATTCACCCCCCCTTTCAGTTATTCTAACAATATATATACCTAAAACATAGATAGACTTGCTATATCATAGGTTACTATGAGTAGTGAGAATATGTTTTTCAATAATAATAATAATAAGTCCAATTGTCTTTATATTGGCTTGCATTATTTACAGCTAGGAATTTCCCATCAAAAACTAAACTTTTTTATCATTGTAAGAAGCTATTTGTCTTCCTTGTATACCATAGATTGCTAGGATATAGTGGGAATGACAAGACTATTGTTGGTGATAAATATATTTTATTAGGTTGTGTATTTTGAAATTTTATGCTTACTTATTTGATTTTTGTAGTGGAAAACTCTAGGACAACTTAATCATGGCATGATGTTGTCAAAATGTATTCTATTGAATTGTCCTTGTAATTTTTAAGTCAAAAATTATTTAATTTTTTTTATGAATTCCTAACATGAAGAGTATTATAAAATGAGATAATAAAGGGATATTTGGTACTTTTTACTTAAGTTAGTGAGAGTATTATAAAATGTTAGGTATATTGAGAATGGATTTTATACCAATCATGAGTCAATATGAAGACTATTGAATATGGATTCTAGTTTTCTATCATTTTTAAAAATTTCTTGTGTCTCATACAAAAGTTATTTGTGTTTTTTTAGGTTATGAATTTACGTTGTTTGAAGTAGTCTTTTTTAAAATTATAATATGAGATTTGCATGGTGCTAAACACTCTTTAAGCGGATACTATGGAAAATGGGATGCCTATAGTCTAGAATCTACAACAATTGTAAGAGATGCTTCCAAATAAGTTTTTGATCCTTTTTTATGATAGGAAATCTCTACAAAGGGACAATGTGTTTAATAACTGTCTCATTTCTTGTAAACTTTATGAATGTTTCATGTTGTTATAACAACATTTCTTCTAAAAATTGAACACTTTAAGAATCAAGCTAATGCCAACCTTTTCTTATGTGCAAGTTATAGAAATAGAAACTAGGTTGATAGTAAGGGAAAATGAACTCATCTATCATGATATTTCTATAGGCCTTGAAAGTGGACGTGGTAATGTATAATACTATGAAAAATTTTGATATCTAAAACTTTTTTTAATAGTTCTTTCCCAATGCGTGCGTTGTTAAGTTACATATGTAGCCAACTACAATAGTTATGAGTCAGAGCTACCCAAAATCCTATAACAACCACCCTCAATTACTACAATTTTCTTAAAACATCAATCATTAAATTATTCCACCAAATCAACTTCTATTTAATTTATAAGTGGTGAATATAAAACTCCATTCACCATGGTGGCAACAACTCGATATCACCCTTCATGCTTACTCATGATAGTGTTTAGTCTACATAACTAGGGATATCCATGGAATCATATCTAAGCCTCAATAATTTAATCTTGGTGACCCTGCCTCCATATCCTCACATTGGAATTCAAAGGCTTCGTAGTTTATAATTAAAGGTAGTTTACTCTCTCCTCTTGATGAGATTTTGTTTTATCTTTTTAACCTTAACTATTAATTAAGAGATACCATGAACATGGTCCCATCTAATAGAAGCTATCAATTTCCATCTAGTGTTGGTTGTATATCCATGATTATTAATCATTGGTTTTACCACTTACCCATACATACATGGGACATATCACAAATTGCACATATAATGACTATCTCAAGCATGTTTCTCTTATACAAGGACTAGCTCCTACACATCCCAAGTTATAGATAGGCTGACTAGCTTACCATACATCACATAAACATTAAGTGAATCCAACATACATTATTAGGAAATGGTGAACAAATAATAATTGATTCACAAGGCAATATTTATTTTCTCTTGAAAAAATCACAATAAGAATAATGACTAGCTTGTTAGGAATGAATGCTGAATATATCCTATGGGAGCGTTAGCAGCCATTCTGTAGTAGTTGTTGTTGCATTCGTGACTATGATTTTCATTGATGTCAACGTAGTGATCTACAAAAGATTAGCAGAGGAGAAGACATTGTTTGAGTTAGTGCACTTGGGATATTGAAGATGAAGCTATGTGGAGTTGGGGAATTAATCTTTGATGTGTTATAAGTTCATGGTTAATAGCGTAGATAGTAATTATTTTATTCATGGAAGTTATGAGCATTTTAGTGGAAGCAATATTCAGCCAGTGTTCCTTAGTAGCAGTTTGTGGAAATCAGATGATATCTCCTAATCAGGATGGAATCTAGTTATGCATAGTTAGAGAGTAGTTGAAGACATGTTGATAGTGATGTGGATGAAAGTGCAAGATCTGAGGTTGCACGAGCGAAGAATTATAGTGATTGGAAGCTGATAGTTTTGTGTAATTTTGATGTAACGTGTGCAAACTTTTATTTTGTAATTTGTATGCCGACTCATTTGTAATTACCTAAGTGTGGTATAAAGGAAGGAATTTTTTCCTTGTTGTAGCATGTAGGTAATATATAATGAGAAAGTATATGAAGATATTGTGAATTCCAAATTGTGAAAGAGGATATGTGAAGTACTGAGATCTGGTATTGAGATCTGAAGAAGTAGTTGGTGCAGTTTGGCACAATCAAAGAAGGAGTATTGGATTGTTGAGGTCAGTAATCTTTTGGTATTATTTTTTTGAGTAAAACAAAGATCAGTTGGACAGTGATTTCAGTGATCTTACCCTGAAGCTGTTTGGGCAGTGGGTCCTTTTGTCTTCCATAACTCCTAACAGAGTTAGAATCTTTTAACAGGGATTCAAAATCTCCTAAGAGGGATTCATATGTACTAAATGTATTTCATAAGACTCCTAACAGAGTCCATCCTTTCACAAGGAATATTCATATTAGTGCATCTTTTGTGGGCATCATTCCCATCGGGGTTTACTCTTTGATCAAGAGGTTCCCTAGTCAACATATCTTGTGTTATTGTGTATGAATATCTTTCTATGGTTGTTGGTTACATTTCTTACATGGTTAAAATCTATTAAAGTTGGTAAAATTTATATTTGTTAGATAACTGATTAACCCCCCCCCCCCCCTCTCAGTTATCTTGGTGGACTTTACTTTCTAACATAGCTCATATACAATGGCTGACTATCCCCTATACTTAGTGCATCCCGAAAGAGAAATAATGTTAGTGCATTTCATACTGCACCATGGGTCCCATTCATTTCCATATTATGTTTCTCAATCATATACCTAGGAAGAGGATTTTGTGCATCGCATACTACACTAGGGTCCCATCCTCAATCCAAAAGGTAAAGTATACTATTTCAAAAACAAACTAAATCCAAAGTCATACCATGAGGTTGGTTCAATTATCACATGCCTATTCCTCATTAGGATATCTCATCCCTACAGTCCATCAAATAGCTACTAAATGAGGTCATCCATCATTAACATGAAATTGACGCCTAGTCCCACATGATCTAGTTCGAATTAGTCTAAACTGCTAGATCAACACAATTATCCCTCACCTACTTGAAATTGGTGGTAACCATCCTCTTTCTAGGTGGTACAAATAGCAGTCCATTGAGATTAGCCTAAAAAAGTGGTTCCCACTTTTTGCCATGAATAAAATTTGGCAATAAAAAAAAATCATTTTTGACCCCTTCGAATGAAATAGGGTCTTCATTCGGGGGTCCCAAGGGGTTCGTTCGAACAAATCTATGTGGAATGTTCGAACAAACCCCCTTTTGTCCAAACATGTTTGTGTAGTGTGTTTGAATGAAGTGGGGTGGTTCATCTAAACCCCCTAGCTGGAATTTTTAATAAATTATAGTGACAAAGGTTACTCTCTCTCTCTCTCTCTCTCTCCCCCCCTTTGATCATCCTTTCATCTTGTTTCTACTCCTATTAACATTGATTAAAGGTAATCAAAAGATATTCTATAACTTGATTATTATATTTTTACATAAAAAATACTCCATAGCTCAATGCTAGTTTAATTGTTTAATCTCAACCTTCTTTGGATTGCAAATTAAATTTTTAGAATAAAATATTTTCAATTTGGTTGTTTAATCTACATCAATCTTATAGATGAAAACATAACATTTAACTTTATTTCTTGGTTATTATGTAGATATTCTACCTTAAAATTGTATTTTAGTTGTAAATCAATTTTACCCCCACAGAATATTGTTTCCTTCTTTAGTAAAACTAGCAATGTATGTCCAGTTGTTTCTATGTTGGCTTGCATTGTTTTAACAAAGCATGAAGCTACAAAAAAAAGTGCAAGGTCTAATGAGGACACCAGAACAAAACATGATTTGAGTTCCATCATATTTTCCATCAAAATCAAATTGACAACTAAAAATAAATGGAGAAGATAGTGTCACTTCATGTAGCAGTGCTTGAAAAAAAGTATTATTAACTTTATAGTGATTTAACTTTTTTATATAAGTGGGATATGTTAAGAGGATTTACTTCAAATTCGAACATGGGATAAATATCTCAAAGTAAAATTAAAATGCAGAAATTGTATGAAGGGACAAAAACCAAAGAATAATATCTCAAAATAAAGTAAATACATTAAGTGTATGAAAGACAAACCTGAATATTCATCACTGCTATTTTCCTTCTCCAACTAAAATGAGAACAATAAAATTATCTATGAACTCCACAAGGTGGTGCAGAAGAATTTTATAGTTGATATATTCTAGTAATCTTCTCATGTTCTTTCCAAACCAATTTTGTGTGCTCTTTTTCATTTCTTTTTGGTTATAAATACTACCATCCTTTAGTCAAAAAGAGAAGCTCAATCCCAAAATATTTATCATAGGTAGACTTATAAATTTTAAATGAAACATATATACCTAGAACAAAGATAGAATTGTTATATGATAGGCTACTATGCATAGTGAGAATTATCTATGAACTCTGTAAGGTGGTGCAGAAGAATTTGATAGTTGATATATTCTAGTAATCTTCTCATGTTCTTTCCAAACCAATTTTGTGCGCTCTTTTTCTTTTCTTTTTGGTTATAAATACTACCATCCTTTATTCAAAAAGAGAACCTCAATCACAAAATTTTTATCATAGGTAGACTTATAAATTTTAACTGAAACATATATACCTAGAACAAAGATATAATTGTTATATGATAAGCTACTATGCGTAGTGAGAATATCTTTTTTAATATAAATAACAATAATAATAATAGTATGTCCAATCATCTTCATGTTGGCTTGCATTGTCTTAGGCTTGGAATCGCTCATCAAGGACTAAATTTTTTTATCATTGTAACAAGGTGTTTTTCCTCCTTGTGTACTATAGATTGCTAGGATATAGCTGGAATAACAAGACTGTTGTTGGTGATAAATAGATTTTATTAGGTTGTGTATTTGGACATTTTATGCCTACGTTGAGTTTTGTAGTGGAAAATTCTAGGAAAATTTAATCATGGCATTATGTTGTCAAAATCTATTCTATTAAATGGTCATCATAATTTTTAAGTCAAAAATTATTTAATTTTTTAGTGAATTCCTAACATGAAGAAGTAATTTTTTATGTTTTTTTAAATGATATAAGTTTTATATTTTTTTGGATATTTGGTACTTTGTACTTAAGTTAGTGAGAGTATTATAAAATGTTAGGTCTATTGAGAATGGATTCTACACCAACCATGAGTGCATGTGAAGACTGTTGAATATATGGATTCTAGTTTTCTATCATTTTGCAAAGTTTCTCGTGTCTTGCGCACAAGCTAATTATGTTTTTTTAAGGTTATGAATTTTCTTTGTTTGAAGTAGTATTTTTTAAAATTATAATAGGAGTTTTGCATGGTGCTAAAGACTCTTTAAGCAGATACAATGCAAAATGGGATGCTTATAGTCTAGAATATACAAAAATTGTAAGAGATGGTTCCAAATAAATTTTTGATCCATTTTTATGATAGATAATCTATATAAAGGGACAATATATTTGGTGCAGGAGCACCAGGGCCAAAGCATGAAGGCCTAGAAGGAACTAGGGTCACTGAATAGATCCTAGGGGGAAGTAAAGGCAACATGGCCATGATGGGTCATTTGATTGTATTAAGACCATAAAATGGTCCTTTAATCATGTTTTGATTTTCTTTGATGTTTTGATTGATCACTTTGTAAAAGGATCAACATTGTAAGCCTTAATAGAATTTGGAGGTTAAAAGTGTACCTTAGGTCATTTGGAGGATCCTAAGGTTGATAAGTTGTTTAATGACCTATTAAGGTCCATACATGTGTAAGTTGGCCAATAGAGCCATTTTTTTGAGTCAAATGCACTTGAAGTGCCTAAAATGTGTAATTTTCCTAAATTGGCAAAATAGGCCTAAAATAATCATGTAGGGGGTTTAAGAGTGGTTTAAGGCTTTAGAGTTGGGATAAAATCCTAAAAATCCTTTGGAAGATTAATTTAATGCATATGAGTGAAAGTTTGTTGAAGATTAATTCAACTAGACAACACAATGTAAACAAATCTTTATTGTAACAACCATGTAATTGATTGTAATCAGTTTGTAGAGGAAATTGGAAATCCAACCAGCATTTGGAAGGATATTTAGGTTGTTTTTGTACGTGATTTTGGTATTACTGGTGTGTAGGGAGTTTGTTTTGAGGTCGTGTGTCGAAAAGACAATGTAAAAGAAGTTGTTTTTCAATAAAGATTTAAAAATCTCTACAAATTGTTAGCTTGCTGCCGTGAGGAACACTCAATGTTCTTGGACTATTAAACCCTTTATTTCAATGCAATAAGTGGTTGGAAATGTATTATATTTATGTTGGTTTATTTTTTTGTTCATTTCATATGTTATTTGCATTGTTTTGTGAGGTTTAAAGGGAATAATCTTAGTCATTGGTTGATTGTCCCTAAACAGATTTTGTGTGCAATCTTTACTTTGTGTTGAAGTTCAAATGAAAACATAGGCCCTCCCACTTTCTATGGTGAATTTTACTTGTTTGAGGAGCCAATAAATGTACTATATGTTTCCATAGATGTTTATTTTTAGGAGCATGCAGGGGACAAAGTTAATGATCTTTGATTGACAAAGCATATTGTATCAGAAAAAAGACCCTCAGTACGGGGGCCATATCTTTCCAACCAATCATGGGATCTTTTTCTTCTTTTGATATTTTTTATAGAGCCTAATTTTTCTCATCCTCACCATAGTGATCGAGAATTTTTGATCTCATTCAAAATTTATGAACCTCTATATACGGATATGTCAAAGAAGACACCAAGAATGTAGTGACCCTCAGTATGGGGGCTATATCTTTCGAACCAATCATTGGATCTTTTTATTCTTTTGATATGTCTAATAGAGCCTAATTTATCTCAAACTCACTAGAGTGATCGGGTACTTTTGATCTAGTTCAAAAGTGATGAACCTATATATATGGATATGTCAAAGAAGACACCAAGAATGTAGTGACCATGCAGATTATAAGAAGTTCATCTGCATGCATGTATAAAGGGAGTTGTGTGAAGGAGTAAAGGGTTTTTAAAGTTATTGTGGTGTGTCCCAAAGGTTTTTAAGAGGTTAGGTGGCAAGAGAACCTTTTCATAGGTTTTTTATAGTGATTTCTCTCAAAGTTAGTTCTTGATTGTCAATTCAGGATAGTAATAAATTATTTCTTGTTTGTTTTCTCACAAGGTGGTGTCAATGGATCAAGTGAGTGTTAAGTAGGTTGGAAGAACCTTAGGAGTCAAAAAGGGGTAGTATTGAAAGAGTCTTAGTATCTAGAGTGGAAGTGACACTTTGTTTATACTTATTTTGTGCCTATCTTAGAGTTAGGTCCTTATTGTTATTGTAGGACAATCATATGATAAAACACAATGATTGCGAAGGACAAAGGTGAGTAGATGTAGGCTTTAAGATGTGGAGTCTAGTGGAAGTAAAGGTAGACAAAGCAATATTTTTTCCCAGTGAGAGGTCTTGAGTTAGGGATATCTTGAAGATTCCCATTTGATCCTCTACCCTCCACATCAATTGGTATTAGAGAAAGTGAAAGATCTGGGCAGATCAATGAATTGGGTATTTGAATGTGGGTAAAGATAGTCAAGATGTATTTGAAAATGGAAGAAAGGGTAATATATGAGGCATATAAAGATTTTCAAGATTTTGAAAGAAAGAAAAGAGAGGAAGTATAGAAAAAGAGGAAAGAAGAAGCAAGATAGAAAGAGGAAGTAAGAAGACAAGCATTAGAAAAGCTAAGCAGTCTAAAAAGAGCCTTGGAAGAAGGTGAAGCATGATTGAAGAAACTTGAGGAGATGCTCAAGGATGCTACAAGTTGTAATTTAAGGTTAAAGAAGAAGGTGAAGTGGCCTGTTTAGAGACTATTTGCAACAACAAGGAAGAAGAGACAAGTGGAGGAAGAAGAGGGTACTAGGAAGGGTACTCTTGATGCACCCATGATGAAAGGTGTAAAGACTTGTGAAGAAGTCTTGGTGGATGTTGGAGGAGACAACATAGTGGAATGCCTAGAAGGTCTTGAAGATGACGTTGATTTATGGGATCAGTTTGTTGTTGTAGTAGAGGAATGGTAGAGTAATGAAGGACTTTTAGAGGCACATAAGAGAGCAGCCTTCAATGAAGAGATGAAGATTATAGAGATGGTCCATGAGGAGGCTCAAAAGATAAACAAATTTTCTCCTAGAGTGGAGATAGAACAAGAAGAATCGGAGGTATAGGTTGGTATCTTGGTGAATGAGAAGCAACATCATGGGAAATCCATGTTTAAATTGGTGAAGAAGATCAAACCTAAATGCAAGATGAAGTTGCATGGAGTAGCATGGTTCCAAGAGGACCTATATTTTCCAAAGGTCAAGATGAAGATATTAATTTTTTTTTACTAACATTTGTGTACTTGCAGGTTTCCAAGAGGACTTGGAAATGTTTCAAAGCTGTGGAGTATGGTGCAGGAGCATCAAGGCCAAAGCATGAAGGCCTAGAAGGAACTAGGGTCACTGAATAGATCCTAGGGAAAAGTAAAATAAACATGGCCATGATGGGTCATTTTATTTTATTAAGACCATAAAATGGTTCTTTAATCACGTTTTGATTTTCTTTGATGTTTTGATTGATCACTTTGTAAAAGGATCAACGTTGTAAGCCTTAATAGAATTTGGAGGTTAAAAGTGTACCTTAGGTCATTTGGAGGATCCTAAGGTTGATAAGTTGTTTAATGACCTATTAAGGTCCATACATTTGTAAGTTTTCCAATAGAGCCATTTGTTTGAGTCAAATGCACTTGAAGTGCTTAAAATGTGTAATTTTCCTAAATTGGCAAAATAGGCCTAAAAGGATCATGTAGGGGGTTTAAGAGTGGTTTAAGGCTTTAGATTTGGGATAAAATCCTAAAAATCCTTTTTAAGATTAATTCAATCCATATGAGTGAAAGGTTGTTGAAGATTAATTCAACTAGATAACACAATGTAAACAAATCTTTATTGTAACAGCCATGTAACTGATTGTAATCAGTTTGTAGAGGAAGTTGGAAAGCCAACCAGCCTTTGGAAGGCTATTTAGGTTGTTTTTAGTTGATTTTAGTATTAGTGGTGTGTAGGGAATTTTTTTTGAGGTTGTGTGTTGAAAAGACAATATAAAAGAAGTTGTTTTTCAATAAAGATTTAAAAATCTCTACAAATTGTTAGCTTGCTGTCGTGAGGAATAGTCAATGTTCTTGGACTATTAAAACCTTTATTTAAATGCAATAAGTGGTTGGAAATTCATTATATTTATGGTGGTTTATTTTTTTGTTCATTTCATATGTTATCTACATTGTTTTGTGAGGTTTAAAGGGAAGAATCTTAGCCATTTGTTGACTGTCCCTAAATAGATTTTGTGTGCAATCTGTACTTTGTGTTAAAGTTCAAATGCAAACATAGGCCCTCCCAATTTCTGTGGTGCATTAGACTTGTGGGAGGATCCAATAAATGTACTATATGTTTCCATATATGTTTATTTTTAGGAGCATGTAGGGGATAAAGTTAATGATCTTTGATTGACAAAGAATATTGTATTAGAAAAAAGACCCTCAGTATGGGGGCCATATCTTTCCAACAAATCATGGGATCTTTTTCTTCTTTTGATATGTTTTATAGAGCCTAATTTCACTCATACTCATTGGAGTGATTGAGAATTTTTTATTTGGTTCAAAATTTATGAACCTCAATATACGGATATGTCAAAGAAGACACCAAGAATGTAGTGACCGTGCAGATTATAAGAAGTTCATCTGCATGCATGTATAAAGGGAGTTGTGTGAAGGAGTAAAGGGTTTTTAAAGTTATTTTGGTGTGTCCCCAAGTTTTTTAAGAGGTTAGGGGGAAAGGGAACCTTTTCATAGGGTGTTTATAGTGACTGCTCTCAGATTTAGTGCTTGACTGTCAATTCAGGACAGTAATAAATTATTTCTTGTTTGTTTGCTCACTAGGTGGTGCCAATGGATCAAGTGAGTGTTAAGTAGGTTGGAATAAACTTAGGAGTCAAAAGGAGGCATTATTGAAAGAGTCTCAGTATCTAGAGATGAAGTGACACTTTTTTAATACTTATTTTGTGCCATCTCAGAGTTAGGTCCTCATTGTTATTATAGGACAATCATATGCTAAAACCCAATATTTGGGAAGGACAAAGGTGATTAGATGTAGGCTTTAATATGTGGAGTCTAGTGGAAGTAATGGTAGAAAAAGGAAGATTTTTGACCATTGAGAGGTCTTGAGTTAGAGATATCTTGAAGATTCCCATGTGATCCTCTACCCTGTACATCAATATTTAATAACTATCTCATTTCTTTTAAACTATGTTAATGTTTCATGTTGATATAACATAATATATTCTAAAAATTTGAAAACTTTTAGAATCAAGCTAAAGACAACCTTTTCTTATGTGCAAGCTATAGAAATAGAAACTAGGTTGATAGAAAGGGAAAATGATCTTCTCTATCATGATATTCCTATAGGCCTTGAAAATGGATGTGGTAATGTATAATACTTTGAAAAACTTTGATATCTAAAACTTTTTCTAATAGTGATTTCCTAATCCATACATTGTTAAGTTACATATGTAGCCAACTACAATAGCTACATGAGCTAGAGATTTCCAAAATCCTATAACAACCACCCTCGATTACTAAGTTTTTTTTAAAAACATCAATCATTAACTTATTCAACCAATCATTTTCTATTTAATTTAGAAGTGGTGATTATAAAAATCCATTCACCATGGTGGAAACAACTCAATATCACACTTCATGATTACTCATGATAGTGTCTAGTTTCGATAAATAGGGATATCCCTAGACCCACATATAAGCCTCTAGGGTTCACTCTTGGTGAACCTACCTCCATATCCTCTCATGGGAAGTCAGAGGCTTCATAGTTTTCAATTAAAGGTAGTTTACTCTCTCCTCTTGATGATATTTTTTGATCTTTTTAACATTAACTATTAATTAAGGGATACAATGAAAATGGTCCTTGTTAGGAATAGTCCCAAGAGATAACTGAGAGGGGGGGGGGGTGTTGAATCAGTTATCTACAAGATTCAATTCTTTATCCAATTAAGTATACTTAAACATAAATCATAAACACATTGAAAGAACACAACACAAATATTTTGGTTACGGGGAAACCCAAATAGGTAAAAACCCCGGTGGGAATTGACACCCACTAATATTCTACACTAGAGTATTATGATCCTTGTTAGAAGATCCTTAACCTTGTTAGGAGTTTCTTTACAATATAATTAGTACAGTAGACTTGGTCAAGGGTCAAACCCTGTTAGGATTCTTTTACAATTGTCCCTATTAGGGGAGAGGATGCATTGTCTAAGAGCTCACTGCTCAAAGGGGCGAAGGCTACAACCTTCTAATTAATAGATACACAATATATCTGGATCTTGCTGAACTGCACTTTGACCTACTATCTAGATCAGTTCCAATGTATAGCACAAGTACTTTACTTGGTCACATAGACCTTCTTCTAATGGCTTAACACTTCGTACACTCTGCTTAATCAACTATGAACCACACTCAAGCAATCACAAATGACTGCCTATAAATATCTATCCTCTAAATGATATAATCAAGTTGGCCTATTAGAAACACCTTGAAATCATATTAGAGAGACCATAAAAAACTCCAACATTCTGTGGGCTCTACTATGCACGCAACACATTCTTGGACCTATCTTAATAAGATAATTGTAGATGCACACTACACACTGTCAGCTCTACCAAAACAAATGTATCTTTCTCCTTAAGCTGAATTAATTCATGCACTCTTAACCGAACATCAATAACTCTCCTCTAAGCTTAAATCCAAGGGTGCATACCCACATGATAGGCACAACTCCAGAACCAATAAAATCTCTGTCGGCTCTTCTAAATAAACACAGGAAATTGCTACTGGTGAATAGTAACTGCATAACTTCACTTCTACTGAATATCTGACTATGCATCCATAACTAAAACATCACTAACATGTATTCAACATATATCCAAGTGTGCAAGGATTCCTGATAACTGTACAGAAAACCATTCACAGAACACTATCTTTTACTCTGTCAGGAACACTGCTGACACAAGCTGCTATATAACTGTCTGTACTAACAGTTAACCTCTGCACCCATGATATCATGCTGATATCATGTCCATGCTACATATACTAAAATCTTACTTCATAAGACATCCACACATGCTACTTTCCATATGTTGTCATCAATGACAAACATACAGTCAATACTGGCCTGCTGGAAAATCTCCAATAGTCCCATCTAATAGAAGATACCAATTTCCATCTAGTGTTGGCTCCATATCCATGATTATCAAGCATTAGTTTTACCACTTACCCATACCTACATGGTCCATATCACGAATTGTACACATAGTGACTATCTCGAGCATGTGTCTCTTATACAAGGACTAGCTCCTACACATCGCAAGTTATAGACAAGATGACTAGCTTACCATACATCACATACAAATTAAGTAGATCCAACATACATTATTAGCAAATAGTGACTAAATAATAATTGATTGATAAGGCAATAGTCATTGTCTATTAAAAACATCACAATAAGAATAATGACTAGCTCATATACAATGGCTAACTATTTCCCCATTATTTTTCTTGATCATATACTTGGGAAGAGGATTTTGTGCATCTCATACTACACTAGGGGCCCATCCTTAATCCAACAAGGTGAAACTTATATTATTTCAACAAAAAACTAAATCCAAATTCATATTTTAGGTTGGTCCAATTATCACATACCTATTCCTCATTAGGATATCTCTTCCCTCCAGTCCATCAAATATCTATGAAATAAGGACATCCATCACTGGCATAAAATTGGCCCCCATGCCCACATGCTCTAGGCTGAATCCATCTAATCTCCTAGATGAAAACAAGTATCCCTCACCTACTTAAAATTGGTGGTAACCATCTATTTTCTAGGTGGTACAACTAACAGTCCCTCGGGGTTAGCCCACAAAAGTGGTTCCCACTTTTATCCATGAAGAAAATTTGACAATAAAAAAAATCATTTTTGAACCCTTCAAACAAAATGGGCTCTTCCTTCGAGTGTCCCAAAGGGGTTTGTTCAAACACATATCTGTAGCATGTTTGAACAAAACCCCTTTTGTCCAAACATGTCTATATAGCATGTTTGAGCGAAGTGGGGAGAGGGGTTCGTTTGAACCCCCTAGCCAAAATTTTTAATAAATTATAGTGAAGAAGGTTATTTTCACCATTGTTTTTCTAACTTGTGGACCCACGGGTCTTAGATCAAACTCAATGATGTCCTAGTGTGACATAAACATCTCGTGAGCATTTTCAGCCTCTTCTAACTATCTTTCATATCAAGTACACATTATTCTTCCTTTCTTCATTTTTTTTAATTGTAATTTTTTTTTGATATATCTTAGTTAGTTTTGTATTTTCAGTAGTTTTGTGGTATTCTATTAGATAATTATATAAATAAATTGTTAGAAAATGTTCAAAAACCCTATTTAATTTTTTTATTTTAAAACCTAGTTAGAAAAACCAACCTAGAAAACCCTAGGGTTTTCTAGCTTGGTGTTTCTAACTAGGGTTTTCTAGTTTGGTTTTTCCAAATTTAAAAAAACCAAACTACAAAACCCTAGTTAGAAACACCGAGCTAGAAAACCCTAGTAGCAAAACATTTTTAAAATGTTTCTTAATTTATTTTTTTTTAAATTAGTTAAATATATCTGAAAATTTTAGTTTATAAAGTTGTAGAAAATGTTATGTACACATGTATAGTTAGATATTTAAATGTTTGAAGTTCCTTTTTATATACTAAAATGTTATGTACATATATTTAATATTTTTTGTTTGAAGATCCTAATTAGAAAATGTTATAAAATCTTATTTAGAAAACCCTAATTAGAAAATGTGATAGAACCATAGTTAGAAAATGTTAGAAAATGGTAGTTTAATAACTATATGTAAATGTTTATTTTTAAAATGTAGAATTTTTTTTATGTACACATGCATATTTTAGATCTTTAAATATCTAGATTTCTTTCTGATATGTTGAAATGTTATTTATATGTTCTAGATGTTTCTATTTTACATGTAAAACTATTATACATTTTATAGTTAGAGATGTTAACATATTATCTTAGGACCTCTTAAGTATGCATTCCAAAACCTTATAAGACACCTAGGGCCCCTTAAGACACCTACAACCTTTAGTAGGATATTTTATTCAACATTACATAAGGTTCTTTAAAACCTCGAGATTATGACATAAAACCATTTATGAAGCCTTAGTAGGACCTATTATTGACATAAAAGGACATAATACCCCTTACTTGATGATATATAATAACATAAGAATCATTATGACATAAAACACTTTAAGACTCCTTTCCAGGACCTGTTATGACATAATATCCATTATGACATAAAACAAGCTTTAAGAGCCCTTAGTAAAACCTCTTAAAGAACATAGGACCACTTAGACCCATTAATGTATCGTAGGATCCATTAATACATATAAGGACCCATTTTCGCACTCAAGAACCCTTAAGACATACTAGGATTCATTAATGTAACCTAGGATCCCTAAGGACTCCCAAGATCTGTTAATGTATCTTAGGACACCTATGTTAGAATTTAATCTTTCCTTGGTGTTTTATTATAAACCAAGGTATTTTATTTTGTAAGTAGGAGATTCCTTTAGAATCCCTACATGTTATTTTGTCCTCTTCTTCCATGTGTGAGGACTTTTTTTTATTTTTTTTATTTTCTTTTTCTTAGATTCCTCCTTAAGAGGAATTAGCACAAGTGGCACACACATTATGAATGTGGTTCACATGCACATGAGAGTTACATTCTACTCCTTTCCTCTCATCTCTTCTTAAGAGATGCTTCTCTTCTCTTTTCTCAAGGCATTCTCTAGCATCACATAGTTTTCTCATTCTCTCTTGAAGCATTGTATGAGCATTTTGCTCTCACTCTATTTTTCTCTCTCTCTCTCTCTTAGGCCTTTTTGGCCCATTCATAATAATATCACGGGGGTTTTTTTACGCTTTTCCCCCTTCAAAATATTGTCTCATTGTTGGTGAATGCTTCTAGTTTTGGTTATCTCATGGTATGATTTTCCTCACACTTTGCTCATTAGATTAAACTAGATCTCTTGCTCTTTCCTACAATTTCTTACATGGTATCAGAGCAGTTGTTTAATCTTTGTTTGAGTGTACAGGTGGAGGAACTGTCATTTTTTGAAGCACTCCATTTGGAGACGTTGAGAGAGTATTATTTGGTTTCTAACAACTTTGTGTTGCAGGTTGTCCTTCAAATATTTGGAAAAATTTAGTTGATTTGGTTGAGGAAATCATCCTCTTTATTCTTATTATTTTTTGTAATTTTTAGTTGGATAGAAAATTTATCTCCCTTTATTGTTCTTGTTTTTTTTTTTTTCTTAATTTCATTTCAATTTTTTTTTAATATTTAATATATATATTATAATACTTTTAAAAATTATAATAATAATAAATTCTTTTTTTAAAAAAATAATATATATATCATACTTTTAATAAAAATAATATATATATATATATTATTATACTTTTAATAATTTTATAAAATAATAATAAAATAAATAAAAAATTTAACCCTACCCACTTTTCCCTCCCTTGCGGTCTCCTTTCTTTTTTTAAACTTTAACCTAAACTACCCCTCCCCCTATCCCTAACCTCAACCACTGCACCCATTCCCCTTACCTTAGCAACATTTCCTAGTTACTATCCTTTACCTATCACTAACCTAACTACCCGCCCACCCCGAAACCCTAACTAAGTGCACATTTCTTGCGCTCAAAACCCTCTCACACTTAGCATTTTCCTTGCGCTTGCTGTTCTGTTCTCTCTCTCGCCCACCGCTTTGTCTTCCTCCCTTCACCTTGCGCAACCCCACACACAGCCGCTTCTTGTGTTTAATCCAAAAGCACATTTATAAATTAATTCATGCGCGTTCTTCACTGTTTTGTTGCTCGGTTTTAAGACCTTTCGGTCTGCAGTTTCCTCAGCACCTTTATTTTCGTGTTGCACGGATTCTCTGCACCACTCCCCGTGCTCGTACACAAAGACCCGTGCTCGTATGCAGAGACCAGGGCTCGTACGCTGACCCCTACGCAGGTACATTTTTTTTATTAATTTTTATATCATTTTATATATAGCTTTTATAGTTTTTTACATAGTTTTTATATAGTTTTTCATAAGTTTTATATAAATTTTTTGTATAGTTTGATAGTTAGGTTATTTAAAACAAAGGTTTTTATATATTAGCATTAGTTGTGTATAGTTTTTTGTTTTGTTTATATATAATTTTTTACAGTTTTGTATAAGTTTTGTATTAATTTTATCTAGTTTTATCCAATATTTTAGAATTTTATATTAATATAGTTTTTTATTAAGGTTTTTTCTCATTCTTTTTTTTGTAGATCTTTTGCATGTGTCATTTTTTGAGATTAGGATTTTTTAAGTTTTTTTCTAACTAGTTGTTTGCAGGATTTTTGTTCTAATCCTTTTTCTGTGCATGCAGGAATTTTTCTTCAGAATTTTTTATTCTAACACATTTTTGCAGGATTCTGTGTTAATTTATTTCTAACCTTTGCATGCAGGTTTTTGATCTCATACATGAGTTTTTCTTCTAACATTTGTTGTAGGTTTTTTTAACCTTCTTTGCATGCAGGTTATATTCTTCATCTAACAGTTTTTCTCACTTATTTTGCTTGCAGGGGTTTTCTTCACTTTCTAACTTTCTAACTTTTTTTTTGAAGGTTTTTTTGTTCTAATCCATTGCATGCAGATCTAACCTTTTTTTTGCAGGAGTTCTCTTTTTTAATTTTTTATCTTTCCATTTAATCAACTCACCTTAATAATCAGGTTCAATTTACCTCACTTTTTTTTGGTTAATTAATCTTAATCTATCAGATTCATTATCTTATATCATTTGCATGTTTGAACCATTTCATTTTCATTTAATCTGTTGGTCTAAATAAATCTGATCCATCTGTATTCTGTATTTAATCTTTACTAATCTCATTTGGGTTAATTAATCCATTTTAATCAATCAAACCTTGGATTAACTTGTATGCTTAATCACCCTAATCTGGTTTACTCAATCTTAATTCTGTATTAATCTATTTTTTGTTACTTCATTTTACTCTAAGTTATCTAATTTCTGTTTCTTAAGCCAATCTATTTTATTTAGTCACCCATCTCAGATTTTGCATGCAAGTACTTTGCATGTCAGAATCTGTCATCTAGGGTGCTCAGTCACTTCTATTTTTGTTTGGTTCACTCTCTTAGCAACCTTCAGTGTGTCTGTCTCTCTTTCTGCAATCATGTCGACTCTAATGCTGGAAATTAAATTAACTAGTTCAAATTATCATGCTTGGGCTGTTCATATGGCTTTTATTTTTCATTTTAGACACCTTTATGATATTGTTACTAATGTCACCCCCAAACCAGCCTCTACTGCCTCTCAAGCTGACCAGGATAACTGGAAAGCCAAAAATGAGGAAGCATTAGGGTTGATTGGTATATCTCTAAATCCTGAATTATATGTTTTAATTTCTAGTTGTGATGAAGCCCATGAGGCTTGGAATATTCTTAATAATACTTATGATAGTGCAGATGAAGCTAGAAAAATTCAACTTCAAGATCAATTAGAAGATCTTAGATATTCTGATTTTAATTCTATTGATGATTTTCTGTTAAAATTTGATTCTATCCGTTCCTTGCTTTCTGGTCTTAATGTTACTTTAACTGATGTTCGTATTATTCACATTATCATTAGAAAATGTTTACCACGTCAGTTCCAACAATTCATTACAAATATTTACTCTCAGTTAGCAATTCCGTCTTTAGCTAATCAACTTACTCATTCTATTTTTCAAACCATGTTAAGGCAAGAAGAAGCAAAATTAATTCAGTTTGGTATACTTAGAGTTAACGATTTGGCTTATGTTTCTAAAACTCAAAATAGACCTAATAATACTAATCACCACAATCAAACTAATCACCAATCTAACAACAATAATTATAGACAACAATCTAATAATTCTTACAACTCTAGGACTTCAAACCCTGTTCATAATAATCAATCTACTAACTTCACCAAAAGATCACATTGCACTTATTGTGGTAAGGATGGACATATAACTCAAAACTGTTTAAAAAAATAGAGGGATCAATCCTCTGCTCAGAATAATTCTGTTGAAAAATCTAATGGACCTCAAACTCGTCATGCTTTTACTGTTTCCTTTAATGCTGTTAAACCTCTAGAATGGATTATTGATAGTGGTGCATCTCAACATGTTACTTCTAATAAAGCTGTGTTTGATTTTATTGAACCTGATACATCTAACATTCCAATTCAATTAGCTAATCATGATAGTTGCAAAGTTGAAGGTATTGGAGATGTGTCTGTTCCAAATGGTAAATTGCATAATGTTCTTTATGTGCCTGAATTGAAAACTAATTTGATTTCTGTTCCTCAACTCTGTCAATAATATAAGATTGAATTTCATAAAACTGATTGTCATATTATTGACCCTAAGAATGATCATATTGTTGCAAATGCAAAGTTAGATCAAGATAATCTCTTTAAGTTTTATTCCTTTGCTTCATCTAGACATTCTTTGCATGCTAATATTGATTTTAACATATGGCATGAATGCTTAGGTCATTTAAATTCTGATTACATTACTTTAATGCAAAAGGAAAACATGGTTCTTGGCTTGCCTAAATTTTCTCCTACTAAGTTTATTTGCAATGGTTGTATGGGTGGAAAAATGCATAGAGAACCTTTTCCTCATGCTTCATCTTGGCGTGCTAATAATAAACTTGTTCTTATTCATAGTGATTTGCTTGGACCTATGGAACATACTTCAATTCAAGGCTCTAAGTATGCTTTAACTTTTGTTGATGATTTCTCACGTAGAACTTGGATTTATTTTTTGCATAGTAAAGATCAAGTGCTTGACACCTTTGCTGAATTTCATGTTTATGTGGAAAGACAAAGTGGTTGCAAAATTCAAATCCTTAGAACAGATAATGGTACTGAATATATTAATCATTCTTTTCATTCTTACTTAAAGTCATTTGGTATAAAACATGAACTTACTGTTCCTTATACACTAGAACAGAATGGTGTGGCAGAACGTAAGCATAGGACTATCGTTGAAATGGCTAGATGTCTTTTGCATGCTAAAAATATGGATTATAAATTTTGGGCTGAAGCTATGGCTTGTGCAACTTATCTTCTTAATAGAACTCCTACTAAAGCTTTAAAAAATAAAACACCTGAAGAAGCTTGGTCAGGTAGAAAACCAAACTTAGCTCATTTAAGGATTTTTGGTTCAATTGCTTATGTTCATACTCCAAAATAGAAAAGAAAAAAACTGGACCCTAAATCCACACCACATATATTTGTTGGCTATGATGAAAATATTAAAGGTTATAGAGTTTACAATCCTCAATCTAACAAAGTTCATGTTGCTAGAGATGTATGTATTGCTGAAAATGGTGTTCATGACTGTTCTCAAGTTCAAGATTCTGATTTTTATAAAGGTAAAATTGTTCTTATGGAGGACCAACCTCCTTCTCTAAACCCTACTCAAAATGAATCTGTTTCTGTTTCTCTAAATATTAAAAATGCAGACAATGACATTAATGAAACTGTTCTTTCAACTCCTCATGGTTCTAATATTACTCCTGATTGTCCTAGTAGTGAATCTGTTAATTCAAAACAACATCCTAAATGGTTCAAAAATTTGGTTAATGATACTGATGATTACATTACTAGAATGGGAGGACTTAAACCTAGAAGAATAAACTATTGCAATTATGCTTTGATGTCTAAAGTTATGAATTCTCAAGATCCTCAAACTTTTAATGAAGCTAAAACTCAACCACATTGGCAAAATGCTATGCAAGAAGAATATAACACTTTGATTGCTAATAACACTTGGGATCTTGTTCCCTTACCTCAAGGTAAAAATTTAGTTTCATGTAAATGGTTGTATAAAACTAAGGTTAATTCTGACAATGAAATAACTAAATATAAAGCTAGATTAGTTGCTAGAGGATTTTCTCAAGTTGAAGGTTTAGATTATACTGAAACTTTTGCTCCAGTAGCTAAAATGCCTACTATCAAAGTAATTCTTGCTTTAGCTGCTAAAATGCATTGGCCTATTCACCAAATGGATGTTAAAAGTTCTTTTCTTAATGGAGATTTGCATGAAGAAATTTACATGGCACAACCACTAGGATTTATTCAAACAGGTAATGAAAATCTTGTGTGCCAACTTAAGAAATCAATTTATGGCTTAAAACAATCTCCTAGGGAATGGTATTCTAAGATTAATGCTTTCTTTCTTTCTCAAGGTTATCAAAAAAGTCAAAATGATCCTAACCTTTATATTAAGCATTGTGATGGTGAAATTATCATTATTATCTTATATGTAGATTATCTTATTCTTACTTCTAGTTCCACACCTTTGATTTCAAAAATTAAGTTTCAGCTTAATCAAACATTTCACATGACTGATTTAGGAATTTTACATTATTTTTCAGGAATGCAATTTTGGCAAACTGAAAATGGTATTTATGTTTCTCAAACTAAATATGTTCAAGACTTACTACATAGATTTGATATGAATACTGCTAATGATGTTTCCATACCTTGTGATTTAGGCACTAAATTGGAAGTTGATACTATGACTCCTTATGTTGATGCTACTTATTATAGACAACTAGTAGGAAGTTTCATTTATTTAACTCTTACTACACCTGATATTTCTTTTAGTGTTGGATTAGTCTCTAGATTTATGTCCAAACCTCAACAAACTCATTTGAAAGCTGCAAAAAGAATCTTAAGGTACATCAAAGGTACTTCACAGTATGCTTTATATTTTGATAATACTGTTGATTTTAGACTTAAAGGTTATACTGATTCAGATCTAGGAGGAGATCCCAATGATGGGAAATCCACTAGTGGTTATTGTTTTCTTCTTGGTTCAGGTGCAATTTCATGGAAAAGTAAAAAGCAAAAATCTGTTTCTCTATGTTCTACTGAAGCAGAATATAAAGGTTGTACTACAGCAGTAAAAGAAGCTCTTTGGCTTAGAAGATTACTTGCAGATTTGGGTCTACCTCAAGAGGAACCTACACCTTTGTTTTGTGATAACCAAAGTGCAATAGCTCTAGCAAAGAATCCAGTTTACCATGCAAGATCCAAGCACATTGCTCTTCATCATCACTTCATTAAAGAACACATTCACAACCAGCAAGTCTCTCTTCTTTTCTGCCAAGGACAACATCAAGTTGCTGACATCCTCACAAAGCCTCTTCCAAGAGAGAAGTTTGAATTTCATTGTAAAAATATGGGTTTGATACCCTTTGATTGTAAACCCCCAAGTAAAGATTAAAGGGGGGTGTTAGAATTTAATCTTTCCTTGGTGTTTTATTATAAACCAAGGTATTTTATTATGTAAGTAGGAGATTCCTTTAGAATCCCTACATGTTATTTTGTCCTCTTCTTCCATGTGTGAGGACATTTTTTATTTTTTGTATTTTCTTTTTCTTAGATTCCTCCTTAAGAGGAATTAGCACAAGTGGCACACACATTATGAATGTGGTTCACATGCACATGGGAGTTACATTCTACTCCTTTCCTCTCATCTCTTCTTAAGAGATGCTTCTCTTCTCTTTTCTCAAGGCATTCTCTAGCATCACATAGTTTTCTCATTCTCTCTTGAAGCATTGTATGAGCATTTTGCTCTCACTCTATTTTTCTCTCTCTCTCTCTCTTAGGCCTTTTTGGCCCATTCATAATAATATCACGAGGGTTTTTTTACGCTTTTCCCCCTTCAAAATATTGTCTCATTGTTGGTGAATGCTTCTAGTTTTGGTTATCTCATGGTATGATTTTCCTCACACTTTGCTCATTAGATTAAACTAGATCTCTTGCTCTTTCCTACAATTTCTTACAACCTACGACCCCTTAAGACATTCTAGGATGCTTATGTATCTCTTATGACATGTTGAGACATCTAGGACCCCTTAGGAACCCCAAGACCCATTAATTTATCTTAGGATGTCCTAGGACACATTGATGTATCTTATGTTCCATTAATAAATACGAAGACCGATTTTCGCACCCAAGACCCCTTAAGAGATACTAGTATCCATTAATGTAGCCTAGGATCACTTAAGACCACTTATAATGCCTCTGACCCCTTAAGACATTCTAGGACCCCTATCCATCCCTTACGACATCTTAAGACACATAGGACCCCTTAACACACCCAAGACCCTTTAATGTATATTAGGATGTGTTACTATAAATGATAGTAATGTTGAAGATTGGTTATCTGATGGTGATGATGATGAAGACCGACCAAGATCAAAGGAATACAAGATAGTAGAAAAGGTTAGAATTATTATCTTGTCATTGATGTTAAGAAATTGATTTTTGGTTTATATTATATGTTTCAATATCATTCATTATATGATATAAGTTGAATGAGTTAAGGAGAAGGAGAGATGAGATGTTGTGAAGTTAAAGAAATTAAATGGGAAACTAATACAGATTGAACAATTATTATATTATATTGATATGATTGTTTTCTACCTAACATATGATTATGGTAAGTTCCAGTAAAGTATGGTAATGAAGATTTGTCAAGTCGATAAGAAAAAGAGTTTTGGATATAGAGCAGGAAATGTAGCTCAACAAAGGAAAAATAATCAAAGGCACCAAATAGAAAATAAATGTTTAGTCATTGAGTACGGTTAACTAAAATTCAGAATTATCTACTGAGTGAGGAAAAATAATTAAATACAAGGATTGGAATGACATTTAATGATTAGCTATGATGAGCTAGATGGTCATGATGATAAGGAAAGTTAGTTATAGAGATCTAGGGATGAGAAAATTCAAAGTAAAGATCTATGGCTTAGATCTAAATGATTAAAGAAAAAGGAACAAGTTTCAAGAAAGTTAAAGTTCCTAGGGAAAAGAAAATGTGTTACTGAGATCTAGATTCAAGGTATAATGAATTGAAAAGTTGCGATTGATAAAATTAAATAAAGGATGGATTTGTATGAACAAATGGTTGGAAAATTGAAGAAAGGAGGAGTCACTGAATGAAGCAGTTAAGAAGGAAAAGAGAGATTCAAAGTGGGAAAAGCAGGATCTGATGAAGTGTTGAATCTAGTGGAAAGTCAAGAATTGAAGTGAAGATAAAAGAGAACACAAAGGATCTAGTTATGCAAAGATAGTTTCAAGTTTACAGGTCAAATCATTTAATATTTCTTACTAGCATTTGTAATAGAGAAATCTCTTAATAAATTGGACTTAACAATCTTATTGTAAAATCCTTGAAAAAGGTAACATTCTAAAGAGTGTTCAAAGATCCTAAAAAATCTAAGGTAAATCCTAATAGGGTGAAGATCCTAACATATCTAAGGTAAATCCCTTGACTAGGTCACACCTAACAGTGTACATTGTAATCTTTAACTAGATTGGCTCTTAAAATGGCATACTTCAGAAGAGTATTTTCTTAGTGGGTGAAAATTCCCACAGTGGTTTATTCCCAAAGTTGGGTTTCCATGTTAAATACTAGTGTTACATGTGATGTATGATTTTTGTGAATGATTTACTGATTGTTAAAGTTTATTTATTATTGTTGGTAAATAGAAAAGTGTGTTGAACCAAGTTACCATCGAGTTAATCAGAGAAAATTTGTTTAGTTATTTTGAATCAGGGATTTCTCATTCACCCCCTTCCTCTCCATAATCAAACAATTGGTGTCAGAACTAAGTACTCTTAAGAGATAATTTTAAAAGACTTAAGTAAAAGATCTAAAGATTTATAGGAGAGAAGTACCTAAGCTAAATAAAGAAAGTTTCTCTACATGGAAAAGCTATAATGAAGGAGATCTCATATATGCAGAATAATTTTTGAGATAGGTAGAGATCAGTTATAGTGACCGAGCAAAGTAGTGAAGGATAGAACAGGGCTATATTTGATTGAGGAGATCAAACAAGTATTGGAAGGAGAAGATCTATTATCAGCATCATAGTGAAAACTAAATGATCAAGTACTGATATATTTTAGCAGGTGAATCAGGGTAAATCTCTTAACATAGTGGTCCTCACATGCCTATGTAAATCTCTTAACTGAGTGTTTACTTTGTTGTAAGTTTTAATTCCTTTAACCAAGGTAGATTGTATATGTCTGTAAGACCTTGACAGAGAAGACCCCTTATAGGGTACATCATCAGTTAATGATCAAATTTTGTAGCCCTAATAGGAAAAATTTAATACTATAGTAGTGAAGATTTTTGGGTGGCATCCACACCCCAGTTTTACCTTTCAATGGTTTCTAGGTAACCAAAATATTTTTGTTCTTGTTACATTTCATGGATGAAGTTAGATTGTTAGATCTATTCTAGTATTGAATTTCATGTTTATGATAAGAAATTGGATTTTATGTCAAAGTGGAATTAGTAGTGGATATTTGATTCATCCCCCCTGCCCCCCCCCCCCCCCCCGCTCTCAATATCTCACTTTCCCATATTACATTTTGAACAATTGGTATCAGAGTTAAGCATCCTAAATAAGTCTAATCACTTGTGAGTTAAGGTCATGGAGATGAAGGTCTATAAGTTGGGAAAGATCATAGAGAATGATAAGATTGATATTCATCTTTCACTACACTAGCTTGAAGCAACTGGAGGTGAATTGAAGAAATCCTTAAGCAGAAGGAAAGAGTTGGCAATCCAGCTAAATGACACATAATATCAAGAATAGGATACTAAAGGTCTATTTGATAATGGTAATTCTATTGAAAGTGATGAAGCTATAATAGATTTATTAGAAAGAAACAACATAGTAAATGAAGATATCAGAAATCTAAAGAGAGAATAGGAAATTCAATTAGTAAGACTATGTGAAGTAACTGAACAAAAAAAGAAAGTTGAAGAAGACAAGACAATGGCTAAAGAAGACAAAAGACAAATGTCTCTAAGACTTTATGAAAGGACATGTGACATGAAAAGGATGAAAAATAATCAATTGGACATAGTAAATAAACTATTATTTTCAAATCAAGAGTTGAGTAGGAAATATATGGAAATAAAAAATCCAAGATTAGAGAATAGTCAACTAAAGAATGAACTAAGATCTGAAAAGGAACTCAATGAAAGGATGAACAAACCAAATGAAGCCGTGAAATAATTTTAAGAACTATTGAGGTCACTGAGAAGGTCTAGTGATACTTTTGGAATTTGACATAATGAGAACCTATCATCCACTGAAGAAGGAGAATCATCAAAGACTGGAGAGAAGATGAATGTTGAGTCAAAGAGGAACAAACCTACATGCCATCATTGTGGAAAGCTAGGACACACAAAAAACATCTTCAGAAGCAAGAGTGGTAAGTCCAATCCTAAACCAAAGTTCAATGGAAATTGTTTTAATTGTAAGAAACATGGATATCAGGCACATGAATGTATGTCAAACGTCAATAATCCACCTACTACACCTAGATTTTAAGGACATTGCTTTAATTGTTAGAAATATGGTCATAGAGCACAAGAATGTAGATCCAAAGCTAAATGGACATCCAATAAGTATAATAAAACACCTAGGAAAGGTAACACATTTAATTGGGACTACAATACATGGTATAGTTTTCATTATTCTTGAAAATATGGTCATATTGGAGAAAACTATGTGAAGACACATTTTAGAGGTAAATCCAAGAGTTGGATGAGTGGATGTTTGTTCTATTACAAATGCCACAAGATTGGTCACATAAAAAGAGACTGTCAAGCACATGCACTGAGTAGTAAACAATCCAAAGGCAATGAGACTATTGAATAGATAAGGAACTAGATGAATAAGACATGGAAAAATAAAGAGGAAGAAAGTAGTAGTGAAGCCAGTGAACTTGAGGTCACCCAATCCAATGGATCAGGTGATCACACAACTTCAAACTAATAAAATAAGGTATGTGAAGAACTAAATTTTCTAGTTTAGTATTCTACATCAATTCCTTACATTTGATATGTTAAATTCCATATCTACATGAATTGAGATGCATCAGGACAAATTTGAGAAAGAATTCATATTGCACATTTGATGTCGAGCATCAATATTTAAGTATATAGTGATAAATTCACTCAGTCTATGTTGAGCTCCAGTGATAGCCGAGATGTGATATCTACTGAGCCAAAACTAAATGGCAATATTGATCATTTAGTGAAACCCTAATTTCACCATTTGGAGTCTATAAAGAAAATTATTACTGCTCATTTTCATTTTATCCAACAATTTGAGAATTTGCAAAGCAATTTTTAAGGAGATTAACAAGATTTATCTGTGCTAAGTAAAACTTGAGAAGATCTCTATAGCATGTCGTCAGTGAACATCATGAAGGATTATTGAATCAAGGTATTATAGAGTAACTTGAACTTTCAATTTTGAACCCTAAATTTAGAGATATGGCATCTACCTCATCTACAGTACCTAAGAAGAAAGGAAAGGAAGTTTTGAGTGTTCAACTTGTGAGGAATGATGCATGCAAACCATAAAAATTTCAAGCCATTCCAAAAAGTGCAGTGAAGGGAGATCTCACGGGTGCCTTGTCATCGATTCCACCTAAGGTTTTCATGATTAATGATGTGCGCTCATATTATATGTGTAAAATAGGAGAAATAAGAGATTATGAGTTATGGGAGGCATACAACAAGTTGTGTATCAACATAGTTTTGAAGGATGAATACTAGCAAATTGTTGAGAAAGGGTTAGTGCATGCCCTAGATTTCCCACAAAATTTCAAGGTTGATTGGATCAAGATTGTATTAAGTAGAATTCATGACTTGAAGATATGGCTGGAGAATGGGCTGGTCAAGATCACCAAGGATATGATTCATTGGGTCACCAGCTATCCTAGTCTAATTGGCAAGAAAAAAATAAGATGCCAGAGTAAAGAGATCATTCAAGAAAACAATCAAGAAGTGTGGAATAAGAGAGGAATGAAAATATCCACAATCAAACATTTGGAAATAGATTTTGCAGTGAGAGTGATTTGTCACTAATTCTATCAGTCAAGTAGGTTAGATAGTGTTCCATGTATTGCAGTTGATCAAACATGGAATATGGTGAAGAATGATCACACTTATGATCTTGTCGAGCTGTAGTTAACCCAGCTTGACAAGATCCTAACTTCAATTAGAAAGGCCAAAAACTCTATGTGTAAGTTTAGTTCTCTAATTACTTATTTATTCTTCTATGTTTAGAATAGTTTTCCTATAATTAGAGATGTTGTATGGAGTAAGGATCGACCAGTCATCCATCAGATAATTAAGTTTGATGAATAGTTAGGTTAAAACTTTGAGAGTGTTATGGATAGATAATTTTTAGAATTCAAAAATAAAATGAGAAACAGGAGTAGGATCCATGTATCCCTAGTAGAAAAGAACTATAATGACATATTATTTCTAGTGGATACCGACTATACTTATGCTTAGGTTGTTATACCAAGAGTAGCATGGCTAAGGCCTTATGAGGTTAATATAGATTAGACAACAACAACTATAACTGCATTACTAGCTGAGGAGATTGATAAGAAGGAACAACCTTTTGGAAACTATGAAGAAGCTAAGTCAAAAATAACTATGGGGTTAAAGTCTACAACCCTTGAGAGAAGGGGAAGAAAATAGTTAAGAACCTAGAGAAGATAATAGGAGAAGGTGAAGAGGAAAATGCACCTCTTGAACTAATATAAGGGCTAGGAGAAGATCAGTCTAGTGAGTCTAAAGGAAGTGATGAGGAGGACACTAAAATTCTAAAGAAGGGAAAGAAGGCATTAGTTGTCATGACTAGCAAAAGAAATGTTAGAAATAGGAAATACTGAGAGGGGGGGTGAATCAGTATTTCACAAACTTTTACTTTTGCCCACTTATGGATATAATAGATTACTTTAGTTCATACAAAGCATAAGAAACTAAATAGCATACATAGCAGTAAATGTAAAGAACTCATAACACATGATATGTTCTCGAGGAAACCCTGGCCAAGGGAAAACCCCGATGGGGATGGTACCCACAAAGATCCACTAATCAAAAGATATCCTGTTAAGGATGTTGACCCTGTTAGGAGCCAATTACAACCATATAGTGTATCAGTCTTGGTTAAGGGACTATAGGCCTTGTTAGAAGCCTCAACCCTATTAGGAGTTGTAGATACAAAACCTGATTACCAGATGAGCCCACTGCCCAAACAAGTAATACAAATGTTTATTGATTACAATATGGTACTACTTACAACTTCTCATCAACAACTTTCACTGCTATCACAATATACAACTATCGCAAGTTATTCTCAATAACTCTAGATCTTCTACATTCAATAGCTCTATGTCCAAAACCATGATAATTATAACAATATCCATTAAGAGGTTTGAATTGCTTACCTGTACAATCTCTTTTCATATGACCAATTGTATTACAAGCAAAACATCTACCTTTGAATTCTTTTTGCATACCTTTGGATGGTTCTTCTTGCTTTGGTGGTTCTTCTTGCTTAGGTGATTCTTCAGATTTGTTCTCATCTAACTTCTTTTCTTCACTGCTTTCACATACATTCAGATCTGGTTTCTTGCTTTCACTAGATGTGCTAAATCCAAGACCAATTTTTTCATAGAATGGTTTCCCATAAGATACTTGCTCATCAATCTTCTCACTATTTGAATATAGTCTCTCAAGTTGTTGTTTAGATTGAGTCAATTCACCTTTCACAATCTTGTTGTATTTCTCAAGTTCATCATACTGCAATTTGACTTTATCAAATTCAGATGTTACCTTGCCAAGTTTAGATTTTAGATCTTCATTCTCATTCTTTAAACTTTCATTCTCAGATCTCAGATTGTCATTTCCATCTTTCAAGCTAAGCTTCATATTTTCTATCTTCAATTCATGTTTAGGGATCACATTTTCTTTCTCTAAATCATCACAATCTTCAATAAGAATTTCATATTCCTTTCTAGATTTCAGATCTTCTATATTTCATTTCAATTTGTCAATAAGATTCTTTACATCATCATACCTTTTTTTCAAAGTGTTTCTTTCATCAGTAAGCATATCAATCTGCTCAAGAGCTTCTTCAAGATTCTTCTGTAACTAATCCATATCCATAGAAATCTTAGTCAAGCTGCTAGGATTTCCTTCAATGTTCCTTCTCGGATTAACTAAGCTCTAATACCAATTGTTAGAAATAGGAAATACTGAGAGGGGGGGGTGAATTAGTATTTCACAAACTTTTACTTTTTCCCACTTATGGATATAACAGATTACTTTAGTGCATACAAAGCATAAGAAACTAAATAGCATACATAGCAGTAAATGTAAAGAACTCATAACACATGATATGTTCTTGAGGAAACCCTGGCCAAGGGAAAACCCTGATGGGGATGGTACCCACAAAGATCCACTAATCAAAAGATATCCTATTAAGGATGTTGACCCTGTTAGGATCCAATTACAATCATATAGTGTATTAGTCCTGGTTAAGGGACTATAGGCCTTGTTAGAAGCCTCAACCTTGTTAGGAGTTGTAGATACAAAACCTGATTACCAGATGAGCCCACTACCCAAACAAGTAATACAAATTTTTATTGATTACAATATGGTATTGCTTACAACTTCGCATCAACAACTTTCGCTGCTATCACAATATACAACTATCGCAAGTTACATTTCAAGTATGTTTGGTCATTACAACTTCACAACTTTATACAAGGTACAAACATAATATCTTTCCCAAGCCAGCTTGCACATCATAATCCAAGAGTAAACATCTAAAATTTCAGCTCTTTATAATATTAAGTCATTATTTTGACAAGAAAAATAATCCCTTAATTCATTTACTAGTTCTGTCTTCAAAATTGTTATGTTGGCTATACATTGTCATCGGTAAAACCTTCATAACTTTGTCTGTACTAACCAAAACCTTTTGTGCACTAAGATGGGGTATCCTTAGACATCCTAGAGTCTATGTTCAATTGTGCAAACTCTAATCATGCTCTAGTGAATGTCACCAAAACAAACTATCTCGGGTGCTCTGTCAAAATCATTGTTCCATACTTAGACAATTTTAGTCTATGATCTTCCATACTTACTTTCCAGCTTATGTGATCTTCATAGGGAACATATGTTTCCATAATGACAACATCTATGTACATACATCAGCCAAATTTCCAACAAGAAAATTACAGAAATAGAAGCCTATGCCTCCTTCAAAACTTAGACTGAGAACAAGGGAAGCTTCTATTTTAACAACTTTTGAGCCCCGAAGAAAGACACCTAAAAAGAGAATAGAAGGGGAAGGTGTTGGAAAGTTTTCTATACTAAGGTATATGACTTAATATAGTGTTTTCATTATGGCAAAAAAGTCATATAGCAGTTTGGAGTCAGGACACCTTATATGAAGATCAGAAATCAGCTAAGTGTTGAAAATTGGACAATGTACAGAGTTCCTGCAGCTTAGAGCATCAGCACACGTGTGTACGGATGAATTATAGTATGCACCCTGGAAGTTAAGTTTATTAGACTATACTCATTATTATTCTATGAGCACATAAATAGATGTGCAAGGATGAGTAAGTTACAATCAGTTGAAAGTGCACAGCCAGTGTGTGCCAGCAGAGAACAGAGCATGGAGCCAACAGTTAGCATTTTGGTTTGCAATTATAATATAATGTTGTAAAGGCTATGCACCCATTGTATTTAGGTTTCCAACATTTTTATATGTATAATTTTAAGCATGGTTAAGCCAATTCATTTGGAAGTGTTGTTTGTAATTAGTTATAGGGCCGACCTAATTGTTTAGTTTGTATGAGCGTATAAATATAAGATGCACCCATTGTATTCAGTATGGAAGTTGGAAGAGAGATGTGTGAAGTAGAGTAGAAGTGTGAAAAGATACTATGAGATGTATTAAATCTTTTTAAGAGGTCAAAGCATTAGCGCATCAAAGGAACTAATCAAACAAGCAGTGTCATAGTGACAATTCACCTGCAAATATAGTGTGTATTTGAAATCAGAAGGTTGTACCCTTCACCATTTGAGCAATGAGCTCTAGGAAAGTGAGTCCACTCCCCTAACATGGTTCATTATAAAAGACTCCTAATATGGTATGACTCTTAACAGGTCTACTGTACCTAAAGCATTGTAAAGCTACTCCTAACAGGGTAAAAGATCTTCTAACAAGGATCACAAAACACTCGTGCAGAATATTAGTGGGTGTCAATTCCCATCGGGGTTTTTACCTATTTGGGTTTCCCCGTAACCATATTGGTGTCATGTGTTGATTTCATGTTTAATTCAGTACTTAAGCATTTAAATTTTAGTATAAATATTAAAGTGGAAAGGTAAAATATAGTGAACACTGATTCACCCCCCCCCCTCTCAGTGTTCCCATTCCTAACAATTCGTATCAGAGCTCTGGTCCTCAACACAAAATTTTAACCACTTGAGGAGATCATGGACAATAGAAATGAAACATTTGAAGAAAAACCTTGAAGCCACTCTTGAAGACCTAGACAAATCTGAAAGAGAAATTCAAGAACTAAAAGAGAAAGTCAGTGATGCTCAATTAGTTATCAAAAATCTAAGAAGGGATCTGAAATAATTCTCTAACAATGATCTAGGAGAAAAGGTTAAGAAGCTAAATGAAGATAATGCATCTATGAAAGAACTACTTAAAGAATTTGATGATAAGATGATAAAAAATCAAGAAGTCTACAATGAACAAGTCAAGGAGAACCTTCAACTCAATGAGGAATTAAGGGAAGCCAATTTGGAAATCTTGGATCTAAGAAATTGCAAAGAAAGATTAGAGTCTAAATTGAAAGAAGCAAAGAATCACATTGACCAATTGCACACCAGTTCTGATTTGATAGAATCTTAGTTGTATGCAAGAAGAGTCAAAGGAGACACCAGCTATATTGGATACAATGAAGCACAAAATTAGATTGATAATATTCGAGCAAGAAAGGAGACACAAAAAGACTCTACTGATACTGAGAAGACTGAAGATCAAACCAAAGACAGTGGTGGACCTCCTAAGAATGAGGGCAAGCCTATAGAACGCACTTATTTTTTATGTAACAAGCATAGACACATTGCAAGAAACTGTACTGAGGTAAGAACTTTTAATGGTTATTGTTATTCATGCAATAGATTTGGTCATAAAGCTATAAACTGCAAGACTAGTAAGAAGAACAGGATTCCAAAAGATCAGAGAAATCAGAATCAGATAAATGTAAGAAGTTCTCATAATGTTACATGTCAAATATGTAACTATAATGGTCACTCAGTGAAATAATGAAAAATGGTGACTCATGTCAATGCGTTGAGGAATATAAGACCTCCAGTCATTTGGCACTCTTGTAACAAGGCTGGACATATCTCAAAGTATTGTAGATCAAGGACGCAAGGTCAGGAAAGCCCCAAAAAGGCTGAAGAACTAGTATTGGATCCTGAAGGAGAAGTCAAGTTTGTGAAAGCCTCAGAGGATGCAAGCTTGATTTGGTTAGAAGGAAAGAAAGACAAAGCTGATGAGAATGTATTGGATGCATCTGTAGTGGATGCACCCTCTACATCTGCATGAATGGCCCTCAGGGTCATAAGGGGAGCTAATTTAGCTCAAGACCCCTGTGTGGCTAGTATACTCATCCCCAAAGTATGCACCTTTGGACTTAAGCTTTTGGAGTGTATTGGAACCTTCGTGCAAGAGCACACATGCTGATTGTTAGCAGAATTCAAGTTGGAAATTTTGAAGTGACAACTTGGTTTATGCGACTTGCATTAAAGGCAAAATTCTCACTTTAAGTACACAAAAAGTTGTTTGTTCACTCATTGCATTCAAATTCAGAATTATTGAAGAGCATATTGAGCCTTGGAAGTTGTTGTGAAGACTTGGAGATTGAACTATCAGTGTTTACAGTGCATTTGGTCAGTTGCAGAAACCCTAGTTCATTGCACCAATTTGAAAGTCATAAAATTATCTCAGAGATCAGTTGGAAAGCAATTATCAAGTAAGTCATGGCCACTCCCATTGTTTATGATGTCACTAAGAAGAAAAGATATGTTTTCAAGAGGAACCCATTTAAATCAACCCTAGATGATATAGAGGGAGCTTTCTCCCGCACGCCTATGGGCACCATGCATGTGGAAGACATTAGGGCTTACATTTACTATAAGAAGGAACCATTTGGGTTGGATAGGTTAAGGGTGCACATGGATACCATGCTGAAACTTGATAAAACCTTCATGGATGAATATGTCAAATGGAATGATCACCCTATTTTTGAGTATGCCACGGCATATGAATTCTATGAGATAGAATGGATAAAGATCTTATTAATCATAATTCATGATGATATGTTTTGGATTGGTGATGTGCTAGTAAGAATCATAGGTGACCTAATACATGAGATGATAGACCTATCTAGAATAGGTGTCATCCTTCATGTGGGAAAGGATATTAGGAAAATGATTGAGCAAGCATGTAAGTCAAGGAGCAATAGGCGCGGTATAACAATCGAGCCAATTGAGCAAGCATACATCAAATTGATGTCAATGATACTGGGATACAAGTTTCATCACACCAACAGCGTGAATAGTGTGTCTGTGGGCACTATTCTAGTAGTCATCATACTTGTGAAGGAAGATGGAGAGTTCAATTTGTGTGAGATCTTGCGTGCATAGTTGATTGATAACATCAAAGATATCAATCATGACAAGACAAATATATTCAGGTTTGGGTCCCTAATCATCTATATGTATCTTCATATAGTTGGAAGAGTTTCAGATTTCTACTTGGACAAGTCCATTCCAACCATGGCTTAGATATCCAACAAGCCATCCACAGAAAGTACATTGAGAGATTAGATCACATTGGAATTGAAGACCTTTAGAGCTAAGATGCAGATGAGATACAGGATTCCACAAAGCATTGTGGAAAATTATAAAGATTCAATTTGTTTTATGGTGGAGATAGACACTACATGTATGGAGGCTGTTGATCCAAGAACTAAGTGGATTCATCCACTTGAGTATGATGTAGAGGAACAAGTTCTTGAAGCATATGCGCAGGTATTGCGATCAACCCCAAAAGATCCTAATGAACCTAGATGGGGAACATATGAAGAAAAGACCAAAGAAGTTGATGCAAAACTTAACAGTGCAACAACTAAAAGAAAGGTTGCTAAGGTCACATCTGAGATCTTGAGAATACATGGTGTGTCTCAAGCAGACCTTGATAAAGAAAGGGATGAAAATATTTCCTTAGAGTTGAAAAGCACAATAGTAGAGGAAGAACAAGAAGATCCTAAGTTGAAGAAGATGAAAACTGAATCAGATGATAGTCAGAAAGGTAAAGAAGATAATACTCCTTCTACGCCCAAAGATACTATTGACCTTACCACTCCTTCGGAGTATAAGCCAATAGTCAAGAGGAAGAAAGAAGCTAGCACTAGTCATCCATCCTCACGAGTAACAAGGAGTAAGAAAAACATTCAAGCACCTCCCAAGGTAGGATTCATACCAATCCTTAAAGTTTTGAATGCAATAATTATTGACGAGGGAAGAATTGATCAAGTAGGGAAGTATTATGAAACATACAGTGAGATTGACAAATCAGAAATACATAGTATGATTGTCAAACATATGATAAAATTCAAGAAGACCATCCTTGAATTGAAGACTTCTATTCTAGATAAAGTATGGGATATTTTAGAATACCAAAAGAGACAAGAAAATGAAGAGGATCTAAGGATCAGAGAAAAGGTATTAGAAGATAGTCTGTCAGTATGTTCTAGTGAAGAAAAGGCACTGATATTAAGTTTAGTAAAGCCGCACTTAAGGACAAAGATGAGGACTCTACACATTATGAACAAAGACTATGAGCTAATAACAAAGGAAGTAGAGAAGGCCTTTGAGAAAGTGTTCTTAGAACAACACATGAAACCTCCTTTTGCTCCCATCACTCATGCACCTAGTGAGCAAGACAAAGCAGCAAAGATCTCTAATATACCAGTGATAGGTCCACAGGACTCAAAACCCATAGATGGAAGTCAATTAGAGGTACATAAGTTTGCACCCATGCTAGAATCACTCAAGGACAACACCATTGTCATTGACAATGTAGAGATAGCCATGGTGGCCACTGACATAGAATTGGATAAGTTTGAGGAAGCTTTTGTGAGCACACAAGAAGCTAAAATCTTATGTAGTAGATCACCTCCCACTCATCAAGAAGAAGTGCTCATTGAAGACATCTCTAATAAGAAAGAAGAAAAAGAGGAAAAAGAAAGTGAACTTAAGGATGAATCATCAAATAAATTAGTTAAGGTGAAACAAGAAGTGATGGATATCACTCCCATCACTCCCTCCTCAACATTGTTGTCAAGTTTGACACCTGACACAAGCAGTTTGGACTCCTAGAGAGAAGAGGACATGATTAAGTTCAGTGTCCTAACTATGTAGAAGGAAAAGAAGAAACAAGTAATGAGAAATCCTCTCCTTATGGAATTGGTGAATATTATAAACAATTTGTTTCCTGCGGACGAGAAAGTGTCCAAGGTACACTCTGTTGATGATGTAAGTACAATCATTGCTCAGTTCAAAAGCAATTTGTCTAGCCTAGAAGAATCTGCGTCCATAGTGGCAGAAGAGAAGTACTTAAAGAAGAGACTAAATGAACTGATGATAAATTTTTCACTAGATCTAAATTCACTCAAGTCTGGTCAAGCATCCTTAAAAGAATTTGTTGATCAAGGAAGAAAATTGATTGTAGGCTGCATGGATCAAGATAAGCTTATTAATGCCCATGTGAAGAAAATAAAAGAGGCAGAAGCTATGATTGAGCAGGTGAAGAATTTAGTGATAGACACATCCAATGATGTGAACATGTGCAACAATATCTACCAAGGTTAGATGGACAATATTGAGAAGGCAGAGAAAGAAATGGAAAAGATAAGATCTAGACAAACTCAGTGGAGGAATGCTCTTGCGCCCTCACTAGACATTCTCAATCAGAATATAAAGGAGATTGATGCCACCATGATTACCTATGATCAAGGCCTAAGCATAGATTTGGAGAAGATGGAGGAGAAGATATAGTATGATTTATGCACCCATCTCTAGATAGTTAATTCTCTGATCACCTTTTGGAAGAAGGAGATCCAGAACCTCAAGATAGCATATCCAAATGTTTTCCCTCAGTGAGTGTGTGTAGATATAGTTTTTTGATGCACCTTTGTCATTAATGTCAAAGGGGGAGTTGTGTATAGAACATGGAGTATAATATGTATAGGGAGATATAATATTATGTATAAAGAATGTATAGAAGACAAAAGTTTGTGTGTTAAGGGACAGTTAGAGACTTGGCCATATTCCTTTGTTGCCATCAATGAAAAATGGGGAGTGTTAGCCCATTTTCATGTCATAGCAAGAAATCCTCATAAAATGGTCTATCTCTGAAAAAATTTCATGGCTTCTGGTTGTTTCCTCTAGTCTCTACAATGTTTTTCATGCCTCTGGTTTGAAAACCTAAGTCAAATTTTCATATTTATAGCCGTTGCATAGCCAAAACCCTAATTTGCCCCAGCCCTGTTATATTTCCTCATTACCTTTTTGGGCCACTTAAGTGATCATACAAGCATTTGCACATTTCATTTCTCAGTCAGTCACTAATTTGCTAAGTCTTCTAGTGGCTAACATTAACATTCGGCAAATGAGCGAACTATATGTTTGCATAATCTCTAAATATTTGGTGGTTATGTCCTAACATTTAGTGACCTCACGAGCGGCTAGCATTTCCTTCAGTTGTTGAATCATGAGATGCTTGGCCCACATGTCAGATAGGCTGGAATAGGTGGATATGCTGTTAGATAGGTGCCAAGGTGGTGGCTTTTTATTGGTCAGGAGCAATGACTTTTAACATATCAGCGGGGCCCGATTTTAAGTACAGAAGATCTATGGTTGGCATAAGTTCTCATGGATTTTGTCAGAGCTATGCGATCTTACACCCACCATCTAATTATAAGGCTTGTACATGGTGGGTCCTTTGTCAGAGGTGACTAGGCAGTTTTAGTGAGTGATATGTTGACAGGTGGCACAAGCGGGCCCATGTGTGGGTCTTGTATAAAATTATTTGGCAGCTTCGATAGTTGGTATGTTAATGTTTAGTGGCTCTGATATTTTCTATTATGATCACTCATTCGCAAAGAAAAGTGGTGATCCTCTAAAAGATTTAGTGATTCAACGAACATATGTTCGTTGAATCTCTAAATAATCTAGCTGTGACATGAGATATTCGGCGAAGGGGCGATAACTTTCAGTCGCTAGTTCACAAAATGGTCACTGGGGTTAGTATATTTCCTTTGTTCGTTGATTCGCTGAATTAATGATGGGTTAAGGATTTCATTCCACAAAGAGGAAAGCTTTGTCACATGTTCACCAAGTGCTAACCCAGGGATGTATTAAGAGTTAAGTCATAAAGCCCGGGAAGGAACAGGCTCTGACGATCACGATATAAAGTTAGCCCAGATTTAAATATTGACCATTGATGTGATGTTGGTGCCATGGAAATAGCTGTTATTGTAGAAATTTAAATTTTAGAGGGTTTCCAGTGATAGAAAGGACTAAAATTGAATGCTTGGGTGGCTGGATTTGGTAGGAATGATTTCGTTGACTGCTACAATATGGTCCAGAGAGTTTGATGATTGACTGTAGAGGTCTGTGCCATGACAAAATGGGTATGCAGTTGCTCGAGGCTTGTTGCAGGTGGAGTGATTAGACTGATAAGTATGGTGTGTGCATGATTTTTGGTACATTTTCAGTGAATTATCATAAATGAAGATCATTTTTGGATCTGATCTCTTAAGGTTGCTTGGTTTTCCCCCAATGTAATAAATTCCTGATTGATCTTAGTTGGTCTGGTGGGTGAAACCCTAACCCTAGTCATTCGAAGCTTGTTGCATCCTAACTTTTGGGATTCCAAGATGACTAGGGGTATATATGGTATCTTTTTTGTTTTTTGAAGGGTTCCAAGATTTTTGGTCTTCCAATCTTTTAGTCCCTGGTTCCAATTTTTGGTAATCTAAGGGGTTCTATTCTCTAGTTCCATTATCTTGATGGTTGAATGTTGAAAATCCAAGCTGTATAGAGCAGATTACTCATCCTAAGTCTTTGAGTGAAGAGTTTTCCTTGTATGTATTGATACACTTTCATGAAATACAATACAATTTCTATCCTAGTTTTGTTTGTTAGGAATGAATGCTTGATGATTGGTAGTCATTCTGTAGTAGTGGTTGTTGCATTCATGACTATGATTGTCATTGATGTCAACACAGTGATATTCTGGAGTTTAGCAGAGTAGCAGGCACAGTTTTGTTTTGCACACATGGGAAATTGCATTTGGGATTATGCATAGTTCATAGTATGTTTTTGGGTGTGCTATTAACCTATGGTTAAGAGCACAAAAATAAATTCATTCATTCATGAAAGTTATAAGCATTTTGGTGGAAGCAGTATTCTGGCAGTGTTCCTAAGTAGCGATTTTTGGTAATCAGAGGATCTCTCCTAATCGGGATGGAATCTGATTCTACATAGTTAGAGGGAAGTTTGAGACACATTGGTAGTGACATGGTTCATTGCACAAACTTTGAGGTGACATGAGTGAAGAGTTATTACATTTGGAAGCTGATAATTTTTTGGTGTAGCGTGTTGAAATTATTATTTTGTATTTGCATGTCGACTCATTTGTAATTATTTGAGTGTGGTATAAAGGAAGGAATGTTTTATTTGTTATGATGTGGGATTATGAGATTGTAATAGTTGTGATACAAAATTGTGAAAGTTGTGATGCAGATGTATGCATGAAGTGAAGAAGAGAGCTAATTCAGTTGTGAAGGAAGATTTGCGAAGTACAGAGATCTGGATTTGTGATCTTGTGTAGCAGAGAGTGTGGTTTTGGCACAGTGTGAAGGAGGTAACTTATTTCATATTATTCTGGTGAATAATCCTAAGATCTGTTGGACAGTAAGTTCAAAGATCTTGCCTTGAAGCTATTTGGGCAATGGGTCCTTCAGTCTTCCATAACTCTTAATCGGGTTAGAATCTTTTAACGGGGATTCAAAATCTCCTAACAGGGATTCATATGTACTGAATATATTTCATAAGACTCCTAACAGGGTCCATCCTCTCACAAGGAACTTTCATATTAGTGCATCATTTTGTGGGCATCATTCCCACCGGGGTTTACTCTCTGATCAAGAGGTTCCCTAGTCAACATATCTTGTGTTATTGTGTCATTGTGTATGATTATCTTTCTATGGTTGGTTATTGTATTGATTATATGGTTTAATACTACTGAAGTTGATAAATGGTTTAATTATTAGATAACTGATTCAACCTCCCCCTCTCAGTTATCTTGGAGATCTTTACTTTCTAACATTGTTACTATCTCTTAGCTTTGTGTTCTCTTCTTGTATGTTTCACTTGTAAGGCATTTTAAACATACTAGTTTCAAGGCAGCTATCTAATTGTTTGTGAGTTTCTTTCAAGGAAAGGATTAAATCCTCATATGTAATTTTAGGGAATGAACACATCTGTTGAGATTTTGTTGATAGCACACTAAGATTGATAGGATAGTTTGTAAGGCATTCTATCTAAATTGTATGTAGTTTGTAAGGCATACTACTATATTTCCTTGAAATCCCTCTATTGATTTATGTTAGACTCTTCTGCCCAATGGATTAGGCACTAGTCTGATCTCTGTTATACAATTACCTTTCAGTCATCAAGCACAAAATTTATCATTACCAGTACATTTTCATTTTATTTTCATGCACCAAAGAGATAATATTGTCCCTAATGTTTTACAGTCCATAATTGTTGATTCCTTGAAGAGTGAATCAGAGGTTAGCCTTCCTTGAGTTCTACTTATAAAAAGAAGAAGGATTCATCACCCTTATGCCATTGTTCATGTTGTTACACTAGAAGTTTTGTTAGTCACATTCTGTGATAGGTTGTTCTCAGCTATTTTTAGAATCACCTTCCATATAAGTATATTTGAGAAACTCAATAGCATGACAATGAAGACATAATCCACTAATCCATAGCTTACTTGAAATATAGTAACCTATTTATAGGCAACACTCGCCTGAGCCCTATGGAGCTCAAAGCAAAAGGAGGATCTTATCCAATCCTCATAAATTAGGTTTTTCTTGCAAACTTGGAGACCTTCTTAACTGAGAATCTAGCCCATACCCTTGCCAAGTTTGACCCCACAAGAAAAATGCCTAATAGACTGGTGACTCTGTTGGGGAATCTATAAAAATATTTTGCTAAGTTATAGGGTTTAGTTGAGCCAGGGCTCCTATCCTATACAAACCAGCTGGTTACCATTAGTATTTACATTTTAGACAAAATTCCCAAATATTTGGGTGGCGACTCAAATAATCTCTGCAGCAGTACTGGTTAGAAAATCATTCACAAGATGAGTTACAGAGGTACTAGATCTCAGAGAAATAAGCTTCCTGAGGACAGATTGGAAGGTCTTCCAAGTACTTCTAGGCCCAGTCAGACAAGGAGAGGAAGAAAAAATAGGAGTATGTTTCATGCTCAGAAACATAAAGAGGATACAAGACAAGAGAAACAAATCTAGCCTATTCAGATGAATCAAGAAGGAAATACCTCAGAATATGAGGAGGCTATTGATTTGGGTTTGAACCAATATGAAGATGAGGTTCAAGTAGGAGATGTTGAATCTAAGACTACTCTCCTGGAATTAGAAGAAATTTTTGAAGAAGTCTATGAGTTGGAAAGGAGAGTCCAAGAACAAATCCATTTAAGACAGAAAAGAGAAAAGGAAAAGGAGGAAAAGATTAGACATGATATGATTAGAGAAGAGCAATTGAAGAAAAAAATTTTGGATCTTGAGACCATGAATCAAGTTCCTGTGATAGAAAAAGTAGAAGATCAGCCTATTGTCTAGCAAACTTATGAAGTAAGAAATCCTAGGGACAAAGTTAAAAAAAAGGCTATAAGGGTTTCAATAAATGAACCAAATCCTACAAAGAAGTCCTTAGATCAAGCAACAAGATTAGAGGCTGACTTGGAAGAAGCAAAAAGAAAACAAGAATTGTTGGCAAAAGAGTTAGAAAAGGTAGAGCTAGAAGCCACTGCTACTGAGATGAAAAGAAAGATTGATTTCGTTAAGCAATCTTCTAGACCTACCAATACCCTTTCCACTTCTCAAGCACAAGGAGAAAATGTGTCGTATACTGCTACAACTTCAGGTATGCCTAAAACTTCTACTGTTTCTAATATTCAAACATCCACATTTTTAGGTGGTGGTCCATCTCAAGTAGGACCCATTCATGAGAGGCATAAACAATTGGTGTTTGTGGGAATTCCTGATTACCCAAATCCAATCCTTGATGAAATTAGGAAGAAGCTCCCAAAATTCACATGAAGCAATGTAGTTACTTGTGAAGAACATTTGAAAATTTTCATTGATGTAGTAGATGACTACAATATTGAGCCTAATGATGTAATTATGAAGCTTTTTGTCCAGTCTCTGACTGAAGATGCTAGAGATTGGTTCAGAAATCTACCTCATGCTAGCATATGTTCATGGGATCAGTTTAGGCATTTCTTCAAGGAGCAGTATGGTGATAAGACTAATGAAGGCTTCATGATTAATGAGTTCAACAACATCAAGAAAAATTCAAATGAGGGAGTTGTTGAGTTCAATGTCAGATTTCAGAAAGCCATGCATAAATTGTTGCAAGTCATCAGATTAGATGACAAGATTTTTTTGGTCACCTACCTGAATGCTTTTGATTCAAAAATGGGATATTTGTTCAGAGATAAGAACCCTAGAAATCTTGCAGAAGCTTACAAGTTGGCTATCAATATAGAAAGAAATAGAAGGATATCAGGGAAGTTGGGAAGCAGAGAGGATTGTCAGCCTTCAATCCCAAATAGAAAGGAGCTAGGGAAGCCTGATACAAGACCAAAAGATGATGATAGCTTGAAGAAAATCTTGAAATCAATAAAAGACTTAAAGCCTAGTGAGGCAAGAAATAGTAGAGTGCAAGAAAGTGACAGGCCATCTTTCAATAACTTTAATAAGTTACCAAGAATGTAGAACTATCCCTATAATACTCAGTGGAAGGATGGAAAGCCAGTGCTCCCTGAAAGAAAGGATAAACCAAATGATTAGACCCCTGACCCCTTGCATAGAAATATAGTAAATATGAATGATGATGTTCCCTAATGTATTGTTTGCCAATCACCTCATGATCCCTATTATTGTGCAATTTCTCAAAGTGTTTCTGCAGATGAAGATCAAGATGACAATCAGGAGTCTTATGATGATCAAGGATGTGGTATGATTTCTTCATACATACATGATGGATTAGACTTAGTAGAGGAAGATGAGGGTCAAAATGTTGGTAATTTCCAAGTCAGAAATGAGGTTTACCATCAGCAAGTGTTTTCTGATGAAGAAGACAGTCACCTTGATGTAGTTCAGTGCAACACTCTAAGAAGTGATGAATCAGTAATGTTGAGAAGACCTTCTGATGAAGAAATTGCACAAATCATAGTAGGCCTGCTGGAATTTTCATTAAGAAAATAGAAAAGGATGAAAAACAAGCCCAAGATAAGCAAAAGGTTGCAGAAATTGCTGACAAAACCAAAGTGAAGAAAAGTGTTACCTTTAGTAAGCCAATAGTTGCTTACAAGGTAAAAACCAAGCCTCTTGTAGATACTGTACCTTCTTCGCAAAGGGAAGTAAAGAGTCAGAGCAAAGATAGTCCTAATCTGGTTACATATGAAGAAAATGAGGAGGTTACTATCATTAGGCAAGATGTGGTTGACCCCAAGTATGTTCCCATTGACATGAGAAAATTGTTGTCACAAATCACTATCAAGGTCCCCTTATTAGAAATGATGAGGATAGAAGAGCATAAAGTTAAGGCTTTGAGTTGGGTGAAAGGAGCTTTTTCTTCTGATGCCCAAAGTTCCACCAAGGATAGTGAAATGGCTGCAGCAACAAGTGATTCAATTGAGAACCAGTGTGGGGAGATCATCTCTAAGATCCCTCAGATTTATTTGGATACTAATGCTACAAATACTATGATAGGAACTATTGATCCTTCCTTTCTATCCCTAATAGTAAATGGGAAGTTGTTAAGAAATTGTATGATTGATTTAGGAGCCTCTAATACTGTTATGCCTACAGAAATAATGAGATCCTTGGGTCTAAAAGTTGAAACACCTCATGGTAGATGTTAGGCTATGGATTCAAGAGAGGTCCCTGTTATTGGTACTATAAAAGCACTTCCTTACAGGTTGACAACTTTCCCTGACAGGTTGCTAACAATGAGTGTTCTGGTGGTTGATATCCCTCCTCATTATGGGATGTTATTATCAAGGAAATGGAGTGCTTCAATGGGAGGTAGTATTCAGTGTGATTTGTCCTTTGCAACTTTCAATATTGATGGTGACAATGTGAAAGTATCCAGAGAAGGTAGAACTCCACATATGATTGAAATAAGTGATGATCATTTGAATTGTTGTGTGGATGTTGACATGGAGAATTTCAAATTAAAAGAGATTGTCCCACAAATGGAAGAGATAGATCCATTGGTTGCAGAACTAAAAAAATAGCAAGATGGACTATGGCAGATGTATTTTGATGGAGCATGCTCAAAAGAAGGCTCAGGAGCTGGAGTCCTATTCATATCTCCATCAGGTACCACTTTTAAGTATTCATTCTCATTGACTTTTCAATGCACAAACAATACTGCTAAATATGAAGCATTGTCTTTGGGATTGAATATTGCTGTCAGACATGGGACAAAATGTTTAAAGCTTTTTGGTGATTCTAAGCTTGTGGTGGCACAAGTTTGATCTAAATATTCTATTAAAAATGATAGACTGAAATTGTATAAGCATGTAATATGGGATCAGATTAAAATGTTTGATGCTTTCAATATTTGTTGGGTAGAAAGATCTAGAAACATCATGGCAGATTTTTTAGCAAATGTTGCTTTAAAAGGAAATGATTCAACTTTGTTTGGGGTGTCAATTCTTGAAGTAAAAGGTAGGCCAGTTATTCCAGACAACATTTACAATTGGTAGGTCTTTGAGGATGATCACGACATCCAGAGATTTATTCAATGTCTTGACATATATGAGGATCAACCTATAGACTGCAACACATTGGTTGAGGAAGCTGAAGGTAAGGACATGGTCATGGGCAATGAGGTGATCCAATCGAGTTCAAATAATATCCCTAGGGGCTTAACTAAGTTGAAAGCATTGTATAGTAGCCAAAATGATCATGTGTCAAAAATAAGTAATGCTAATATGGAAGATCTGGAGGAAGTGAATTTGGGATCACATAATGCACCTCAGGTGGTCTATATTGGAAAAGGATGAGCCCCTTAATTGAGAGATAATTTGATAAAGTTGTTGAGGAAGTACAAGCATGTATTTGCATGGTCCTATGATGATCTAAAAGCCTACAAAGAGGACCTTTTCCAACATGAGATCCCATTAAAGCAAGATGTCAAACCATTCAAACAAAAGCAAAGACCCATTAACCCATTATTAGCTCCTAAGATGCAGTAGGAGCTAGTCAAGTTGAGAGATGCAGGAATAATTCAACCTATAAGGCATTCAACTTGGGTGTCTAATTTAGTCCCAGTCAAAAAGAAGAATGGTGACATTAGGTTGTGTGTGGACTTTAGAAATCTGAATGTTGCATCATTGAAGGACAACTATTCACTACCCAATACGGAGGCAATGTTGCATAAAGTCACTAGATGTGAGTTATTGTCCATGATGGATGGTTTCTCTAGATATAACTAGGTATTGGTGAAAGAATCTGATCAATTCAAAACAGCATTCACCACACCTTGGGGAACCTATGTTTATGTTAGAATGTCATTTGGTCTCAGAAATGCTGGAGCAACTTTTCAAAGAACCATGGATGTTGCTTTCAAAGAATATATAGACTTGTTAATGGTTGTGTACCAGGATGATTTGACTACTTATTCTAAATGGGTTGTTGACCATTGCTCACATCTAGAAATGATTTTTGTCAAAGCTCTAGAATATGGTGTGTCTCTGAATCCTAAAAAGTGTAACTTTTTAGTCAAGGAGGGAAAATTGTTGGGACACATTGTATCAAAATAAGGAATTAGAATTGATCCAAAGAGAGTGGAAGCCATCAAGAAAGTCTCCGCACCTAAAAATCTCAAAGGGGTGCAGTCCTTTTTAGGGAAGATCAATTTTGTTAGGAGATTCATTGCAAATTTTGCTAAAATTGTCAAGCCCATAGTGAAGTTACTGAAAAAGGATGTGAAATTCCAATGGACTGCAGAGGCTCAAGGTGAATTTGATAAAATTAAAGAGGTGGTCCAGCAAGCACCTGTGGTCAAGTCTCCTGATTATACCGAGCCTTTTTCATTGTTCTCTTTTGCATCATTTCACACTGTTGCTACTATTTTATTACAAAAGGACAATGAGGGTTTTGAACATCCAATTGCATTTTTTAGTAAATCCTTGCAAGCTACTGAATTAAATTATGAGATGATGGAGAAGCAGGCATATGCATTGGTGAAAGCAGTAAAGTCTTTCAGACCTTATCTGGTTTGTGCAAAGGTTATTGTGTATGTCCCACATGCAGTAGTAAAGGATGTCCTTACTCAATCTGAAGTTACTGGTAAGAGATGCAAGTGGATCACTAGAATTCAAAAATTCAATTTGGAAATCCATAACACTAAGCTTGTGAGAGGACAGGGCCTAGAAAAATTGATGACTGAAGAAAATATGGATCTAGTCCAAGTTAATAATGAAGGAACTCTAGGTATGACAATTACGAGTATTGAGTTGCAACCATATTATAGTGATATTGTATATTTCATAAAGAATGCTAGATGCCCAGACTATATGATAGATAACCAAATGAGATCCTTAAAATTGCAAGCTCAGAAATATACATTGATACAAGGGCACTTGTACTAGGAAAATAGACATAAAGTCTTATTGTTTTGTCTTGATAGATATCAGGTAGAGAAGGTTTTAAATGAAATGCATGCTGGTGTTTGTGGAGGTCACTATTTAGCAAAGACAACTGCCCATAAGATTCTAAGGGTTGGCTACTTTTGGCCTACAATGTTTAAAGATTCATTCCAGTTTGTCAAGAAGTGTGAAGCTTGTCAAAAATTTGATTCAAAATTAAAATACTCAGGAGCACTGTTGTTAAACCCAATAGCTATTGAAGCACCATTTTCCATGTGGGGCATGGATTTCATAGGTGAGTTTTCTGAGAAATCTAGTGGAGGACACAGTTATATACTTGTTGCAACTGATTATTTCACTAAGTGGATAGAGGCCATTCCTACAAAAAGGGCAACAAGTAAAGTGGTGATTGATTTCTTGTTTGACAATATTTTGACCAGATTTGGTGTCCCTATGAAGTTGATCACAGATAATGCAATGTGTTTCAGATCAGATAAGTTTAAGGGGTTTTGCAAAGATAATGGAATCATGACTTCCTATTCATCTCCTTATCATCCTCAAGCAAATGGACAAGCTAAGTCTAGCAACAAAAGTATCCTAACAATCTTGAAGAAAACACTTGAGAAAAATAAGAGAGCTTGGCATTCAAAGTTGAAGTTAGCCTTGTGGGTAGATAGGATAATAGTGAAGAAGGCCACTAGGGAGTCTCCCTTTGAGCTTGTATATGGTTTGCAGTCAAGGTTACCTATAAAAAATTTGATTCCAATTTATCGGTTTATTCAAGATGAGGGATTGGATGTCCCAGAACAAATGAAAGATAGAATTATGCATCTGACTGAGTTAGATGAACAGAGAAGAGAAAGTCAAAAGAGCAATAATAGGTTGCAACAAAAGATGAAGTACTTGTTTGACAAAAGAGCAACTACCAAAAAATTTAAAGCTGATGATTTGGTACTTCAATGGAATGTGAGAGCAGAAGATAAAGGGAAGCATAAAAAATTTGAATCATTATGGCTTGGTCCTTTTGTGATTCATGACAGTTTTGGGAAAGATTCCTACTTGTTGAAGAACATGAATGATGAAGTTTTTGAGTTGCCAGTGCATGGGCAATTCTTAAAGCCCTTCTTCAACTAAGTTTTTGATTCTCATGCATATGTAAATATTTTGTACATTCTGTATAGGTTTGTTTCCTTTCAGGTTGTGTGTTTCTTTCCCTATTTTAGGTTAGTGCGGTTTTTGGTTTGCATCCCAGAGGTCTGTGGTTCTTGTTTAAACTCACGTTTCAACATCCTTAGATAGAGCCAATGTTAGCCCATTTTCATGTCATAGCAAGAAATCCTCAGAAAATGGTCTATCTTTGAAAAAATTTCACGGCTTCTGGTTGTTTCCTCTGGTCTCTACAATGTTTTTCATGCCTCTGGTTTGAAAACCTAAATCAAATTTTCATATTTATAGTCGTTCCATAGTCAAAACCCTAATTTTCCCTGGCCTTTTTATATTTCCTCATTACCTTTTTGGGCCACTTAAGTGATCATATAAGCATGTGCGCATTTCATTTCTCAGTCAGTCACTAATTCACTAAGTCTTCCGGTGGTTAACATTAACATTCGGTGAATGAGAGAACTATATGTTTGCATAATCTCTAAATTTCTGGTGGTTATGTCCTAACATTTAGTGATCTCACGAGTGGCTAGCATTTCCTTCAATCACTGAATTGTGAGATGTTTGGCCCACATGTCAGACGGGTTGGAATGGGTGGATGCACTATCAGATAGGTGCCGAGGTGGTGGCTTTTTATTGGTCAGGAGCAATTAATTGTAACATATCAGCGGGGCCCAGTTTTAAGTGTAGAAGATCTACAGTTGGTGTAAGTTCTCATGGGTTTTGTTAGAGCTATGCGATCTTACACCCGCCATCTGATTATAAGGCTTGTACATGGTGGGTCCTTTGTCAGAGGTGACCAGGCAGTTTCAGCGAGTGATATGTTGACAGGTGGCACAAGCGGGCCCATGTGTGGGTCTTGTATAAAATTATTTGGCAGCTTCGACAGTTGGTATGTTAATGTTTAGCGGCTCTAATATTTTCTATTGTGATCACTCATTCGTGAAGGAAAGTGGTGACACTCTAAAAGATTTAGTGATTCAGCGAACATGTGTTCGCTAAATCTCTAAATAATCTAGTGGTGACATGAGATATTCGGCGAATGGGTGATAACTTTCAGTCGCTAGTTCACAAAATGGTCACTAGGGTTAGTATATTTCCTTTGTTCTCTAAATCGCTGAGTTAATGATGGGTTATGGATTTCATTCTATGAATAGGAAAGCTTTGTCGCATGTTCACCAAGTGCTAACCTAGGGGCCTATTAAAAGTTAAGTCATAAAGCCCAGGAAGGAACAGGATCTGACGGTCACAATATAAAGTTATCCCAAATTAAAATATTCACCACCGATGTGCTGCTAGCGCCATGGAAATAGCCGTTGTTGCAGAAGTTTAAATTTTAGAGGGTTTCTAGCGACAGAAAGGACTAAAATTGAATGCTTGGGCAGCTGGATTTGGTAGGAATGATTTCATCGACTACTGCAATATGGTCTAGAGAGTTTGATGATTGACTGCAAAGGTCTATGCCGTGACAAAATGGGTATGCAGTTTCTCAAGGCTTGTTGCAGGTGGAGTGATCATACTAATAATTATGGTGTATGCATGATTTTCGGTACATTTTCAGTGAATTATCATAAATGAAGATCATTTTTGGATCTGATCTCTTAAGGTTGTTTGGTTTTCCCCCAATGTAATAAATTCCTAATTGATCTTAGTTGGTCTGGTGGGTGAAACCCTAAACCTAGTCATCTGAAGCTTGTTTCATCCTAACTTTTGGGATTCCAAGATGACTAGGGGTATATATGGTAGCTTTTTTGTTTTTTGAAGGGTTCCAAGATTTTTGGGGTTCCAAGATTTTTGGTCTTCCAATCTTTTGGTCCCTAGTTCCATTTTTTGGTAATCTAAGGGGTTCTATTCTCTGGTTCCATTATCTTGACGGTTGAATGTTGAAAATCCAAGCTGTGCAGAGTAGATTACTCATCCTGAGTCTTTGAGTGAAGATTTTTCCTTGTATGTATTGATACACTTTCATGAAATACAATACAATTTCTATCCTGGTTCTGTTACTGTCTCTTAGCTTTGTGTTCTATTCTTGTATGTTTCACTTGTAAGGCATTTTAAACATACTAGTTGCAAGGCAGCTATCTAATTGTTTGTGAGTTTCTTTCAAGGAAAGGATTAAATCCTCATATGCAATTTCAGGGAATGAACACATCTATTGAGATTTTGATGATAGCACACTAAGATTGATAGGATATTTTGTAATGCATTCTATCTAAATTGTATGTAGTTTGTAAGGCATACTACTATATTTCCTTGAAATCCCTCTATTGATTTATGTTAGACTCTTCTGCCCAATGGATTAGGCACTAGTCTGATCTCTGTTATACAATTACCTTTTAGTCATCAAGCACAAAATTTATCATTACCAGTACATTTTCATTTTATTTTCATGCACCAAAGAGATAAGACTGTCCCTGATGTTTTACAGTCCATAATTGTTGATTCCTTGAAGAGTGAATCAGAGGTTAGCCTTCCTTGAGTTCTACTCATAAAAAGAAGAAGGATTCATCACCCTTATGCCATTGTTCATGTTGTTACACTAGAAGTTTCATTAGTCACATTCTATGACAGGTTATTCTCAACTATTTTTAGAATCACCTTCCATATAAGTATATTTGAGAAACTCAATAGCATGACAATGAAGACCTAATCCACTTATCCATAGCTTACTTGAAATATAGTAACCTATTTATAGGCAAAACCCACCTGAGTCCTATGGAGCTCAAAGCAGAAGGAGGATCTTATCCAATCCTCATCAATTGGGCTTTTCTTGCAAACTTGGAGACCTTCTGAACTGAGAATCTAGCCCATACCCTTGCCAAGTTTGACCCCACAAGAAAAATCCCTAACAAGGAGATTGTTGGCGAGTTGTCTATACTAAGGTTTATGACTTAATATAGTGTTTTCATTATGGAAAAAAAGTCATATAGTAGTTTGGAGTTAGCGCACCTGATATAAAGATCAGAAATCAGCTAAGTGTTGAAGACTAGACAGTGTATAGAGTTCCTACAGCTCAGAGCATCAGCGCACATGTGTACAAATTAATTATGGTATGCACCTTGGAAGTTAAGTTTGTTATACTATACTCATGGTTTTTTAATGAGCGCATAAATAGGTGTGCAAGGATGATTAAGTTATAGTCAGTTGAAATTGCATAGCCAGTGTGTGCCAGCAAAGAACAGAGCATGGAGCTGACAGTTAGCATTTTGGTTTGTGATTATAATATAATGTTGTAAAGGCTATGCATCCATTGTATTTAGGTTTCTAACATGTTTATATGTATAATTGTAAGCATGCTTAAGCTAATTCATTTGGAAGCATTGTTTGTAATTAGTTAAAGGGCCAACCTAATTGTTTAGTTTGTATGAGCGTATAAATATAAGATGTGCCCATTGTATTTAGTATGGAAGTTGGAAGAGAGATGTGTGAAGTAGAGAAGAAGTGTGCAAAGATACTATGAGATGTATTAAAGTTTTGTAAGAGGTCAAAGCATCAATGCATCAAAGGAACTGATCAGACAAGCAGTGTCACAGTGACAGTTCACCTACAGATATAGTGTGTATCTAAAATCAAAAGGTTGTAGCATTCACCATTTGAGCAGTGAGCTCTAGGACAGTGAGTCCACTCCCCTAACAGGGATCATTATAAAAGATTCCTAATAGGGTCTGACCCTTAACAAGGTCTACTCTACTTAAAGCATTGTAAAGCTACTCCTAATAGGGTAAAGGATCTTCTAACAAGGATCACAAAAGCCTAGTGCAGAATATTAGTGGGTGTCAATTCCCACCGGGGCTTTTACCTATTTGGGTTTCCCAGTAACCATATTGGTGTCATGTGTTGATTTCACATTTCATGTTTATGTGAATGTTTAATTTATTACTTAAGCATTTAAAGTTTAGTATAAAGATTAAAGTGGAAAGTTAAAATATAGTGAACACTGATTCACCCCCCCCCCCTCTTAGTGTTCCCATTCCTAACAGAAGGGTCAGGTAAAAAAAAATCATTTCAAACCAAAGTTGTTCCAAGTAATACTAGAAAGAAACCAAGAAGGAAGTTAGTCTTGGGGAAGTATGATGATGATGAAGAAACTGATAGAAATGACAATACAAAGTTAAAAATGTCATCACATAGACATCAACTAACTATGGATGAAATATTCCACAATATCAAAAGCACTGTTGGATTAGGAGGCTTCAACGAAATAAATTTTGAAAAAATAAGCATTGATGATAAAGAAAAAGTTGAGGAGGATATTCTAGAGATGCTAAGCACTTTCAACATGACACCTCTAAAGATTGGGAATCTCATCCCTGAAGAACTATACAATAGAATTGACTAGAAATGGTTGTATGCCATCATGGAAAAAAAGTAGATAAGGGAGAGTAAACTATCTCAGATCATGCCAGATCTATCACCACAACACATAAAAACATATATGGATTAGTACAAAAATAGGTTTGTACCCAAGTTCTGTTCCTATTCCATTTTGCAACACAAGGTTGAAGAAGTTGTTCAGAAAATCACAAGGTTGTGGAAGATTAGTTTTGGACTATTAATTGAGAAGAGTCCACAACTGAGTGGAGCTACATCAAGCCAAGTGGAGCTAGATAATAAGGAAGACATTGATCAACCTAAGAGTATTGAGGAAGAGGAAAGACAGAAGGTAGAGATAAGTGGATCACAGGATGTGATCACAATAGAGGATATCCCTATGGATACACCAGTTATCACCAATGTATTGACCCCGAAAGAGATAAAGAATCAACTTCTTTCCAAGACAACTTTTGGTCACCCTCTATTGAGCAAAAATGTCATTCTTATAAAGGTACATGATTATACATGGATTGAAGGTACTTCACTATAGACAATGCACCTTCAAGTTCACACATGGTCATAGTTGACAAGCAAGTGTTACTGAGTACAAGTGTCGAGCAACAGGACAGGTCGGTGATAACAATTGAGAATATACCTATCAAGGAGGATAAGAAAGAACAAGGAGAGGAAAACATAAAATAACAAGAAGACAAGTCTACATTAGTAATAATAGGTCCTCATATGGAGGAAAAGAAGAAGATAGAGGAAGAATAAACTAAGGAAAATCTAGAGCCTAAGGAACAAGAGGCTATTAAAGCTCTAATACAAATGTCAGGTGGAAATACATCTAAGAAGAAAAGTCAAAAGAAAAAGGAGAAATCACCAGGAACATAGGTTACACTTGATGAAGTTATAGTAATTCCAAAGTGGGACATGTATAAATTGATTTATGAGAAAATGCAAATATTGCAATATCTTTTGAAGAAGAAAAGAAAGCAAGAAGAGTTAAGGATAGAACATCAACAGAAACAAGTTTTGCATGAAATCAAAGGTATATTCATAGAAGCCTTTGAAATGGATGATGTGAATGAATCCTCACCTCTTTTGGAACAACTAGTTCAAATTGTTAAGAAGGAGAATAGTGATGACAATGAGGTAAATGAAAAAATTATGTAGTGGTTTGAAAGAAAGTTCTAGACTAAGGTACTTGACAATGTCTCAACTGAGATAGCAATAAAATAGGTATAACTTTATGCTATAGTGATAAATTTAGAAGAGGTTTTGCAGAATGTTCATTGTCTATACAAGAAGATATGTAATATAGAAGATATCACTAAGGATAATTATAAATTGATTGACAAACTATAACTAGACTTGAAGTCTACTAGTCATTCACTGAGCATGGATGCAAGTTCTAGCTCCATTCATTTCACAAGGTTACTTCATGCATAAGGAAGATTAGCTGAGTTGATGTCTAATGATGGGGGAATAAGAGAAAAGCTAATATCTATACAGACAATGTTAACACCTCATCTTGAGGTTATGTAGAAAGAATTAGCAACAACAAAGGAGTTAGTACAGAGAGATCCTCATCTCTCTATTTTTGAGAGTTTAGTTGATCTATTTGCCTAGCTAGAAATAAAGGTACAAGTTTTGGAATCTATAAGGTCAAGATGGGACAATGCTTTAGGTATGATAACGCAGCTCCTTAAACCACTTTTTGATAAGTATTTTCTCACCCCTACACCCCATCAGCTTCAAGTGATAAAAACAATGGGAAACTGACATGCCATGATAGGAATAACATTAAGGGGAAATAAGAATGACATGAGTAATACACAAAAAATATAGTGAGAAAATAGAAAGGCATGACATACTATTTTGTAGTGTATATATTTAGTTCTATGTCAAAGAGTCTCATGTATATATACAGAATATTTTGAAGATTGAGTCAAAGTCCTAGCATCACACTACTAAGTACTATTTTGTAATGTAAAAGTAATGATAAAGTTTGTTTTCCACTAATGTCAAAGGGGGAGATCGTTGGTCCCTAAGTTTTGTTGTCTATTAGTATCTTACACTTAGTCATTTTCTAGGCAATTATGGTCGGTCATCACTACGACCGAGCCATCTTATAAAGGTCGAGTTATGTTCTAGACTTGTATTTTGTATAGTTACCAAGTAGTAGTTATTGTCAAGAAAGTCAAAGGTCACCGAGTACTTCAGTAGTTGCTAAGCACCAGTATATGAAGAATAGTAAATGTCGAGTGTCAGAGACTTCATATGCTAAGAAAGCCTATTTTGACATATGTGTTTGTAATGGCACAAACACTTAGGTAAACTACTTTGGCCAAGATCTATACAAGATTTAATGTTTGTTGAGGAATCATGGAGTTGATTACACCTTGTATTTCTAATCATTAATTCCTATGTAAGCCATGTAACCTATCAGGAAAAGGGAATGCTTAAGCGACATAAGTAGAAAATCTAGATCATTGATCTTGATCTAGGAGGTTGATTTGTTGTCTATATAAGATGAGATCGTAACCCTAAAGAAAAGTATGTATGCATGTGTATGGATGTGATGAAGGATATCTCATATATGTAGAAATTTTTTTGAGATAGGTAGAGATCAGTCATTATGACCGAGAAAAGTAGTGAAGGAAAGAATAGAGCTATATTTGATTGCAGAGATCAAACAAGTATTAGAAGGAGAAGATTTGTTATCAGCATCATAGTGCAAACTAAAGCATCATGTACTGGTACATTTTAGTAGGTGAATTAAGGTAAATCTCTTAATAGAGTGGTCCTCAAAGGCCTATGTAATCACTTAACTGAGTGCTTACTTTTTTATAAGTTTTAAATAATTTAACCAAGGTAGATTGTATAAGTCTGTAAGCTCTTAATAGGGAAAACCCCTCACAGGGTAGATCATCAGTAAATGATCAAATTTTGTAGCCCTAATAGGAAAAGTTTAATATTGTAGTAGTGAAGATTTGTGGGTGTCATCCCCACCCCAGTTTTACCTTTCAAGGGTTTCTAGGTAACCAAAATATTTGTGTTATGTGTTACACTTCATGGATGAAGTTAGATTGTTAGACCTATTTTAGTATTGAATTTCATGTTTATGATAAGAAAGTTGAATTTATGTTAAAGTGGAATTAGCAGTGGATATCTAATTCACACCCCCTATAAGTATCTCACTTTCCTATATTAGATTTCCAATAGCTCTTACCACAGACACATAGTTTATTAGACAACATAAGATCATTGAAATCAAACCACAAGCAAAAATTAAAGAAAGATTGTTATTCCCCCAGTCGTGAGTCTCTAGTCAAGTGGACATCATCAAACGACCTTAGAAGACATAGCAAGAAAAAATTAATGATAAAAAACAACACACAAAAAAATATTTTAGCATATCTCAGTTGTTTTCAGTTATCTAGGATGTACGTTGGTGTTGGGTCTTAAGGAAACACCTTTGTGCTAGTGTCAAAATGTAAGTTTATAGTGATTAGTGTAAGATATGATATGTGTTAAGAAACACAAGGAAGCCCAAATTAGTAGTGTTATTAAATATTGAAGGATTAGGGTGTTGAGAAACACCAAGTAGTGTGTCAGCAATAAAGTGTCCAATGGGAAGGACTAATAAACTGACTCGATATTAAGCTCAAAAGGTCAACCAAGAGATAAAGAACTACCAACTTAGAGAGGCATACGATTTCCCCCAGATGATAGATAAGAAATGAGGACAAGACTAAGACAAGTTCTAGCCCATAAAAACCATAAGGAAATGGGAGGTGGTGGATGGAAGGAGATAAGAGCTTAGCTACACATTAATAGATGGAGCATCAATTACAAGTGACACATCTTTTCCAAGTTTTCACCACTTGGAAGAGATTAATCATTTTTGCTACCAAGGCACCAGTTTCTAGGTTTTCACCAATGCACGATTTTCTTTTTTTGAGTTTTTCTTTTTTTTTGGATACATCAAGGCACCTGTGACTATTTTTCACCAAGATCATCATTTTTTCAGGATATTTTACATTTTTTAGGACTTTTTTAGAACTTAAATGTTTTTTATATTTTTTTCAGGATCATAAGTTGTACAGGAATAGAGTATCCAGCTATTGAGTTGTTGCAAATGAAGAGTGTTGAGAGGATCTTAAAGAGTACCATTTGTAGAAGTGGCCAATTGAGAAGCGTATGAACCAACTACTATAGTAGTAATAGAAGGATCTGACCAAGAGTGACCAACCTTTATAATTTCCATAGTTAAGGAAAGATTATTCAATTGAGATCCACAAATAAGCTAATGGACTTCCCTTAATCCTTTGTCAGATTTCCCGCGTTCTAAATGCCTAGGGAAGGTATGATCGAGATGTTTCTAAAGTAGGTCATGAAGGATGAGTAGATACTGATGTGCACTTCTGGGAAGGAAATGATGGATTGAAATAGAGTAGGAAGTATGAGAGGTAGTGGTATATTGAAGTGGAGAGTGAAGAGAGTCATGGGAAGATGGAAGCTTGGATGTCATTTTTCATTTTCCTTTTATATCCAAGTCATTTATCTTCGGAAACCACATAACCTATGATAATTCTTCATTTTGAGATATTTTTGATATATTTTTGATGATGGATTTAGGAATCCTTATTTTCTTTCATTTTCTTTTTCTCTTGAAGGACCTTTGGGGCCTTTTGAATAGTACTTTTTTTTTGTAGTCACATATTGATTAGATGGGACATGGTGACTTTAAGATATAATTGGATTATAACTTTTATGTTGGACATCTAAGTTACTTCTAGAAGACTTGTGTATTATGGATGAATGAGATTGATACGACTTGTTTAGATGGAGAGATGGAGGGAAAGTGAATGAGAGGCTCAAGTGAAAATATATTGGTATCATCCTCATCGTTCATGAAAGAGTCAGATAGGTCAAGAAAAGAATCTTATATAGAATGTTGTTGATCGTATGTCATCCTAGAAGAGTTAGGGGAGTTTAGAGGGGTATTGGGTGGGTTTAACTGAGATGGCCTATTCTAAGAACTAGGTCTCTCTTAAGGTGGTAAAAGTGCTAAGAGAGGAACAAGCTCAATTCTAGACCTTCCTTTGTTCCATGAAGTTATGGAAGGATGGGGTCTTATGTACCCATGATTTTCTTGTGTTGCTAAAGAATTATTTTGAGTAGATAGTCTAGGAGCCATAGGAATGATTTTGACAGAAGGGTGGAAAGGATCTTCTTCATCAGTCTGATTTTGAGAGTTGGAACTTTCTCCTCTTTCGAGGTTTTTAGTAGGATCATATTTATGTATGACATCAACTGGTATATCCATAGTAGCATCCAATAAGGAGTCCCACTCATACTCATTATAATGTTTTTCATTGTTGTGGTACTGCTTGATGTAATCAGCTAGAGACAATGGGAGGTAGGTCTTCTTCATCATTGTCATCTATTATAGGAAGTGTATTCTCAGGAGCAGGAGTTTGTTCAATATAAGGAGTAGTAGAGTAGTCTAGAATAGGCATACCCTGAGGCATATCCAAAATATGGGAAATATCAGCCAATTGTCCAAAACTAGGATCAATTGTATGTTTATTAGTAGCAGTAGTTTGTGATGAGGGATTGATAATCTATGATAATCTACAATCGATTGAATATATTGATGGAAAGAATGGACAAGTGAAAGATAGTGATTGATGATCATTGAGATACTAAAGTACATGTAATACAAGTAAATGAGTAAATCTATTATCATTGATGTCAACTAAGTTTTAATTATACTTATCATGATGGTTACAAACATCTAGAGAAGGAAAATGGTAAAGGAATGAGATATCTACATGAAGATGAGATGGATATAAAATATATGGATATGGTATACATTGGGTAGCTTTTTGATGAGTCTATGGAATTATGTTGATGACTTGATTGTATTACATGATTTTTTTATGTATTGTAGATCATAACTGAACAAGTTTATGTGGTTGGTAAATGAATATATTTGTATACACCAAGCTAGCATAGTGTATATTGAGTATATTATTAACTGAGAAGGTAATCACCAACACATTCAGGTATTGACCAAGTGAAAGAAAGAAATAAATATTATAACAGCTGACTGAAAAGATGAGCTGGACAAAATGCTTATGATTTTGGGGTTCTGATGATTCAATGGTTGACCAAATTCAAGATTGATCAAATGAAGGAGAATGAAATGTATTACCAACTCAACTACTGAGGAAGCTTGAAGAGGAAAAATGAATGATGGAGATTAAGAGTCAAAATCTAATGGATGAGATGAAAATGATTTATGATATCTATTTAAGGAGACATGAGATTCATTATTAAATAGCTGGGATTTTTCATACTTTAGAAGAATTCACATAAAAAGGATTATTTTCATGCACCTTTCATCAAACTAGTTGAAGATAGAACCGAGCTAAACTTCAGACAACACCGAGCATCAGAAAAGTATTCACCAAGTGGAATAAAGTTGGAAGATATGAAGGATTGAATTGATTATTGATCAAAGGAATTTTTTAACTTAGCATTGATCTGAAAATCTTCAAATAGAAGTTGTATTTGAATCATATCATTACTGTATCAATTTAACCATTGTTACATAAAAATATCTTAACCAAGTGGGACTTAACAATCTTTTGTATTTCAGTATGACATTCAATGAATATTGATTGTTTTCTTGTTGACCCCACAGTGAATGTTGGTCAAGGGAGAAATGTTAGTTATAAACCCTCTAACCATGTCACACCTCATAGTGTGTTTTTGTAACTATATCATCTTAAAATGGAAGCACTTTCATGTTAAGAATGTTTAGCCCTCCGAGTAAGTGGTTTGTAGTCATGTTGAGCACCTTGAATGTGTATTTGACTTGGATTTGGCTTTTTCCCCTATTTTTCCCTATTTTCCACTTCTTCTTGACATAATTTTGGCATCCTAAATTACACACCTGAGATTCTTGACCTCAGGGTCAAGGTCAACCTCTTAGGTCAAGGTTGACCTTGACCCTGACCTAGGTCACGATTGACCTTGACCCTAACCTAGGTCAAGGTCAACCTCGACCTTGACCCTAGGGACCAGGATCCTTAGAATTAGGTTCAGTTTTAGGGTTTCATCAAAATCTTATTTTCTCCCTCTTTAGGGCCACTATTTCTTAGGTTAAGTTTCAAATTCTCAAATTAATATTTGAGGTAGACCTTTCTCAAGATTTGTGTAGGATTCCTAATTTATTATTGGAGATTAGCCTTTCTCAAGTTTTGTGCCTAATGCTCAAATTAACTTTGGGGATGGATTTACCTCGAATTTTGTGACAAGGCTCTTAAATAATTATTTTTATTTCTATATTAAGGGTGGTCCCCTTCTAGATTTTTGTGTCAAAACTTTAATTTAATTTCCTCTACATGTGCATGTCTCTAGAGTTTTGTGCCATGGGCCCTTAATTATTTTTTTCTATGTTGGCCTCTCTAGGGGTTTGTGCCCTAGATCTCTATAAAAGGAGGCCTTCCTCTCTCATTTTATCCATCCACTTTCATGCTCAAGCACTCTCAAGAAAGAAGATCAAGAATTCAAGCATTCAAGTATTCAATTCATCAAGGAGATCCATTGGTAGCCCTTGAAGGATTCAAGCTCTATGGAGTTCTCTTGTTGAAGATGCATCCTTTCATTTCCATTCAAGCCTCTTCTTAATCCAAGATTCATTCAAGATTGGTGTTGAAGATCTAAAGATCATTGATTTGAGACATCCTACAATTCTACATTCATTTGGAGCATCCATACTTGTGGATTCAAGGATTTAAATCCTACATAAGGGTTTTCAACATAAGCAAGGTGAATTGTTCCATTTACTTTGTTTATCTCTACAATTTCAATTCAATTTCAAGGTTAATTCCTAAATTGGGGTTTGACTAAGGAAAACCCCTCCCCCCAAACAAAAAAAATCATTTTTCTTATAGGTACAGGTGTGGGACGGTGAATTAAAGTGCAGATTTGGATACCCTTTTGGTCAAACTTTCCATCGAAGCTGTGCAGGTCAAGGTCAACTTTTTGGGTCAAGGTCAACTTTGTCTACCTAGGTCATGGTTGACCTTTCATGAGATCAGAAAAGATTTCTAGGTTTTGTAGATCTCACAGTTTCGGTACATTACCACAATAATCAATAGTTTATAAGACTATTTGACAGGGTTTTCAACTGATTCTTTTTTGGACGTAAGTACCTTTATTTCTTCATTTCAATATTAATCTTCTACATTTACTTTCCAAATCATTATAGTTTCATGTAAGTGTAAAATATCAGTCTTGGGGTCTCTTTTAAGTGCAAACCATTGTTCTAGGACTGCACCACATATTTTATATCTTACAGTAACCTTTAACAGGGTTGGCTCCTAATCAAGCTCACTTCCGAAGAGTGAATTATTTTGGGTTACCAGTCCTAGGTAGTTTTTCCCTTAACAGGGTTTCCACATTCAAAACTATGAGTTATGTATGAATTATGTGATTGAAATTGTTATTTTCTTTACACATTTCATAACTAGATAAATCAGTGAATATAGTATTTTAATTTACTAGAAATTGATAGATGAGGAAAAGACACAGTTGATTTCTTACCGAGCTGATTATTTGATTGAATTTTATATATATATACATCTGGGAGATTTGGGACTATAGGATAACTAGACCTAACTGATTCACCCCCCCCCCCCCCCCCTCTCTCAGTTATATAACAATTGATATTAGAGCGTAGAGTGCTTGGAAAGAAAAGTTTGAAGGACTTGAGCTAAAGATCACAAGATGTTCAAGAGAGAGGTACCAAAGTTGAACAAAGATAACTTCTCACCATGGCAAAGCATAATGAGATTGCATATATTTGGAATTGGAGAATCTTCTATATACTACTTGGGTAATGAACTCATCCTGCCGACTAGTCCACTCACTGTTGATCAAATGAGAGATAAACATGAACATAATGTCACAATAATAGAGATCTTTGTTGCCTTATCAGATGCTGAATTTGAAGATATCAAGACATGCACATCAACTAAAAAAATGTGGGACAAACTTGCACTAGTTTATGGAGGAGATGTAAATGTACTAATGATGTAGAGCATCTTGGATCCTTGGCAATCCTGTGTCAACAAAAACATATTTGAGTTTGTTTGTGTTGCTTGGTTCCTGCTTTGACTGAGTTGGTTCAGTGTTGCTTGGTTTCCTTTATTCTCTAGTGTTGGTCGGTTATCTATTTGGCACTTGATGAATTTCCCTAGTGCTTGGTGATGCTTATCTGGCCCTCGGTTGGCTTGGCTTACCGATGGCTTTCTTTTGAGTTCTTGTTGAGGCCGACTTGTGCATTTATTATAGGTCACAACTTTAATGCTGGTATCCATTATTGGGTAGCATGTGGACCTAGATCTGGTCATCCCTTCCATTGATTATGGATCTGAAGGTTGACTTGGCTTGGTAGCTTCTTGTATAAATGTAGTTGTTGGGTAGAGTTTTAGAAAGGAGTTTTTTTGGGGAGTAAGTTTAGATAGAAGTTTAGAGATTGTTGGCAAATCCTCACATGTTTGAGGACTTCTGTACTTGATTGTAATATTTGGCCAAAATTGGGAAGGCCTTACAGCCTAGCATGTATGAATCAATTTGAAGATAATATATGAAAGTTTCCTTCATTCTCTCTCTCACTATTGTGTGTTGTTTCTTTTGTGTGTTGTTGAGTAGGGTGGATCTAGTTAGGGTGTCCCATTTCCTAGCCTCTACGGTCCCCACTTGTGTCAGGTGGTATTAGAATGAGTTGAGATCTAGATCTAGGTTTACAAATCTAGTTTTGAAGGTTCCTTCTTGTGAAGCCCTAGTTGAATTGTTGTGGGGTGGTAGAAAATTATGATCTGACCTACAATTGTAGAGGGTTTTCAAGATAGTTTATGGGAGGTGAGATGCGGATCCAGGATTGGAAGACATGTTGAGATAACTTTTTGCAAGACTTGAAGCTGTTGAAATAGCCTAGAGAAGAGGTAGACATCTTGAAGATGTTAGTGATGATGAAATTAAGGTAGAACAAGGTAATGTAGAACTTGCACCTGTGATGGATTAGGGTGAGGAAAGATTCTTGAAGGCTTTGACAAGTTTGAAGTCTACACCACACTATAATCCTCCTGAGTATGGTGGAAAATTGGATTCTAATGAATTAGTGGATTGGATCATAGAGATGGAAAAGTACTTTGAGTATGAAAATGTACCTGAGGAAAAGAAAGTGAAAATTGCAAGCACAAAGTTGAAAATTCATGCATCCTTATGCTGGGAACATCTACAGCTGAATAGAAAGAGGAAAGGCAAAGACAAAATCAAGGTATGGGGTAAAATGGTGAATAAGTTGAAAGGAAAGTTTTTACCTTGCGATTATCAGATTAACCTAGTTAGGTGAATGCAAAGTTTGAGGGAGAAAGATAGCTCAGTAAAAGAATATACTAAGGAATTCTATAGATTAGATATCAGATCTAGACATGATGAAGATGATGTGGAAAGAATTGCTAGATGCTTGAATGGTTTGAGAGTTTCCATCCAAGAAGAAATCAATTTGGTCAAATTAGAGAACATTGAAGAGGCTTATCAATTTTTATTGAAAGTTGAGGATAAATTGAATAAGAGACATGAGAAAAGACAAAGAGTTAGAGGTAGTAGATTTCCTAGAGGAAGAGGTAGATCTCATGGTGAAAATAGCAGATCTGAACCTGAAAAGACAAATCTGGATAAAGGTAAGACCGAGTGGAAAGGTGAAAGTTCATCTAGAGGTAGAAGCAATAACTACTGAGGTGGTTATAATAGAGGTGGTTTCCGAGGAACTTGTTATGATTTTGGAGAAGGACATCGATCTTTTGAATGTACGCATGCTAGTAAGAAGGCTAGTGTTTACAACTGAATGTGGACCTCTTATTCAGCCATAGACTTCAACATAGTCTTTACTCATCGATCACACATGAAGATGAATATGAATTATTCATTCCTCATGCTCATATGAACCTACATGTTGCCTCCTATTTAGGTGGGTTTTTTATATAACTCTCAGAATTGAGAGCCCAATAACCATAGACCGGACTCTAAAACAGAGGATTTTAATGGTGGAAATGGGTGCAATTGAATTTAAGCTAGAAATGAGGATGCACAATTAATCTAGAAACTTGTAGTAAAATGAGAATTAAGCTAAGAACATAATAAGAAAAATAATTTAAGCATGAGGATGCATTAATATACTAATAAAATGGAATTACTCTAATCATACAATGAAAAAGTAGCTTTAGAATGTAAGAATGAGACAACAATTCGACATAAATTCAATGCTCAAAGATTGCCTTCTCAAATGAGGAATGAGAGGGTTCTAATATAGAAGAGCCTAGGTGGAGATTGAAGAGTTTCTTGTAAAGAAACGGTCAACTCTTTGTCTCCTTGGTGGGAGGTGAAACAATTTGGAGATTTTATTTAATAAAATAAATGAAATATGGCCACATGGGTGGCTTTTCCAATTACTTGAATAATTAAATTCAAAGGAGGATATTTCATTTAAAGAACTAAATAATATTTAATTCCTTTTGACGTTTATTAGCTAAAGGGGGTGGAATTATTTTAATTAAAGTGCTAGGACTTTTACAATTAAATTAATTAATCATAGGGTTTATTTAACCAATAAATGTTGATATTTAGGAATTAAATATAGTATTTGATTAATGCAAATTTAGGGTTTTTTTGAATTTGACACTAGGTCGATTAAAGTCAATTAGGAGATAGAATTTCCTAGTACGATAGGACTTTGATGATGTAGAAATTTGAAGGAATGCACCAAAATTGATTAAGATTGCAAGGTGCCTATTTTGGAGTATTACATTTTGCCCCTCTTTGAATTGATGTGTGAACAATGCGTTGATTCAAAGAATAGTCTGATGTGACAGTTGATGAGGTTTTCAAGATTATCTCCAAAATGGAGCTTAACCCTTGGAAGTCAAGGTTAGATTGCCAAGACGCCAATCAGATCAAGTTTGTAGAACCATCTCCAGAACGAAGCCTGATTCTCTGAAGCCTAAGTTAGATTGCGAAGACATCGATTGGATTACCACTTGAGTGAGACTATCCCCAGAATGAGGCTCAATCTTTAGGAGTCAAGGTTAGATTGCCCCAATAACCAATGAGATTAAATGATAATTGATTCAGATTTAGGACTATCTCCGGGAAACAAAGCTTAGTCCTCTGAGACCTAGGTTAGATTACCCATATAACGGTCAAAAAGAGTTTTCGAGAGCCATCTCAAGAAAGAAGCTTGACTTTCAGGAATTAGGGTTAGATTGCCCCAATACCTAATGAGATTTTGAGAACCATCTCTAGAACGAAGCTTGATCCTTGAGGATCCGAGTTATATTTCTCTGATACCTAATAGATATATGACAAGATGACAAGATGCGAGACACAAAGATGCCCAGAGAAATGAGGAATTTGATTTAGATCAGATTGATTTGAGACTGATTTGAAAAGATTCAATGATGCAATCATCCTGCCCCCTCAGGAGAAAAATCAAAAGATGACACATTAGAAAGATGATTGACAGCAATAGGTTGCAGATAGAGATAAAATCAAAGATCTAGATGAACTCAAAACAAATGAAGGAAACATCGAGATGATGCAGAAGCGATTTGGAGTGATTTTGAGGTCTTACTGACCAAGTTTGACCAAGGTTGACCAAGTTTGACCAAAATTGACTTGAGTTGACTTTTGATGAAAAAGATGAAGAGGTTGAGAAACTAATGATGAGATGAGATTCCACCAAGACAATGCCACTAGAGGGTCGACTGCACAAGCATCTGATCACGTCCGACCGAAAAATTTTAAAACATGATTTTGAGCCATATAGAGTTGTTAGATTTCAATTTCAACCTAAAAATGGATTCAAAGCGGTCGATTTAGCCAAGGGTGAAGTTTTCACACAAAATGGAGCACTTTTGAAAATTATGTCAAAACCTATATAAGCCCTAGAAGGGTCATTTTCAATTCTTTATTCACTTTTGTCTTTTGTGAATTTGAGAGCTTAGAGCAAAATGGAGAGCGTGTCAGTGAGATCCCATCAATTCGAGCACTCCTGACATCATAGCTGACCATTGGAGTATGAAGCACCTGTAAGTAGTCGATAACCCAGCTTGTATTTCAATTTTAACCACTTCCTAGAGTAGATTTGAATGATTTTAGGTCAATTTAGGAGCTAGTTTGTCAAACCTCATGTGAGGAAATAGCTTCCTCATGTGGGTCTAGGTCACATCTCGCATGAGGAAAGACCCAAAGAGGGCTTCCTTGTGTAGGACACCTCTGCGGACTCACACAAGGTGGCTGTCAGTGCCATGCAAGAAAGCTCCCTTAGTGAGGATTTCTCGCATGAACAGAGATAAAGTCTCGCACGGCTACAAAACCTCGCGCGAGGATCCTACTTCTAAGTGGCAAAAAATGTTGCAAATTTTTTAGATTCTTTGTCCAAATCACATCAAAATTGCATAAGTTCAGCCAAGTAGAGCGTCTAATAGGTAGTTTAGGATAGGTGCACACTTTCAATTGTTGTCTTTTTCTTTAAAACCATCATGATTGAGATATTTATCAAGTGTCATCACTTGCATTATAGGTTGACTTCCCAGACATCATGTTTCAGTCCCATCACCCAGTCATAGGGGAGCTAGTGCGACAACTAGATGACGTAGAGGGGGCACATCTTGACAGATTGGGATTGTCTTACTTGCATGATATACCTGACATTTCGGTAAATCATGGTCTATTAGGTGCATTGGTTGAGAATTTCCATTCGGAGATGAACACCTTCCACTTACCATAAGGGGAGAAGACAGTCACCCCAGAGGAAATTTACAAGATTCTTAGGATACCCTTCCACGGCACATGCCTGGAGTATGATGTGCAGCCAAGAGCAGGCACTTTGGTGCTATGGGCTATCTCTTGGGATGATTTGGTTGGCCAATATGGTGCAGAGCATATATTAGCCATTGTTCTAGCAGCATTTCTGGGCTGCTATCTGATGCCAGATCAAGGACAACATGGGCTAGAGTGTGGTTGGGGGCGCATGCTACAGCAGATGCTAGATAGGCCAGCTATGAGATTTGGATGGGGTGAGTGTATGCTAGCCCAAATGTATCATGAGATGTAGGAGATCATGTATCAAGGTTCTCGAACCATGGTCGTAGGAGTTTTTGTTCTTCAGATATGGGCCTGGGAGCATCTCCCCATATACAAGCTAGTTTTTCATGATACCAGATAGCCATTAGAGCCTTATATATATAGGTATGTCAGACCGATGACCCATCTAGCACTGGGTAAGACTAAGCAGTGGCAAGCATAGATAGATGACATGGTTGCAGTGGTCTGGCAGCTATGGGTAGTGACAAAGGTATGGGATGATGCTCGACATGAGCTACCACATATGTTTTGTTCACATCCTCTAATCGGGTGTACCATTAGCATTATTGAGATATTCCCTCTATCATGGGTTCTAAGGAAATTTGGTAGGGCTCAGGACATATCACAAGGGTATTGCACTTATGCCCACTTTGCCAATGAGGCAAAGAAGGGCTAGCAGCCAAGGCTAGATCAAGGATGTTGTATGATTCAGGCATGAGTACCACCATCTCAGTGGGATTATCTAGAAGGTGTGACCAATGCAAGGATGACACAAGCATATAGGGATCACATATTGGCACATCCTTATCCCTGATTCACAGATCCTATTGGCATGGGTCAGAGGGCACAGCAAGTGGTGCAGCCAACACCATAGCAGCAATAGCCAGCACAACAACAGCTTGCACAGTAGTAGGTTGCACAACAACAACATGCACAATAGAAGGTTTCCCATTAGCGTATACCATGATAGAGGACCTGACAAACTGCCATTCCTCCCAGGAAGATGGGTACAAATACTACTGCAGGTGGTAGCGGAGGCCAGCAAAGATCTACTAGGTAGAGGATAGGTGATTCCTCATAATAGAAGCAGTCTCCTAATAAGGAGCCATAGGTTGAGGACATAGATATGCAGGATTAGGCCACACAAGGTCAACCTCTTGGAGGTCAGGTTGCATAGTTATAGGAGGCTCTATGGAAGAGTCGAGATAGGGTCCAATAGGTGCAGAGAGAGCTAGTAGACTGGGACATACAGGTCTCTATCTGGGATACCCGAATAGTAGAGAGAGATAGAGAGATCCAAGAGCTATGAGAGGCATTAGCGAGATCCTAGCTAGAGACACAATATGAGGCTTCCCAGTCAGCTTATTACTATGCAGCGTATGTCGGTGTAGTTCCAAATTTGGTGGAGCAGGTTCTACAATTTTTTGAGTATGTTGAGGCATGAGTAGTTCCATAGGGACCTCCCCCACAAGAACCACCACAGTAGGATGTGCCACCCCCTCCACCTCCTCTAGGTGGTGATGGTCAGAGTTAGATCAAGACCTTGATGTATTGCCCCATTTTTGATAGATTGTGCTCAAGTAGCACCATTTTTATACTACCATTCTATATATATATATATATATATATATATATATATATATATATATATATATATATATATATATATGAGCTCATCTTTTTGGTATCATTGTACATATTATATATTGCTTTGGATATTTATGTTTTGGATGAGATGTTTCCTATATGATGAATGTATGGATAGATATGAGATGTACATGGTTTCTTTATGAATATGCAAATGTATGTGCACATGTTTTATATGGTATATATGTATGCAATGTAATGATAGATAAATGTAATGTATGATTTGATTTATGCTTATTATGGATGCACATGTATATGAATATGTAGATGTAAATGTATGCAAATAAGTTTATCATAATGCACCTTGTGAATGCAATGAAAATGTGATGTATATGCAAGATGTTGTAATATATGACAGGCACTAACCAAAAGAATGTTGTGAAGATCGAGAGCAAGGATCAGACACTTGTGCAACCATGATGAACCCAGGATGTAAGATGAGAACCATCAATGAATAAATCTAGAAGAGAATAATGAAATGAGCATCAAAACATAGTTGTTATGCAATCCTAGAATGAAAATGCAAGCCTAAGCTAGATGCAATCCCTAGGACTTGGTTGTTGGACCCATTGGATAATTATCATTATAGAATTTTTAGTATCAGACAATCATAGGATGCCATACAACCCTCACTGACACTGTAATCATGAGAATATGAATATGACATTAGTCTTAGATTTGTCAAAGTGAGGTGTAAGCATTAAGGCACAAGAAGCCAGAATGAATTGAACACCTATTCCTTTTGCTTTAGCAAGTTAACATAAGCATCAAAGCACAATTGCTAGAATGACTTGAATGTTCCTTGCATACAAACACGCCATACATGTGAGAGTTCCTACTTTTTCTAAGTGAATGATAATCATAGCAAGGTGCTCACAGTGATCCTTATGTTCACTTCCCAGGGTGAGTGTTTGCAATTTCACTTGTAGCAAAAAGAAGTCACTCAAATAGATAAGGAGAAGAACCAACCTCACCAAAGTTTCCATATAAAAGGAGTCAAGGTACACATGGCCATCAAACATGAGATGAAGGCTCTCATAGTGTACACCCCTCTTATATGGTTCCTTTGGATCATCAGAACTAAACCAGCAAATAGAAAGAAAAGAAAAGATCATACCCCCAGTCTTCGCTTCTCTCGGTCAAGATAGACATCTTTGAGTTGCTCAAGGAGGAATGATAAAGAAAAAGAACAAGCACACAAAAGAAAATCTCAGTATGTCTCAAAGAGTTACAAATCTAGTTTTAGTTTAAGAGGATTGATGTCAGATCAAAAGTATATAGTGCGAGAAGTCTCAACAGGATGGCACCAGTAGGCAGACACAGTGAGGATCACTATTGACTGACACAAGAAATTGTCTCAAGGAGAAATTAGAGTACTAATGAAGTAGCAGTAGGAAGACACAGTGAGAAACACTGGTGACTAATAATAAGAGTTCCTCAAGAAGAGAGATCTAAGAGCAAACAAAACATCAGTAGGAAGACACAGTGAGAACCATTGGTGATTGATGTATGAGGGACCCTCAAGAAGAGAGATCCGAGAGCTAAACATCAACATGCAGACGTAGTGAGAAACATTGGTGACTAATGTGAGGAATCTCCTCTGAAAGTGATAGGACAGTGCCCCCTAGACTAGGAAGGTGCCCCCAAGTGTGACCAGTTTCAATCCATGTAGAGTCGAGAAAAATTATCAAAGCAAACTAAAGAAGGAAATGAGAAAACAAACTAAAGCAAGAAAGAAGGGAAAGCAAGGAGAAACTATATAGATCCAAGTGGTGCTAAAATAGGTAAAGCTTTGTGGAAATAAGAGGCCCCAATTTACCAGGTTTTCACAATCTTGGCAGAGATTCTATTTTTGCTACCATGACACCTGTTTGCCAGGTTTTCATCAATGGTACAATTTTTTTTTCAATTTTTTTTTGTATTTCTTGAATTTTTCATTTTTTTTGTTATTATCAAGGTGCCTATTTGCTAGGTTTTGACCAAGATAATAGATCCATCAAAGTGTCTGTTTACCAAGTTTTCACTAAGATCATTTTTTCAGGATATTTTGCAATTTTTAGAATTTTTTTGGAATAGAGTATGTATAGGAGCATGCAGAAGATGTCTCAGCTATAGAACTGCTTTAGGTGTAGAGTGTTGATCAGCTCTTTGAGTTTTTCTCCTTTAGTAGTAGAGAGTTGATAAGCACTAGACCTAAATACTGTAGTGATGATGTATAGACCAAGCCAATTTGGTTCAAACTTTCCCTCCTGGATCTGCTGCTATTGATTCTTGGGGCTCTCTCTCAGGATGAGATCACCGACTTGGAATTACCTTGGTCTAACTTTCTTATTGTATCTTTTAGAAATCCTCTTCTAATATTCTCAAAGATGGTTGAACGCCACTTGCCGACATTCATCCAATAACTCTAGCTCTTACAACTGAGATATTCTAATGTCTTCATCAGTAATGAGGCCCTTCAGAGAGAATCACAATGTAGAAATCTCGACCTCAAAAGGAAACATAGCATCCACACCATAAACTAAGACAAAGGGCGTGGCCCCTTTTAGTGTTTGAATGCTTGTTCTATAGGCCCATAAAGCTAGATTAATCTGGAGGTTCCAATCTCTACCAGATTTTTGAACTGTGCGGTGTAGCATCTTGAGAATCATCTTGTTGGATACTTTTGCTTGTCCATTACCCTAGGGATAATAGATGGAAGACAAGTGATGAATGATTTGAACTTAGTTCATAATTCCTTTCGATCTTCATTCTTGAACTACCCCCCATTATCAGTGATTATTGGGGAGGGTACACCATACCTATAGATGATGTAATTCAGTATAAACCTAGACACAGACTTACCATCAGCTATAGTCAAAGGCACTATCTCGACCCATTTGGTAAAATAATCTGTAGTAGTGATAATGAACTTGTTTCCTCTTGATGAAGATGGATGAATCTAACCCACCAAATCAAAGGCCAATTGTTGAAATGGCCAAAAACTAATGAAGGGAATGAGCTCCTTGGCAGGAGCGTAGATCAGATTTCCATGGAGCTGACACTATTTGCAAGATTTGGCATATTGTGTAGCTTCTTTTTCCATATCTAGCCAATAGTAACCAGTTCTAATAATTTTATGAGCCAATGTCATGTCGCTCGAATGAGAACCATAGATGCCTTCATGCACCTCAACTAATGCATGTTTGGACTCGTCAGGCTCTAAAAACCTAAGGAGGGTACCATCTAGACCTCGCCTATACAAGCCGTTAGCTACAATGATATAGCATGAAGCACTTTGGATTAGGTGGCATTTTTCATTCTAGGTGTAGGTGTCTAGAATAATTTGATCCCAAAGGTAGGAATAGATATGATGGTAGTGGGATGAATCATGTCCAATGATTGAATAGCTCATCCTAGATTTAGGGGTATTATAAGCTGGGTAGCGTAATGTCTCCACTAGGAATTCATGTCGAAAGTCATTTTATGGCATCTATAGCATGGAGGAAAGAGTAGCCATGCCATCAGATACTTTGTTATCTACTCTTGGAACCTGCTAGAAAGTGATGTGTGTAAAGTAATTTTTCAGATCATCAACTATCCATTTATAAGGCACCAACTTATCATCTTTTGTCTGATAGATGTCATTAACTTGATTGATGACCAATTGTGAGTCTCCAAAGATCTTAAGTTCATCCACATGCCATTCAATGGCTATCTTCATACCATTGATGAGGGCTTCATACTCAGTGATATTATTTGTGCAAGGGAACAACATCTTGTAAGCTTTTGGTCAAGAGTATCTATGTGGTGTGATGAATAGTATTCTGGCACCTGACCCTTGCTTGGTGAAAGATCCATCAAAGAACATGTTCCACGCTTGATGTGTGAGCAGCATGATGGACTCATCTGGGAACTCAATGTTCAATGGTTGATGATCCTTGAGAGGAGCTTCTACCAACTGATCTACAATTTCTTTTCCTTTGATAGCTTTTCTTTCTACATACTCAATGTCAAACTCACTGAGTATCATGACCCATTTTGCCAATCTACCTGTGAGGGTAGCTTTGCAGAGTAGATACTTTAATGGATCAATCTTAGCAATGAGCCTTGTAGTGTGAGAAAGCATGTAGTGTCATATCTTTTGTGAAGCAAACACCACTACTAGGAAAGCCTTTTCAATGACAGAATAGTTCATTTCATAAGAGACCAATGTTCTACGGATGTAATAAATGGCTTATTCTTTGTTATTATGATCTTCTTGAGCCAACGGGGCACCTAGAGATGTGTCTATAGCTGAGATATAAAGGATGAGTGGCTTCCCATGAATAGGAGGCATTAGGATTGGTGGATTTGCAAGATATTGTTTGATTTGAGTGACCCCTTTATCACATTCCTCATTCCATTCATAAGTCACACCTTTATGTAAATTTTTCATGAAAGGCTGCAACTTGTCAGCCAATTGTGCAATGAAACATCGAATGGATTGTAGTCTACCTTGAAGTCCTCTCAACTAACTGATGTTCTTTGGTGGAGGCATTTCCATGATAGCTTGAACTTTCTTAGGATCTACCTCTATGCCTTTAGTAGATATTATGTAACCCAATAACTTTCTAGAAGTGACACCAAATGCACACTTTTTTGGGTTGAGCCTCAGACTGAATTGCTCCATTCGATCTAGTATAGGACCTATATCTGTAAGATGTGCTTTCCATTGCATGCTTTTAGCCAAAGTGTCATCCACATAATCTTCCATCATTTTGTGCATCATTTCATGAAAGATAGTCATGATAGCCCTTTGATATGTAGCTCCAGCATTCTTAATCCCGAAGGGCATGAAATTCCAACAGAAAGTTCCCCAAGCACATGTGAAGTCTTTTCTTGGTCTTCTAGCATGATCTTTATCTAATTGTAACCAAAGAAACTATCCATTAGAAAGTACATTTCATAGCCCATCATCATATCTATAATCATGTCGATGTTGGGTAATGGGAAGTCATCTTTAGGGCATGCTTTATTCAGGTCCCAAAAATCTATACAGACTTGAATGGATTTATCATGCTTAGTAACTGGAACAATATTGGAAATCCATTTTTCATAGTCAATGGCTCTGATGAAACTAGCTTTGAGAAGTTTTTCTACCTTATCTTTGACTAAGAGTGCCACATGTGGATGCATCTTACGAAACTTTTGTTTGACAGGCTTAATGTCTGGTGCAATAAATAGATGCTGCATGATTAGATTAGGATCCAATCTAGGCATATCAAAGTAAGTCCATGCAAATTAGATTTTCTTAATTCAAAAGAAACTGGTGAACTCTTCTTTCTCTTCTATAGATACTGACTGTGTCAAATGAATAATCTGAGGTGTAGCTTCCATGCCCAAGTTCACTAGCTAGGTTGGCTCAATCAGCACTAATGATCTTTCTTGAAAATGACTTGGAAGTGTATCAAGTATCTCATCCTTGGGCACCTCAGAGAGGTTTTCACCCTTAGATACATCTTTTATTTTTACCTTTTTTAGCTTTGACACTGCCACAATGTGGTTTACACCATCAGAGCACCTATTCTTTTTTCTTTTAATTTGTGACTGAGATACTTGATATTAGCATCAGTCATGTTTTCACTATCTTCATTGGTGGAGACCATTATAGGTTTGATAGCGTTGAGGTAATAGGCAAGAGTGTAGTTATTCTAGAACACAAGGACTTCACTAGATGGAGAGGGAGAGTTCTAGTTGATGAGCTTGGGGTGGTGGAGTGAAAGAGAAGTGGTGGGTTCAAGTGCATTCATAGTATAGCCATCGAAAGCGTGGACAAGTATGTCAAGACCTAGATAAATCTCATCCAGAGCTGTATTCAATTCCTCTCGAGTCCTCACAGCGTAAGTAGAGGGAATGTTAGCATTAGTGGAATCACACTCGATCATTCTAACACTAGACCATTCACCTACTTCAAGAAGGTTTTCATATACATGAACAACATCTATATCTTTATCAAAATTTCTATGAGACAGGGAGTCAAACTCATAATCATGCAAATCAATGATGCTTGATATAGGAATTACATCAGCACTGGCTATACCATCTGACTAATTTTCATCTCTTGTAGTATTAATGGTTTTCTAGTTTTGTTCTTTCTTGAACTTCTCTTGAAAGCATAGTGGCATGTACAACTCACCTACATAATTAGGATCAGTAGTTTGGATTTCTATCAACCGCTCGTATGTCAATGGGGAGGCCAAGGCAGTGTTAGCAGAATCAATGTCAGTTTCTACCATATTGATGTGTGGTACAAAATCATCTGGTTCTACAAGGAATGTAGTAAAATCTGGAGGAATAGGATAGGGAAAGATATCCTCGTTAGAGCTTTCTTCTAGATTTGCAATTGTGGTAGTATCTTCAGGTTCTGGTATAAATTTGTTGATTCCCAAATGAAATGGGATTTTCTTGAAGCCTAGACCTTTGGTGTCCTTGGTCCTTTTTCCTGTGGCTTCAATTGATTCAAGAAAACCATTATCATTCACCCCTATAGGGCCACTCCCTTTATAGATGAAGCGCTTCATGATTTTGAAGGCTTCACTCTATGGCTCTTGTTCTAAGCCATGAGCAGGAGTGATTTGTTCAGATGTGTCTTTCCCCTTATAAATCCAAGTTGTAATAGCTCTTTCTTCATCCTCATCTTCTAGTGGTGTTGTGGCCTGTACAAAGGCACCATCATAGACTATTTGAGGAGAGTCGTTAGAAGGCTTGTTGCTCTCAGAAGGTCTCTCGTTGGAATGCGGACATGGAGGCAAAGCTGCTAATGATAGCACAGGTTCAATCTGATACCCCCCCCCATGCCTGTATATTTAAGCTTTAGAGTATATTCCATTTCTTTGAGTTTTGCATCGAGGAATTCAGTATACTCTCTATTAATTGGGATAAAACTATCTACAGATTGTGTGAGTGTATTGCAAGAATAGTTGATATTGGCAGGTATAGTTGCTTCTACTCCATGAAACATGAACTTGATACATTAATGATATGTGGACAGAACTGCCTGCATTTCATGAATCCATGGTCTTCCCAATAGTATGTTATATGCAAGGGGAATTTATAGAAATTGACAAATGACATCTCTCTCAATAGGTCCAACTCGGATTGGAAACACAAATAGACCTTTGGATTTTCATTCTTCTTCATCATATACCTTAATGGTGATTTTCTTGTGGGAATCTATGCAATCTTCATCATAGCCTAGTTGGGTGAGCAACTTAGTAGATTAGATATTAAGGCCAACACCATTATCAATGAGGATATGGAAGATGCACTTTGGGCCTATCATGACTTTAATGTGTAGAGGGGCACTGTCCAGATGGCTCAACAAATGGTCATCTTCCTCAAAGAAAGATAAATAATGTGGTGAGGTTAGGTGACCCACCATGGATTGAAACCAGTCAAGATCCAAATCTTTTGGGACATTTGCCTCAGTGAGGGCTTTATCAAGAATCTACCTATGAGCAGGAGACATCTTCAACAGCTCAAAGATAGTGATCTAAGCATTGGTACATTGCAACTGGTATAAGATGTTGCAATTATTAGTGCTAGGCATGGGGACCAATTTTGAGTTCTTGTTCGTAGGACCAATAGTAGCTTTATCCACAATTTTCTTTGGTGTAGATGTACAAGATTCAGGGCTCTTAATGGTGATCTTCACACAAGATTGGGTAACAACATTCACATAATCCTAAGATTGTTCTGGTTTGGAAGAATGAGACATAGGGCCTCGTAAGACAAATAGAGTCTTAGGCTTAGGAGAGTCCTCACTCCCCTTAATAGTGATCACATCACAATATTTGATCTCAATAGGTTCAACCATATAAATGAAATTGTCATTGGTAGTGTATGTGTAGTTAACCTTGGCATTGGCATTCTTGGTTTTAGAAGATTTTCCCTTCTCGTGAGTAGGAAAAAGGTCTTTGAATGCCTAATGATCTGAGTTCTTATTATGACCACTCACAACAATATCCCCATTGTTGATGATATCTTGGATCTTATGTCTAAGCTAAATGCAACCAGAAGTTTTATGACCCTTATTTTGATGTTAATCATAGTATGCAGTTTCATTCCACTAAGCAGGTTGTAGTTGCAGATCATAAGGATGTAAATTTTCTAGAGGAGTGAGTATCTGGTTTTGTATGAGAGTGTTGTAAACCATGTCAAGGGGTTCTCCTAAAGAAGTGAACTCACACTTGGGTCGAGGGGCCCAAGGTTTGTTTCTAGAAAATCTTGAAGGTGATTGAGTGTCTATCATAGCCTTCTTAGTGGCTTTGGCCACCTGTAAACTAGAGGTAAGGTTGAAAATAGACTTCCAATATTTTGGGGTCACATTGTCACCAACTCCATCATTTACAACATCTCTATTTTTGTTGACAACCTTACCCTTGTCTTTTTTTTAGGAGGAAGACCCCTATTTTTTATCCTTGTTCAAAGTCAACTCTCCTTTCTTAATCATAAATGCTTCTATCCTCATAGCTTGTTTAATCATATTATCAAAAGTTAGGGGACCTTGTAGTTGCACTTGATACCCAAAATTAGGGATGAGATTATCTAAAAAGATATTGAGCTTTTCAGACTCAGGTAGTTTGTGAGGATATTTTGTAGAGAGTTGTTTCCATCTCCGGAGGAATGCCAAGAAAGGTTCCCCTTATCGCTGTTTCAAATTACAAAGATCTTGCATATTGACTAGATGTTGGATATTGTGTGAATAGTGCTAGAGGAACAAATTGGTAATCTCATCAAAAGTCTTGATACCAGTGGGTAGTCGAGAGAACCACTCCATAGCTGACCCACCCAAACTATGAGGAAAAAGATGCATGAGGTAAGTTTGGTCATGTATGAACTCCATAGATAGGGTACCAAACTCTCTCAAGTGATCCTGGGGATCAGTAGTACCCAAGTATTTGTCATATTTGGGAAGCTCTACTCCTTTGGGAAAAGGACGCATGTGAAGACTCTTATCAAATGGGAAAGGATAGATGTTTTCTAGTGTGAACTATTATGTTGGTTTATCCTTATCCTTCACAAGTTGGCTAATTTGGTCTTGCATTTTTTGGACCATCTTTTGCAATTTAGCGGTCTCAGTCCCTCTTCTTTGACTATGAGTGTCTCTACTTTGAAGTCTAGGGGTAACTTGGCCCCTTGTTTGGCTAGTTCTAGAAAGCATTTCTCCTTTTCCTCTAGAAGGAGGATTTCCATCATCTTGAGAAGACTTTTGTTGGCTTTTGCAACATTTATGTCATTTTGGGTTATCTCCTCAATGCCATTACCAAGAATTTCAAAAATGCTTGGGGCTTGATATTGATTTTGTTCATTTTGAGATTGATCATGACGTTGTTCATTTTGAGATTGATCATGATGCTGGTCATTTCAAGATTGATCATCACTTTTGTTGTATTCACCCTCAGGGAAGTGGAATGGGTCTCCCATCTTATTAGTGTGCGAGTGTGTAGCATGCACAAATTTAGTACGAGTGTGCATAGTATACCGAGAGGTCTTAGCAACAAATTCAATATAGTCAATAGGATCAATAGGATAAATAGGGTCAAAAGGATCGATAGGGTCGATAGGGTCAATAGTGTCAATAGGGCTAGTTTGAGAAACTGATCTTTTAGAGCTTTACTAATCTTGGAACAATGGGTTATGTTGTTCTTGAAACAATAAGTTAGGTTGTGTTTGAAACAAAAAATTGTAATGTTCTTGCAACACTGGATCCCGATTCAGACTGATGTCTACACGAAACATTCACTTGACCCTAGGCCAACTGATAGGAGATGGGGATTGAGGTAGACTCCCTCTTAAGACTCCTGATGAGGAGGAACATGAGGATCCCTCTTGATACTTAGGTTGGATGATAGGTTCAGAATGACTTCTTCCTTGATTGCAAGATCTACCTCTTCCTTGTCTAGTACGATGTATGCGGAATACATTGCCACTTCTAGTTGTGATAGGCATAGATGAAGATAAAGTAACAAGAGAGGACTTTGGATTATGCTCAGAACTCTATCTCTGGGATAGAAAAAAAAGGTAAAAGTGAAATGCACCCAGCACAAATCGTCGAAAGTAAGGCTAGAACAGCCAAGATGTGACTATCGCATCGCAAGGTATAAGAGCACAGTAGGATAGGATAGACAATAGAGAGACAACATGATTTTAAGCATTAATCATTTGGTTCTCAACCTGAAACACCTAGTTTTAGGTAGTGGACAATAGGAGAATAGGAAGACAGACCCAAACAAGAACCAAACTAGGTAGAAAATTGACCAGTCAATGGGAATTAGCTCGCTATTTTAGAAAACTAGGGGATAGTCTCACACGAGGAAATGCTGGCTCGTGCAAGGAAATGTTGAACTTCACATGAAGATGTGCTATCTCACATGAGGAAATGCATAGGAACTGAAATCTCATGTGAGAAAAGAGTAGAGTTTGACAGAGTTAACACAGTTTTTGAGACAAAATCATATTTTTGAGACACAGCGTTAGGACAGTTTTAGGATAGATTTTACATAGTTTTGAATCATCAAATCTTAGTTTGAATACTGAAACCAATCATTTACAAGCATAAATTTTGGACCAAGCAATAGTGATGTAATCAATAGTCACAAACAATTCTACCAAGCATAAAGCAACTCGAAAGAATCATGGGAGTCTTGAGAAGTTTGATCATGTTGGATAGTTTAAGACTCAAAACAAACACTCAATTATCCCTACAAATAAAATGGTAGAGAAGATAAAATCTATGCCTCACAACTTATGTGCATGCATTCACCTCACACAGTCATGTCACCCCCTAGAGGGCACCTGTGTTTTTGGTGTTTCCAAGGACACAATAATATATTTTCAAAGGTTACCCTTGAAGTAGGGTCTAGTGTCATATACCACCTTCAAATGTCTAGGTGCATGCCTATGGTGAGAATCTAGGGGAGAGATTCTTCCCTCTCCCTGCACAAAGATTATGTCTCCTTTCGGAGGTGATCTAGGTAGGCAACTAACTAAGAGAGTGTTTAGTGGGCTTCCATTCACACTAACCTTTGGTGCCCCCAATATAGGGCTAGGGCCTCATAGCCACACCAACACCTGAAAGTTGTACACCCCCGCAAGTAGGGCTAGGAGCGGCGTCGCTCAGTACAATAGATAGAGCTTTCTCAAGATTATAGTCATGAATCAAGAGAAATAAGTTAACATGGCTTTGGAGTCTTTAGACTCAATAAAGCTACTTTATTATAGTGAGGTGGAATCACCAACAATAGGTGTGTACTCACTTAAGTCATTCCCGGAGGTTCAACTTCTGGCAGGCCCTCTAAAGGTGATACAAACTTTGGCTTGGATTCAAGGGTCAGATTTTATAATTCTCTCAAAGAGAGAAGAGCATACTTCTCTACCTCTTCACCTTACCCAAACACACCAAACATGTCTATCACCGAGCTAACTCCTCTTCAACCAATCCACAAGCTTTTGGGTTTTTGGTTCTCTCAAAGAGAGAAGAGCATAATCCCCTAACAAATGGATGTGCTAAAGATTTGTTACCTTTCCTTGCTTCCCCAGGTATCTATCATGCTAGAAAAATCTTGGTCTCAGATTCATCCATGGGCATCACTTCCATGTAATGAAGATCCTGTTACCCTATCCTACTATCAAGACCCTTAAGAAATCTTCACAAGGCCCTAATTAAACTATGTGAATAAAGCAATAAACAAACACAATGTTTTTGAGATAGCTTTGACAAACATCTTGCAAGAAAACCGTTAGTGAGTTATGTCTTCATCAAATGTCCTCTAGCCCACTATTATGTTGTGTCAAAAAATAGAGATATGAAAAATAACAGCAAGTAACAAATGTTAGAAAACAGTATGGGAAACTTTGCAGAAACTAATTTTAAAAAAAAAAAACTAATATCAGGACTCGGGTGAGGAAATGCACAGTCCCGCATGAGAAAACACTTTCTTCACGTGAGGAAATGCTAGATCCAGCAAAACCTTGCGTGACACAGTAGGAATCTTTGTACGAGATTCTGTACACAGGCACATGGACAGTCTAGGCAGAGTATTAAATTTTACCAAAAAAAATTTGAGAATGAGGCTAGAAAATGAATTTTTTTGCCCCACGGTGGGCACCAAAATGTTTACAACTGAATGTAGACCTCTTATTCAGCCATATAATTCAACATAGTCTTTACTCATCAATCACACATGAAGATGAATATGAATTATTCATTTTGCATGCTCATATGAACCGACCTATTGCCTCCTATTTAGGTGGGGTTTTTGAATAACTCTAAGAAATGAAAGCCCAACAACCATAGACCGGACTCTAAAATAGAGGATTTTAATGGTGGAAATGGGTGCAATTGAATTTAAGCTAGAAATGAGGATGCACAATTAATCTAGAAACTTGTAGTAAAATGAGAATTAAGCTAAGAACATAATAAGAAAACTAATTTAAGCATGAGGATGCATCAATATACTAATAAAATGGAATTACTCTAATTATGCAATGAACAAGTAGCTTTAGAATGTAAGAATGAGACAACAATTTGATAGAAATTCAATGCTCAAAGATTGCCTTCTCAAATGAGGAATGAGAGAGTTCCAATATAGAAGAGCCGGTGTGGAGATTGAAGAGTTTCTTGCAAAGAAACAGTCGACTCTTTGTCTCCTTGGTGGGAGGTGAAACAATTTGAAGAGTTTATTTAATAAAATAAATGAAATATGGCCACATGGGTGACTTTTTCAATTACTTGAATAATTAAATTCAAAGGAGGATATTTCATTTAAAGAACTAAATAATATTTAATTCCTTTTGATGTGTATTAGCTAAAGGGGGTGGAATTAATTTAATTAAAGTGCTAGGACTTTTACAATTAAATTAATTAATCATAGGGTTTATTTAACCAATAAATGTTGATATTTAGGAATTAAATATAGTTTTTGATTAATGCAAATTTAGGGTTTTTTGCATTTGACACTAGGTCAAGTAAAGTCAATTAGGAGATAGAATTGCCTAGTACAATAGGACTTCGATGATGTAGAAATTTGAAGGAATGCACCAAAATTTATTAAGATTACAAGGTGTCAATTTTGGGGTATTACAACTAGTGGCAGTAGAAATGCTTTGGTGCAAGAAGAGTCACCGAATGAACCTGATAAAGAAAATAACTTGATGGTAAGGAGAGCACTATGGGATGAAGGTAGAAAGAAAGATCCAATTAGGAAAAGTTTTTTCAAGACCAGATGTAGAGTTTCTGACAAAGTTTGGAAGGTAATCATTGACAGTGGTAGCTCGAAGAATCTGACATTTGAGGAAATGGTCACAAAGTTATAGTTGAAGAGGTTGGAACATTCGAAGCCCTATCAAATTTCATGGATCAAGGATGAGCATACACTCTTGGTAAGTGAATAATGTTATGTGAATTTGAAAATTGGAAAGTACTATGATAAGGTGTTATGTGATATCATGCCTATGGATTGTTGTCATATTTGTTACAAGTAGTACTTGTCGTTGCACCAAAAGATCAACCTGTTAATTCCTGATACAACCACTAGACTTATAAAAGACAAAGGAGATAGTTAAGCCATGTCACGAATCCTGAGGGGAGTGCTAACCATTTCTCCAACAATCTCCCCCTCAGCATTACTTGAGGGGATTCAAACCTATGACCAAGCTCTAATACCACTTGTTATCTTCTTCAGCTTCTCTCTTCTTCCTGTTTACTAGCTTCTCAAATAGTTCATTAGGTATCTTTCCTTGAATTGTATCAAATTTCTTGTTTGCTAGGATCATATGTCTTATAGCTACATTCTCCAAGTTTAATCTCTCTGGATAGTTATATAGCTCATAATACTTGCTCATCCTTGAAAAGTCTCCATCATTGATGATTTGTTCATTTACCTTTTCAATCTTAGGTTTCCATTTCTTCTTACTAACTTTTGTATCCTCATCATCTTTAATTTTTGCTACTTTCCTTTGCATTGGGGCAACTATTGTCTTTTGTCTCTTACCTGGTCTAGTAGCCATTTCCTTTACTCTTTTCCCTAGTGGAGTGGTGGAAGATCTTATAGACTTTCTAGTTTCTTGTTCCTTCTCAACTTTCTCCATTTTTATTATATTCTACAAATTTACAGTCTCATCTGCAACTGCTGATAGGGGTGGAACAGACAAAAAGTCCTTTTGTCCAATGTCTCTAAGTGTTGCTACTGTATTCTTTGCAATTATGAATTCATGTTTTTTCATACTTGTATCCTTAAGAATTTTCTTTATAGTGCTTTCCACTCTCTTCTTAGATATCTTTTCTTCTTGAATAGACTTTGCGGAGTTGAAGTTCTACTCATAAGTCCCAAATCTGTTGCTATTTACATCCAACTTATATTTCAGCAATCTATTTACATATTCTTCTGCTTCAACTTTATAAATTTCATAACCAAGAGGGTCTATGAATTCTAATCTAGGTTCAACTGCTTCAATGAAGATAAAGTCAGTGTCAACCATAAAACATACTTCATTTTTATATTTCTCAACTATAGCCTCTGGAATTCTTGTTCTTTTCTTCATCAATTTATGAAATGATTAGATCACTAAGGTTACACTCTCATTAACCTTATCTATGGGATATCTCAGATACACTCGCTTAATTCTATCCATGGTGGTTCTGTTATCCTGATACAACCACTAGACTTATAAAAGACAAAGGAGATAGTTAAGCCATGTCACGAATCCTGAGGGGAGTGCTAACCATTTCTCCAACAATCTCCCCCTCAGCATTACTTGAGGGGATTCAAACCTACGACCAAGCTCTAATACCACTTGTTATCTTCTTCAGCTTCTCTCTTCTTCCTGTTTACTAGCTTCTCAAATAGTTCATTAGGTATCTTTCCTTGAATTGTATCAAATTTCTTGTTTGCTAGGATCATATGTCTTATAGCTACATTCTCCAAGTTTAATCTCTCTGGATAGTTATATAGCTCATAATACTTGCTCATCCTTGAAAAGTCTCCATCATTGATGATTTGTTCATTTACCTTTTCAATCTTAGGTTTCCATTTCTTCTTACTAACTTTTGTATCCTCATCATCTTTAATTTTTGCTACTTTCCTTTGCATTGGGGCAACTATTGTCTTTTGTCTCTTACCTGGTCTAGTAGCCATTTCCTTTACTCTTTTCCCTAGTGGAGTGGTGGAAGATCTTATAGACTTTCTAGTTTCTTGTTCCTTCTCAACTTTCTCCATTTTTATTATATTCTACAAATTTACAGTCTCATCTGCAACTGCTGATAGGGGTGGAACAGACAAAAAGTCCTTTTGTCCAATGTCTCTAAGTGTTGCTACTGTATTCTTTGCAATTATGAATTCATGTTTTTTCATACTTGTATCCTTAAGAATTTTCTTTATAGTGCTTTCCACTCTCTTCTTAGATATCTTTTCTTCTTGAATAGACTTTGCGGAGTTGAAGTTCTACTCATAAGTCCCAAATCTGTTGCTATTTACATCCAACTTATATTTCAGCAATCTATTTACATATTCTTCTGCTTCAACTTTATAAATTTCATAACCAAGAGGGTCTATGAATTCTAATCTAGGTTCAACTGCTTCAATGAAGATAAAGTCAGTGTCAACCATAAAACATACTTCATTTTTATATTTCTCAACTATAGCCTCTGGAATTCTTGTTCTTTTCTTCATCAATTTATGAAATGATTAGATCACTAAGGTTACACTCTCATTAACCTTATCTATGGGATATCTCAGATACACTCGCTTAATTCTATCCATGGTGGTTCTGTTATCAATCTAGTCTCCTCCAATAGTAAATGGAAATCTTCTCAACAAATGGAAAAACATGTATGTAATCAATGATGAGAATCTAAACTAGGAATTCTTAGTCTTCTTAATCTTTTCTAAGTTCTCATACAACTAAATTCTCAAAATTTCACACATATCCACTTGCACTTCATCAACACACATCAAATAGGCTGCATGAATCATACCAGTTGCCATGTCATCTTCTCTAGAGTTGGCACAAAACATAGATGTTAAGATCTTGCAAAAATATCTAACATCATCTTATTGAATCTTACTGATCACTATTCCTCTACCATTGTAGGATGACTTAGTGTTGTCCAGTACAATTTTCTTTACATTGTTCTCATTGAATGGTATAACTCCATATTTTGATAAACCGGTTACTTCATGGATTAGGTCTATTGTTATATCAATCACTCTGTCATCTAACCAAAACTTTCCATTATGAATTCTGCTCAAAATGATTTTAGTGCATTCTTCATCATCAAATTCATGTTGTAGTGAATACCTTATGATTTCATTATCATTCAAATGTTCAAACCCTACTTTCAATGACATATCTTAGTTGTAAATCTTCTCATATTCCTTAGTAAAATCACTTTCACTGAGGGTTTCAAGTTTGCATCCAAAATAGCTTCTAATATTCTCTAAATATAAAACTCCATTTGGTACAGATGATAATGCTAATTTAGGGTCTTCCTCCAAGGGTTTTGCTAGTTCCCTTTTAATCTTAGGTTTGATTTTATCTCTTATACTGTGAACCAATGAAACATCCATATCTTCTGCAAATTCTCTAACTGACTAATAGATTTGCTTAGTAAAATACCTTAATTCCATGATTTAGGGCTTTGTGTAGATCCGGCATGAAATTCTTTCACCAAATCTTTGCAAACTACTTTCAATCACTTCTATTGATCTTCTTGTCGCTTGTATTCACTTTAATGATCAAACAATACTGATAATAAGCTTTTAACCTTTCAATCTCACAAGATTCTGACATTGCATTCAATTCTTTTGTCGCTTCTTTCCAAAAAGTTGTTCTTGCTTTCCTGGAAAACTTAAAACTTCTTGCGAACTTGCATAACTTCATATTAGCTCATGCGCTCTTAACCATAGCAACATTACATCATATACTACCTTACATTAACTATGCAAGACTAAATTCATCCTATACTAACTTCTACACTATCCTAAGTTCCTATTATAATGCATTCTTTATGAATTAAGTACTTTGAGATGGGTTAGGAAGAGATTCACTCTTACCATTAGATACTTCACCTTTCTGATTACCTTCCATGCAAAATGTGTCTCCTTGATCCGTGGCTTTAACAAACTTTACTTCTTTTGAATTACTATAGCAACCTCTTTGACTATTTCTTGCATTCTCATTTCTCCTTGTATGACTTCTAGGATTAGGGTTTCTCATGTTGTTCATTTTTCAAAACCTTGTTGTATGACCAAATTTGTTGCATATATGACAAACTACTCCATTGTTTCCATATCCCGGTCTAGTCTAATTGATTTGTGATCTGCAATTCCTGGCAATGTGTCCAATCTTGTTGCATCTATAACATACTACTTCATTTCTTTTGTTCATCTCTTCAGTAGGTTTCTTATCTGCATGGTTAGTATCTCTAAACATTCTACTACTATTATTATCATTAAATTTAGGTTTCCTACATTCAATAGCTCTATGTCCAAAACCATGACAATTATAACAATAACCATTAAGAGGTTTAAATTGCTTACTTGTGCAACCTTTCTTCATATGACAAAAATTATTACATGCAAAACATATACCTTTAAATTCTCTCTATGTACCTTTAGGTAAATTGATATATATATATATGATAAGGAAGTCTATTCCTAGGGGGAGTATAGATAGGACATATGGAGTTATAAGGATAGTGAAGATATAATTTTTTCTATGGCCACAATTTTGAGTTTTGAAATTTTGAGACTTAGCCAATTTTCTCATATGTTGCCACCTGTTGGTACTCTAAAAAATCTAGATAGTTTTGAGCCCATAATCAGAGAATTTTCCTAAGGCAAGGTTCAGTGCTTCAAAGAAGAATGGTTTAAAAGACCCTAGTTTAAGTACATAGAAAGATTGGCCTGATGATTTTCATAGGATAGTGCTTCAGAAATGTGTTCCTCACATTTTATTTAGCATATGAAATTGGTTACAACTTTTAGAATTCAGCTATGATAAGTTTTGAAGGTACCCATTTGAAGGGCATTCTACAAATCTGCACTTTGTATTTTGTTCGGTTTTAACTGAAGGGCCTACTTTGAGGGTTTTCATCTGACACCTGGTTGATATTTATGACATGTCAGTTGTTTCATCATGTTGTAGGAATGAGAAACAATGTCCATACCAATTTTCAGCCCCCCATGTGCCCATTTGACATGTTTACAAGAGCCATTCCGTTTGCAGATTGCTAAGTTTCTCCAGGAGTGCACAGTTCAGTTTTCTGAGTGGCTTACTTTGGGGCCTTGCCATTTGCAACTAGTTCGAGGTCAAACATAATTGAAAGGTGTTCCACACTCTAGACCTAGAAGTGTGCTAGCCTGAGGATTTCGAAGTCTCTTCCAATCTGTTTAACCCCTTTGTTCAATCAATTCCGAATGCAATTTCTACGAATCTGATTGTTTTCAGTTCGGAATATTCTAAGTGGCTAACTTTGAAGATTAATCATTGATAATTGGTTGATCACTTTGGGAATCTAATTGTAGCCTTATTTTCTATGTGTAAGAGAGATCATCTATCCAGGGTTTCAAACCATGAAGGTTTCATTTGATCAGGTTGCAAGGTCAGATAAAAGTGTGTTCAATAATGATGAAAGTGTGGATAGAATAACTTTGTAAAGTTGCCTTTTATCAAAATTCATAGTTTTTAGTCAGATGATCATTTCTAGTTGAGGGTTTCTTTGTTGCATTCCTTTCATATCATTCTTCTACTAGGTTTAGTGGTGTACCCTTAGCTCGTCATTTGATATTTTTCATTCATCTCCTTTCGAGGCCGTTGGTAGTGTTTTCAGTTTGAGATTTTCTAACAATTCTGAATGATCGTATTTAAGTTTTAAAATCTCCTGCCCTGTTCATTTTTTGGCGAATCCCTTTGATACGATGTTTATCTATGGTACAAAGTATGTACTCACCATTTTCAGCTTCCAGGGATTAATTTTCATCCGCGTTTTAATGGCGCAACTGGAAGTGTTTTATTAAGAATTGGCGACAGGCGAAGTAATAAAGATTGAAGTTTTTTAAGGATTGCCGGTTGTCCAGTTCGGATCCATTTGTATGTGCCGGTTGTTCTAGATCATTTTCAAGGCTAGTTTTTTGAATTTGAAAAAAATTTAGGCCGGACCCGCTTGGGGTCCCGCCTACCTCATTATTTTGAAGACAACCTGTGATGGTGTGAAAGATTTGAATGAAATACAAAAAGACATGTATAAAAAAAAGTGGATTCATGGCCAATGGTGTTGAATCATTTGATAAAAAGATTTCAACGATATGCCTTCGCAAGGAAAGAAATAAAATAATTGCGGCATATGTATCAAATGGCTGAGGATGAGAGATTTTTGAGACGTTGGAGAATTTTAAATTGGCATATGCAAAATCAGGTTATACTATATGCTTGACTGAGATGGAGGTTTTGCAATAAGATGTGTCACATACACAATATAAATGGAATGAATGTGTAATATGCAGGCCATTACAAAGGAAGCAATGCGGGGTGTGTTTTTGTCATAGGATGTACATGTTTTTTAAATAACATAGTGCTGGTGTATGTTATGAAGGAAGTGCCTTTCTCCTCAAACACATTTTCCCTTCCCCGTGTTTCTCATTACCCAAATGAACCTTTCCCTTGGAGGCTATGTAGACCTCCCTTTGGGTTGTATGTATGTTCCATGCATGTTCACACCCTCAAAAAATAAATGGAATGTGGTTTCCCCCAAACACGTGCCCTCCATTTTTGTGTGTTTTCTGCAGACTACAAGTAGGCATGAGGTTATTGTCTAGGGGCCACAAAGGATTGACGAGAGGTGTGAGAAACTCTAAAGACAAGTTGGGTGCACTTCCAGGGTTGCAAATGTTTGGTGTATGTGGCTGCATATGCTCCATATGTATTTGCTTGTAGCCACACTCATCCATGTCTTCCTCTTTTATGGCAAAGAAATGTGGTGATAGGCAATGACCACCCACAAAGATAGAAGTGTTGATGCATACCTGATTTCCAAGCTGGTGTGCACCCATCTTGTGGTACGCACCACATTGCAAAGAAATAAAATAAAAATAAATAAGGGGTTTCAAGTCTGAGATGCCCTTCACCGTATTTGCGAGCCCCAAAGACAATGAAATGGGAGCTTACAGTATTCTAGTACCACCATTTCCCTTCTTTACGCACCATGTGTTTGTGATTTTTAAGCACATTAAGGAAATCAAAAGGGCTAGCATGAGTAGGCTAGGGGAAGGTGGCTAGAACATGGGGCTAGACCATGGGATTTGTCCCACATTCAACACATTTTGCGTATGGGAGATGTTTAAAGGAAGAAATGCCTAGACATATTGTAAATAAGTAAGAGGAGGGCTTTGTGAAGGGAGCCATTTGGATTTGTGGGCCTAGGTGGTGTGTGCCAGTTGGGCACATAGTACAATAATTTTGAAAGAAGAAATTTATAAGCTAAGTTTGATATATCCCACATTCACCACAAAAAGAAAAAATTAGATGTTTATAAGGAGAGGCACACAGTAGAATAGGTGTCGAAGAGTGGATGCCAAGTTGAAAGCCAGGCTATGCACAAGTGTTGAATTGTAGGTCAGATGCATCGAGATACATGTTTGAAGATCAATGGATGTCTTTATTTTGCAAAGACAAAAATGCTCAATGGATACCTCTGTAGGGTAGCGACGTACTGACACGTGGTGACTTGGTGATGTGGCAATGTGATATAGTCAAGCACCCAAGTGGATCAATGAACTAATAAGGATGTGACACTTGGCAATGAGCAGTGATGAAGCAGAAGATGGATAGTTGGTCGGCCACCTCGAGATGCATTCAGATCCAACGATGGTCGCTATAGTGCAAGGAGAAAGATGCTCGGTGGTTATCTCTATGAGAAAATTACATGATGACATGTGTCAACCGGTTAGGTGGCAAGGATGTCTAAGGTGGATGCCCAATCAGTGAGGTAGGACAACCAAAAAGTGACACATGTCATAGGTGTGTACAGAAAGGTCTAAAAAGGAGCTGAGGTGGCTGGTTGAGCCAATCAAATGGTGCCATGTGGCACATGGGGCCCCACCTCAAAATTTAGATCTTTGTGCAAAGATTTAAAAATTGGTAAAGTCTGCACTATATAAAAATTTGAATTCAAAGTTTGCACTTGCTTGTGAAAATGAAAAAGTGCCTGCAAGACTCATTTTTTATCAGAATATATGAGTATTATATATCCTTTCTACCCTTTCAATTTTATGTTGTGTAGTATCAATTTCATCATAGCAATGGAGAGTCAATGAATGACTGGTTATCATTTATTACTTTCTTTCTATTATCTGATTTGTTCAAATCTAGTCATGGTATTGTAAAGAGTGTTTCATTTACTAGATTAGGTGCACCCGCCTTGGTTCTGCAAAGTCAGAAGTGAAGAGGGTAGTCTTGTCCCTATAGTTAGTCCAACTACATATAGATTTCCCCATATTTGGAACTGACCATTCCCAAAATTAGTCTTAGGTATATTGGTGTCTCATGGAGTGTAAAATCCTTTTTGGGAACCAACAAAATGGTGACTCTACTGGGAAAGAGAACATAACAAAGAAATAAACCAGTTAAGAATCTCTGGTTATATTACAAACTTTAGGTAACTTACTACCCAGATTGATTTAGCCTATCCGAGTCACCAACAAAATGGTGACTCTATTGGGGAGATTATAATCATGAGTAAATAATGCAGGTTCCATGTTGAGCTAAACTCCTGACCTGCTTATTTCAATCAGTTGATATCTCTAGTGTTATAAATTAGTTATAAATAATGTGGGTATGAGTAGAGCTAGACTCTTAGCTGGCTTATTTATTTATCCAGTGGTTTCCATTGAAGTGTATAGAATCAGATTTAAAAGGTTTTAATATCATCTCACCAATTTGTGAGTGACGACTCTGAGATCCTCGGTTTGATCAGTGCAAGTTTAGAATAAAGATATGATGTATTCAACTATGATAAATAGTATTTAGAATTCTGGTGAAGTTTGTGTTGGCTGGAAAAAGTATATAGAAATTGAGATAAAGTATTTTCCTCTTTGAGGAGATGGTGACTCTATAAGTAAAGACCCCAATGGAGCTATGAAGTGAGCTCTAAAATTTTCCATTGTTTCCAGCCAAAGAAAGAACTGCAGCATCAAAAAACTTACCAAGTATTTCTCATTGAATGATTTATATTTGTATAATCCTTATTTGGTGAAAAGGTCACCATATAAAAGGGATTTTAGATTATGGGTTTGCATATTTCTTTGGATTTGTTAAAAAAATCTAGGTTGTATCATTAGAGGAATGTGTGTGATTTGATAATCTTTATGGTTGCATAAGTTATTTGTGATAAAAATTTAAAAATCTCATTAAGAGGGAGTGCAGTCCATAATGGATTCAAGTAGAATTCTTTCCATACAGAGGTATGCACCATTATGTTTTAATGGCATACATGGTTTCCCGAATGAGATTCCTACCAAGATTAGGAAGCATTTGGAAGAGTTTAAAGGGAAACAATCAGATTCAACCTGTGAACATTTACAACAGTTTTCTAATCTGATGGGAGACTTTAAAAATTTTCATGAAGATTTCATCATGAAGTTGCTGGTTCAGACATTGAAAGATGATGTCAGGGTTTGGTTTTATTCCTTGCTAGAAAATTCTATTTCTTCATGGGAGGACTTCAATTCAGCTTTCATGGAACCGTTTGCTAAGAGAATTGATGTGAGTATTTTGCTGAACAATTTAATGGAGATTCAAATTGAAGAAGATGGACTAGTCCCATCTTTCAACATCAGATTTGCTAAGACATTAAATGATATTCCAAAGAGTTACAGACCCAATGATCAAGTATGTTTAATAATTTATTTGGGTGCTTTCGATAAAAAGATGAGCTTACTATTAAGAAATAAAGAGCCAAATAATTTACATCAAGCTTTTATGACAGAGATGGACATCGAAAATAATTTGAGATATAAAATTGCCAAAGGGTTTTTATCCACTGGAGTTCATTGTCATAATATTCCGATTGAAGAAAATAGGTGTAAATCAACAAATGAAACTCAATGTCAAAAGGTCTCCATCTCTATCGATCTTACTGATCATGTTTCAAGTTATGCTTCTAAATAGAATGTGAATGAAGAAAATTTGCAGCAAACAATGACTGTCCCTGATATAGAAGTTAACATGATTAGTGAAGAATCACAACATTTTCTTGACACAGAGATAGATATATACAAGGGGTATACAACAAGTAGATTTGAAACTAGTTCTTCTAGTTTTAAGACTGCAGAGACAGATTGTTTACAGTCAAGTATTGAAAATGAAGAGAGGGAAGATCTTTCATCGGATGATGATAAAGCCCCACGTGATGGGGTTCTGTCAGATTTCAGTAGGACTGATAGTGGAGAGGAAGATTCAAGGAGTCAGAATGATCCTGATCTTCTTGAAGACAAGGAAATGGTTTATGGACAACCTTATGAAGAGAATGAACAGTTGTCATGTGTTGAAGGTGATTGTAAAACATTTGATATGACTAGAACAGTAATGCACTCTTGTGTTTTAGATAACAATGATGATGAAATTGATTTTTCAGTTTGTATGTTTTCAGCTTTTGATTTACCATGTGAATTTGTTAATCATAAGATGGGTGAAGGTTTTTATGAGCCTGAATATGAAACCATGGTAGCTTAGTTTTCCCTTGAACTAGAAATGGGAGTCAGTTGGTTTCATATAGATGTTGAAGATTTTGATATTGTTAATAATATGGAATCAGTGTCTTATCAAGAAAAGGTTAATAGTGCTAACAATATGCCCTACAATAGTGAATTATGTCAAGGAGATGTATGTCAAAGGGAGGACATGTGCAATGGGCTACTTACTGATTTGTTTGAACCACAATTTGAAACATTTGATAAAAATTTGGAAGAGGTTTCAAATTTTATGCCAGACTGTTTGCTTCAACCAGAGGTATGTTCTTTAATCCAAGATTTGGATGTAATGAATGTTGATTTCCTATTTCTAGAAGACATTGAAACAAGTTAGCAAAGACATTTCAATTACCAGGCAAAAAATGAATCTTTCTTTTTTTCAATTTAGCATGATGATGCCTCTCAGAAGGATTTTAATTTAAATCCACAAGTCACACTTCAAAGTGATTTTCTTAAACACTTATGTGATATGCACACAGTTGAATTTCAAAGGTTTTCTTTGGATGATCAGACATGCATTCAAGCTGTTGATTGCTTTCCATATACAGAGCTGAAAATTCAGGACATGTCTAATGGTTCCAAATTTTACATTGGTTGTCATGTTTTTCCGGATAAAGAAGTTTATTCTTCTAATAATATGAAATCAGATTATGAGGATATGACAGAAAGGTTCTCTTGTGAGCAGCCTTGAGAAAATAAAGATTATGATGCTAATAGTGAATTCAATGAATATGAAGATGATGAATATGAGTCTATAGTTAATGATATTTCTATTAAGTTTGTAGACCCCTCTTTTTATCAACATAAGAGAACAGTCTTGTTGTCTCAATATAAGAGAGATTTGTGCAAACAAAAGGATGATTATGAAGTAGATGAAAGTTGTTGTAGTGATGGCTATGCACAAGATAATGGGAGCCAAGAGTTTGCAGCCCCTATTCCAAACAAGAAGGAAATTTGCAGCATCAAACAAGAAACCAAAGAAAATGAAAATGAAATCCAATATCCACTGAATAGTGACGAAATCTCATACCTCTTAGATGCTAATTTTCAGAGATATGCTCTTATATTTGACTATACACTTTCATGCTCGAAAGATATGTGTTTTGACAGTGTTGAGGTTAGTGAGGGTATGAAGCATGATGCATATAATGTCCATTCTTTTCCTATGATTGGATTGGATACTTTGCAAGAACATGATGCATATGAGTGTGAGGAATATAAGAATGCCATGTATGATGAGCATGAAGATTCATAGGCTGGTATAGATTCAGATTTTGATGAGCTTAGTTTTAGAGATTATTGTGTAAGTCAGAATACTGAGGAAAGTAACGAATCTGAATGTGATCTCTCAGCCCTACAAGTTTTAGAAGAAACATTGTTTGATCATCCAAATTTATGTGTGCAGGACATTTATAGAAGTTGTGAGGAAAGTGTTACTTTTCAGTCAGTTTATGAGGAGATGATTTCCCTTAGTTTGCAAATTGATCTTGTAAGTGACAACATTGCTTCTTCACAAATTGACAAGCCAAGTTTCTTAGTAACTGAATTATCTGATACAAATAAAGCTAAGGATCCTTTTTATATTCAACCGGGTGAGTTTTTAGCAATGCATGATGGTCATTATAGCTTATTTTTTGATGCATTACTAGATAGACCCTATATTTTCACTCAACATAAAGAAGAGGTAATGGATCTTCCATATTTTATTTAATATGAACATAAGGTTGGTTGTGACTGGAAGAGTTTGGGTTATGGAAAGTACATGATTACCTTTCAGCTCAAAAATTTTCATATATGTTGGCAGCATGTTTGTCAAAAGTTTTTTAAGCGGCTGGTCTCATATATGGATGAAAATCATATATATGACAAACGTAAACAATGATTTCAGTTTTGTGGCTTCGGGCCTTTGCAAGTGATGTATATATTGTATAGTTACTTTCTTTTAGTTGTGTGGTGTGTTTCTTTCAATAAGTTTCCATGTTTTTGAGAGAGCAAGAAGTCGGTTTTCATTTTTGAGTGGTCTATTGTACCAAAGATTCATGAATTATCTACATGCCCACAAGGGGCATGTGTCCCCAACTAGAGCCACTATTGGTACTCTAAAAAATCCAAATAGTTTTGAGCCCATAATCAGAGAATTTTCCCAAGGCAAGGTTCAGTGCTCCAAAGAAGAATGGTTTAAAAGACCCTAGTTGAAGTACACACAAAGATTGGCCTGATGATTTTCATAAGATAGTGCTTGGGACATGTGTTCCTTGCATTTAATTTGGCATATGAAATTGGTTACAACTTTTAGAATTCAGATATGATAAGTTTTGAAGGTACCCATTTGAAGGGAATTCTATAAATATGCACTTTGTATTTTGTCTGGTTTTAACTGAAGGGCCTACTTTGAGGGTTTGCATTTGACACCTAGTTGATATTTATGACATACGGGTTGTTGCATCATGTTGTAGGAATGAGAAAGAATGTTCATACTAATTTTCAACCCCACATGTGCCTGTTTGACATGTTTGCCAGAGACATTCCGTTTGTAGATTGCTAAGTTTCTCCAGGAGTGCACAGTTAGGTTTTCTGAGTGCTTTACTTTGGGGCCTTGCCATTTGCACCTAGTTCGAGGTCAAAAATAATTGAATGATGTTCCACACTGTATACTTGGAAGTGTGCTAGCCTAAGGATTTTCAAGTCTCTTCCAATTTGTTTAACCCCTTTGTTCAATCAATTTTGAATGCAATTTCTACAAATTTGATTGTTTTCAGTTCGGAATATTCTAAGTGGCCGACTTTGAAGATTAATCATTGATAATCGGTTGATCACTTTGGGAATATGATTGTAGCCTTATTTTCTATGTGTAAGAGAGATCATCTATCCAGGGTTTCAAACCATGAAGGTTTCATTTGATCAGGTTGCAAGGTCAGGTAAAAGTGTGTTCAATAATGATGAAAGTGCAGATAGAATAACTTTGTAAAGTTTCCTTTTTTTAAAATTCATAATTTTTGGTCAAATGATTGTTTCCAGTTGAGGGTTTCTTTTTTGCGTTCCTTTCGTATCATTCTTCAACTAGGTTCAGTGGTGTGCCCTCAGCTCATCGTTTGATATTTTTCATTCATCTCCTTCCTGAGGCTGTTGGCATTGTTTTTAGTTTGAGATTTGCCGGCAATTCTCAACGATCATTTTCAAGTTTTAAAATCTCCCGCCCTGTTCATTTTTTGGCGAACCCCTTTGACATGATGTTTCTCTATAGTACAAAGTTTGTACTCACCAATTTTTAGCTTTTTAGGAATGAATGTTTGATGATTGGCAGTCATTCTGTAGCAGTGGTTGTTGCATTCATGACTATGATTGTCATTGATGTCAACACAGTGTTATTCTGGAGTTTAGCAGAGAAGTAGGCATAGTTTTGTTTTGCGCACGTGTTATATTGAAGATTGAGTTATGCAATGTTGATGTTATGTTCTTTAGTGTGTTATTATCCTATGGTTAAGAGTGCAAAAAGAAATTCATTTATTCATGAAAGTTATAATCATTTTGGTGGAAGCAGTATTCTGGCAGTATTCCTGAGTAGCGATTTTTGGTAATCAGAGGATATCTCCTAATCGGGATGGAATCTGATTTTGCACAGTTAAAGGGAAGTTTACTACACATTGGTGGTGATGTGGTTCACTGCGCAAACTTTGAGGTCACATCAGTGGAAAGTTACAATATTTGGAAGCTGATAGTTTTTATGTAATTTTGGTGCAGCGTGTTGAAATTATTATTTTGTATTTGCATGCCGACTCATTTGTAATTATTTGAGTGTGGTATAAAGGAAGGAATGTTTTCCTTGTTGTAAAATGGGATTGTGATGGTTTTGATATGGAGTTATGATATTGGGATGCGAATGTATGCATGAGGTGAAGAAAAGAGCTAATTCAGTGATGAAGGAAGACTTGTGAAGTACAGAGATCTGGATTTGTGATCTTGTGTAGCAGAGAGTGCAGTTTTGGTACAATGTGAAGGAGGTAACATATTTCATATTATTCTGTTTAATAATCCTAAGATCTATTGGAAAATGTGTTCAAAGATCTTGCCTTGAAGCTGTTTGGGCAGTGGGTCCTTCTGTCTTTCATAACTCCTAACAGGATTAGAATCTTTTAACAGGGATACAAAATCTCCTAACAGGGAGTCATATGTACTGAATGTATTTCATCAGACTCCTAACAGGGTCCATCCTCTCACAATGAACTTTCATATTAGTGCATCATTTTGTGGGCATCATTCCCATCGGGGTTTACTCTTTGATCAAGAGGTTCCCTAGTCAACATATCTTGTGTTATTGTGTCATTGTGTATGAATATCTTTCTATGGTTGATGATTACATTGCTTACATGGTTAAATATTGTTGAAGTTGATAGATATTATAATTATTTGATAACTGATTCACCCCCCCCCTCTCAGTTATCTTGGTGGTCTTTACTTTCTAACACAGCTTCCAGGGATTAATTTTCATCAGTGTTTTAATGGCGTGACTAGAGGTGTTTTATTAAGAATTGGTGAGTAACAAAGTAATAACGATTGAAGTTTTTTAAGGATTCCCAGTTGTCCAGTTCGGATCCATTTGTATGTGCCAATTTTTTAAGATCATTTTCAAGGCCAATTATTTGAATTCAAAAAAAATTTAGGCTGGACCCCCCTTGGGGTCTTGCCTGACTCATTATTTTGAAGATAGCCTATTATTGGTTCCTGAAATCACTGGATTTCTTCTTAGTAGTTTCGGGAAACCAATTGACAAATTCAACCTTTGTTTAGGTCAGATTCTTGCACTTTAGGTTAGTAACCAGGGCGGGTGTACCCTATAACAGAAAACTTGAAGATAACTTAAGGACTAAAGATTCTAACAACTAACGAGTCTAGGTTAGGATTCTAAACTTGAAAATTGAAATACTTGAATTACAAATACACTAACAAAACTAAAATCTATGCACTAATGCTAGTTATGGTTAGAAAGTTAGAATATTAATGTAATAAATAATCAAATGAAATGCGAATTGGAAATTTACAAACTAAGTCCTAAAGATTGATTGAAATGCTTCAAAATTGAAATGAGGGAAAAACCTGGAAACTAATAAATGAAACAATCAGAAATGTAAAATGCAGTACTGTATACAAGATCAATGCCTATAACATTGGGCATAGAGTCCTGACAATCAAAATGGGTTAGGAGACAGAAATGAATTCCAAATTATCAATATAGACAACTTTATTGAATTTAACTCCAATGTTTATAGGCCTACCAATCATGCAATTTGGAAGAGTTTAACTAAAAACATATCCTGGGAGACCAATATTTTCATCAAATATACTGATAACAGAATTCAAATTGATCACATTAAAGGAACTTGAAATAATTCATCCACACATAAATATCATCAAAATCACTGAATTATAGCATTGAAGAATTTAAACTTATCTCATTCCGGCAGCATTACAGTACTGATCAAATTTCATATACCAGCCCTCCAGATTCGCCCATAAAAAATTTAGTCCATAATAGGTGTATATGCCATAACAAAATTGTTTGAAATATTTTTGCTCATATGAATATTATTATTGTCTTGATAGAATTGTGTCCCCTAACTTTACAATTAATTTGATATAAATACATGTTTCAAAGGTTCCCTGTGAAAGGACATGTCCTTTCACAGGACCTAATTCTAAAAACTAACCCTAAAATAAACCGTAATAATAGTTTTTAAGAATAACTCCCGTATGAATATATCAATTTATCATTCTTTGGCATTCCGTGCAATAATAATCTGATATTTAATATCCTGCACAAAAACACCTATCATTAGATACTTAAAACCTAAAATCATTACATATGTCATAAATTAATCTTATATGAAAACTATATTTCATTTATTAATTAATAATTAATTGAAAAATAAATAGGTCTCATATAAAATTAATATGTACTTGGATGATAAAATTTAAAATTTTATTATATGTCATTTTCATCAAAACAATCATATAAATTATTAACTCATAAAAGTTTCAATAATGAGATAAATAAAATACATCATGCTTTAGCATCTTATTTTTATTTTTCTAAAATACAACATAATGCATTTATAATGTAATGAAAATATTTCAAAAGCATTAGGGTAGAGAATTTTACAATTCACCCTTAAAAGGGGGCATTTACCCTAAATTAAGAATAGTATTTGAATCATTTCACATAAGGCAAAAACATTGTCTTATACAAAGTAACCACCCTAGTACTAAAAAAAATATTTCCAATGTGAAATAATGCTAAATCCATTGTGTAGGATAATACATATAATTTTAGAAGTCTAAAATAATCTCACCATCTAAATAAAGATTCTAAAATGTTCATATTAACGAATCTTTTAATTTACAAATAAAAAGATAAAGTCAAAATAAAGAAAGGTAAAAGCTCTAGAATCTTTTCACCTTGAAAGAAGTAAACATAACCTAGGTGAAAATATTTAATCACATATAAAAATACAAAAATTAGAAGGTAATATGAAAATACATCCAAACCCTAAGAAAATTAATATTTATCAAAAATACATTTACCTCATCCTATATTTTTAACCTTTTAGGGTTTTGGGGGGAAATAAAATAATTACAAGAAATCAAGCCACATGAAGCTTTTACCATAATTTATTTGATTCAAATTCAAAAAAAGGTAACCTTTTCTTTAATTTATATATTTATTCACACACATGTTCTTGAAGAATAACGTAGAGTAGCTGGTTAAGGGTAGAGTCGGGTAGATAGGTAGGAAGAGGAACGGGTCGAGAGGTCGAGTGTTCAACTCCCTCTCCCCATTCTTTTTCCTAAAATTTAGAAAATATATAAATACAAAATAACACAATAATCATATTATTAAATTATAAAGGTAATTAGGGAAGAGGTAACTCCCTGTGTGAAAAGTGATTTTGATCTCTCACCTGCACATACAATTAAAATAAGTAAATACTTTTCCCCTATTCCTCTCGAAGAATAATGTAGACTAATTGGTTAGGGGTGAGGGATTAGGTAGGTAGGAAAATGGGATTGGCTTGAGAGGTTGATACCTAAATTTTCAGGTGTCAACAGTGGCTCTCATTGGGGATGTGTGTCCATACCTAGGCACAGCGAGAATCCAAACTTCTCTGGAGAAGCAGACCACTAACATAAAGTATTAATGATATACAAAATATAAGGAATCAAAAGAAAGGAAAACAAACTCAGTTACCTCTCCAAAATAATAGTTCTCATGCTGAAAATATCAAATATGAAGCTTGCAGAGAAAATGTAAATAAGAGAATTGATTTCTTAGGAGAGATACTTACCTGAGTGGATAACCTTACCTCTATCGAAAACCTTGTTTTGGTTATGTAACATTTTATGCCTTCTTGAAATGCGTTGAGACGCATTTTCTGACTGTGAGAGATCTTCTTCATATTCCAGAGAAATTTCATTTATTGCACATAATGGATTAACACATGGTGTATATCTAGAAAAATCCTCATCCCTTTTAAAACCCTTTATAAACATATTTCCTTGATCACATGTTTGCTTTGTTTCCACACAAAGTTGATCTGGTGTATATGTCTCCTGAATCTGTTCACAATTTTCTTCTTCGTATGAATTTTCATTAGGGATTTCTATAAATTTCTCAATGCATTCATTTTCTTCCATCAAATCATCGAATACAATTTTAATAATAAGCTTGACTTGCTCACGAGTTACTCCTAAACTATATATTTTGTTTAAAAAATTTGGCCTGATATCAGAAGGTATTTCACAGAAGATATCCATCATCCTCATAAACAAGCTTACCATATTTTCATTATCAAACTGATCTAAAGTAATAAAAACATCCAAGGGAGATAATGATTTACCCTCCTGATGTTGATTTGCCTGGTTACCATACCGATCTGTGTGAGGATGATGATTATAATGTCTATGATTTTGGCTTTGATGCCTCATATTCTGTCGGCCTTGTGCATGATGTTGGTATATAGGATTTTTTCCATTTTGATTAAAGTTGGTATACCTGTTCTGCACATTGTGACAACTTTGCATATTGTCAGAAATTTTATAATTTGCAACATTATGGTCATAAACATTATATGCATTATACAAATCAACATGTTTAGTATTACCTGGAAAATCATGCACTTTATCATTCATTTTATTCCGCATATGTACATTATTGCATATATTGAGAGATTGTACCTATCTTTTACCTTGCATGGCATGATTTTGATGTTTCATGTTATCCTGCGGCAATGTGCAATTCTGTTGATTCATACTTACTTGATTACCCCGGTTAAGTTGCATATCACATTGTTCCTCATGCCTGCCGTCTTCATAACACAGAGTGTGTCCATGCCATTCCAAACCATGGTGAGATTGGTCATTTTTATTGTTTAAATGACTTCCATCATTTTCATGAATAATATGTACGTAAGGATATTCCTTTCCATTTTGTGCAAATTTTGAGTTACTTGTGTGACTCCTTCCTTCACAATAATTATCTTCATTTTTTCCCGGATGCTTGTAATAATGTAATTCATTATTATTTTTACCACGGGCATGTTTCTTCTCAATTTCCTCAATGTGTTGGTAATAAACCTTATCATCCTTTTCTTGGTTATGAAAAACATTTCTCGGGTAAATGCATCTCTTACCCTGCATGAATAAACTCGTATGCTATGTATCATAATTTCTTTCCAAAGCATTATAATGTCATTCATATTCATCATTTTGCTGCTGAATTTTATCTTCTTCCTCACCTTGCATGTATTTTTCATACTTACCATGCTACGTAGATTCCACATTTTGATGCGTGGGTTTAATATATTGTTGTGCTTTGTAATTTCCGACATGTATAATTTTCCTTTGGACATACTCCTCCATCTGTGCAATTTCAGATTGATATGGTTGTTCACACAATTTTTGGTTTTGATAATATACTTCATTACTTTGTTGTTTTTGAATATTTCTTTTATCTTCAACATCATACTTATCCTTCCTTTGCACAAAAAGATGCATATTATTTTGCTGTTTATAACAACCATCATATTGGATTAAGTCTGGGTGACACTTACCATGCATCTGCCGCTTTTCAATATATTCATCGTGGATATCATGAAGATCGCTTTGCCGGTTAGTTGGATAATATGCCTCCAAATTTTGCACACTTATTCCATCAGACTCCGGTTGAATTTGATTTTGTTTATATAGATCAATATTAACTTTTTATTAGTATGCCTCCTATGCATGTTCATGAGGATACTCACGCATATGATGAACATTACTATCTATATGCTGATTGGCCTATGCAATTCTTCCCTGGGGTTGTGTAAAACAATAGTAATGCTCCCTTTGCCGCATGAATTTAGGAATATTATAATCATTTTCTAATATACTATTTGCATACGGCTGCACACTACCTTTTCTCGGCTCTTTATGCAAAGCTCCACACCACACATTAGTGTGATGTTGCACAGCAGCATCCTTGTCTGGTATGCCATTAACAAGCTTATCACACCTTTTTCTATCCCCGTGGAATTGGGCAATTTCATTTTGCTGTGTACAATATTCATTTTCGTATCTTTCATTTTGAGTATTCATATACTCTTCCTGCATAAATCTGTAGGTATTACCTTGCTCACGTAGGACACTATCTTGCCGCATATGATGCTGTAAATGAATGTCATTATAATGCTCCTTTTATTTTGCATATTCCTCATGCACAAATGGAGGAATCTTATTTTGCTGTTTATGTAAACCTCTTGACATAGGTTTGTAATTATTTTGTTGTGTCATATTTTCATCATGTGTATCATTATTATTAATATGCTACGCATAATACCTTGAAAGCCTCCCATCATCGCATTGCCAACTCAATAGGTCTTTATGCTCCCCCACGACCTTATCTTTATCGCTATAAGGCTGGGATCTCTCGTTTGGTATATTTTGTGTGAACGCATTTGCATGTTTTGTGCAACATCCTTGATATTGCCATACTTTATGTAAATACTCTCTTTGTATGTCTTCTTGCGCAAATCTTAATCCATGCAGCTGATCACGCGGGTCTTCACATTGCACATAATAATTTGAGTGATACCAACCCTACCTTCGATCACCCAATGTGTGAACATAATGTGGTTCTTCCAGATCATTATCTCCCTACGCAATTTTATAGGGTTGTGTACTATAATTTAGGTTTTGATTATTATCATTAGTATCATCACCCCTTTGTTCCCCATGCTTCCACACTAAATGATTATTGTTTGGATGCCCTCTTGAATTATCTTCATTCTCTCGCTACTCGTAGTTGCAATTATTTTGTTGAACACGTGGTTGAAAACCCTTGTCAATATCATGCGCAGATGTATTATATTTACTTTGTGCACCATGTGTGTTATTTAAATAATAACTCTTCTTTTCCTGTGGTCCCTCCATTATTTAACACATGTCATTTCCTTGGTCTTGTGCAAGGCCAGCAAATTGCTCTCGTTGTGACTGGTATATATCACTACTTTTCTGCTCATTATCTAATGTATTTTCTTGTCTCTGCGCAGGTATATTATTTTTCTGGCAGTTGGCTTGTTGTGTTCGATTTTGTTCACATATATTATCATCATCCTTATAATAACATTCCTTTTGTGTAGGTCTATGACCCTTGTTGGGCTGCTTGCCTACATTTTCAAATTGTGTAACCTGTTTTGAAAATCTCCAATCTTCTCCTCGGTCTTCCAAAGAAGGCACACAATGTTGCATTTTATCCTTACTCCACGCAAACTTAGGGTTATGCATTTGTTTTCGTAACTCCTGATAATATAGATCATCATTTTGCTATTTTCTGGGAACTATTAATACGTTCTCCTGGCTTTGCACAAGCTGGCCATTATCTGGCTGTTCATAAAAAAATTTATTGCATTTTTCATTTTTCACATATTCCTCATCCTCTTGCGTATGTGAATTAGGTTAACATACTTCGTTTCTTTGCTGATGTGAGTACAAGATTTGTGCAGATATTTCCTACTGGGTTTTATTACTTCTATGACACATGTTATGTGTATTTGGCTGCTGTTGATAATGCATACTTTGAAGTTGCTGTGAGAATGCTTCTAGTTGCAAATTATTATTATTTTGCACATAATCACCAAATTGCCTTCTTATCTCACCACCTCTTTGCAGAGGATGAATATTATTAACATCTTGAAAATATCTGTCATTATCTAACAAACCACGGATACTTCTATTAAGCACATTTTTAAAATTATGACAAAATTGATCATTATTTTCCCTCCAATATTGTGAACCTTCACCATACTGGGGGTATTCAGCATTATTAAATAGACTATATGCTTTTCCATCACGCACAGGTTGTCTCTACACATCATTCAAATCACGTTCATTATTCTTTGCAATCCCTTGAGCCTTGTTGCAATGATCATTATTGTCTCCTTGCTCATCATCCATATTATACATTGGATTAGAAAAACTTTTAAACTGATCAATGTCGCTTCCTGTAATCATTTCTTCTTTGTTTGGTTCCAATTCGAAGAACCATTTTTTTGTTAGAGATCTTCTCCCTAACATAGGCTTTGCCTGAAATTGAATTTTAGAGTCGCCACCTCACTTCCTGTGAGGAATTAATAACTGTTCTGAGTTCCTTGTCCTAGTAGAGTCTTTACAAATTAACCAGAGATCTTGAAATTGCCTTTCACTGACAAGCTCCCCAGCAGAGTTACCAATTTGTTGGTTCCTGAAATCACTGGATTTCTTCTTAGTAGTTTTGGGAAACCAATTGATAAATTCGACCTTTTTTTAGGTCAGATTCTTGCACTTTAGGTTAGTAACCAGGGCGGGTGTACCCTATAATAGAAAACTTGAAGATAACTTAAGGACTAAAGATTCTAACAACTAACGAGTCTAGGTTAGGATTCTAAACTTGAAAATTGAAATAATTGAATTACAAATACACTAACAAAACTAAAATCTATGCACTAATGCTAGTTATGGTTAGAAAGTTAGAATATTAATGTAATAAATAATCAAATGAAATGCGAATTGGAAATTTACAAACTAAGTCCTAAAGATTGATTGAAATGCTTCAAAATTGAAATGAGGGAAAAACCTGGAAACTAATAAATGAAACAATCAGAAATGTAAAATGCAATACTATATACGAGATCAGTGCCTATAACATTAGGCATAGAGTCTTGACAATCAAAATGGGTTAGGAGACAGAAATGAATTCCAAATTATCAATATAGACAACTTTATTGAATTTAACTCTGATGTTTATAAGCCTACCAATCGTGCAATTTGGAAGAGTTTAACTAAAAACATATCCTGGGAGACCAATATTTTCATCAAATATACTGATAACAGAATTCAGATTGATCACATTAAAGGAACTTGAAAGAATTCATCCACACATAAATATCATCAAAATCACTGAATTATAACATTGAAGAATTTAAACTTATCTCATTCCGGCAGCATTATAGTATTGATCAAATTTCATATACCAGCCCTCCAGATTTGCCCATAAAAAATTTAGTCCATAATAGGTGTATATGCCATCACAAAATTGTTTGAAATATTTTTGCTCATATGAATATTATTATTGTTGTGATAGAATTGTGTCCCCTGACTTTACAATTAATTTGATATAAATACATGTTTCAAAGGTTCCCTGTGAAAGGACATGTCCTTTCACAGGACCTAATTCTAAAAACTAACCCTAAAATAAACCGTAATAATGGTTTTTAAGAATAATTCCCGTACGAATATATCAATTTATCATTCTTTGGCATTCCGTGCAATAATAATCTGATATTTAATATCTTGCACGAAAACACCTATCATTAGATACTTAAAACCTAAAATCATTACATATGTCATAAATTAATCTTATATGAAAACTATATTTCATTTATTAATTAATAATTAATTGAAAAATAAATAGGTCTCATATAAAATTAATATGTACTTGGATGATAAAATTTAAAATTTTATTATATGTCATTTTCATCAAAACAATCATATTAATTATTAACTCATAAAAGTTTCAATAATGAGATAAATAAAATACATCATGCTTTAGCATCTTATTTTTATTTTTCTAAAATACAACATAATGCATTTATAATGTAATGAAAATATTTCAAAAGCATTAGGGTAGAGAATTTTACAATTCACCCTTAAAAGGGGGCATTTACCCTAAATTAAGAATAGTATTTGAATCATTTCACATAAGGCAAAAACATTGTCTTATACAAAGTAACCACCCTAGTACTAAAAAAAATATTTCCAATGTGAAATAATGCTAAAACCATTGTGTAGGATAATACATATAATTTTAGAAGTCTAAAATAATCTCACCATCTAAATAAAGATTCTAAAATGTTCATATTAACGAATCTTTTAATTTACAAATAAAAAGATAAAGTCAAAATAAAGAAAGGTAAAAGCTCTAGAATCTTTTCACCTTGAAAGAAGTAAACATAACCTAGGTGAAAATATTTAATCACATATAAAAATACAAAAATTAGAAGGTAATATGAAAATACATCCAAACCCTAAGAAAATTAATATTTATCAAAAATACATTTACCTCATCCTATATTTTTAACCTTTTAGGGTTTTGGGGGGAAATAAAATAATTACAAGAAATCAAGCCACGTGAAGCTTTTACCATAATTTATTTGATTCAAATTCAAAAAAAGGTAACCTTTTCTTTAATTTATATATTTATTCACACACATGTTCTTGAAGAATAACGTAGAGTAGCTGGTTAAGGGTAGAGTCGGGTAGATAGGTAGGAAGAGGAACGGGTCGAGAGGTCGAGTGTTCAACTCCCTCTCCCCATTCTTTTTCCTAAAATTTAGAAAATATATAAATACAAAATAACACAATAATCATATTATTAAATTATAAAGGTAATTAGGGAAGAGGTAACTCCCTGTGTGAAAAGTGATTTTGATCTCTCACCTGCACATACAATTAAAATAAGTAAATACTTTTCCCCTATTCCTCTCGAAGAATAATGTAGACTAATTGGTTAGGGGTGAGGGATTAGGTAGGTAGGAAAATGGGATTGGCTTGAGAGGTTGAGACCCGAATTTTCAGGTGTCAACACCTATGATGGCATGAAAGATTTGAATGAAATACAAAGCGACATGTATAACAAAATGTGGATTCATGGCCAATGGTGTTGAATTATTTGATAAAAAAGCTTTCAAGGATATGTCACCACAAGGAATGAAATAAAATAATTGTGGCATATGTATCAAATGGTTGATGATGAGAGATTTTTGAGACTTTGGGGAATTTTCAATTTGCATATGTAAATTGGGTTATACTATATGCTTGACTAAGATGAAGGTTTTGAAATAAGATGTGTCGCATACACAATATAAATGGAATGAATGTGTAATATGGAGCCCATTACAAAGGAAGCAATGTGGGGTGTGTTTTTGTCATAGGTTGCACATGTTTTTTAAATAATATAGTGCTGGTGTATGTTATGAAGGAAGTGCCTTTCTCCACAAACATATTTTCCCTTCCCCACATTTCTCATTACCCAAATGAAGCTTTCCCTTGGAGGCTGCATAGACCTCCCTTTGGGTTGTATGTATGTTCCATGCATGTTCACAGCCTTGAAAAATAAATGGAATTTGGTTTCCGTCAAACACGTGCCCTCCATTTTTGTGTGTTGTCTACAGACTGCAAGCAGGCATGAGGTTATTGTCTAGGGGCCACAAAGAATTCATGGGAGGTGTGAGCAACTCTAAAGACAAGTTGGGTGCACTTCCAGGGTTACAGATGTTTGGTGTATGTGGTTGCATACGCTCCATATGTATTTTCTTGTAGTCACACTCAACCATGTCTTCCTCTTCTACAGCAAAGAAATGTGGTGACAAGAAATGACCACCCTCAGAGATAGAAGTGTTGATGTATACCTGATTGCCAAGCTAGTGCGCAGCTATCCTATGGTACGCACCACATTGCAAAGAAAGAAAATAAAAATAAATAAGGGGTTTCAAGTCTAAGATGCCCTTCACCATATTTGTGAGCCCCAAAGACAATGAAATGGGAGTGCACAGTATTTTGGTACCACCATTTCCCTTCCTTATACACTATGTGTTTGTGATTTTTAAGCACATTAAGGAAATAAAAAGGGTTGGAATGAGCAAGCTGCGGAAAGGCAGCTAGAACATGGGGCTAGACCATGGGATTTGTCCCACATTCAACACATTTTGCATATGGGAGATGTTTAAAGGAAGAAATGCAAGACATAATGTAAATAAGAGGAGGAGGGCTTTGTGAAGGGAGTCGTTTGGATTTGTGGGCCCAGGTGGTGCATGCTAGTTGGGCACATAGCACAATAATTTTGAAAGAAGAAATTTATAAGATAAATCTGATATATCCCACATTCACCACAAAAAGAAAAAATAAGATGTTTATAAGGAAAGGCACACAGTAGAATAGGTGTCGAAGAGTGGATGCCAAGTTGAAAGCCAAGCTATGCACGTGCGTTGATCGAGGCAGATGGCTAGTAGATGATGGGACAGCAGGCCCACATGATAGGTAATAGAATTTTGACAAGTGTTGAACTGTAAGTTGGATGCATCGAGATACGTGTCTGAAGATCAATGGACCTCGTTATTCCGCAAAGACAAAAATGGTTGATGGATACCTCTGCAGGGCAGCAACATGCTAACATGTGGTGACCCGGTGATGTGGCAATGTGATACAGTCAAGTGCTCGGGTGGATCAATGAACCAATAAGGATGTGACACTTGGCAATAAGCAGTGAGGAAGCAGAAGATGGATAGTTGGTCTGCCACCTTGAGATGCGTGTCAATCCAACGATGGTTGCTATAGCACAAAGAGAAAGATGCTCGGTGGTTATCTCTATGAGAAAATGATGTGATGACATATGTCAACCGACTAGGTGGCAAGGATGTCTAAGGTGGATGCCCAATCAGTGAGATAGGCCAACCAGAAAGTGAGATAGGCCAACCAAAAAGTGACACATGTCATAGGTGTGTAGACAAGTTTGATAAGGAGGTGAGGTGGCCAGTTGAGCCAATCAAATGGTGCCACATGGCACATGGGGCCCCACCTCAAAATTTAGATCTCTGTGCAAAGATTTAAAAATTGGTAAAGTCTGCACTATATAAAAATTTGAATTCAGAGTTTGCACTTGCCCGTGAAAATGAAAAAGTGCCTGTAGGATTCATTTTTTCTCAGAATATATGATTATTATATGTTTTCAAAATCGGCACAAAATGAGGATTCTAATGGCAGTGTTAAAAATCAGATTCGATGAAGTTGGTAAGAGCAATAATGGACTGTGTATTTCAAGATCAAATTTGGGTAAGCATACAGATATTTTCTAAGAGATATGTTCTCGAATAAAAATTGTGTTAGATTTATCTAAGATATTTTTGGTAGTCATAGGGTTGACTGTGTTGCCCTAAAAAAGCCCTAAATGGTCCTAAGCTTGTTGCAATCCTATATATGGATTTCCAAGACCATTTATAGAGGCTGTTGGTTTTCTGGTTCACAATATTACATCCTGAACCTTCAGTTAAGGAGTAGGACATGTTCAGCCCAGTTTGTATCAGAATAAAGTAGAAAGTTGTAGATCTTTTGCATATTGTCTCAGTGACTTTGAATCTACAAGCAAGGTGTATACATAGGCTTAGATCCTCATTCTTAATTCAAGTTTTCAGTTCCATTTCTCTCCATCTGTGTCAGGTTTTATGGGTTTTGAATGTTCTGATTCTTTGTATGGAGTTTATCTATGCATGTGTTGTCTATCTTTAGTTCTAGTTTTAATCAGATTAAATTATACTCTAGACAATACACATATTCATGGGGTCTGCTCAAGGATTTCTATAAGCAGCATGGTTCTGGGTATTTGTATTTATGACTTGGATCTTTGATGAAATGATAGTAATCAATCTTTGTGTTCTACAGTGCACTAGATGATTTGCCCAATGAATAAGGCACTGATCTGAAACAAGTAAACTTTATCCTGATATATGTCTAGTTGGGATGTGTTATATTCTGCAAAATTAAATTAAATCCTTTCTATCCTTTCTACCCTTTAAATTTTATGTTGTGTAGTATCAGTTTCATAATAGCAATGGAAAGTCAATGAATGACTAGTTATCATTTAGTACTTTCTTGCTATTATCTACATTGTTCAAATCCTCTCCTCGTATTGTAAAGAGTGTTTCATTTACTAGATTAGGTGCACCACCCTTGGTTCTAAAAAGCCAGAAGCAAAGAGGGTAGTCTTGTCCATATAGTTGGTCCAGTTTCCTACAGATTTCCCCATATTTAGAGCTAACCATTCCCAAAATTAGTCTTAGGTATATTGGTGTCTCATGAAGTGTAAAATCCTTTTCGAGAACCAACACCACCAATGGAAAAGGGGGAGATTGTTGGCAATTTAGCTGAGTTAGATATCTAGATGTTGTCATTATGGTAACATATGATCTACATGAAGACCACATATGAGAGAGAGCAAGTTTGACAAAGCGTAGAGCAAAATTGTCTAAGTGTGAGCAGCATTTTTCTAGTGTAACCAGACACAGTTTTGATTGGTGACATCAACAGAAGTAAGTTCAATTCTTGTGCACTTGAACATGGATACTACTATGCGTATTGAAGACTCACCTAAGATCACAAGTCTATATGACATGTACAGAAGAAGTTATTGCAGTATTGCCAGAGACGGTGTTAAAGCCGACAGGACAGAGAAGAAGACAAAATTGGTAAATAGTTAAGGGATTATTTTTTTTATCAAAATAATGTCTTAATCATATAAATGGATGACATCCTAGATGTTAACCCTTGGGGAGCGCATGTTAAAATGTATTTTGTAAAGTTCTTTATGTTTAGTAAAGCTGACTATAAAAGTTATTATTCCTAATAACTTGTATAAATGTAAGACATATGTAATGTGAAGTAAAGTATGAAATAAGGTGAACATATGTATGCAAAAGATATTGATGCAAAGTTGTGAAAATCAAGTAGTATAAGGATATGTACCTTGCCCTATTTTTGTAATCAAGAATTATTGTACATTACATGTTTGGGCAATGGGCTCATCTTGTAATCATTTCATTTTGTACTACCAACTCTTTGTAGGGTTGAGGCTTCTAACAAGGCCTAGAGTCCCTTAATCAGGACTGAGAAACTATATATATGTAACAGGATCCTAACATGGTTAACATCCTTAATAGGATACTTTTGATTAGTGGACCTTTGTGGGTATCATCCCCACCGGGGTTTTCCATTGGCTAGGGTTTCCTTGAGAACAAATAATGTGTTATGAGTTCATTTGCTTTACTATTATGCATGTTCTTTAGTTTACTCTATTATGCAAGTATCAAGTTAATCTGTTATATCCATAATTGGGCAAAAGTAAAAGTTTGTAGAATACTGATTCACCCCCCCTCTTAGTATTCCCTATTTCTAACAATTGGTATCAAAGCTTAGTTACTCGAAAAAGAATCATTTAGAGAAAGCCTAGCAGCTTGAGTAAGATCTTTATGGATATGGATCAACTACAAAAGAATCTTGAAGAAGCTCTTGAACAGATTGATATACTTGAATAGGGGTGAAATGGAATCACCTCTATTCAATGTAATGTATGGGGGAAATATTAGATCCACTCCTAAATCCAAATTCGCAAAGGAGAGATCCAATTTGATCAACCAAAAGGTTAATGCACAATTGAATCAATCTATGGAGAATACAAAAGAGAGAGAGAAACCCTATATTTCCCTATGGTTGAATTATGCTTTAAATCTAAAATAATTCACCTTGCTTATGTTGAAGTCCTTGTAGAGGATTCAAATCCTCAAATCCACAAGTAGGAATGCTTCAATGGATGTAGAATGAATGTAGGATGTCTCCAATCAATGGCATTTGATCTTCAACACCAATCTTGAATTGATCTTTGCATATGAGGAGGCTTGGATGAATGTAGAAGGATGGATCTTCAAGGGGGCTCCAAAGAGATTGAATCCTTCAATTTCTAACAATGGATCTCCTTGATGGATGAATGCTTGAAGGCTTTCTTGAATGCTTGAATACTTTCTTGCACTTGAGAGCTTGAGAGAAATTGCTTGTTCTCACAAAACTTGATGATGAAAATGAGAGAGGAAGGCCTCATTTTATAGTGAACTAGGACACAATCCTCTAGAGGGGCCACCTTGGAGAGTTAAATCCCAATTAGGTCCTAACCTTTAGAAAATATACCTAGATTAAATTCAATTTAAGGATTTACCATTTCAAAACCCAAAATGGCCGACCCGGAGGTGGGAAAACAAATATCCCCGAAACCCGACACCCAAAAATCAAGGATATTTGAAATCTAGACAGGGGGGTCAAGGATGAGCTTGAATCTGACCAAGATAGGGTCAAGGTCGATCTTGACCAGGTTAGGGTATAGGTCAACTTTGACCTTGTGGTCAAAAACCTTAGGATCCTGACCCAGAATGCTAGGAAATGCAGATATGGAGTGAAAATCAGGTGCAGAGAAAAGCAGAACAGGGGGAAAAGCCAGATAGATGTATAGACCTGATCAAGGTGCTTAACATGATCCCAAACCACTTACTCAGAGGGCTAAATGCTCTTATCATGGAAGTGCTTCCATTTTAAGATGATACATTAAGCCCCCACTTTAACAAGAGTATGGACTCGATGCAAACTCTTGGTAAGGGAGATCAGAATTAAAAGATAATCTTATCATAATCCAAGGGACAAAGAGAAACCCCAAGCCCCTAGGGACTCAAGTCTTTGTCGACTCCTAGATCACAATAAGAGAGACATCTCTAAAAAGAGAAAGAAAGGGTGTGATTACCTCACCCAATGAGAACTTATGTCCCATTGTGAACCATACAAGGAAATGGCGAAACTGGAAAGATGGAATTGAACTACCTAGTGAATGTGGCTCCTCACTAGTCAACCCATCAAGGATTCACCCTTAGGAATATTCTACTCCATAAGAATAAAACCAAAAACAAAAGAGATCCAGTCTTAAGGACACCTCCAACCTTAAGGGATCAAAATATACGTATATTTGAAATTGGAGGGATCAAGAGATCCTAAAATATAAATCCATGCTTTAAGGATTAGTTACTAATCCAAAAAGGAAGAAAAGAAAGTATCTTGAAAAATATGTGTGTATCAAAAAGTGTGTGTGTGCAATAGGTGAGCAGAGCGTATGCCCCCACATTAAAGTCATTGCTGACACTTTAACTGGAGCAATGGCTTTAACGGAAACATAAACAACTCCATTGATTATGTTTCCACGTCGAGATGCCCCTAGATGAAGACAAATCAAGGGAAATATCACAAAAACATACAGAGAACACAGAAGTGATCTACCTACCATGGGGTCAGTATGATCATAAGATAATATATATACATATATATGATATTATTGCAAATGAATTGACATCATTCCCCAAAGAAAGTAGAAATATGATCACAAAGGAGGAAAGATCACATAAGATATACAAAGGAGAATCTTTTTAGACCATGACATGGAAACCAAAAAGAATTAGTGCTACCATATCTCAAATCCAAGCAGATTACACAAGGAAACATTTATGAACAATAGCACATTTATGACATAACATTGAACAACACATAGAAGAATAGAGATACATATAGAAGAATTTGAACAATAGTTTTGATTCCTTCATCACCTTGCACCAACTAAATAACAAAGATCGTATAAAATAATCTAACAACATTTAGAAAACACATTATGGGAGAAACATAGTACAATAGGAAAACACACAAAAAAGATACCATGAAGGACAAGCCAATCAAGCATGCTGCCTACTCTCCCCATCTTGTTGTATATCATTTAGGGAAGGTGGGTAACTCACAAGAGGGACTATATCCAAAATAGTAGGAATGATAGCCAATTCCAAACAAGGATCCTCTTGAGAATCACAATGTTCGACACTAAGTGTAAGAGGTAATTGTGATGAAATCATATTAGGTAACTCAATGTCAATGTCAATAGTCCCATATTCATCATTAACATCATTGGTATCATCAAGAGTATCTTCTTCATCCAAATTAATCAAAATAGGATCTAAGATATGAATAGAATCATCATAATCATGCATCTTAACATCATTATTAGTAACAACTTCTTCTAACACATCATGCATAGGTTTATCTGAAGAAGGTAGAGATATTTGAAGAATAGAATTATGAGCTTTAGCATGAGTACAACACTTTTTACAACGTTCATTGGCAGATCGATTACGTTTTGATTTTTTTTGAAATAGGTTGAGAACTAGGAGGAATGGTCATAGGATCCTTCATAGGTTCTTTAGGAAGATCAATAGTATTATTAACAATATAAGAAATAATTATAGGATCTTTGATAGGTTTGATAGAAGGAACTTGATTAACAGAACTAGAAGCCATAGTTAAAGGAGGTATAGAAGGTGTAGGTAAAAGACTACGATTAAGATCCATAGGAGGAATGCTTAATTCAAGAATCTTACAATGTTTATAGGCTTGATATGAAGGAAAAATAATATCAAGTTGAGGAGGACATGAATTAGGTAATGAATGCCAAAAGAAATCAAGCACAGCACAATCTCTAGGCCTAGAAGGTTGATATAAAGTATGATTAATCATCTTCAGTTCTTCATCATGAATGAACTTAAGACACTTATGGATAGGTGAAGCAACAACATGGATGGCATTCAACCAAGGCAAACCTAGCTAAACTTGAAATTGAACAAAAGTAAGAACCACAACAACGGTAGTGTTCATAATTTTTCCACAAAATTCAACTAGTAAAGTAATAGAACCAAATGATGGATAAAAAAAACTATTGCAAGTTTGAATCCACACATCCGATGTATCATAAGAATCACATTGTGAGCTTTTCATAAAAATATTTTCTTTAGTAATAACATTGACTAAGGATGTAGGATCAAAAAGACAACCATGAGTAGGTATCTGAGAAATCCTAGCAGAAATGTAAAGGGGACCATCAAGAGCTTTAATAATCTTAGAATCATCAAAGGTAATCAAAAGTTCTTGAGGTCTTTTATTCTTAGGTTGTTGTTGAGGTTTAGGTTGAGTTTTCAATTTAGGTTTAGGTTTTGGTTGAGGTTGAGATTGAACTTGAGATTGAATCTAAGTTTGAGGTGGAGGTTGAGTTTGAGATACAGATTGACCAACATGCTCCACTTGATTAACAACATGATTGAGATCATCCATCTTTGAATCATACACAATTTCCACAGTAGATGGTTGAGCAACTGTATTAGTATCATGCATAGGAAAAGGGTTTGTATAGATTTGAAGGTTTTGATTAGGAGGAGAGATAGATTTGTTCCCACTACCATCAAGATTATCAACAGATAAGGCATTAGAGTCAATTAAGTCTTGAACCTTATGTTTTAGAGAATAACATTTCTTAGTATCATGACCATTCTAATGATGATATTGACAAAAAGCATTTTGATCAAAAGATTTAGTTGCAATCATGGCAGGTAAAAGAGGTTGAATAGGAGGTAAAGTAATTATATTAGGAGTTAACAACGTATTCATAATAGCATGTAAAGATTTAGAAAGAGGAGTAAACGTACGATTTAATCAAAAAGCAATGGATGCAGAAGTGGCATTGTGAGATGCAACAACTTGATTAGCAACTGCATTTTCTTATTTGTTTATCTTGACATAGTTGTTGAATTTTTTAAATTTGTTTGGATTAGGAGCAGCATCACTCTTATCAACTGGAATAGGAGCCATTGGAGTGTTGCTCTCAAATTGACTCACTTGTAATTGATAATGATGAAGCGCTGCACAAATTTGTTGAAAAGAGGTAAATTCAGTAAGAAAAATCTTATCTCTAATATCCTTTTGCAAATTTAAAATAAATATATGTTGAATATCAATATTAGGAACAAGATAGGAAATTTGAGCATGCAAATGCTTAAATCTACCAATAAATTCAATTAATTTTTCTTTAACACTTTGTTTACAATGCATCAAATTAGTCAAAGACACTTGCGGGCCAATGTTGTTTTGAAATTGTTGAATAAAGGCATTAGCAAGTTTTGGAAAGTAATCAATAGAATAAGGAGGCAAGGAACAATACCATTGTAAGGCCTTGTCATGGAAAGTTCTAGCAAATAGTTTGGCTAAAATCCTAGGGTCATGAGCATAATCACTACAAAGGATTTGAAATGTTTTAACATCATGAACAGGATCTCCTTTTCCATTATAATTCTCAAGATGAGGCATATCGACTTGCTGAGGAATAGGAGTATGAATAATATCTAAGGACAAAGGGCTTCCCATGTCACATGTAGGAATACTAAACTTTTTTTGAGTTAAGGAAGCAACTTGTTGTTGTAAGGATGACATAGTTCGAGCCAAACTGATGATTATTGAATCATTAGAGGAAATAGGAGGAGTAGCAACATTAGACACACTAGGTAAGGTGTAAGAAGCTGCAGGAATAGAAGACACAACTGGAGGAACACTTGGAACTACAGTTGGAAGTGGATTGGAATAAGTAAAAGGAACATTATGATATGACGGTTGTGATGTAGGAAGGGACACGGGAGGAACAATCATAGGAATAGATGGAACCATCACAGTCACCAAAGAAGGAGTATAGGTAGTAATACTAGCTAAAGGATTAGAAGGCATTATGCAAGAGCATCCTGGGTGTAAGAGCAATCTTGCATCACCCAAAAAAATATTTCTATTTTTGTATTCAATAAGGGCTATCTTGTGTAGAGCTGCCATTTATGGAAACTTGCTATTTTTTTAGTAAGTTGGTCATATGATCTCAGAATGTTCTAATTTCACATGTGGAGGTTCATCTCAGTCATATTAGTCTACCAATAAAGTTTCATTGATAGATCAAGTCTAGCTTTATAGATATTGAAGATTTTCGGTATTGGCGGCACGGTACAGAAACTTTGAACTCAGTTTTGAATGCTTTAGAGGCCCCAAATGAGGTCAAAAATTTGGGTGATGGGCACTTATGCTAGTCAAGCCTGTAGAATGCTTCGTGGCCTTTTCAGAATGGGGTCATAATAGTCAATTAGGTCAACTGGCAATGACTCGTGGCCTTCAGAATTTGGGCCACCTGAAATGGTGGAAAATGATTTTCCTTCAAAATTTCTATTTTGGTTTCAAAAGTTATTTTGAGCTGACTTTGATGTAATAAATTGTAAAATAAAATAATTCTAAGTTTGGTCGGCCCTATGGGCTAAATTTTTGGAACCTTCTCGGGCGGTGGAATTTGCCTATATAAAGAAGGCCCGTAGTGTTGTCTAGGGTAGTTCTGAGTAGTTCTGGGTAGATCTAGGTAATAATTCGAGGCTTTTTCTTGCAGAATATTGTAAAGGGAATGCCCATGCGGTTTTGCATATTGTAATTTTGAAATTTGGAATTCCACACTTGAGGAGATAATAAGCAGCCCATTTTTTGTTCTTGCAAATTGTTGTTGTTTCTCTATTTCTATTATGTGTTTGTGGTATTAAGGGGATCACCCTTCATCAAGTGGTATCAGAGCTAGGTTCTTGAGTGTGTAAATAGATCAGTGACTATGAGGTAGTTTGCACTAGAACTGTGGGTTAGGGTTTCTGTGTAAACAGATCACCGATTGTGAGGCAGTTTGCACCAGGACCGTGGTTGGGGTTTCAACGCGCATTGTGAAAATGCCTCCATGAAGGGAATGTGGTAGAAGAGCTGGTATTGTAACACCTAAGGTGAGAGAGCTACAGAGACAAGTGCAAGCATTGTAAGAGGAGATTCACAGAGGAATGAATCTTAATGTCAGAGATGAAAGCGAGGATGAAGCCGAAGAAGGAAATGATGATCAAGAAGCAAAAGTTGAAGTTTTGAAACAAGAGGAAGAAAGGCTTTTCTGAGCCATTTCCAAGATTGAGAAAAGACCTAAGATTGTGGTTCTTACATTTTCAAGAAATCTTAACCCAGAAGAATTGATCGACTGGATCAATGAATGTGAAGAGTATTTCGAGTATGAAGATATTGAGGATCCTGATAGGGTCAAATTTGCAAAGGCTAAACTAAAAGGTCATGTGAAGATCTAGTGGCAAGAGATTTAATTGGAGCAAAATAGAAGAGGAAAGGATAAAATCACAAGATGGGATTGGATGGTGGATAAATTAAAGTGACAGTTCATTACTGTTGATTATGAGCTTGACCTACTAAAGAAGATGCAGAGTTTGAAGCAAGAAAGAAGATTTGTTCAGGAGTATATGAAGGAGTTCTATCGACTCCTCTTAAGAATAGGCCATGCATAGGCTGATAAGGAGAACGTCTCTCGTTACCTTAATGGGTTGAGGCCAAGCATTCAAGAGGAGCTGAATCTAGTTTGAATGAATAGTATTGAAGAGGCATACCAGATTGCCCTAAAAGTAGAGGAAAAGTTGAACAAAAAGTTTGAGAGCAAACAAAACGGAAGAGGCCATGATAGAAGATCTAATGGACAGTCATATGGAGATCGAAATGAAGATTCGAAGGGGCAGGATGAGGCCAGTCATAGTTAGAATCAGAGAGAAGATAATTTCAATCATTTCCATGATTAGAATAATAGAGATCAGAGAGGAAGAGGAAGAGGAAGAGGACAAGGATCTGAAAGAGGAGGCTTCCGTGGAACATGTTTTCAATATGGAGAAGAAGGTCATAGGGCATTTGAATGTCCTTAGCGCCAAGGAAGAACATACAAGAGAAATGAAGGCTAGGCTAGAGTTGCACACATAGATGAAGATGTCAGATCATCACATTTTGAATATGCTAAAAGAGGAGAGATGTTGATTAACAGAAGAGTCTTGTTGAGTGGTGAGAATGAACCTGAGCAAAGAAGGAGCTTGTTTTTCACCAAGTGCCAGTGTGAGGGTAACTGTTTTGATGTGACTATTGATAGTGGCAGTACTGATAATTTGGTGTCAGAAGAGATGGTGACAAAGCTGAAGCTCAAGAGACAAAAACATCCACATATCCATATCGGGTTGCCTAGGTGTAGGATGACCACAAGGTCATGGTCAATGAACAGTGCCTAGTGAAGTTCAAGATTGGTAGATACCAAGATGAGGTACTATGTGATATCATATCTATGGATGCATGTCATATGTTGTTGGGTAGGCCGTGGTAGTTTGACAGATGTGTTGTACATGATGGTCATCTGAATACCTATTCCTTGATAAAGGATGGACTGCGACATAAGCTAAAGCCATTAAAGGAGACTGAAGAAAAGATATGTGTTAGTGCAAGGATAAGTTTTTTTGATAGAGGAAATTTCTTAGATGGTATGAGGCATAAGCATATGTGTTTTACCTTAATTCCAAAGGCTAGGAAAGAGGAAGTAGAAGATGTACTTATAGAAGTTGTAGAATTATTGAATGAGTTTTAGGATATTGTATCTAATAATGTACCTGATGGATTACCACCAGTAAGAAAGATCAGTCATCAGATGGACTTGATTCTAGGAGCTAGTTTGTGAAATAAGGCAGCACATAGAATGACACTAGCATAAAGTGAAGAGTTGAAGAGAGATTTGAAGTTTAATTCATCACATCATCCATATATTGTATATGGAAGTAGTCCCAGAATGCATCTGAGTTGAGATAAATAGATAAAGGAGAAATAAGTAGTGCTGAAGCTGAGGATTTTGTAGAACATTTGAAGAACATCCATGAGGAGGTAAGGAAGCACATTACCAAAATGAATGCATAGTATAAGGCTAAGGCAAATCAAAAAAGGAGGCATAAGGAATTTCAGGTTGAAGATGAAGTCATGGTTCATTTGCAAAAGGAGCAATTTCCAGTTGGTACATATAACAAGCTGAAAATGAAGAAGGTTGGACCATGTAAGATACTGAAGAAGTATGATTCAAGAAATGCATATGAGGTAGAATTGGCAACTGAGCTAAATATTTCACCAGTGTTTAACATTTAAGATTTGATAGTATCATGAGGGAGGTGTTGAAGATGAGATCATAGTAGCACAGTGGAGTACTCCAACAATTAGTTCAGATACTAAGGAAATTGAGGACATACTAGACAGTCATGTTGGCAGAAGCACAAGGAACAGAACATATGAAGAATATCTGGTCAAGTGGAAAGGATGACCTGTTGAAGATTCATCATGGCTGACAAAGGAGGTTAACCATCTTGGTTTTCCTCTGTACACCTAAGTCATGAAAGGGTCACTTCTCAAATTACCCCAGGTGTCTGATGCAGGAGCATCCTGAGTGTAAGAGCAATCTTGCATCACCCAAAAAAATATTTCTATTTTTGTATTCAATAAGGGCTATCTTGTGTAGAGCTGTCATTTATGGAAACTTGCTATTTTTTTAGTAAGTTGGTCATATGATCTCAGAATGTTCTGATTCCACATGTTGAGGTTTATCTCAGTCATATCAGTCTACCAGTAAAGTTTCATTGATAGATCAAGTCTAGCTTTGTAGATATTGAAGATTTTTGGTATTGGCGGCAGGGTATAGAAACTTTGAACTCAGTTTTGAAGGCTTTAGAGGCCCCGAATGAGGTCAAAAATTTGGGTGACACCTGCTTGCACCAATCAAGCCTGTAGAATGCTTCGTGGCCTTTTCAGAATGGGGTCATAATAGTTAATTAGGTCAACTGGCGATGACTTGTGGCCTTCAGAAGTTGGGCCACCTAAAATGGCAGAAAATGATTTTCCTTCAAAATTTTTGTTTGGGTTTCAAAAGTTATTTTGAGCTGACTTTGATGTAATAAATTGTAAAATAAAATAATTCTAAGTTTGATTAGCCCTATGGGCTAAATTTCTAGAACCTTCTTGGGCGGTGGAAATTGCCTATAAAAAGAAGGCCCGTAGTGTTGTCTAGGGCAGTTCTTAGTAGTTCTAGGTATATTTGGGTAATAATCAGAGGCTTTGTCCTATAGAATATTATAAAGGGAATTCCCATGTGGCTTTGCATATTTTTTAATTCTAAAATTTGGAATTCCACACTTGTGGAGATATTAAGAAGCCCATTTTTTGTTCTTGCAAATTGTTATTGTTTCTTTGTTTCTATTATGTGTTTGTGGTATTAAGGGGAGCACCCTTCATCAAGTGGTATCAGAGACAGGTTCCTAAGTGTATAAATAGATCACCTACTATGAGACAGTTTGCACTAGGACCATGGGTTAGGGTTTCTGTGTAAACAGATCGCCGATTGTGAGGCAGTTTGCACCAGGACCATCTTAAGGTTTTAGCGCGCATTGAGAAAATGCCTCCACAAAAGGAATGTGGTAGAAGAGCTAGTGTTGTAACACTTGAGGTTAGAGAGCTACAGAGACTAGTGCAAGCATTGCAAGAGGAGATTCGCAGAGGAATGAATCTTAATGTCAGAGACGAAAGCGAGGATGAAGCTCAAGAAGGAAATGATGATCAAGAAGTAGTTGAAGTTTTGAATCAAGAGGAAGAAAGGCTTTTTCGAACCATTTCCAAGATTGGGAAAAGACCTAAGATTGAGGTTCCTACATTTTCAAGAAATCTTAACCCAAAAGAATTGATCGACTAGATCAATGAATGTGAAGAGTATTTCAAGTATGAAAATATTGAGGATCCTGGTAGGGTCAAATTTGCAAAGGCTAAACTAAAAGGTCATGCGAAGATCTAGTGGCAAGAGATTCAATTGGAGAAAAATAGAAGAGGAAAGGATAAAATCACAAGATGGGATTGGATGGTGGATAAATTAAAGTGATAGTTCATTCTTGTTGATTATGAGCTTGACCTACTGAAGAAGATGTAGAGTTTGAAGCAAACAAGAAGATCTGTTCAGGAGTATACCAAGGAGTTCTATTGACTCCTCATCAGAATAGGCCATGCAGAGGCTGATAAATAGAAAGTCACCCATTACCTTAATGGGTTGAGGTGTAGCATTCAGGAGGAGTTGAATCTAGTTTGAATGAACATTATTGAAGAGGTATACCAATTTTCCCTAAAAGTAGAGGAAAAGTTGAACAAGAATTTTGAGAGTAGACAAAGCAGAAGAGGCCATGACAGAAGATCCAATGGATGGTCATATGGAGATTGAAATGAAGATTTGAAGAGGCAAGATGAGCCCAATCATAGTTAGAATCAGAGAGAAGATAATTTCAATCATTTCCATGATCAGAATAATAGAGATTAGAGAGGAAGAGTAAGAGGACAAGGATCTAGAAGAGGAGGCTTCTATGGAACATGTTTTCACTATGGAGAAGAAGGTCATAGGGCATTTGAATGTCCTCAGTGCCAAGGAAGAACAGACATGAGAAATGAAGGCTAGGCTAGAGTTGCACATGTAGATGAAGATGCCACATCATCACATTTTGAAGATGCTAAAAGAGGAGAGATGCTGATTAACAGAAGAGTCCTGTTGAGTGGTGAGAATTAACCTGAGCAAAGAAGGAGCTTGTTTCGCACCTGGTGCAAGTGTGAGGGTAAGTGTTATGATGTGATTATTGATAGTGGTAGTACTAATAATTTGGTGTCAGAAGAGATGGTGACAAAGCTGAAGCTCAAGAGATAAAAACATCCACATCCATATTAGGTTGTCTGGGTGCAGGATGACCACAAGGTCATGGTCAGTGAATAGTGCCTAGTGAAGTTCAAGATTGGTGGATACCAAGATGAGGTACTATGTGAAATCATATCTATGGATGCATGTCATATGTTGTTGGGTAGGATGTGGTAGTTTGATAGATGTGTTGTACATGATGGTCATGTGAATACCTATTCCTTGACAAAAGATGGAGTGGGACATAAGCTAAAGCCATTAAAAGAGACTAAAGAAAAAGTATGTGGTAGTGCAAGGATAACTTTTGTTGATAGAGGAAATTTCTTAGATGGTATGAGGCATGAGCATATGTGTTTTACCTTAATACTAAAGGCTGGGAAAGAGGAAGTAGAAGATGTACCTATAGAAGTTGCAGAATTATTGAATGAGTTTCAAGATATTGTATATAATAATGTACTTGATGGATTACCACCAGTAAGAAAGATCAGACATCAGATGGACTTGATTCCAAGAGCTAGTTTGTCAAATAAGGAAGCACATAGAATGACACTAGGAGAAAGTGAAGATTTGAAGACATATTTGAGGTTTAATTCATCACATAATCCACAGATTGTATATGGAAGTAGTCTCAAAAATGCATCTGAGTTGAGACAAATAGATAAAGGAGAAATAAGTAGTGTTGAAGCTGAGGATTTTGTAGAACATTTGAAGAACATCCATGAGGAGGTGAGGAAGCACATTACCAAAATGAATGCACAGTATAAGGCTAAGGCAGATCAAAAAATGAGGCATAAGGAATTTCAGGTTGAAGATGAAGTCATGGTACATTTGCGAAAGGAGCGATTTCCAGTTGGTACCTATAACAAGCTGAAAATGAAGAAGTTTAGACCATGTGAGATACTGAAGAAGCATGATTCAGGAAATGCATATGAAGTAGAATTGTCGACTGAGATGAATATTTCACCAATGTTTAACATTTCAGATTTGATAAAGTATCATGAGGGAGGTGTTGAAGATGAGAGCACAGCAACACAGTGGAGTATTCCAGAGATTAGTTTAGATACTAAGGAGATTAAGGACATACTGGACAGACATGTTGGTAGAAGCACAAGGAATGAAACATATGAAGAATATCTGGTCAAGTGGAAAGGATAACCTGTTGAAGATTCATCATGGCTAGCAAAGGAGGAGGTTAACCATCTTGGTTTTCCTCTGCATACCTGAGTCATGACAAGGTCACTTCTCAAATTACCTTGGGTGTCTGATGTAGGAGCATCCTGGGTGTAAGAGCAATCTTGCATCACCCAAAAAAATATTTCTATTTTTGGTTTTCAATAAGGGCTATCTTGTGTAGAGCTGCCATTTATGAAAACTTGCTATTTTTTTAGTAAGTTAGTCATATGATCTCAGAATGTTTATATTTCACATGTGGAGGTTCATCTCAGTCATATCAGTCTACCAGTAAAGTTTCATTGATAGATTAAGTCTAGCTTTGTAGATATTGAAGATTTTCGGTATTGGCGGTAGGGTACAAAAACTTTGAACTCAGTTTTGAAGGCTTTAGAGGCCCCGAATGAGGTCAAAAATTTGGTTGATGAGTGCTTGCACCAGTCAAGCCTATAGAATGCTTCATGGCCTTTTCAAAATGGGTCATAATAGTCAATTAGGTCAACTGGCAATGACTTGTGGCCTTCGGAAGTTGGGCCACCTAAAATGGCAAAAAATAATTTTTCTTCAAAAATTTTGTTTGGGTTTCAAAATTTATTTTGAGCTGACTTTGATTTAATAAATTGTAAAATAAAATAATTTTAAGTTTGGTCGGCCCTATGGGCTAAATTTATGGGACCTTCTCGGGTGGTGGAAATTGCTTATATAAATAAGGCCCATAGTATTGTCTAGGGCAGTTCTAAGTAGTTCTAGGTAGATCTGGGTAATAATTCAAGGCTTTGTCCTGCAGAATATTGTAAAGGGAATGCCCATGTGGCTTTGCATATTGTAATCCTGAAATTTGGAATTCCACACTTGTGGAGATAATAAGAAGTCAATTTTCTATTCTTACAAATTGTTGTTGTTTCTCTATTTCTATTATGTGTTTTTGGCATTAAGGGGAGCACCCTTCATCAAGGAGGTTCAACACTAGTGATAGGAGGAATCAACCCTAAATCTTGAGCTTCTTGAGCTAAACGTTTAACATTTGAATGCACTAGGTGACTAATACCATGCAAGAGGTTAACACCTTGATCACTATCATGGAGAACTTTCTTAAGAGCCTCTATAACTTGAATAGAATCTTGATTATGGTTCTCTTGAATAAGCCAATTACCAATTTTATCAAGTTCAGTTGAAAGTTTTTTAACTTGTTCAGGAGGAACTCTTAAAGCGTCATCCTCATCATGAGATGAGTGAGAAGATTTTTTCTCCATAGTAGGATTGAAATAATGAAGAATCAAATTATCATCTGGGATCCTAAGGAAAGGAGAGGAAGATTCAAGATCAAAGGCACTCATGAGTCTACGACTTCTTCTAACCGGAATGTTAAAAGTAGGACTAGTAGTAGTAAAACTCATAAACCAATGTATTGGAAATGAACTCAACTAAGAACACATAAAGCATGAATATTTTTGTATTTTTTAAATCTAATTAGCATGCAAGATCTAACACAAAGGAGAAATCTAATATTAACAAGAGAAAGGAAAACACAATAGGGCATCCAATTCCACAAAAGAAAAGAGAGTAAGTATGTCGGGCTCACCAAAATGAATAGGGGTAAAATGGAATCACCTCTATTCAATGTAATGTATGGGGGAAATATTAGATCCACTCCTAAATCCGAATTCCCAAAGGAGAGATCCAATTTGATCAACCAAAAGTTTAATGCACAATCGAATCAATCTATGGAGAATATGAAAGAGAGAGAAAAACCCTATATTTCCCTATGGTTGAATTATGCTTGAAATCTGAAATAATTGAATTATAAATACTAACCTCAAAGTAGGGAAAATCTAGAAAATGCCAATTTTTTATGTCTGTGTGTACTTTCAAGAAATTTTGCAACCTGTTTTGGACTGGAAATGTCGAGACAAAGAAAACCTAGAAATCTTTTATCTTTTTGACAGTAGGTAGTCTTTGATCCTCATAAAAGGTCAAAGGCTAGATTCTTTATTTGAAGGTTGATTCTAACTTTATTCGAAGATCCCAAAAGTTTGTCAAAAAGGGTATCCAAATCCACTCTCAGATCTAAAATTCCGCACATGTACATGCAAGAAAATGGGGGCTTTGATTGTATGGGGGGTTTGCCTTGGTGAAACCCCAATTTAAGAATTAACCTTGAAATTGAATTGAAATGTAGTATGCATAAACAAAGTAATTGAAAGAATTCACCTTGCTTATGTTGAAGTCCTTGTAGAGTATTTGAATCCTCAAATCCATAAGTAGGAATGCTTCAATGTATGTAGAATGAATGTAGGATGTCTCCAATCAATGGCATTTGATCTTCAATAGCAATCTTGAATTGATCTTTGCATATGAGGAGGCTTGGATGAATGTAGAAGGATGTGTTACAATGACTGAGAGCGGGGGGGGTGAATCAGTTATACAGGTCCAAAAACAAAATCAGTAACTAAAAAACTTGTATCTTCAAATACTGTCACTTGGTAAACATATATCTTCTTCACAGTCCCAGTATTTACCAATTATCAGATAAGCTCAAAATAATTTACCAATTAAATCTAATAGTTAACATGTAAAGTATGATAACAAATAGATAACATGCTCAACACATAACACAAAATATTTTGACGCGGAAACCCTGTTAAGGGAAAAACCACCTGGGAACCGACAAACCAAAAATTTCACTCTTCTGAAGTGAGGCCTGTGAGGACCAAACCCTGTTAAAGGTTACAATGCACACTCTTAGGTGTGACCTGGTTAGAGGATTTTCCACTAGGAGTTATCTTTCAATCTTCTGTCACTCACTGTGTTGATTTACAGGATAACCATGTTTCACTTATTAGAATGAAACACAAATAAGACTTAAAAGTCCACTCGGTTAAGAGATTTTCACTGATTACGATTGTTAGAAAGTAACAGCAGTTTGATTCACATTATTACAACAAATTGCAGATTATGAATCAATGTTATGCTTCAAACAACATTTTCTAACCATTTAACACTTCAGATCTTAAATCAACTTCACTTACCATCAATCAATACTATGCTCTGTGTAGCTCAGTTTGTTCTCTGTGTAGCTCAGTTTCTACAGTCTCAGTTCAGTAACCAATTGATCAAAAATTACATGAATATAGGTTCACGCTTAGGTTCCTATAGTATCTCCTTCTTCTACTCCTCCTTTTTTAATGTATTTTCTTTCTCCTTAAATAAACAAGTAAGCTGTTTCATTTTCATCCATTGGATTTTGCCGCTTAATCTTGTTCATTGCTTTTTCTGCTTTAACCTTCTTCGATAGATGTGTCTTTAACATGTTTCAATCTTCTTCGTCAGATCTTTCTTGAATTTTGTCAGCCATTGATCTTGTAACAGACTTTATTTCTTTTCATATCTTTTCACTGATTTCGAGATGCCAGCTCATCAATCTTCCTGGCCTACAACATCATTAAATGATCTTTTGTTCTTCTCAGTCAAGTCAAAGAAATGTGTTGGTAAACCTTATCAGTTAAACTTATGCTTGGTATACAACACACTGCGTCAATGTATACTACCATCGGTGTTCATACTGAGAATCTCGGTAAACACTAAATTGTCTTCTTTTACCGACCAACACTGCTTTGTATCTTTGAATTCCTTTCTTCATAATAGATGAATACCGCGTACTAGGATCAACATAATGAGATCAGAGACTCATCAATAAATTATCCAAAGCATTCCATAACCTCATCTTTTGTGACCTTCTTCCATCATTCTTCAGATGTCTCGGTAATGAATAACTTACAAGATAAGTACTGTCAAACTAATAAGAAACTAGTTGACATCAATGACAACATCATACTGATTTAGAAAATAGTATTATCTATCCATCTTCAACTCTATACTCTTCAATCACTTGTTCACCAATCTCTCCATATGATAAATTAGTTGTAGTCTTAACAAGATTATCTTCAAGGGGGCTCCAAAGAGATTGAATCTTTCAATGGCTAACAATGGATCTCCTTGATGGATGAATGCTTGAACACTTGAATGCTTGAATACTTTCTTGCACTTGACAGCTTAAGAGAAATTGCTTGTTCTCACAAAACTTGATGATGAAAATGAGAGAGGAAGGCCTCCTTTTATAGTGAACTAGGGCACAATCCTCTAGAGGGGCCACCTTGGAGAATTAAATCCCAATTAGGTCCTAACCTTTAGAAAATATACCTAGATTAAATGAAATTTAAATATTTACCATTCTGAAACCTGAAATGGTTGACCCAGGTGGGAAAACAAATATCCCCAAAACCTGACACCCGAAAATCAAGGAAATTTGAAATTTGGACAGGAGGGTCAAGGACGAGCTCAAATCTAACTAGGTTAGGGTCTAGGTCAATCTTGACCAGGTTAGGGTAGAGGTCAACTTTGACCACATAAGGTTGAATTTGACCTTGTGGTCAAAAACCTCAAGATCCTAACCCAAAATGCTAGGAAATGCAGATATGGAGTGAAAATCAGGTGCAGAGGAAAATAGAATAGGGGGAAAAGCTAGATACATGCAAAGACCCAATCAAGGCACTTAACATGACCTTGGACCACTTACTCAGAGGGATAAATTCTCTTATCATGGAAGTGCTTCCATTTTAAGATGATACAATACTTACTGAAGAAAGAGATATTCTGAGAGGAAAATATTATGATGCAAAGAACCTTATTGAGAAGCTGGAAGAACTAAAAATAGAAAAAGAATCTACAATTCAAATTGAAGATTGTGATATAAATCTGGAAAAAGAAAATGAGATCCTTAAACATGAACTAAAGATAGTAAATTTGAAGTTGAGTTTGAGAGATGGAAACAACAAGAATGAAGCAAATCTGAAATCTAAAAATGAAGATCTAAAATCTAAACTTTGTAAAGTGACATCTGAACTTGAGAAAACAAAATTGTAGTATGTTGAACTTGAAAAGTACAATACAATTGTGAAAGGTGAACTAACTCAGTCTAAGCAACAACTTGAGAGACTATATTCCACTAATGAAAAGATTGATGAACAAATGTCTTATCAGAAGCTATTCTATGATAAAACTGGTCTTGGATTTAACTCATCTAAGGTAAGTGAAGAAAGCAAGGAACCAGATCTGAAAGTTTCTCAAAACATAGAAGAAAAGAAATCTAATGAAGCTAACAAATCTAAGGACATACCTAAAGAAGAACTACCTAAACAAGATCAGAGAGAACTTTTTGAGGAAGATATGTGACATTAGAGATGAAGGTCACTTTAAAGAAATCATGAAAGAACTTGTCACTCATCTAAAGACAAAAAGGAGAACTATTCAGATAATGGGAGGAAACTATGAAGAAATCAATAAGGAAACCGAATATGCAATAATTAAGGTGATAAAAAAAATGTTGGTAAGCACTGTAGTGCAACAGAACAAGCTATGGAAGCTGAGCATTAGAAGAGTCCCTCTCCACCACCATCAATTAACATTGAAGATGAATCAATGAATGTAGAAGGAACCAATATCACACTAGATAGTGATGATAATCCTTTTAGTAACCTAGAGAATATTGTTGACAATTTGGCTCTAGAAGAATAGGACAAAACAATTGAAGAAGGAAGGAAGGAAAGAAGGAAAGAAGAAGAAAAATAATTAGAAAATCAAGTAAATATAGAGAGTCAAGGACAGAAAGAAACACCAAGCAAAGTGGAAATTAGTCCTACCCCTGAGATTGCAGCAAAGAAACCATAGATTGAATCAATTTTTGTTGATATTGGGAAAGAAGTTGATGATGATGATCAAATGGAATTGATCTCATCCCTGAACAAGATAATTGGAAAGAATAAGAAGGTGAAAAGCCTTGAATGATTATTGCAAGAAGTGACAGAAAAGTTACAGAGTGTTGTAAACAATCAAGTAACAGAGGCAAATCCATAGATAAAAGCCAAAGAAGTGATGAAGGAATTTGATAATGAATTCACTAATTTGTTGGATATAGCAATAGTGAAGGCTCAAAAAGCCTATGAGGCTAAAATGTTTCTTGATATAAGTCAAAATATCAGAAATGATATCAATAATTTGGATGTGTGTAAAAAAGACTTGAGAAGGAATTTGGACAAATGAAAAGCTCTATTTATATAGTGTACAAATAAAGACAACCATGTATCAGAAGTGACTGGGAAGAAAAGAGAAAAAGAGGAAAAAATTCAGTCAGAGGTAAATATGTTAGCCATCCCTAATGTAAAGATACTAGATATTGTGAAAAGAATCAGTAAAATGAATGATGAAATAAGGATTCTTAATGATGAAAAAGATAGGAAATTGAGAAGATTCTCTCTTCTAAGAGAGCACATTTCAATCAAGATAAGCATAATTGAAGGACAGTTGGAAGAATGTCTTTCATCTAAGACATCTTATGAGAAGTTAAATTTTACAAATCTTCGTGCATGTGAGATCACATCTTATGGTTTGTGTGCACTACTCAGTGTTATAGACACCATTAAGAAGGCATGGGAGAAAGAAATAGAGAGCATAAAAGTGAACTTTGCAAATTGTGTTGCAATCCTACCGGCTCTACAATTTTGAATCAAGGTAAACTCTTTTTGAGAACACAATTTTGGCACCCTTTTTTGTCATTGTTGTCAAAGGGGGAGTGATAGCAGAAAATTGATATATATATATATATTTATATATGATAAGGAAGTATATTCCTAGGGGTAGTATAGATAAGATATCTGAAGTTATAAGGAGAGTGAAGATATAATTTTTGCTATGGCCACAATTTTGAGTTTTGAAATTTTGAGACTTAGCCAATTTTCTCATATATTGCCACCAATGACAAAGGGGGAGATTGTTGGAAATTTGGCTGAGTTAGATATCTAGATGTTTTCATTATAGAACATATGATCTACAAGAATACCGCATATGAAACAATTGTTGTATTGTCATTGATGTCAAACCTTAATTGGTAAGACTGTTGCTACTTAGAAAAGTACTATATCTATTGAATTGATTGAGGAAGAGTGGGGTAAGGTTGGTAACAATAGCACCTAAGGAAAGGTTGAGTTATCTTGATACTACAAAGTGTACTTGACTATGTTGCACAATGATGAGATAATGTATTGTTTATCTTAGTAAAGTTGAAGACTAAACTGGTAGTCTTAACCAAGCAAAAATGAAGAAATCGTGTTTAAGCTGAGTTATGACAGAGATGACCGAGTTAGTGGATGTCAAGCAAAATCTAGTGTCAACCGAGTATCAGTAAATTGTCAAGGAAATAGTTTTAGTAGTGACTGAGCATTTTACATGGAGACCAAGTGAATGATCATAGTATTGACCGACCATCAGCAATTTTATAATTGAAGAGAATTCATTTTGGGGACAACATTGTTTGAATTCTTGGATTATGTAAACCGTGTTGACTTTATTTATTGATTATATGGAAGCATTTCATGCTTTGTAAAAACATTTTATTGTAAATCTTTATGAGATTTGAGATGATTCTAGAAGAGGAAATGAAGAACATGAAGTGGGTAGATTTAATGAATCTGACCTAACCCTAAGATCTACGAAGGAGATTAAGCGGCAAAAGAAAAGTTAACCTAACAGAGGAAAGTATTAAGGGAACTGAAGCATGAGGTATGAGAATGCATGGGTGAAGGAGATGTTGGAAGAACAATAAGTTTTATTGACTGTATAAGCAAAAAGGCTAAAGGAAAAGTATGGTGATTGCTTGAAGGAAAGTTCCGAGCAGATCAAAGATGGAAATGGAAAAGTTTCAAAGTTAGTAAACCAACATTTGTGTATGGAATTGGATCTAATATTTGCAAAGTGAGTTGTATGTTTTTCAGATCAATACTACTACTACTTTCTAACCATTGTAATAGTCAAAATCTTTTTAACAGAGGTTGACCTAACAGTCATATGTTAAATCCTTTGAACAAGGTTGCATTCTAATGGAGTGTATGTAAGTCCTTTGACCAGGCTCACTTTTAACAGGGTGATTGAAATCCTCTAACCGGGTCACACTTGACAGTGTGTATTGTAACCTTTGACAGGGTTGGCTTTTAACCGAGCTCACTTCAGAAGAGTTAAAATAATAGTAGCATGTTACAAAGTGGTTTTTCCCATATTGGGTTTCCACTATAAATCCTATTGTCATACTTGTGTGAATGTTTTGGTTTGAACATTTATGTGGTTTACAAGTTAGTTACAGCAAGGTAGTGGACTGTTGAGTTATATGTTTCTATTATTGAATCAGTGGTGACCGAGTTTGCTTTGGTTGCTTGACCTGATTTAAGTAAAAGTTTTTTTTTGAAGTTGTTTTATACATCAGGACCTGAGAACAACTAGTTCACCCCCCCTCTCTGTTGTTCTAAATCATATTAACAATTGGTATTAGAGCTGTGTTTCTTATTGGTGTTTACAAAAAGAAATTTTAAAGGGACTTGAAGCAAATGATCAAGATGTATAAGAAGGAGGTACTGAAGCTGAATAAGGAAAACTTCCTTGCATGGAAAAGCTTGATGAAGCTACATTTGGCCAGTATTGGTGATTCCACAAAGTACTACATTGAGCATAACTATGTCATACCTATTGCACCTTTGATTGCTGAGGAAATGAGAGCTAAGCAAGAACACAACCAGGGAATGCTGGAAATTGCATCTTCCCTAAGCTATCTAGAATTTGAAGATGTTAAGGACTGCACAACTGCTAAAGATATGTGGGACACTCTTGCAAGGATCTATGGTGGTGATCAATATGTACTGAAAGCTAAAGCCGAGAGTCTCAGAGGTAATTTGATGAAATGAGAATGAATGAAGATGAAAACATTGCTCAATATTGTGGTAGAATAAAAGAAGTTGTGAATGCTATTAGAGGAGAAAATGGAATTATTGATGATGAGACCATAATTGGAAAAGTGTTAAGAACTCTACGTCCTATATATGCTATTAAGATCTCAGCTATTCAGGAATCTAGATGTAACTCTGGAAATGTGCTTACTTTGGAAGGTTTGATCGGAAAGCTGACTACTTTTGAACTGTCTAATTATGATAACTTCTCTATTCGTAATCTTGCAAATGTTGAATATGCTTTTAAGTCACAATTAGTCCTAAATAAGCCTAAGAAGGAAAAAGAAAGATGTAAAAGTGAAAGTGAAAGTGAAGATGACAGTGATACTTCTGATGAAGATCTTGAAGATCTAGAATCTCTTATGGCTAGAAGACTGAGAAGAGGGAAAGGAAAATATAAAGGTAAACTCCCTATTATATGTTTTGCATGTAATAAAGTCGGTCATATAGCTACTAAATGTCCTGATAGGAAGGATAAAGATGAAGAAAGAAACAACAGACACAAAGAAAGAAGAGATGACAAAAGCTACCGAAGGTACAAAGACTACAAAGGAAAAGGTAAGAAATCATGTTATATTGTTGATGAAGAGACTGACACTGATAGTGATGATTTTGAAATTGAAGTTGTCTATGTTGCAATGAAAGATGAATCTGATGAGGATGAGAAAACCACATTGATTTCCTATATGAACAAGAATGATAAATGGATTATTGACAGTGGTTGTTCACATCACATGACTGGTGACAAGAGTAAGTTTGAGACCCTACATCATTATAAAGGTAAAAGTGTAACATTTGGTAATGATGCACCATGTCCTATTAGAGGAAAAGGATTGATTAAAATTACTAATAAAATCTCTTGTGAAAATGCTTATTGGGTTGCAGGATTGAATTATAATTTGTTAAGTGTTGCTCAGCTCAACAAGACTAGTTACCAAGTGGAATTTCATCACAAGAAAGCTAAGATATTTGATGCTACTAGAGAACTAATTGGAAGTGGTGAGCGGACTAGAGGTAATTTTTTCTATCTTGACCTATTTGAAGAAATATGTATGGTTGCACAACTCAATGACATTTGGTTATGGCATAAGAGGCTATGTCATGTTAACTTTGACAATTTGGTAGAGATAAGTAAGAAGAAGAAAGTAAGAGGCCTACCTAGATTGAAGAAACCTGAGAATGTGATGTGCAAAGAATGCCAGTTAGGAAAAATGACTAAGTCAAGTTTCAAGAGAAAAACCTTTACTTCTGAACACATTTTAGATTTGGTTCATACTGACCTTTGTGGACCCATGGGTGTACAAAGTTAATGTGGTGCTAGATATTTTATTTTGTTTTTTGATGATCATACCAGGATGATGCATGTAATGTTTCTAAAAGAAAAATCTGATGCTTTTCAATTCTTTAAGTGGTATTTGGCTAAGGTTGAGAAGGAGACAGGTAGGAACCTAAAATGTCTTAGATCTGACCAAGGTGGAGAATTTACATCAAACGAATTTAATCTATTTTGCAATGATAGAGGAATCAAAAGATAGATGTCTGCACCTAGGACACCTCCATAGAATGGAATAGTAGAAAGAAGGAACAGATCTATTTTGGACTGTGCTAGAACACTATTGATTGAAAAGAATGTGGCATAGAAATACTAGAAAGAAGATATAAGTACAACTATTTACACTCTTAATCAGGAACAAATCAAGAAAGGTACAAATCTGACACCCTATGAATTATGGTATGGGCATGCACCAAGTGTTAAATACTTTAGAATCTTTGGAAGCAAGTGTTACATATTGAAAGACAATAGGAATGGAAAATTTGATGCTAAAAGTGATGAAGGCATATTCCTAGGCTACTCCATAAAAAGTAAAGCTTATAAGTGTTTGAACTCTAACACTAACAAAATTGTGGAAAGTATGAATGTAAAAATTGATGAGTATGCAGAAAGAAATGAGGCTAATAGTAAAAGAGAACCAGAAGATTATAGATCTTTTGTGTACATTGAGGAAATAGAAGAGGCAGGTATCAGACCTGCACCTGATGCCAAGTCTCAGGTAAGCAATGCTAAGTGATAGATAGATGATGCCGAGCATTAGGAAAATAGTGCCGAGAGAGAACAAGAACATGTCAAGCTACATGATAATGTTGTTGAGGATCAGGAAGAGGTTGTCAAGCATTTAGAAGCCGAATCTGACAATCTTGTTGGGGAACCTGATGAAACAAGAGCAGAACCTATTTTGACAAAATATGTAAGAAGACATCACAAGCCTGAACAGATAATTGGAGATAAAGATACTAGAGTTTAGACCAGAAGCAAGACCAAGAATCCAACATGTTTACTATGTGAATTTGAACATAAGACAACTAAAGAGGCATTAGAAAATGAAGACTGGATACAAGCAATGAATGAAGAGATTGACCAGATTGAGAAAAATGAAACTTGGACTTTAGTGCTGAGACTTGTAGATAAGAATGTTATTAGAATAAAGTGGGTATTTCAAAATGAGCTGAATGAGAAAGGTGAAATCACTAGGAACAAATCTAGACTAGTATGCAAAGGCTACGCACAAGAAGAAGGAATTGATTATGGGGAGACATTTTCCCCTATAGCTAGATTGGAAGGAGTAAGAACTCTGCTTGTATATGCTGCTTATAAAGATTTTAAGGTATATCAAATGGATGTCAAGTATGCATTTTTAAATGGTATACTAGAAGAAGAAGTTTACATAGAACAGCCAGAAGGTTTTATTGACCCAAACAGAAGACACATGGTATGCAAACTAAACAAAACTTTATATGGATTAAAATAAGCTCCCATAGCATGGTATGAGTGGTTGCATAACTATCTGACACAGATTAGATTTTCAAGGACAAATGTCACAAGTAACCTATATATGAAGAATGAAGAAGGATAAGGTATTTTGTTAGCCAAAATTTTTGTTGATGACATTATTTTTGGTGGACAAGATGCATTGTGTAAAAAATTTTCACATGAAATGCAAACTGAATTTGAGATGAGTATGTTTGGTGAGATCAAATTCTTTGTTGGTTTACAAGTATATCAGATTAGGAAAGGTATTTTCATTACACAGTCTAAGTATGTTAATGAAATACTGAAAACTTTTGGAATGGAAGATGTTAGACCAATGGGCACTCCTATGGTTACTAGACAAAAGTTGTCTAAGAATGATGATGTTGTAGAAGTTAACCAGACCTTGTACAGATCCATGATTGGAAAATTATAGTATGTTGTACACAATAGACTTGATATTGCATTAGCTGTTGGGATTGTGGCAAGATTTTCTGCCAATCCTAAGGAAACACACATGATGGTTGTGAAGAGAATTATGAGATATTTGAAAGGAACTACTGACTATGGGCTATACTATAAGAAGAATGACAAATTTGAACTGAAAGTTTATACTAATGCTGATTGGGCAAGAAATGTAAATGACAAGAAGAGTACAAGTGGTGGAGCTTTCTTTCTTGGATAGAGATTAGTTTCCTGGACAAGCAAGAAACAAAATTGCATTTCCCAATCTACTAGCGAGGCCGAGTATGTTGTTGTTGTAGTAAACTGTTCAAATTTGATATGGATAAAATAATTGTTGATAGGCATGAAAGAAGAAATCACTAAACCTGTTGTTATTTTCTGTGACAACACAAGTGCTATCAATATCTCTAAGAATCTAGTGATGCAAACAAAGACAAAGCACATAGCAATCAAGTATCACTATTTGAGGGAACTGGTACAAGACAAGGAAGTCCAAATGGAATATGTGAATACAAAAGAACAATTGGCAGACATATTCACTAAAGCTTTACCTAAAGAAGCTCATGAGTACCTGAGAATTCAATTAGGGGTCATTCCCCTAACTGAGGCTGCCTAGACAAGCTAGGAGCATTGCATCAAATAAACTATAGCAGAATATTTGACACATTGATGCAGAAGATTGTCACACTTTAGGACTGTCCTAGAGCTGTGAAGAAGAAGCAAAGATAACAGATCAGTCATAAGCAAGATGACAGAGGGAGAAACACTGTGCTGAACAGATATATCTACATCTATTGGATGTATGTTTTTAGTTGCTACTTTGGCATTTTTGTCAAAGAGGGAGATTGAACTAAAATGATACTATAACACATGAATTGAAGAGTAGTAATGATGAACTGAAATGAAAGATAAGGATAGAGGGAGATCCAGATACTTCTGACGGTCACAGAAGTGAGATTTACTGATTCTGAATCAGAATGAAGCTAAGGATATTATAAATTTTCTCTGTTGGATAGAAAAAAATTTTGATTGGTTGGTAATCCATGTGTTATTTAGGTAATTTCATATGGTGTTGCCATCGATGCCAAAGAGGGAGATTGTTGGAACTGCAATTGAAACAATTGTTGTATTGTCATTGATGTCAAACCTTAATTGGTAAGACTGTTGCTACTTAGAAAAGTACTATATCTATTGAATTGATTGAGGAAGAGTGGGGTAAGGTTGGTAACAATAGCACCTAAGGAAAGGTTGAGTTATCTTGATACTACAAAGTGTACTTGACTATGTTGCATAATGATGAGATAATGTATTGTTTATCTTAGTAAAGTTGAAGACTAAACTGGTAGGCTTAACCGAGCAAAAATGAAGAAATCATGTTTAAGTTGTGTTATGACAGAGACGACCGAGTTAGTGGATGCCAAGAAAAATCTAGCATCGACCAAGTATCAGTAAATTTCCAAGGAAACAATTTTAGTAGTGACCGAGTGTTTTACATGGAGACCGAGTGAATGATCATAGTATTGACCGAGCATCAACAATTTTATATTTGAAGAGAATTCATTTTGGGGACAACATTGTTTGAATTCTTGGATTATGTAAATTGTGTTGACTTTATTTATTGATTATATGGAAGCATTTAATGCTTTGTAAAAAAAATTTATTGTAAATCTTTATGAGATTTGAGATGATTCTAGAAGAGGAAATGAAGAACATGAAGCGGGTAGATTCAATGAATCTGACCTAACCCTAAGATCTACGAAGGAGATTAAGTGGCAAAAGAAAAGTTAACCTAACAGAGGAATGTATTAAGGGAACTGAAGCATGAGGTATGAGAATGCATGGGTGAAGGAGATGCTAGAAGAATAGTAAGTTTTATTGACTATATAAGCAAAAAGGCTAAAGGAAAAGTATGGTGATTGCTTGAAGGAAAGTTCCAAGCATATCAGAGATGGAAATGGCATAGTGTCAAAGTCAGTAAACCAGCATTTGTGTACAGAATTGGATCTGATATTTGCAAAGTGAGCTATATGTTTTTCAGATCAATACTACTGCTACTTTCTAACCATTGTAACAGTCAAAATCCTTCTAACAGAGGTTGACCTAACAGTCATATGTTAAATCCTTTGAACAAGGTTGCATTCTAATGGAGTGTATGTAATTCCTTTGACTAGGCTCACTTTTAACAGGGTGATTGAAATCCTCTAACCGGGTCACACTTGACAGTGTGTATTGTAACCTTTGACAAGGTTGGCTTTTAACTGAGCTCACTTTACAAGAGTGAAAATAATAGTAGCATGTTACAAAGTGGTTTTTCCCATATTGGGTTTCCACTATAAATCATGTTGTCATACTTATGTGAATGTTTTGGTTTGAACATTTATGTGTTTTACAAGTTAGTTATAGCAAGGTAGTGGACTGTTGAGTTATATGTTTCTATTATCGAATCAGTGGTGACCGAGTTTGCTTTGGTTGCTTGACCTGATTTAAGTAAAAGTTTTTTTTTGAAGTTGTTTTATACATCAGCACTTGAGAAAAATTGATTCACCCCCCTCTCTATTGTTCTAAATCATATTAACAGACCGCATATGATAGAGAGCAAGTTTGACAAAGCGCAAAGCAAAATTGTCTAAGTGTGAGCAGTATTTTCCTAGTGTAACCAGAGACAGTTTTGATTGGAAATGTCGATAGAATTAATTTTAGTGCTTGCACACTTGAACATGGATACTATGATGCATATTGAAGACTCACTTGAGAGGGAAAGTATGTACGACATGTACGAAAGAATTTATTGCATTATTATCAAAGACAATGTTAAAGCCGACAAGACAGAGAAGAAGATAGAATTGGTAAATAGTTAAGGGATTATTTTGTTTATCAAAATAATGTCTTAATCATATAAAGGGATGACATCCTAGATGTTAACCCTTGGGAAGTGCATGTTAAAATTTATTTTTTAAAGTTCTTTATGTTTAGTAAAGCTAACTGTAAAAGTTATTATTCCTAATAACTTGTATAAATGTAAGACATATGTAATGCGATGTAAAGTATGAAATAAGGGGAACATATGTATGCGAAAGATATTGATGCAAAGTTGTGAAAGTCAAGAAAGAAGTATAAGGTTATGTACCTTGCCCTATTTTTGTAATCAAGAATTATTGTACATTACATGTTTGGGCAGTGGGCTCATCTTGTAATCATTTCATTTTGTACTACCAACTCTTAGCAGGGTTGAGGCTTCTAACAAGGCCTAGAGTCCCTTAATTAGGACTAAGACACTATATATATGTAACAACCTCCTAACGGGGTCAACATCCTTAACATGATAATTTTGATTAGTGGATCTTTGTGGGTATCATCCCCACCAGGTTTTTCCCTTGGCCAGGGTTTCCTTGAGAACAAATAATGTGTTATGAGTTCATTTGCTTTATTGTTATGCATGTTCTTTAGTTTACTCTATTATGAAAGTATCAAGTTAGTCTATTATCTCCATAATTTGGAAAAAGTCAAAGTTTGTAGAATACTGATTTAACCCCCCCCCCCTCTCAGTATTCCCTATTTCTAACAATATTTTGTTGGGTAGACCTTGGCAATATGATAGGCATGCTATATATGATGGGAGATCGCATAAATATACTATTTGGGCTGATGGGAGATGACAAATATTGTTACCTCTAATTGAAGAACCTGTTAGTAATGTTTTCACATTTGTGAAAGTTTGTTTGATGGAAGGAAGAAAGTTTGTTAAATATTTGAAGAAGAATGATGTATGTTTTGTTGTGATTCCTAACAAACCAAGTAAGAAAATAGAGGATAGTGTTCCTGAGGAGATTGATAAGTTACTCACTGAGAATAGTGAAATCATTTCTGATAATGTACCTGATGGTTTGCCACTAAAGAGAAGCATTAATCATTGCATGGATCTTATCCCTGGAGCTATTTTACCAAATAAGGCACCTCATTGGTTGACACCTACCGAGAATCAGGAATTGAACTGACAGATTCAAGAATTGGTGGAGAAAGGTTTGCTCAGAAAAAGTTTGAGTCCTTATGTAGTACCTATTTTATTGGCACCTAAGAAGAATGGAGAATGGTGAATGTGTACTAATTCCAGAGAAATCAATAAGATAATAGTGAAGTATAGGTTTCCTATACTGAGAATGGATGATATAATGGATAGTCTGACTAGAGCAAAGTATTTTACCAAAACTAATTTGAAAAGTGGGTATTATCATATCAAAATTAGAGAAGGTGATGAATGGAAGACTGATTTCAAGACAAAAGAAGGTTTGTATGAGTGGTTGGTTATGCCTTTTGGTTTAACTAATGCACCGAGTACTTTTATGAGATTGATGAATGAAGTTTTGAAGAAATTTTTGGGTAAGTTTGTGATTGTATAACTTGATGATATTCTGATATTCAGTAAGACCAGAGAAGAACATTTGTTTGCTTGATAGACAAGTTTTAAAGAGATTGAAAGAAGAAAAGTTGCTGATAAATTTGAAGAAGTTTTCATTCATGAAAGAAGAGATTGTGTATTTGGGATTTGTGATTTCAGCTGATGGTTTGAAGATGGATCTTGAAAAGGTTGAAGCTATTTTGAATTGGCCTACACTTGTGAATGCTAGTGAGGTAAGCTCATTTCATGGTTTGGAAATTTTTTACCGAAAGTTCATAAAGAATTTTAGTTCAATTTGTAATGCTATGACTAAGATAATGAGAGGAGACAAAAGAGAATTCAAGTGGACACATGGAAGTGATAAAAGTTTTGAGACTTTGAAGCAGAAGGTTGTTGAATTGCCTATTTTGGCACTGTCTGATTTTAATAAGGTATTTCAAGTGAAATGTGATGCAAGTGGTAGTGCAATTGGAGCTATGTTGAGTCAAGAAGGTAAACATGTTGCTTTCTTTAGTGAAAATTTGAATGATGCAAGAAGAAAATATTTTGTGTATGATCAAGAATTCTATGCTATTGTTCAAGCACTGAAGAAATGGAGACATTATTTGATGCCAAGTGAATTTGTGTTGTATACTAATCATAAGGCTTTACAATACTTGGGTAGTCAGCATAAGTTGAATCAGAGACATATGAAATGGGTTGAGTATTTGCAGAGTTACACATTTATGATAAAGCATAAGAGTGGAGTCACTAACCGAGTTGCTGATGCATTGAGTAGAAGAAGATCTTTGATGACCAAGATGAAAATTGAAGTTCTTGGTTTTGATGAGATGAGAGATTTGTATGAGACTGATCCTAATTTTTTTGAGCCATGGAGAAAGTACAGAGCACCCATTCAAGATCAACTGAGTACAAAATGGGAAGAATATTTCATTCAAGAAGGTATGGGTTTAAAGGTATTCAGTTGTGTATATCGAGAGGACAAATGAGAACTAATTTGATAAAGGAGAAACATAGTAGTGGTTTGGCTGGAAATTTTGGTATTGATAAGACATTAAATTTGCTTAAGGAGAAGTACTTTTGGCCATAGTTGTATAAAGATGTTCAAAAATTTGTGAAAAGTTATGGAATTTGTCAAGTTGCAAAAGGAGTAAGTCAGAATATTGGATTGTATACACCGATTGTTGTACTTGAGAAACCTTGGATTGACATCAGTATGGATTTTGTTCTTGGCTTACCAAAGATAGTAAGAGGTAATGATTCTATATTTATTGTTGTGGATAGATTTTCTAAGATGGCACATTTTATACTTTGTAGAAAGACATCAGATGCAGTACATGTAGCAGATCTTTTCTTTAAGGAAATTATCACATTGCATGGAGTACCAAGGAGTATTATCTTTGACCAAGACAATAAATTTGTTGGATACTTTTAGAAGACTCTTTGGAGAAAGTTTGGTACCAAGTTGAAATATAGTTGTACCTTTCACCCACAAACCGATGGACAGACAGAAGTTGTAAATAGAAGTTTGGGAAATCTTTTGAGATGTTTAGTTGGAGACACACCAATTAATTGGGATTCTGTGTTGGCACAAGAAGAGCTTGCATACAACAATTCAGTGAATAGGAGTACTGGAAAAACACCTTTTGAGATTGTAAATGGCATACAACCAAGAGGTATATCAAATTTGAGAGACATTGCTAATGAAAGAAAGAGAAGTGTTGAAGGAGTAAATTTGCTAAGTACATGAAGACATTGCATGAAGATGTGAAAATCAATGTAGAAAAGAGTAATCAAAAATATAAAGACAGAGCTGATAGATCAAGAAGACATAAGACTTTTGACGTTGGTGATGAAGTGATGGTTCATTTGAAGAAAGGTTGATTTCTTGTTGGAACATATGAGAAGCTGAAAATGAAGAAGTTTGGCCCTTGCAAGATTTTGAGGAAATTTGATAATGGAAATGCATATGAGATTGAGTTACCTGATGATATGGATATATCACCTATTTTCAACATTACTGATTTGTATGATTACCATGAGTCGGATGAAGAAATGACAGTGCAGAATGATTATCCTAAGAAGCAGACAGAAGAAGTTGAAAACATTTTGGAGCAAAGAATTGGCAGAAGTACAAGAGGAAGATAGTATATGGAATATCAGTAAAGTGGAGGAATAGACTGATTGAAGATAGTTCATGGATTTCATAGTCTAAGTTGGATGAAACTCAGATCATACCTACTGAATGATTTGGAGAATCATTTTAAAATAACCCCAAGTGTCTGATGCAGGAGCATCTTGGGTCCTTGGCAATCCTATGTCACTAAAAACATATTTGAGTTTGTTTGTGTTGCTTGGTTCCTTCTTTGACCGAGTTGGTTTGTGTTGCTTGGTTTCCTTTATTTTTCGGTGTTGGTCGGTTACCTCTTTGGCACTTGGTGATGCTTGTCTGGTGCTCGGTTGGCTTGGCTTACCGATGGGTTTCTTTTGAGTTCTTGTTGAGTCTGACTTGTGCATTTATTATGGGTCACAGATTTAATGTTGGTATCAATTATTATGAAGCATGTGGACCTAGATCTGGTCATCCCTTTCGTCAATTGTGGATCTAAAGGCCAACTTGGCTCGATAGCTTCTTGTATAAATGTAGTTGTTGGGTAGACTTTTAGAAAGGATTTTTTTTGGGAGTAAGTTTAGATAGAATTTTAGAGATTGTTGGTAGATCCTCGCATGTTTGAGGACTTCTGTACTTGATTGTAATATTTGACCGAAACTGAGAAGGCCTTACAGCCCGACATGTATGGAACCAATTTGAAGATAATATATGAAATTTTCTTGCATTCTCGCTCTCACTGTTGTGTGTTGTTGCCTCTACATGTTGTTGAGCAAGGTGGATCTAGTTAGGGTGTGCCATTTCCTGGCCCCTATAGTCCTCACTTGCGTCAACTAAGGGTAAAAGCTAAGAGCCTTAGAGGAAAGTTTGATGACATGAAAATGAGGAAAGGAGAAAACATTTCACAATATAGAAACTGATTTAAGGAGATTTTCAATGCTATCTGAGGTGCAGGAGGTGTTATTGAAGAAGACACTATTGTAATTAAAATAATTAGAACCTTGCTACCTACTTATGCTATAAGAGTCTCTACAATCCATGATATGAGATCAGCTCTGGGTGATCACCTTACACTTGATAGTCTAATCGGTAAATTAACTACATTTGAGTTGAGTAACTTTTAAAATAGTATTGTTCCTAATGTTGAGTCTAAATTTATGTTGTCCTTGAAAATTAGAAAATCTAGCAGTAAACACATTATAATAAATGAGAGTGATAGTGACAGTGATGAACTGGATGAACTTGAAGCATTATGGCTAGAAGACTATAGAAAGGTAAAGGAAGATATAAAGGGAAATTACCTTTGGTATGATAAGTAGGAGATATTTTCCACAGCAAGTCAAATTGTGATATTGCTATTAGGAGTCAACTATGTAGTTTTTTTAGTCAAACTCATTGACCCATGATTCATGAGTAGTGGTTCAACATGAACCCATCTCTCATGAGAATGAATGGAACACTTAGCACTCATTGGATCTAGGTGATGCTCACAGAGCTAAAGTGCTGGCACTTCCGAGGAGGTCACCCATCCCAGTACTACTCCAGCTCGAGCATGCTTAACTACAGAGTTTCCTCCATGGTTAAGCAGAGTGGGTTTAACCATGGAGGAAACTTTGTAGTTAAGCACCCTCGAGCTAGAGTAGTACTGGGATGGGTGACCTCCCAGGAAGTCTTGGTGCTTCACCTCTATGAGCATCACCTAGATCCAATGAGTGCTAAATGTTCCATTCATTCTCATGAGAGATGGGTTCATGTTGAACCACTACTCATGAATCATGGGTTAATGAGTTTGACTCAAAAAACTACACAATCGAATCTTAATAGAAATATCACTACCTTTGGTATTTTTTAACTATAAAGAAATTGGCCACATTGCAGCTAGATGTCCTAACAGGAAAGAAGATGACAAAGAAAATGAATGATCTGGTGAAAGAAAGTTTGACAGGAGAGATAACTGAGAACACAGAGGCAACCGACAGTATGACAGAAGAAACAACCCAGACCACAAAGACAAAGGAAAGAAGGCTTGTTACCTTGTTGTTTAGATGATGATGACACTAACACCAACACTAATAATAACGAAGATATTGAGGTGGTATTTGTATCTTTGAAAGAAGATTCAAAAGAAGAAGAAGAAGAAATGCATGTTGAAACAACAATTATTTCTAAAGTTAGCAAGAATGATACTTGGATTATTGATAGTGGATGTACACATCACATGACTGGTGATGAGGACAAGTTTGAATAACTTGAACTTTATAATGGAGGATTTTTTAAAATAATTAAAAGTGCAAATGTGAGAGTTGATGAGTTTGCTAAGAAAAATGATGAAGAAATAAAAAAGGAACTAGAAGATTATGGTAGATTTACATATTGAGCAAGGTGACACTCTACCTGAGCAACAATCTAGTATTATTGAGAAACAAATTAATGATACTGAGCATCAACATATACAAGTTGAGAATCAAGAAATAGTTTCCAAGAATGATCTTGATCCTACACCGACTGAAGGACAAAGAAGACAAAAAATAATAGCAAAATTTGTGAGAAGACGCCATCCATAGAATTAGATTATTGGAGACAAGAAAGATGGCATGATGAAAAGAAGTAAGTTTACAAACAACACATGCTTATTTTGTAAATTTGAACCTAAAAATATTAGAGATGCACTTGAAAATGATGAATGGATTAAAGTCATGAATGAAGAAATGGAGCAGATAATGAAGAACAAAACAAAGACATTAGTACCAAGACCAAATGATAAGAATGTAATTGGAACCAAATGGATATTTAGAAACACGTTGAATGAGAATGGTGAAGTCACTAGGAATAAAGAAAGACTTGTATGCAAAGGATATGCACAAGAAGAAGGTATTGATTATGCTGAGACTTTTGCACCAGTTGTTAGACTTGAAGGAGTTGGAATATTGCTTGCATATGTTGCCTACAAAGGATTTAAAGTATATCAAATGGATGTCATATCTTCTTTTTTGAATGGAATACTTCGGGAAGAGGTATACATTGAACAATCTAAAGGTTTTGTTGATCCAAATCAGAAAAACATGGTATGTAAGTTGCACAAAGCACTATATGGACTGAAACAAGCACTGAGAGCATGGTATGAAAGATTGCATTCATATCTTATCAGTATTGAATTTGTTAGAACAAGTGATAACAATAATTTATACTTGAAACGTGAAATTGATGATAAAGTTCTTATTGCTGAAATTTTTGTTGATGATACCATATTTGGAGGACATGATAAACTATACAAATCATTTACTGATGAAATGAGAAAAGAATTTGAAATGTCAATGTTTGGAGAGATTAAATTCTTTCTTGGTTTATAAATTATACAACAAAGTGAAGGCATATTCATTACACAAATAAAGTACATCAAAGAAGTGTTGAAGACCTTTGGTATGGAAGATTCAAAACTAGTTGGTACACATATGATCACAGGATGCAAATTAACAAAGGATGCTCAGTCAACCGAGGTAAATCAGACATTATACAAATCAATGATTGGTAAGTTGATGTATGTTGTGCATAATAGAATGGACATTGCACATGCAGTTGGGATTGTAGCAAGATTTTCTACTAATCCTAAAGAATCACATATGATTGCTGTTAAGAGAATCTTGAGATACTTGAAAAACATAGAGAATTATGGTTTATGGTATAAGAAAGAGGGAAATTTTAAACTAAGAGTCTACACCAATGCAGATTGGGCTAGAAACATTGATGACTAAAAGATTACTACTGGTGGACCATTATTTTTGGGAGAAAGATTAGTAACATGGATAAGAAAGAAACAAGGATATATTTATCAGTCCATTGTCAAAGTAGAATATGTTGTTGCTGCTGCTAATTTCACAAATATTGCATGGATAAAATAAATTTTGAAAGACATGAATGAAGAGATCACTGACCCAGTGATAATATATTGTGATAACACTAGTGCTATAAATATTTCAAAGAATCTGGTGATGCATGCAAAAACAAAGCATATATCTATAAATTATCTCTACTTGAGAGAAAAAGTACAAGTAAAGAAAGTGAGATTGGAATTTCTAAAATCAAAAGAACAACTTGCAGATATATTTACTAAACCCTTACCTAGGGATACATTTGAGTACTTGAGGACTAGACTAGGGGTCCATCCCATGTTTGTCGATCCCTAAGGTGATCAGGAGGTTGCATTAGCCTATACTTTATCAAAATAGTAAATGATGTTGATGCATATTGTTCACACTTTAGGTCTCCTAAGGTTTTGAAAGCTAGACAAGGAGAACAAACTGACACTACATATCAGTACATGAAAGGTACATGATCTGAACTGAACACCAGAGATAGGATAAAAGCACAATCAGCTGTCATCTTTTAGGCTAACTTATCAGCGCAGCTAAATTTTAGTATTTCTAACTAAAAATTAATTTTGGTCAACATATGGTCTCGCTAGATTCATTCTAGCTAAGTTAGATAAGTGCTTTAACTTTTCCAATTATAAATATCTATTAAATGCATGTTTTATACCACTTTGGATCCAATTACCATAAAAATAAAATTATTTCAGAAAAGTGGCATTCCAATAACTCCTAATCTTTTTAATGATATTTTTTTAAAAATAAAAAATACCCTTTTGTAGATATCAGAGTCAAGAATATCCTCATATAGATTTTATAGTGTTTTAATTAGACATAGTTTATTGTAATTAAAAAATATTGCAAGTAGGTATTTTAGCAGTCAAGGAGATGTTGATTTGGAGAAAGAAAAAATAGTAAATCATATTAAATTAATTTGAAAAACATATGGTGCACTAGAGGAGAGAGTCCTCTTCAAGAATATTTATTTATTTTTTTGATTGGGATAGATTTGTTATGAAAAATATGTTGCGAGATGAAAACTGTCAATTTCAGTGAGTTAGAATTTGAATTGTTATAAAAGAGAAAATATAGGTCACAAACCAATTTTTATTTCTTCATGCACTAGCTATATATGTCATCTATGACATATTTTGAAATTAGGGGAAAAAATTCTTATTTACATATAATTTTTTGGTGGGAACTAGACCCCTAATTTTTGGCATTTTTCAGCAACTAGAAAATCATCTTTAAAAATTAAAAAAACATATCAATTCTTATTCAAAAAAATTATTAAAAATATTAATCATAAAATTCATCCATTTTATCACCTTTAATTAGTTTACATCATCTTCAAATTCCAAACATGAATGTCATTTTTGTACTATTAAAGTTGAACAACTTTGATTTTGTTAGCCTTTTCCTTTGTAAAAGGGTGACACCTAACACCAGGGATAATATTTTGGCTACTGAAGAGCTATTTATTTTGGAATTATTGTCAAAGGGAGAGACAAGAATCAATTAAATATTATAAGAGAGAGAAATCAAAATTCAATGAAAGAGAGAGAATAATCAAATGAAGATCATATCCACAGGGAGAGTCTTTATGATAATGTTGTGTAGTGAGTAAACATATTAAATGTACAAGCTAGGGAGAGCTTACTAAGCTAAAAAAATTGTTTATATAGTTTTAGAACATATTTTGGGTATTCTATGGCATATTTCATATTGTGTTTCCATCAATGCCAAAGGGAGATATTGATGAGAGATTGATAATATACAACTAATTGAATATCTTGGTGGAAAGAATGGACAAGTGAAAGATAGTGATTGATGATCACCGAGCTACTAAAGTACATGTAAGACAATTAAATTAGTCAATGTATTGTCATTGATGTCAACTAATTTTTTACTATACTTATCATGATGGTTACAAACATCTAGAGAAGGAAAATGGTAAAGGAATGAGATATCTACATGAAGATGAGATGGATATCAAAGATATGGATATGGTATACATTGGGTAAATTATTGATGAGTTTATGGCATCATGTTGATGACTTGATTGTATTACATGATTTTGTTATGTATTGTAGATCAGAACTAAACAAGTTTATATGGTCGATAAATGAAGATTTTTTTATACACTGAGCTAGCGTAGTGTATATCGAGTACAATACTAACCAAGTAGGTAATCACCAACACATTGTGATATTGACCGAGTGAAAGAAATAAATAAAGATGATAACATCTACATGAAAAGATGAGCTGGAAAAAATGCTTATGATTTTGAGGTATAAGTTAATGTTTGTTATGATGATCCAATGACTGACAAAATTCAAGATTGATCGAATGAAAGAGAATGAAATGTGTTACCAACACAACTACCAAGGAATCTTGAAGCGGAAAAATGAACGATGGTGATTAAGAGGAAAAATCTAATGGATGAGATGAAAATAGTTTATGATGTTTATTTAAGGAGACATTAGATTCATTATTGAATAGCTAGAATTTTATACACTGCAGAAGAATTCACATGAAAAGGATTATTTTCTTGCACCTCTGATCAAACTAGTTGAAGACAGAATTGAGCTAAACTACATACAACACCGAGCATCAGTAAATCATTCACTAAGTGGAATAAAGTTGGAAGATATGAAGGATAGAATTGATTATTGATCAGAGGTATTTATGAGCTTAGCATAGATCTGAAAATCTATGAATAGAAGTTGTATTTAAATTAGATCATTACTGTATCAGTTTAACCATTGTTACAAAAAAATCTCTTAACTGAGTGGGACTTAAAAATATTTTGTATTTCAATATGACATTCAATAAATGTTGATTGTTTTTTTATTGACCCCATAGTGAATGTTGGTCAAGGGAGAACTGTTAGTGATAAACCCTCTAATTAACCAGGTCACACCTCACAGTGTGTTTTTGTAACCTTTAATAGTGTTGGCTCCTAACCGAGCTTACTTTAGAAGAGAATTATTTTGGGTTACTGGTCCCAGGTGGATTTTTCCTTAACAGAGTTTCCATGTTAAAATATATGTGTTATGTGTGAATGATGTGATTGAAATTGTTATTTTATTTACATATTTCATAATTGGATAAATCGGTGAATACATTATTTTAATTTACTGGCAATCGGTAGATGAGGAAAAGACAGTTGATTTCTTACAGAGTTGATTATTTGATTGAAATTTTTTATATAAATTACATCTGGGAGATTTGGCACTGTATTATAACTAGACCTAACTAATTCACCTCCCCTCTTAGTTATCTAATAGTTTGTTCCTCTTGATTAGGACTAGAAGCATGTTCTTGAAGATTTTGAGAAGGCAAATAAGGTTATCCCTTATAATATGGATTAGAATTCTAAATGTGTAGGAGCCTTTCATAAGTCATAGGTTGAATTTCTTCTTTTTCTTCATCATCTGAATCCTCGTGTGTAAGGGTGTTGCAACTAGGTTTATTAAGCCTATGCTCATTATATCCAACACCAGTTTTGTCCTTAGGATTTCAAAATTTATCATGTAAAGGTTCACGAATGCCTTTGTTCTTACTAAGAGTACTTTTTCCATCATGTCCCATTCTCTACATAAGTTGGTAGCCCATACCATATTTTTCAAGGGAAATATTAGTATGTTTGTCTTTTTGCTTGGTCTCTTTGTTCTTGAAAAGTAAAGTAGCACTTTCATCCCTTTCCAACTCTAGGGGAATTGTAGCTTTGATCATTACAATACCCTCATGAATATTGGGTGTTGAAGTTGATGGGGACGATTCTATATGTGATCTTGAGGAGCTAGGAAAATTGTCCACTCGATAATTCCTTGTACCAATAGTTTTGATAATAATTATTTTTCCATGATTTGATATAGGTGCCTCTTCAAAAATTTTAGGAGTTGATCCTTAATTATTATTAAGAACCATTCTATCTGATTTCTTAGGACTATTAAGAGTGTATGTTGAGTATGTTGGAATGGTGTTTTTAGTCCCATCATGGGGAAATTTTATGCATCGATGATATGTTGAATGCACTACATGTATTGCATGGATCAAAGGGTGACCCAAGAGTATGTTGTATTCCAAAGGAATGTCTAGGACTTGAAAAATAACATCCTGCTAAATAGGACCTACCTGGATAGGAAAGACTACCAATCCTTTAGAAGAGCATTTTTCTTCATCATATGCTTTGATCATGATATTACATTTGGGATCAACACCATGCTCTGATAAACTGAGAGCTTTAACCAATTTTAAAATACAGATGTTAAAACCCACACCTCCATATATCAAAACACACTTGACCTAGAATTGGTGGATGGAGACTTCAATGTGAAGGCGTTGATTATGGGGATGACTATCAGAGATGCCATCTTTTTTTGAGAAAGTGAGATACAGTGGAGAAGTGAGGTGACTGACCATGGATAGGAACTTTTTGACATCTAGGTCTTCAGGAATGTGTGTTGCAAGAAGGGCTTGATCAAGAATCTCCCTATGAGTAGGAAAGATTCACAGAAGTTCAAGAAAAAAGATCTGAGCTAAAGTGTGTTGAGTTTGGCGAACTGTATTAAGACCCTGTGTAGTTGAGAGGGTAGCTAGTTGAGTTATTATTTTTTGAGGAGTAGAGGAGGAAGATGAAGCTTCTCCTTGAGATCTAGTTGTCGTATTAGATGATTCAACCTTGGCTTTCCCTTTAGTGTGATCATAAGACTCAAGCATATTGATCATTTTTTCATTATTGGAATAAGTGTAGGTGACTTAATTATCCTTAGTGTTAGAAGATTCTCCCTTTTCAAATTTAGGAAAAGGCTCTTTTAAAGCCTTGTGATCATTATTAGCTTGTGGAGAATCAACCACAATAGTCCCATTATCAATTAGACCCTGAATGATATTTTTAATTTTCATACATTCATTAGTTTTATGGCCTTTGTTGCAATGATAACCACAACAATGGTTATCATTCCACTATTTAGGCTTAATCTCAGGATTGTAGGGCATTGAATTGTCATGAAAGGTAATGATTTGATTATCAAAGAGTGTCTTTAGAGAATTTTCAAGTGATTCTCCAAGAGGAGTAAAGGCTCTCCTAGAATTAGAAGCCCAAGGCTTATCAATTTTAGCTTTCACTACAGTAGATAAATTGAAAGATTTGTCTTTAATCATTGTGGACTATGAAGTTGTAGCTATGGTTCCATCATTGAAAACATCTTTAGTTTTGTTCTAGACTTTATTATTCTCTTTATTGTGTTGGTTGTTAGAAGAGTATTTTGATTAGAGGTTAAATCGCCCATACAAACAAGGACATCTTCGATGCGAATAGATAGGTCAACTAGTTTAACAAATGAAGCATGAGGTTGCATTTGTAATGCATAACTCATTTTAGGAATGTGAGAGTTGGTGAATATGTCAATTTTATCAGTCTCAAGAATTTGTCAGAGGTATCATGAATATAAATTCTTCCATCTTTGAAGGAAAGTCACAAAAAACTCACATGGATGTTGTTTTATGTTGCAAAGATCAAGCATCGTGATAGCATGTTGAATGTTATAAGAGTATTGTTGGATGAACCTTTGCACTAGTTGGTTGAAAGACTTAAGAGGAGGAGATAGTTTGGTGAACCACTCCTTAGCTTGACCACTAAGACTCCTAGGAAAGAGTCTCATGAGATAAGTGGGTTTGTGTAAGAACTCCATGCTTAATGCGCAAAACTCCCTAATGTGATCATGAGTATCTTTTATACCATCATATTTTTCATACTTGGGAAACTCAACTTTGTGAGGAAAGTGAGACATGTGTAGATCCTTGTCAAAAGGGAATGAACAAATAGCCTCAAGAGAGAAGGATTTTCTTGGTTGTTCCTTCTCCTTTTCCAAGTGTTGCATATGTTTCATCATGTCTTCCATCTGTCTTCTCATGATTTATAGTTCAGATGGTTTCTCTTTCTCAATTAAATTATCAATGTTAAAGTTATGTGGTAGCTTAACTCCTTGTGAGGCTAGATGCAATAAGTATTGATTTTTATTATGGCTTAAGGTCAATTTCATATGTTTCTACAAGCATTCCTCTTGTTGGAACTACAGGATGTCTTCTTCAGTAATGACATTGTCTGAATCAATGCTTCACAAGCAATGTGATCCATGTCTATTGTGTTGAGGATCTTGTTGAGAACCATGTATGGAATTGGTAGATTCTTGATTGACTCATCCAAAGTGTTTGTCACCTATTTTCTTTAGAAAATCCTCAATCCTCTCTTTTTGTTCATCCATGATTGGGGTGTAAGAAACACTATGTACCAATCTAAGAGAGGATAGAATTGATTCACTAGAGATGTTAGCAGAGGAATTGAAACCCTGAGGTATAGGACCTTATTTTTTTGAGTTTTCAAAGAGAAATTCAATTTGTTTTCCTTTACAAACCCGTGATCTAGTTGTGACTAGCATGAAAGATAATTGTCAAAATCCAACTATGATCACTTATGATGACCTGATGTTCAATCTAGGTAAGTAAAGATGATCACTTGTCCAAAGTGTATTAGTGTGAAAGATATAGAGTAGAGATAAGCTCCTACAAAGTGTCCAAGCTTTGGGGAGATCCCTATGTATGACACTTGTAAACAAGAAAGAGATTGGATAGAGAATCCAAAAGTGTTGATCAAAGAGAGTTTGGACAAGTGAGAATTTTACTAGCCAAGTATGTAGTCAAGACATCAAAGTAATATTTTCTAGAAAAGAAGAATTTTCAACATATCAGAATGTACCAAATAACAAGATAAGTTAGGGATAGCAATGATGAAGTAATTTTGACAGTGTTTGAGTTTAGTCTAAGAGATTAGTCCAAAGGATTACAAAGGTAAGTGAAAACATTGTAGCATTCCCTAAATAGGTTTTGTTTTAAAAGCATGTGTGAGAAAAAATAGTCTTAAGACAATCCAACAAGGGACAAAGAAACCTTGTGGATAAAAGCATATGTGAAGTCTTAGTCAAGGTATAGCAATGTTAAAATTGATTAAGTGAATGTTTGAAAAATGCTTCCACAAGTCTTAGCACAAGAAGACACCTCAAACAAGATACCTAAGGTCAATCAGGTAGTGTACCAACCTTTTCCAACAACTTGATGTTCTTATCCCCATGGTTAGGTGGTTGAATTGCTTTTCCTAGGACTATGCAAATTATGGATCAATTGGAATAGGATGATGCTCGAATCTCATTCCTTTCCATATTTCCATATTCAAGATTTAGCATCCAAGAAAACACATATGGTGAGTGTCTTGGGGTGATAAAAGTAATCCACTTGGATCAATCCTTGCACAAACGAAGTAACACGGCAAAAAAGTCTAGCCTCTAAGTCCTAAGTTCTTAATAAGGGCCTTCATTTGCAACTCTCACTTCTAGTTCCACAAGAGAAATTAAGGCCTATAGCCCTACAATAACCCACACAAGATGAGTGTATTCCCCTTGTAGTAACAATATGTGAGACCTTTTTATGGCCCTACAAGCACCTGGAATCAAATGTAGTCTTTCTTAGGAAGATTTAGGCAACAAGGCCCTACACATGAAGAGGCATTAGGAATAGAAATAGCTACATATTCTCTCTCTTTGGATTGAAAGAAGAATCTAATTATAGTGAGGTGGAGTATTCAAGTTCACTTATTCCCCACTTGGGTCATTGCCAAAAGATTTCTCTTTTGCCAGGCCCTCTAAAGGTAAATGCAAGAAAGTAAAGATGAATAGCTAGTAGAGGTCTAGATTTATGATTTTCCCATAAGGAAAAGAGAATAGTTCCCTACACTATAGTTTCTCCAAAAAACACCAAGAACATTTTCAATTACCAAGATTCCTTTCTCAAGAAACCAATCAAGTAGGTCAATATTTTTTATTCATCCTTCAAGAGGTGAAGAGCATACTCTCCTACTAATCAACTAATTATAAGAAAAGAAATCTTCTAATTAAGATAGATTCCTAGAAATAAAATGTAACAAAAAACATGGTTTATTTGTATCTCTAAGGAAATCTACAAGAAAAATTATTAGTAGTTTCAGATTTTGAGTCTTTGACAAGTGAATCCTACATCACAAAATGTTAGTAGACATGAAGATTTCAAGCTCTTTTGATGAGAAATCTCTACAAAACCAAAGTTAGGGCATATAATGTATGAAAATAGAAGCAATTACCTAAATAGACCACTGATTAATCACTATTAGAAGAACAAGAAACTAGAAAATGCAAGAAAAATTAAGTAATCTTGGCGTAAACTCAAACTATGACATGAATAAATTCTAGACAACAGTTAATTAGTCTATTAGAAAATCATATGACACATCATAAAGAAGCAGAATGATGCTTTAAGACCGTGCAATATACCTTATATAATTATCATGCGATATTTCTTTGTAAGGCCAAACGATACTTCTTTGTATGGCAGAATGAAACTTTAGTAAATGTAGAATATGGAACTGTAATAGTATGAAATGTCGCATAGGTAGTATATGAAATGTCATATGACTTTTAAGCCTAAAAAATTAAAAAAATTCCAAACCTACAACAACAAGAAACCAAAAGCACAAAGAAATGGATCTAAAAAAGAACTTCAAGCCCCATGGTGGGTGCCAAAGATGTGTGATAAAAAGTGTGACACACTTTTATGAGTCATTACACTTGATAAAATCTATGGAAGAGGAGGCTCATAGCTTCCTATTTGAAGTGAGTTTAATCCTTCTCATGATACTCATCAAATTGGCATGAAGGATTAGTGACTTGACTACTCCACAATGGAAGATTAAAGTGCAAGAATGAAGCTAAGAATGCAAGAATGCAAGATAGAAATGAGAGCTTAAGCTAGAATGTATGAAAACAACTAGTAATATAGAATGAGAATGCAAGACTAAATCCATGAAGAAATACAAGAAAGAAAGTAGATTAACAATGCAAGATTAATCTAGAAATGAAGCTAAGCTATGAATTAAAAGAAAATAAAGATAAGAAATAAAATTAACAAGATTATGCTAAGAATGAGAAAGATAGAATGCTAGATGCAATATTACAAGATGACAAGATTCTAAGATGGAACCCTTGAGCCAAGGAAGAACTTCTTTTTGAAGGAATTGCCTCAAGAATGAAGGGTGGTGATTAAGAGGCAAAAGAATGAGTGGATGAGATGAAGAGGAAAAAGAAGATGCAAGGTTAGGTAGAAATGAGTGGCTAGGATTAAGAGTCAAAAGGGAAATGTTAGGTAGAATAAGACAAAATAGAATTTGAAAGCACAAATCCTTTTTAACTAATAATTAATCAATATTAAGTAAGCACACATGTGATTGTGTTCTTTAAATAAAAGTTTAGGAACTTTATATTAAAATTAATGTTTTACCAATTAAATAAATATGCAAGCTCTAGTTCAATTAGACCATACTATAAGCTTGATATAATATTTTTTAATTAATTATGCAAAGGGGATTTTTAAGGGTTACTTTTCACAATGATGTTGTCAATTTGGCTGAGTTAGATATCTAGATGTTTTCATTTTGGCAACATATGATCTACATGATGTTAGAAATGAATTCTTGATGATTGGCAGTCATTCTATAGCAGTGGTTGTTGCATTCATGACTATGATTGTCATTGATGTCAACACAGTGATATTCTAGAGTTTAGCAGAGTAGCAGGCATAGTTTTGTTTTGAACACATGGGATATTGCATTTGGGATTATGCATAGTTGATGGTATGTTCTTTGGTGTGCTATTAACCTATGGTTAAGAGTGCAAAAATAAATTCATTCATTCATGAAAGTTATAAGCATTTTGGTGGAAGTAGTATTCTGGCAGTGTTCCTGAGTAGCGATTTTTTGGTAATCGGAGGATATCTCCTAATTGGGATGGAATCTGATTCTGTGCAGTTAGAGGGAAGTTTGAGACACATTGGTTGTGACATGGTTCACTGTGCAAACTTTGAGGTGACACAAGTGAAGAGTTATTACATTTGGAAGCTGACAGTTTTTTGGTGTAGCGTGTTCAAATTATTATTTTGTATTTGCATGTCGACTCATTTGTAATTATTTGAGTGTGGTATAAAGGAAGGAATGTTTTATTTGTTATGACATGGGATTATGAGATTGTAATAGTTGTGATACAAAATTGTGAAAGTTGTGATGCGGATGTATGCATGAAGTGAAGAAGAGAGCTAATTCAGTTGTGAAGGAAGATTTGTGAAGTACAGAGATCTGGATTTGTGATCTTGTGTAGTAGAGAGTGTGATTTTAGCACAGTGTGAAGGAGGTAACTTATTTCATATTATTCTAGTGAATAATCCTAAGATCTATTGGATAGTGAGTTCAGAGATCTTGCCTTGAAGCTATTTGGGCAGTGGGTCCTTCAGTCTTCCATAACTCTTAACCGGGTTAGAATCTTTTAACAGGGATTCAAAATCTCCTAATAGGGATTCATATGTACTGAATGTATTTCATAAGACTCCTAACAGGGTCCATCCTCTCACAAGGAACTTTCATATTAGTGCATCATTTTGTGGGCATCATTCCCACCGGGGTTTACTCTCTAATCAAGAGGTTCCCTAGTCAACATATCTTGTGTTATTGTGTCATTGTGTATGATTATCTTTTTATGGTTGGTTACTGCATTGATTATATGGTTTAATACTATTGAAGTTGATATTGAAAATGATAAATGGTTTAATTATCAAATAACTGATTCACCCCCCCCCCCCCCTCTCAGTTATCTTGGGGATCTTTACATTCTAACAATTGGTATCAGAGCGGCAGGTCCTTGAAAGAGAAGTTTAACAACTTAAGGAGATCTATGGAAAATTTCAGGAAAGAAAGCCCTAAGTTTGATGGAGTAAATTTTGACAGCTGGAAAGAAAAGATGAAGACACATCTATTGTGTTTAGGACCAGGTTATTGGTTGATTACAAAGAATAACAGAACTATCATTGAGGAAGACAGACTTGAGACTTGTTCTAATGATGAAAGAGACACCTTTATGTGTAACATACTTGCAAGAGAAGCACTTTTATCAGCACTTCCAGAGAATGAATACAGTCAGGTAAAAATTTTAACTAGATCTTATGATATTTGGAAAGCTTTACATTCTACTTTTGAAGGTGATGAACATGCAAAGAAAGCTAGGTTACATAATTGGATTTGTGCATTTGAAGACATAAGAATGATGGAAGATGAATCTGTTAGAAGCTATATTGGTAGGATGTCAGAAATTATTACAGGAATAAAGTCTTGTGGAGGTGAAAAATCAAAGAATGAAGTGATCGAAAATTTTGAGAACATTGACACCGGTATTCAGACAGACTACACAAATGATTGAACAAGTGATACCTTGTACAGTGAAATTTTCAAGAGAGACTCTTCTTGGAAGATTGGAAGTAGTAGAGATGAATTTGAGATTATCAAGAGAACTACCGAGAATGAAGACAGCATTTAGTGCTCTTAGCATCAGACCTACTTTTTCAAGAAGTACAAGTGTGAGTGGAGATTATGTGAGCAGTAGTAGATCCAAATCTGAAGAAGAAAAGAAGATTGAAGAAGGTATTGCCTTGCTTGTGAAAAGAGAACCAGATGGTAAGAAAATCTTTAAATGTTGGACTTGTCAAGAATATGGTCATTTTGCATCTAAGTGTCCTAAGAGAGTTAAGAAGTATAGAAATAATTTTAAGTATAGAAGACCTAAAGAATGTCATTATGCAAATGATGAAGAAATTGAAGCAGGAACTGAAAGACATTTGAGTGACAGTGATAATGATAACCTTGATGACATAGGACTTGTAGCTATTAAAGAAGAAAATTTTGAATTTGATATTAAAGAAGAAAAAGCCTTAGTTTCCCAAGTTGAAAAGAAAGCTGATTGGATAATAAATAGTGGTTGTTCACATCATATGACTAGTGATAAAGGAAAATTCATAAAGTTTAGTAATCATGATGGAGGAGTTGTTAGAGTTGGTAACAATGCACCTTGTTTAATTAAAGGTATAGGATCTATTACTCTTGATGGAAAGACTAATACTGATGATGTTTACTTTGTGGATGGATTGAAACATAATTTATTGAGTGTTGGACAGTTAGTTGATAAAGGATATCAAGTTTTTTTTGCTAAGGAAACTTGTGTGATTAAGGATAAAGATGGAAATTTGATTGGAACAGGATCTAGAACCAAAGGTAATGTATTTCAGTTGAACCCTACTGAGATGACATGTTTGATGACTAAAATTGATGACAGTTGGTTATGGCATAGAAGGTTTTGTCATATAAACAATGATAATATTGTGAAAGTGAGTTCTACACTTGCAGTAAGAGATCTACCTAAGATTATGAAGCCTACTAACATGATTTGCAAGGAATGTGTGATGGCTAAGCAGAAAAGGAGTTCATTTCCTAGCAAGAAATTCACATCTACAGAGAAGTTGGAGATTGTTCATACAGACTTGAGCGGTCCTACAAGGACTAGAGGATTCTATGGTGAAAGGTATTTTATGATTCTTGTTGATGATTTTACAAGAATGATGTGGATTGCATTTCTGAAAGAAAAATCTGAAGCATTTGATAAGTTTAAGGTAATTAAGAGTAAAGTTGAGAATGAATCAGGAATGAGGATTAAATGTTTGAGATCTAATAGAGGAGGAGAATTTACTTCTAAAGAATTTAACACCTTTTGTGAAGTGAATGGCATTAAGAGACAGTTTTCAGCCCCTAGAACACCTGAACAAAATGGTATTATAGAAAGAGAAAACAGATCAGTGACTGAAGTAGCAAGAGCTATGTTGTTTGAAAGTGATTTGGCAAAGACATTTTGGAGAGAAGCAGTGAATACAGTAGTATATACAATGAACAGAGTACAAATCAGAGCAGACACAGACAAGACACCTTATGAATTATGGTTTGGATATACACCCTAAGTTAAGTATTTTAGAATTTTTGGAAGCAAATGTTATATTAAGAGAGATGATGATATAGGAAAGTTTGATCCTAGAAGTGATGAAGGAATATTTCTTGGATATTCTTTGAAAAGGAAAGCTTATAGATGTTACAATAAGAGAACTAAGACTATTGTTAAAAGTGCAAATGTGAAAGTTGATGAGAAGTTTAAAATTCAGGAAAGAATGCTTGATTATGAATCTGATGAAGAATCTAACCCTCAGCCTAACATTGAAACTACTGAACAATTTTTTGAGATTGAAAGTGATTTGTTGAATGAAAGTCATGCTGAAGAAAATAGAGAAGAATCTAGAGAAGAATCTACAGTTGAAGAAAGATCTGTGACTATGACACCTAACAGGTATATTTCAAGACATCATCCTGTTGAGCAAGTTATTGGAAGTTTGGACAGAGGAGTTATGACTAGAAAGAAGGTACATTTATGTTTGATTTCTCAAATTGAACCTAAGTCTACTAATGAATCTTGTGAAGATGAAAATTGGATTAAAGCTATGAAAGAAGAATTGGATCAGATTAAGAAGAACAAGACATGGGAATTGGTCCCTAGACATAAAGACAAGAATGTGATTGGAACTAAATGGGTATTCAGAAACAAGATGAATGAACAAGGAGAAGTAGTAAGAAATAAAGAAAGATTGGTATGTAAGGGATACTCGCAGCAAGAAGGAATTGACTATGAAGAAACCTTTGCCCCTGTGTCAAGACTTGAAGCAGTAAGAATGTTTTTGGCCTATGCAGCATTTAAGAAATTCAAAGTTTATTAGATGGATGTGAAGTCAGCATTTCTGAATGGTGAGTTGGAAGAAGAAGTATACATTGAGCAGCCTGAAGGTTTTCCTTTGACTCAAGAAGGAGACATGGTATGTAAACTAAAGAAAGCATTGTATGGACTAAAGCAAGCACCTAGAACTTGGTATGCAAGATTGGATAAGTATTTGTTGAAATTGGGATTTACAAAAGGAACAGTTGATAGTAACTTGTACACAAAAGAAATTGAGAATGGATTGTTAGTTATAGTTATTTTTGTTGATGACATTATTTTTGGAGGAGAAGATGAAGCTAGTGAAAAATTTGCTGATGAAATGAAGACAGAATTTGAAATGAGTATGATTGGAGAAATAAAATACTTTTTGGGATTACAGATAACACAAAACAAAGACGGTATCTTTGTAAGTCAAACAAAATACTTGAATGATTTGTTGAAAAGATTTGGTATGGAGAATTGTAAACCAGTTGGAACACCTATGGTTACAGGACATAAACTATCGAGTAAAGATGAGACACCAGCAGTAGAGCAGAAGAAATACAGATCCATGATTGGAGGATTATAGTACTTAACACACACTACACTGGATATACAACATTCAATTGGAATGGTAGCAAGATTTCAAGCTGAACGTAGAGAGTCACATTATGCAGCAATGAAGAGGATATTGAGATATCTTAGAGGAATAATGGAATATGGATTGTGGTATGAAAATTCTGATGATTTTACCCTATGTGCATATACTGATGCTGATTGGGGAGGTAGTGTTGATGAAAAGAAAAGCACCAGTGGTGGAGCCTTTTTTCTTGGAGGAAGATTCATTTCTTGGTTGAGCAAGAAGTAGAATTGTATTTCACAAAGTACAACAGAAGTAGAGTATGTTGCAGTAGCAAACAATTGTAACCAGATAATTTGGATGAAGCAAATTCTAAAGGATATTGGAATTAAGTTTGATGAGCCTATTGTCATACATTGTGACAATACCAGTATAGTTAGTATGTCTAAGTATCTTGTATTACATTCTAAGACTAAGCATATAGAGATCAAGTATCATGTTGTAAGAGAGAAAGTTGCAGATAAAGAAGTCAGATTGGAGTACATTAGCACAAAGGAGCAGATAGCAGACATATTTACAAAGCCCTTGCTGAAGGATACATTTGAGTATCTAAGAGGTATGCTTGGGGTTATGCCCCAACCTACTCTTGAGTAAAGATGCAGATGGTTGCATCCGTCTGGTGGTTTATGCACCTATCTCTTTTTCTGGACTAGATGTTGGTACTTCCTCTATGGGGGAGTATGTGTATCTAAGCTGAGTCATGAGGACTCTTGTGAATGTATTTTCTGAACAGTGTCTTTTGACATTGAGCTATTGTTTGACATAGTGATGAAATTTTTGTCATTGATGTCAATGGGGGAGAGAATCATGAAAAAAATTGAAAAATATTATGGAACTACATTTGTTGGAGTGATTGAATAGGAAAATGAAGCAAGATTTGATTGAGGAAGAACAGCAGAGCAGTTGAGTAGCAGTGATTGGATCTTGGAACATTTGATGTTTTTCATCTATGTTTCCATCAATGCCAATGGGGGAGATTGTTAGGAATGAATTCTTGATGATTGGCAGTCATTCTGTAGCAGTGGTTGTTGCATTCATGACTATGATTGTCATTAATGTCAACACAGTGATATTCTGGAGTTTAGCAGAGTAGCAGGCACAGTTTTGTTTTGTGCACATGGGATATTGCATTTGGGATTATGCATAGTTGATGGTATTTTCTTTGGTGTGCTATTAACCTATGGTTAAGAGTGCAAAAAGAAATTCATTCATTCATGAAAGTTATAAGCATTTTGGTGGAAGCAGTATTTTGGCAGTGTTCTTGAGTAGCGATTTTTTTGGTAATTGGAGGATATCTCCTAATCGGGATGGAATCTAATTCTGTACAGTTAGAGGGAAGTTTGAGACACATTGGTAGTGATGTGGTTGACTGTGCAAACTTTGAGGTGACATGAGTGAAGAGTTATTACATTTGGAAGCCGACAGTTTTTTGGTGTAGCGTGTTGAAATTATTATTTTGTATTTGCATGCTGACTCATTTGTAATTATTTGAGTGTGGTATAAAGGAAGGAATGTTTTATTTGTTATGACATGGGATTATGAGATTTTAATAGTTGTGATACAAAATTATGAAAGTTGTGATGCGGATGTATGCATGAAGTGAAGAAGAGAGCTAATTCAGTTGAGAAGGAAGATTTGCGAAGTACAGATATCTGGATTTGTGATCTTGTGTAGCAGAGAGTGCGGTTTCAGCACAATGTGAAGGAGGTAACTTATTTCATATTATTCTAGTGAATAATCCTAAGATCTATTGGACAGTGAGTTCAGAGATCTTGCCTTGAAGCTGTTTGGGTAGTGGGTCCTTCAGTCTTCCATAACTCTTAACCGGGTTAGAATCTTTTAACAATGATTCAAAATCTCCTAATAGGGATTCATATGTACTGAATGTATTTCATAAGACTCCTAATAGGGTCCATCCTCTCACAAGGAACTTTCATATTAGTGCATCATTTTGTGGGCATCATTCCCATCGGGGTTTACTCTCTGATCAAGAGGTTCCCTAGTCAACATATCTTGTGTTATTGTGTCATTGTGTATGATTATCTTTCTATGGTTGGTTACTGCATTGATTATATGGTTTAATACTACTGAAGTTGATATTGAAATTGATAAATGGTTTAATTATCAGATAACTGATTCACCACCCCCCCCTCTTAGTTATCTTGGGGATCTTTAATTTCTAACACATAAAGACCGCATATGACAAAGAGAAAGTATGACAGAGCGCAGAGCAAAATTGTCTAAGTATGTGCAGTATTTTCCCAGTGTAACCCAAGATAGTTTTGATTGGTGATGTCATTTAAAGTAAGCATAGTGCTTGCACACTTGAACATAGATACTATGATTCATATTGAAGCTTCATCTGAGAGCGCAAGTCTATACGGCATGTACGAAAGAATTTTTTGCAGTATTACCAAAGATGGTGTTAAAGCCGACAGGACAAGAAGAAGACAGAATTGGCAAAGAGTTAAGGGATTATTTTGTTTATCAAAATAATGTCTTAATAATATAAAGGGATGACATCCTGGATGTTAACCCTTGGGTAAATATGTATTTTGTGTAAAGCTTTATGTTTTGTAAAGCCAACTATAAGAGTTATTAGTCCTAATAACTTGTATAAATATAAGGCATATTGAATGCAAAGAAGTGTAATGATATAGATGATATAGTGAACATATATGTGAAAGGTATTGATGTGAAGTTGTGAAAGACAAGAAAGAAAGTATAAGTTCATATACCTTGCCCTATTTTATAATCAGTAATCATTTTACATTACTTTTTTGGGTAGTGGGCTCATCTTGTAATCATTTGTAATTAGTACTACCAACTCTTAGCAGGGTTGAGGCTTCTAACAAGGCCTATAGTCCCTTAATCAAGACTGAGACACTATATATATGTAACAAGATCCTAACAGGGTCAACATCCTTAACAAGATACTTTTGATTAGTGGATCTTTGCGGGTACCATCCCCACCGGGGTTTTCCCTTGGCCAAGGTTTCCTCAAGAACAAATAATGTGTTATGAGTTCTTTTGCCTTATTACTATCCATGTTATTTACTTTACTATGTTATGCATGTATCAAGATAATCTATTATATCCATAATTGGGCAAAAGTAAAAGTTTGCAGAATACTAATTCACCCCCCCCTCTCAGTATTCCCTATTTCTAACAATTGGTATCAGAGCTTAGTTACTCGAAAAAGAATCATTCAGAAAAAGCCTAGTAGCTTGAGTAAGATCTCTATGGATATGGATCAGCTACAGAAGAATCTTGAAGAAGTTCTTGAAAAGATTGATATGCTTACTAAAGAAAGAGATACTCTAAATGGGAAATATGATGATGCAAAGAATCTCATTGAAAAGCTAAAGAATAAGCTAGAGGAACTAAAATCAAAAAAAGAATTTACAATTCAAATTGAAGATTGTCATGATAACCTTGAAAAATAAAATGAGATCCTTAAACATGAACTGAAGATAGTAAATATGAAGTTGAGTTTGAAAGATGAAAATAGAAAGAATGAAGCAAATCTGAAATTGGAGAATAAAAGTATGAAATCCGAGAAAGAAGATCTAAAATCTAAACTTTATAAAGTGACATCTGAACTTGAGAAAACCAAATTGTAGTATGTTGAACTTGAAAAGTACAATACAATTGTGAAAGGTGAATTGACTCAGTCTAAGAAACATCTTGAGAGATTATATTCTACTAGTGAGAAGATTGATGAACAAATATCTTATCAAAAGCCATTCTATGATAAAAATGGTCTTGGATTTAACTCATTCAAGGTAAGTGAAGAAAGCAAGGAACCAGATCTGAAAGTCTCTAAAAACATAGAAGAAAAGAAATCTAATGAAGCTAACAAATCTGAGGATATGCCTAAAGAAGAAGAACCACCTAAACAAGAAGAATCACCTAAAGGTATGCACAAAGAATTTAAAGGTAGATGTTTTGCATGTAATACTTTTGGTCATATGAAGAATGATTGTACAGGTAAGAAATTTAAACCTCTTAATGGTTATTGTTATAATTTTCATGGTTTTGGACATATAGCTATTGAATATAGGAAACGTAAATTTAATGAGAATAATAATAGTCGTAGAATGTTTAGAGATACTAACCATGCAGATAAGAGACCTACTAAAGATATGAACAGAAGAAATGCAATGGTATGTTATAGATGCAATAAGGTTGGACACATTGCCAGGAATTGCAGATCACAAATCAACCAAACTGGACCGAGATATGGAAACAATGGAGTAGTTTGTCAGATATGCAACAAATTTGGTCATACATCAAGGTTTTGTAGAATGAAGAACACGAGAAACCCTAATCTTAGAAGTAATGCAAGGAGAAATGAGAATGCAAGAAACAATCAAGGAGGTTGCTATAGTAATTTAGAAGAAGTGAAGTTTATTAAAGCCATAGATCAAGGAGAAATATTTAGCATTGAAGGTAATCAGAAAGGTGAAGTATCTAATGGTAAGAGTGAATCTCTACCTAGCCCATCTCAAAGTACTTAACTCATGAAAAATGCAGTAGAATAGGAACTTAGGATAGTGTAGAAAGTAGTATAGAATGAATTGAGTCTTGTGTAGTTAATGTAAGGTATAATATGATGTAATGACTATATGTTTAAGAGCACATAAGCTAATATGATGTTATGCAAGATCACAAGAAGTTTTAAGTTTTGCAGGTAAGCAGGAACAACTTTTTGGAAAGAAGTGGTAAAAGAATTGAATGCGATGTTAGAATTTTGTGAGATTGAAAGGTTAAAAGCTCATGATTAGTATTATTTGATCATTAAAGAGAATACAAGTGTGAAGGAGATCAAAGGAGCAGTGATTGAGAGTAGTTTGCAAAGATTTGGTGAAAGAATTTCATGTCGGATCTATGCAAAGCCCTAAATCATGAAATTAAGGTATTTCACTAAGCAAATATATCAGTCAGTTAGAGAATTTATAGATTTCATGGATGATTCATTAGTTCATAGTATAGAGCTAAAATTAGACCTAAGATAAAGGGAACTAGTAGAACCTTTGGAAGAAGAGCCTAAATTAGCATTTTCATTCGTACCAGATGGAGTCTTACATTTAGAGAATGTTAGAAGTTATTTGGGATGTAAACTTGAAACAATTAGTGATAATGATTTTACTAAAGAGTGTGAGAAGTTTTACAATTAGAATATGTCATTGAAAGTAGGGTTTGAACATTTGAAGGATAATGAAATCATAAAGTATTCACTATAGTATGAATTTGATGATGAAGAATGCACTAAGATAATTCTGAGCAGAATACATAATGGAAAGTTTTGGTTAGATGATAGAGTGATAGACATCATAGCTGACCTAATTCATGAACTAATTGGATTGTCTAAATCTGGAGTCATACCCTTTAATGAAAAGAATGTGAAGAAAATTGTATTGGACAACACTAAATCATCTTACAATGGCAGAGGTATAGTAATTAGCAAGATACAACAAGATGATGTTAGGTATTTATGCAAGATCCTAATAGCTAAATTTTGTGCTAATTCAAGAGAAGATGGCATGGCAGCTGGAATGATTCATGCAGCCTATTTGATGTGTGTTGAAAAAGTGCAAGTAGATATGTCTGAGATTTTGAGAATTCAATTGTTTGAGAATCTAGAAAAGATCAAGAAGACTAAGAATTCCCAGTTTAGGTTCTCATCATTGATCACATATATATTTTTCCATTTCTTGAGAAGATTCCCTTACACTATTAGTGAAAATTGGAATGATGGCAAGACAACAATGGAAAGAATCAACAAAGTATACATGAGACGCCTTATAGACAAAGTCAATGAGAGTGCAGTATTAGTCATTAAAACATTTCAGAACCTAATGAAGAACATATCAAGAATCCCTCAGTCAATAGTTGAAAAGTATAAGAATGAGATATGCTTTATGGTTGACAATGACTTTACCTACATTGAAGCAGTTGAACCTAGAGTAGAATTCATAGACCCTCTTGGCTATGAAATTTCTGAAGTTGAAGTAGAAGGATATGTGAATAGATTGCTTAAGAGAAATTTAGATGTACATAGCAATATATTTGGGACTTTTGAGGAGAACTTCAACTCCACAAAGTCTATTCAGGAAGAGAAACATTCAAAGAAGAGAGTGGAAAGTACAACTAAGAAAATTCTGAAGGACACAAGGATAACAGAACCAGAATTTTTGATTGCAAAGAATACAGCAGCAGCAATTAGAGATATTGGACAAAAGGAAGTTTTGTCTGTTCCACCCCTATCAACAGTTGAGACTGAAAATTTGCAGCATGTGGTAAAAATAGAGAAAGAGGAATAGGAAATAAGGAAGTCTACAAGATCATCTTCAACTCCACCGGGAAAAAGAGTAAACGAACTAGCTACTGGACCAGACAAGAGACAAAAGACAATAGTTTCCTCAGTACAGAGGAAAATAGCTAAGATAAAAGATGATGAAGATACTCAAGTGAAAAGGAAGACATAGAAACCAAGGATTGAGAAGGTAAATGAACAAATCATTAATGATGGAGATTTTCTAAGATGAACAAGTATTATGATCTCTATAACTATTCAGAGAGATTAAACTTGGAGAATGCAGTTGTGAGACATATGATACTAGCAGATAGGAAGTTTGACACAATCTAAGGATAGATTCCTAATTATCTATTTGAGAAGCTAGTCAATAGGAAAAAGAGAGCAACTGAAGAAGATAACAAAATCAAAGAAAATTTTGTGAGGAAACTATGTGAAGTTAGAAATGAAGATCATTTTAAATAAATAATGAAAGAACTTGGTACCTATTTGAGAACAAAAAGAAGAACCATTTAGATAATAGGAGGTAACTATGAAGAGATAAACAAAGAAACTAAACAAGCAATAGTAAAGGTAATGACAACAAGTGTAGCAGTAGAAAAGGCTAAGGAAGCTGAGCATCAGAAGTGTCCCTCTCCACCACCAATTAACATTGAAGATGAATCAATGCATGTGGAATGAACTAATATTACATTGGACAGTGATGAAAATCCTTTTAGCAGCCTTGAGGACAATGATGACAATTCGATTCTAGAAGAACAGGACAGCTCTATTGAAGAAGGAAAGAAATAAACAAGGAAAGAAGGAGAAAAGAAAATAGAAAATTAAACTAGTACACAGATTCAAGGTCAGAAAGAAGCACCTAGCAAAGAGGAAATCAGTCCCACTCCTGAGATTGTAGCAAAGAAACCATGGATTGAATCAATTTTTTAAAGCTTTGAGAAATAAGTTGATGATGATGATCAAATGGAGTTGATCACATCCCTAAACAAGATCATTGGAAAGAACAAGAAGGTAAAAATCCTTGAAGGATCATTGCTGGAAATAACAAAGAAGTTACAAACTATTGTGACTAACCAGATAGTAGAGCTAGATGAATAGGGTTGAAATGGCATCACACCTATTCAAATGTATAAATGTATGAATAATGTATGCTGGGGAAATATGAGATATATTCCCAAATCCAAATTCCCAAAGGAGAGATCCAATTTGATCAACCAAAAGGATAATGCATAATCAAATCAATCTATGAAGAATATGAAAGAGAGAGAGAGAGAGAGAAACCCTATATTTCCCTATGGTTGAATTATGCTTGAAATCTGAAATAATTGAAATACAAATACTAACCTCAAATTAGGGAAAATCTAGAAAATGCCAATTTCTGATGTTTGTGTGTACTTTCAGGCAATTTTGCAACCTGTTTTAGATTGGAAATGCCGAGAAGAAGAAAACCTAGAAAAATTTTATCTTTCTGATAGTAGGTAGCCTTCGACCCTCATAAAAGGTCAAAGGCTAGATTCTTTATTTGAAGGTCAATTCTGACCCTATTCACAGATCTTGGAAGTTCACTGAAAAGGGTATCCAAATCCACTCTCAGATCTGAAATCCCTCACCTATACCTATAATAAAATGGGGGTTTTGTTTGTATGGGGGGTTTGCCTTGGTCAAACACCAATTTAGGAATTAACCTTGAAATTGAATTGAAATATAGTATGCATAAACAAAGTAATTGAAACAAATCACCTCGCTTATGTTGAAGTCCTTGTAAAGGATTTGAATCCTCAAATCCATAAGTAGGAATGCTTCAATGGATGTAGAATGAATGTAGGATGTCTCCAATCAATGGCATTTGATCTTCAACACCAATCTTGAATTGATCTTTGCATATGAGGAGGCTTGGATGAATGTAGAAGGATGGATCTTCAAGGGGGCTCCAAAGAAATTGAATCCTTCAATGGCTAACAATAGATCTCCTTGAGGGATGGATGCTTGAACACTTGAAGGCTTGAAGGCTTGCTTGAATGCTTGAATTCTTGCTTGCACTTGAGAGCTTGAGAGATTACAGTTGCTTGAGATGAGATATGAAAATGAGAGAGGAAGGCCTCCTTTTACAGTGAACTAGGGCACAATCCTCTAGAGGGGCCACCTTGGAGAATTAAATCTCAAGTAGGTCCTAACCTTTAGAAAATATACCTAGATTAAATGAAATTTAAGTATTTACCATTCTGAAACCCAAAATGGCCGATCCAGAGGCAGGAAAACAAATATCCCCAAAACCCGACACCCGAAATTCAAGGAAAATTGAAATTTCAATAGGGGGAAAAATTGAGCTTGAACCTGACTAGGTCAGGATCGAGGTCGATCCTGACCAGGTCAGGATAGAGGTCAACTTTGACCCCATAAGGTCAACTTTGACCTTATGGTCAAAAACCTCAGAATCCTGGCCCAGAATACTAGGAGATGCAGATTAAAGGGAAAATCAGGTGCAGAGGAAAGAAGAATAGGGGGGAAAAGCCAGATATATGCAAAGACCTGATCAAGGTGCTTAACAAGACCCCAAACCACTTACTCGGAGGGCTAAACACTCTTATCATGAAAGTGCTTCCATTTTAAGACGATGTGTTAAGCCCCCACTTTAGCAAGAGTATGGACTCGATGCAAACTCTTGGTAAAGGAGATCAGAATGAAAAGATAATCTTATCATAATCCAAGGGACAAAGGGAAACCTTAAGCCCCCTGGGACTCAAGTCTTCATCGACTCCTAGATTTCAATAAGAGAGACATCTCTAGAGAGAGAGAGAAGGTGTGATTACCTTGCCCAATGAGAACTTATGTCCCATTGTGAACCACACAAGAGAATGCTGCAACTGCAAAAATGGAATTGAACCACCTAGTGAATGTGGCTTCTCACTAGTCAACCCATCAAGGATTTACCCTTAGGAATATTTTATTCAATAAGAATAAAAACAAAAACAAAAGAGATCCAGCCTTAAGGACACCTCTGACCTTAAGGGATCAAAATATATATATATATTTGAAACTGGAGGGATCAAGAGATCCTAGATTATTAATCCATGCTTTAAGGATTAGTTACTAATCCAAAAAGGGAGAAAAGTATCTTGAAAAATATGTGCGTATCAAAAAGTGCGTGTGTGCAATAGGTGAGCAAAGCGTATGCCCCCATGTTAAATTCATTGCTGACACTCTAACAAGAGCAATGGCTTTAATAGAAACATAAACAACTCCATTGATTACATTTCCACGTCGAAATGCCCCCAGATGAAGACAAATCAAGGGAAATATCACAGAAACATACAAAGAACACAAAAGGGATCTACTTATCATGGGGTCAATATGATCATAAGATTATATATATATATATATATATATATATATATATATATATATATATATATATGATATTATTGCAAATGAATTGACATCATTCCCCAAAGAAAGTAGAACTACGATCACAAAGGAGGAAAGATCACATAGGATATACAAAGGAGAATCTTTTCAGACCATGACATGGAGACCAAAAATACTTAGTGCTACCATATCTTGAATCCAGGCAGATTACACAAGGAAACATTTATGAACAATAGAACAATTATGATATAACATTGAACAATGCATAGAAGAATAGAGATACATATAGAAGAATTTGAACAACAGTTTTGATTCCTTCATCACCTTGCACCAACTAAGTAACAAGGATCGTATAAAAGAATCTAACAACATTTAGCTAACACATTACGGGAGAAACATAGTACAGTAAGCAAACACACAACAAAGCTACCATGAAGGACAAGCTGATCAAGCATGCCACCTACTCTCCCCATCTCATTGTATATCATTTAGGGAAGGTGGGTAACTCGCAAGAGGGACTATATCCAACATAGTAGGAATGATAGCCAGTTCCAAACAAGGATCCTCTTGAGAATCACAATGGTCAACACTAGGTGTAAGAGTTAATTGTGATGAAAGAATATTAGGTAAATCAATGTCAATGTCAATAGTCTCATATTCATCATTAATATCATCAGTATCATCAAGAGTATCTTCTTCATCCAAATTAATCAAAATAGGATCTAAGATACAAATAGAATCATCATAATCATGCATCTTAACATCATTATTAGTAACAACCTCTTCTAACACATCATGCATAGATTTATCCAAGGAAGGTAGAGATCTTTGAAGAATAGAATTATGAGCTTTAGCATGAGCATGACACTTCTTATGACATTCATTAGTAGATCGATTACATTTTGATTTATTTGAAATAGGTTGAGAACTAGGAGGACCAATCTCAAGATCCTTCACAGGTTCTATAGGAAGATCAATAGGATTATTAACAATAGTAGAAACAATCACAAAATCTTTGATAGGTTCGGTAGAAGGAACTTGATTAACAGAACTAGAAGCCATAGTTAGAGGAGGTATAGAAGGTGTAGGTAAAAGACCATGATTAAGATCCATAGGAGGTATGCTTAATTCAAGAATCTTATGATTCTTATAGGCTTGATATGATCAAAAAAGATTATCAAGTTGAGGAGGACATGAATTAGGTAATTAAGGCCAAAAGAAATCAAGAGTAGCACAATCTCTAGGCCTAGAAGGTTGATATAGACTATGATTAATCATCTTCACTTTATCATGAATGAACTTAAACAACTTATGGATAGGTGAAGAAACAACATGCATGGCAGTCAACCAAGGCAAACCTAGCTTAACTTGAAATTGATCAGAAGTAGGAACCACAACAAAGGTAGTTTTCAATATTTTTCCATAAAGCTCAACCAGTAAAGTAATAGAACCAAATAATGGATAAAGAAAACTATTACAAGTTTGAATCCACACATCCGATGTATCACAAAAGTCACGTTGTAAGCTTTTCATAAAAATATTTTCTTCAGTAATAACATTGACTAAGGATGTAGTATCAACAAGACAACCACGAGTAGGTTTCTGAGAAATCCTAGCAGCAATGTAAAGGGGACCATCAGGAGCTTTAATAGTCTCAGAGTCATCAAAGGTAATCAAAATTTATTGAGGTCTTTTACTCTTAGGTTGTTGTCGAGGTTTAGGTTGATTTTTAGGTTTAGGTTTTGGTCGAGCTTGAGATTGAATCTGAGGTTGAGGTTGAGGTTGAGGTTGACATTGAGGTGGAGATATAGATTGACCAAAATGCTTCACTTGATTAACAACATGATTGAGATCATCCATCTTTGAATCATACACAATTTCCATAGCAGATGGTTGAGTAATTGTATTAGTATCATGCATAGGTAAAGGGTTCGTATAGATTTGAAGATTTTTATTAGGAGAGACAGATTTTTTCCCACTACCATCAAGATTATCAATAGATAAAGCATTAGAATCAATTAAGTCTCGAACCTTATGTTTTAAAGAATAACACTTCTCAGTATCATGACCATTATAACAATGATATTGACAAAAAGCATATTCATCAAAAGATTTAGATGCAATCATAGCAGGTAAAAGAGGTCGAATAGGAGGTAAAGTAATCATACTAGTAGTTAACAACCTATCCATAATAGCATCTAAATATTTAGAAAGAGGAGTAAATGTACGATTTAATCAAAAAGTAGTGGATGCAGAAGTGGCATTGTGAGATGCAACAACAACTTGATTAGCATTTGCATTCTCTTGTTTGTTTATCTTGACATAGTTGTTGAATTTTTTAAATTTGTTTGGATTAGGAGCAGCATCACTCTTATCAACTGGAACCGGAGCCATTGGAGTGTTTCTCTCAAATTGACTCACTTGTAATTTATAATGATGAAGTCCTACACAAAATTGTTGAAAAGAGGTAAATTTAGTAAGCAGAATCTTATCTCTAATATTCTTTTGCAAATTTGAAATAAACATTCGTTGAATATCAATATCAATATCAAGAATAGGATAGGAAATCTGAGCATGCAAATGCTTAAATCTACCAATAAATTTAGTCAATTTTTCTTTATCACTTTGTTTACAATGCATCAAATCAGTCAAAGACACTTGCGGGCCAATGTTGTTTTGAAATTGTTGAATAAAAGCATTAGCAAGTTGTGGAAAGGAATCAATGGAATAAGGAGGTAGTGAACAATACCATTGTAAGGCCTTGTCATGGAAGGTTCTAGCAAACAATTTGGCTAAAATCCTATGGTCATGAGCATAATCACTACAAAGGATTTGGAATGTTTTAACATGATGAATAGGATCTCCTTTTCCATTATAATTCTCAAGATGAGGCATCTCACCTTGCTGAGGAACAGGAGTACAAATAATGTCTCAGGAGAAGGGACTTCCCATGTCACATGTAGGAATACTAAACTTGTTTTGAGTTAAGGAAGCAAGTTTTTGTTGTAAGGATGACATAGTTTGAGCCAAACTGATGATTTTTGAATCATTAGAGGAAGTAGGAGCAACAACATTAGACACACTAGGTAAAGTGTAAGAACTTGCAGGAATAGAAGACACAACTAGAGGACCACTAGGAACTACATTTGGAAGTGGATTGGAATAAGTAAAAGGAACATTATGATATGAAGGTTGTGATGTAGGAAGGGACATAGGAGGAACACTCATAGAAACAGAGGGAACCATCATAGTCACCAAAGAAGGAGTATAGGTAGGAATACTAGGTAAAGGATTAGAAGGAGGTTCAACACTAGTGATAGGAGGAATCAACCCTAAATCTTGAGCTTCTTGAGCTAAAGGTTTAATATTTGAATGCACAAGGTGAGTAATACCATGCAAGAGGTTAACACCTTGATCACTATCATGCAGAACTTTCTTAAGAGCCTCTATTGATTGAATGGAATTTTGATTATGGTTCTCTTGAATAAGCCAATTACCCATTTTATCAAGTTCAGTGGAAAGTTTTTGGACTTGTTCAAGAGGAACTCTTAAAGCATCATCCTCATCATGAGATAAGTGAGAAGATTTTTGCTCCATTGTAGGATTGGAATCATGAAGAATCAAGTTCTCATCCAGGCTCCTAAGGAAAGGAGAGGAAGATTCAGGATCAAAGGGACCCATGAGTCTACAACTTCTTCTAACCGGAATGTTATAAGTAGGACTAGTGGTAGTAAAGCTCATAAACCAATGTAATGCAAATGAACTAAACTAAGAACACATAAAGCATGAATATTTTTGTATTTTTGAAATCTAATTAGCATGAAAGATCTAACACAAAGGAAAAATCTAATACTAGGAAGATAAAATGAAAGCACAATAGGGCATCCAATTCCACAAAAGAAAAGAGAGTAAGTATGTCGGGTTCACCAAAATGAATAGGGTTGAAATGGCATCACACCTATTCAAATGTATAAATGTATGAATAATATATGTGGGGGAAATATGAGATCTATTCCCAAATCCAAATTCTCAAAGGAGAGATCCAATTTGATGAACCAAAAGGCTAATGCACAATCGAATCAATCTATGAAGAATATGAAAGAGAAAGAGAAACCCTATATTTCCCTATGGTTGAATTATGCTTGAAATCTGAAATAATTGAAATACAAATACTAACCTCAAATTAGGGCAAATCTAGAAAATGCCAATTTTTGATGTCTCTATGTACTTTCGGGTAATTCTACAACCTATTTCAGACTAGAAATGCTGAGATGAAGAAAACCCAAAAATCTTTTATCTTTCTGATAGTAGGTAGCCTTCGACCCTCATAAAAGGTCAAAGGCTCAATTCTTTATTTGAAGGTCAATTCTGACCCTGTTCATACATCTCGGAAGTTTGTTGAAAAGGGTATCCAAATCCACTCTCAGATCTAAAATCCCACACCTGTACCTACAAGAAAATGGGGGTTTTGTTTGTATGGGGGGTTTGCCTCGGTCAAACCCCAATTTAGGAATTAACCTTGAAATTGAATTGAAATATAGTATGCATAAACAAAGTAATTGAAACAAATCACCTCGCTTATGTTGAAGTCCTTGTAGAGGATTTGAATCCTCAAATCCACAAGTAGGAATGCTTCAATGGATGTAGAATGAATGTAGGATGTCTCCAATCAATGGCATTTGATCTTCAACACCAATCTTGAATTGATCTTTTCATATGAGGAGGCTTGGATGAATGTAGAAGGATGGATCTTCAAGGGGGCTCCAAAGAGATTGAATCCTTCAATGGCTAACAATGGATCTCCTTGAGGGATGGATGCTTGAACACTTGAAGGCTTGAAGGCTTGATTGAATTCTTGAATTCTTACTTGCACTTTAGAGCTTTAGAGATTGCAATTTCTTGAGATGAGATATTAAAATGAGAGATGAAGGCCTCCTTTTATAGTGAACTAGGGCACAATTGAAAGAATGTCTTTCATCCAAGACATCCTATGAGAAGTTCAACTTTGCAAAACTTCATGCATGTGAGATCGCATCTTATGGTCTATGTGGACTCATCAATGATTCAAACATAGTAAAGAAGGCATGGGAGAAGGAGATAGAGAACATTAAAGTGAAGTTTGTAGATTGTGTTGCAAGCCTACAGGCTCTGCAATTCTGAATCAAGGTAACCATTTTTGGAATCACAATTTTTAGCACCCTTTTTTGTCATTGTTGTCAAAGGGGGAGTGATATGATAGAAGAAAATTGATATATGTTAAGGAAGTATATTCCTAGGGGGATTATAATATATAGATAAGATATATGGAGTTATAAGGAAAGAAAAGATACATTTTATTTGTTATGGCCATAATTTTGAGTTTTGAAGTTTTGAGACTTAGCCAATTTTCTCATATGTTGCCACCAATGAAAAAGGGGGAGATTGTTGGAAATTTGGCTGAGTTAGATATCTAGATGTTGTCATTTTGGAAACATATGATCTACATGAAGATCGCATATGACAAAGAGCAATTATGACAGAGCACAAAGCAAAATTGTCTAAGCATGTGCAGTATTTTCCCACTGTAACCCGAGACAGTTTTGATTGGCGACATCGATTGAAGTAAGTTTAGTGCTTGTGCACTTGAACATAGATACTATGATGCATATTGAAGACTCATCTAAGAGTGAAAGTCTGTACAGCATGTACGGAAGAAGTTATTGTAGTATTACCAAAGATAGTGTTAAAGTTGACAGGACAAAGAAGAAGATAGAATTGGTAAAGAGTTAAGGGATTATTTTGTTTATGAAAATAATGTCTTAATAATATAAATGGATGACATCATAGATGTTAACCCTTGGGTAAATATGTATTTCATGTAAAGCTTTATGTTTTGTAAAGCCGACTATAAGAGTTATTAGTCTGAATAACTTGTATAAATGTAAGGCATATGGAATGCGAAGAAGTGTAATGATATAGATGATATAGTGAACATATATGTGAAAGGTATTGATGAAAAGTTGTGAAAGACAAGAAAGCAAGTATAAGGTTATGTACCTTTCCCTATTTTGTAATCAATAATCATTGTACATTACTTGTTTGGGCAGTGGTCTCATCTTGTAATCATTTCTAATCAGTACTACCAACTCTTAGCAGGGTTGAGGCTTCTAACAAGGCCTATAGTCCCTTAATCGGAACTGAGACACTATATATATGTAACAGGCTCCTAACAGGTTCAACATCCTTAACAGGATACTTTTGATTAGCGGATCTTTGTGGGTACCATCCCCACCGGGGCTTTCCCTTGGCCAGGGTTTCCTCGAGAACAAATAATGTGTTATGAGTTCTTTTGCTTTATTACTATGCATGTTATTTAGTTTACTATGTTATGCATGTATCAAGATAATCTTTTATATCCATAATTGGGAGAAAGTAAAAGTTTTCAGAATACTAATTCACTCCCCCCTCTCAGTATTCCCTATTTTCTAGAGCTTGCATATTTTGATACCAATTGTTAGAAAGTAAAGTCCACCAAGATAACTAAGAGGGGGGGGGGGTGAATCATTTATCTAAGAAATATAATTCCCTATTTTTAAAAGTAATGTTTTAGCAATTAAATAAATATGCAAGCTCTAGAAATTAGACCATAGTATAAGTTTGATATAATATTTTTTATTTAATTATGCAAAGGGAATTTTTAAGGGTTACTTTTCACAATGATTCTTAGAAAAGAGATTATTTGATCAGGAGGGGGGATCAAGTTCTAGAAGACTAATTTTAGGTGATTACAAATATCATATATCTAATCCTACCCGCATATGACCAGCTATCCAGTTCACAACACAAGCTTCACAACCTCCTCCAACTGCATCTCTACCACCATTCACTATTTCTCCATGCCACCCAACACATCTCAAACCATACCACCCTAAAAAAGTTATAGTTCATTTCATCTCACCAGCTACCTTGCACAGCCACCTCCTACCACCAGCTTCCCAGTAGCCATTCCAACCCTCAGAAGTACATGAATGCACCTTACCTACATCAGCCAAGTGCACCAAAAAATCACACCCTTCTACCAACCTCCTCCACAAAAACAATATTTCCCATCCTAATAGAAACATCTCCTCATCCCCCAAACAACACCAAGCATCATCCTATGCCACATAATAGAAAGTGTCTACATTCTAGCAATAATATGTTTCCCAACCACCACCTCAGAATCCATTTCAAACTGCCTACCTAGCAAGGAAATCCCCATACCCAATCTCACAATATCCCCTACAAAATCATACATATTCACCTACACCATCAAATCCCTTCCCAATGGGAGTACCCACTCTAACACCTACCAATTCAGAATGGGAGGAGATAAAAGATGATCTCAAAGATTTGTTATGAATAAGAGTCCACAATACAACTGAGAGGGGGGGTGAATCAGTTGTATAACAAAATATTAAACTTTAAACTTTAAGCTCATCAATATCAGATCCAATGAACACAATGAATGCCAACTCAATAACACAATATTTTGGTTATGGGGACACCTTGTTAAAGGTAAAAACCCCAGTGGGAATTAGCACCCACAAATGATGTACTAAGAGTATAGTAATCCTTGTTAGAAGATATAGCCCTGTTAGGAGCTTATTGAAACATTATAGTACATAGTCCTTGTTAGAGGATAGAACCAGTTAGGAGTCAAGAACAAGAGAGGGCTCACTTCCCAATAAAGGTTAAATCCACCTTCAGAACTCACTAGTTCACAACAAGTGTATATGAAGAAATACACAATCTTTCGAACTATTTTCCAGCAACTTTCTTTGCTTGATCAGTTCCAATGAAGTTCACCAGTAAACCTATGCTCTACATGTAGCAAACACAAGCTCATAGCTTTTTTACCTTCTCTATATCATATATATTTCTTCCTATCTTTTCCAAAGAAAAGATTCTACATATATACCTCTTTACAATTTTCCATGATTAGGTCATCCCATTAGGCTTTCCTAATTACAAACAGTTACATAAACCCTTGTTAAGGTACACATGGTATTTATAACAAGTTTACAATGATTAGATTACAACAATTAAGGACCGACATCCTTGATTTATGCTTGCCAAACAAAACACACGCTTCATTCCCTGAGTCAACTTCAAAATAAGCCATCACAAGATCACATGCCACATATGACATTACCAATCATTCCATACCTTAGATTGACCAATGAACATCCATTAGTACCTCTTCCATCATCCTTTAATTTCATATACCTTGAATCCAATCCCTCTGAAAGCTATATCAAAAACCCAGAGACTAACTCTGTCAATTCTCACTGTCACAATCCAGTGACCAGTCTTTACCAAAATAGTTGTAACTCTCTTAATATGAAACACTTAATTATACGATCACAGATATAAGATCACAACATCTACCTAAACTCCCAACTAACTTTGTAGCATTTGAAACATCCATAAAGTGTCTGTTCACTGTGATTACCAATATGGTTCCTTCTTAGAAGCATATGTTGACATCAATGACAAATCATAAATGAAAATAGTATGAGTGCCCATTTAGTAATGTAGTGATTAAACATATTACATGTCTTAATCACCACCCACACATTAGCAATATCCAACAATCTCCCCCTTTGGCATTGATGTCAACATATGGGAAAATCGTATCCCAAAGTAGTATCAATCCAAAAGTCCTTCAACTGAACAATCTCCCCATATAGTGAGGATTTTCTCATAGCAACACTCCCCCTTTGACAATAATGGAAAAGGGTGCCATGAGGCTTTTGGTTGCCTTCACAAATAAACTTTATCCTATGATCACTCCCCTTGAGGAGTAGATCCCTGCAACCAGTCCAGATAGTGATAAGGCTCTGAATACCTATGGACTAATGCACCTCTGTAGCATTTAGTTCTGACTAGGAGGGGCCTAAACCCCTAGCATACCTCTAAGATATTCAAAGGTGTCTTTCGGTAGTGGCTTTGTGAAGATATCTACAATCTGCTCTTTTGTACTAATATATTCTAATTTGATTTCTTTTTGTGCCACCTTGTCTCTTAAGAAGTGATACTTGATAGAAATATGTTTAGTTTTGGAATGCATCATAGGATTCTTTGACATGTTTACTGTACTAGTTTTATCACAATGGATAACCACAGGCTCTTCAAAATTTATTCCAATGTCTGTTAGCATTTGTTTCATCCAACTAATCTAAGTGTAGTTTATAGCAGCAACAACATACTCTGATTCAGTAGAAGACTATGTTATACAATCTTGTTTCTTACTTAGCCAAGAAACCAACTTTTTCCCAAGGAAAAATGCACCACCACTAGTACTTTTTCTCTCATCAATATTTCTTGCCCAATCAGCATCAGTATAAAAATGAAGTTCAAAGCTATCATTTCTATCATACCATAAACCATAGTTTATGGTTCCTTTGAGATACCTCAATATCCTTTTTACAGTACCTAGATGTGTCTCTTTGGGTTTTGCTTGATATCTAGCCATAATTCCAATAGCATTAGCAATATACGGTCTGGTGTGAGTCAAATATTGTAGCCCTCTAACCATTGATCTATACAAAGTCTTAAAAACACATTTTGATTCATTATCAATTGTTAGCTTGTTGCCAGTTACCATAGGTGTTCCTACTAGTTTACAGTCTTCCATTCCAAATTTCTTAAGCAATTCTTTGAGATACTTGGTCTGAGAAATGAAAATACCATTCTCATTCTGAGTTATTTGCAGTCCAAGAAAGAATTTCATTTCACCTATCATGGACATTTCAAATTCACTTTCCATTTCTTTAGCAAACTTCTTACATAGATCATCATTACCTCCAAAGATAATGTCATCCACAAATACTTCTACTATCAGGATTCCATCTTCAGTAGTTCTTAAATACAAATTATTGTCTGCATTACTTTTTTTGAATCCAAGTCCAAGTAGATACTTGTCCAACCTTGCATACCAAGCCCTAGGAGCTTGCTTCAACCCATACAGGGATTTCTTCAATTTGCACACCATGTCTTTGTCTTCGCATAGAGGAAATCCATATGGTTGTTCTATGTATACTTCTTCAAGATCTCCATTCAGAAATCCAGATTTAACATCCATCTGATACACTTTAAAGTTTTTGTGTGCAGCATAAGATAGAAATAATATTACTACCTCTATTCTAGCAATAGGAGAAAATGTTTCTTCAAAGTCTATGCCTTCTTGTTGTGAGTATCCCTTACATACTAGTCTTTCTTTGTTCCTTACAACCATTCCTTCTTCATCCATTTTGTTTCTAAATACCCATTTTGTTCCTATAACATTTTTATTTTTAGGTCTTGGAACCAATTCCCAAGTATTATTTTTCTTTATCTGATCCAATTCTTCTTTCATGGCATTTATCCAAGATTCATCTTTAAAGGATTCATCTATAGTTTTTGGCTCAACTTGAGAAATCAGACAAATTTCTTCTCTAACTTTTGATCTAGTTAGCACTCCCTGACTGGTATTGCCAATAATTTGATTTTCAGGATGGTTATTTTTTGCATACCTTGGAGTTTTAGCAGTCTCAGTAGTCTTTCTTGTATCAGCATCACAAGCCTCTTTTTCACTTTCTTCCTCAACAAATTCTTCTTCTTCTGCAATGGTAGTGGTTTATTTCATCTCTGATATCTGACTATTGTCATACATTCTTTCTTGTATTTGAAATTTCTCATCTATTTTTACATTGTTGCTTTCAACCATCTTCCTCAATCTCAAATTGAAACATTTGTATGCCTTATTTTTAACAGAGTAACCAAGGAAGATACCTTCATCATTTCTAGCATCAAATTTCCCTATCTCATCATCCCTCTTGATTTAACATTTGCTACCAAAAATTCTAAAATCTTTTACAGTAGGAGTATGATCAAACCATAGTTCATAGGGAGTTTTATTTGTACCTTCTCTGATTTGGATTCTATTTAATGTGCACACTATTGTTCCAACAGCCTCTCTCCAATGTACATGAGATACATTTCCTTCAATCAGCATTATCCTGGCAGCATCAAGTATAGTCTCGTTTCTTCACTCTACTATCCCATTCTATTGTGGAGTCCTAGGAGTAGATGTTTGTCTTTTTATCCCATGATCTTCACAGTATGAATTGAATAAATCTAATGTAAACTCTCCACCTTTGTCTGATCTTAAACACTTTATTTTCAATCCTGATTCATTCTCTACTTTTGCTTTAAACAACTTGAATTTATCAAATGCTTCTAAGTTTTCTCTCAAATAAGTAACCCACGTCATTCTAGAAAAGTCATCAAAAAAGAGTATAAAATACCTTTCACCATAGTATGACTTTATTCTTGTAGGCCCACATAGATCTATATGTACTAGATCCAACTTCCCTTTTGATGTAAATGATTTTCTTTTATGACTACTTTTAGTTTTCTTTCCCATAACACATTCTCTGCATACAGTGTTAGAAGGTTTCACAATCTTCGGTAGATCTCTTACTGCATTAGCCATACTTGCCTTCACCATATTATCAAAGTTAACATGACAAAATCTTCTATGCCATATCCAACTATCATCTACCTTTACAAAAAAAAAAAAGAGGCTCCAGATGTGTTTAGTTCAAATACATTACCTCTAGATTTTGAACCGGTAGCAATCAGTTTTCCTTGCTTCTGATAAAGCATTTACCATTAACAAAAATTAATTGAAATTCTTTATTCATTAACTGTCTGACACTCAACAAATTATGTTTCAACCCTTCAACAAGTAGTACATTTTTTTTTTTAGTCTTTCCATCCAGAGTGATGGATCCTACTCCTATGATGGATTTTGGGAGATTGTCCCCAAACCTTACAACACCTCCATCATAATTTACTAATTTAACAAACTTTTTCTTATCACCGATCATGTGATGAGAACATCCATTGTCAATTAGCCATTCAATTTTCTTGTCAACATGAGATACTAAGGATTTTTCTTCATGAATTGGTTCATCTTTAATAGAAACAAATCCAATCTCTTCATTGTCTAAATCATCATCATCAGAGATTCCTTCACTAGCATAATGACATTCTTTTTCTCTTCAAATCTTTTCATAATCAGGTTTGTACTTAGGAACTCTTGTAGGACATCTAGATGTAAAATGACCTATCTTATTGCATGAAAATCATTTCAAGGGTAACTTGCCTTCAAATTTTCCCTTACCTCTTTTTTCTCTTCTAGCAATCAGTGCAACAAGTTCTTCCATCTTTCTTTCTTGTTCCATTATCTTCTCTCATTCCTCAGCATACTCACCAACCTCTTCTTTTATGTCTTCTTTTCTTGTGCTCAGAAGTGCAGATAATTTCTTATGTGTGAATGCCCTAAATGCAGATTCAACTTTAGGTGCAACTTCTCCTAACTCTGTAGCTTCAAAGGTAGTTAACTTTGTAATCAACATCTCTTTGCTAAAGTTTGGAGTCAGGGGTACAGTTTCTTGAATAGACATTGCCTTGAATTTTTATGCAGGAATCAATGATCTGAGGATCTTCACAATAACTTCCTCTTCATCATAAGTACATCCATAGTTTCTGACTCCAACTAATACTTTTGTAACCCTTTGAACATAGACTCTAATGCTTTCATCCTCATTCATTTGCAGCTTCTCCATCTTTTTTTTCTAGTTTTGTAACTTTGCCTGCTTGGTATATTTATCCCCTTCATATAATGCTTCTAATTTATTCTAGATTTCATGTGCCAAATCTAAGTCTTTAACTTCATTGAACTCACCTTTAGATAGTGTGATGATCTGTGCTTCTCTTGCAACCATGTTATAAGAAAATAGCCTCTTCTCATCATCAGTAGTAGATGGAAAATCATTCTAAGTCTTTAGGATTTGCTTCTTCATTGTAATCATCTAGTAATCTATGCCTAAACACAATAAGTGTGATCACATCTTGTTCTTCCAACTATCAAAGTTTTCAGGATCAAATTTAGGACCATCCTTCCTATAGAGTGCCATATCCAAGATTACCTCAAGTTGTCAAGCTTTCTCTCTGAGGACCACACGCTCTAATACCAATTGTTAGGAATAACAGCCCACAATAGAATTGAGAGGGGGAGTGAATCATTTGTATAACAGAATATTAAAATTTAAATTTTAAGGTCATCAATATCAGATCCAATTCAAACATAATGAATTCCAACTCGATAACACAATATTTTTGTTATGGGGAAACCCTGTTAAAGGTAAAAACCCTGGTGGGAATTAGCACCCACAAATGATTTACTGAGAGTATAGTAATCCTTGTTAGAAGATATAGCCCTATTAGGATCTTATTGAAACATTACAGTACATATTCCTTGTTAGAGGATAGACCCTGTTAGGAGTCAAGAACAAGAGATGGCTCACTGCCCAAAGAAGGTTAAATCCACCTTTAGAACTCACTAGTTCACAATAGGTGTATATGAAGAAATACACAATCTTTTAAACTATTTTCCACCAGCTATCTTTGCTTGATCAGTTCCAATGAAGTTCACTAGTAAACCTCTTCTCTACATGCAGAAGACACAAGCTCATAGTTTTTTCACCTTCTCTATATCACATCTATTCCTTCCTATCTTTTCCAAAGAAAAGATTCTACATATATACCTCTTTACAATTTTCCATGATCAGGTTGGCCCATGAGGCTTTCCTAATTACAAACAATTACATAAACCCTTGCTAAGATACACACGGTATCTATAACAAGTTTACAATGATTACATTACAACAATTAAGGACCGACATCCTTGATTTATGCTTTCCAAACAAAATACATGCTTCATTCCTTGAGTCGGCTTCAGAATAAGCCATCACCAGAGCACATGCCATAGATGATGTCACTAATCATTCTATACCTTGTGCTTACCAATGAACATCCATTTGTACCTCTTCCATTGTCCTTCAAGTTTGCATACCTTGAATCCAATCCCTCTGAAAGCTATATCAAAAACCTAGAGACTAACTCTGTCAATTCTCACTATCACAGTCTAGTGATAGTCTTTACCAAAATAATTGTAACTCTCTTAATATACAACACTTAATTATGTGATCACACATATAAGATCACAACATCCACCTGAACTCCCAACTAACTTCGTAGCATCTGAAACATCTGTAAAGTATCTGTACACTATGATTACCAATTTGGTTCCTTCATAGAAGCATATGTTGACATTAGTGACAAAACAAAAATGACAATAGTATGAGTGCCCATTCAGTAACGTAGTGATTAAACATATTACATGTCTCAATCACCACCCACACATTAGAAATATCCAACAAGATCTTCATACTGGGACATAAAGAAAAGCTTCCAAATTCAAAGAAGTATGTCCTTATCCCTTTAATAGGTCTATCATAGAAATCCCCTTTCCCAAGCATTTTGAGACTCTAAAATTTTACAAATATCGAGGGAAGGGAGATCTATTCAGACATGTTAAGGAGTTCTACATGCCCTACCAAGAGGTGGCTTATAGTAACAACTTCCTTATGTGCCTCTTCTCCAAAATCTTGGTAGGAAACTCCATCGAGTGGTTCTACAAGATACCCTATGGTTCCATCACAACATTTTTAGAATATTCTGAGAAGTTTGTAGTGCAATATGCTCACAATGTTGAAAATGAGATATCCCTATTGAACTTGTACAATTTGAAACAAAAGGGATGTGAGAGACTAATTGACTATCTTCAAAGATGGAGGAACCTCACAATGACACTATCCTATCAACTAATATAAAAACATCTCACTAAGATATTCATCGACAATTTGCATCCAAAGTTATCCCACTTTATGAGAATGAATTACATCCAAACCTACAAAGATATTAAAGGGAAAGGAATAGATATTGAGTGAGGTCTCTTAACTGATGGCACAATCAAACTCTATAAAGAGACCTCACAAGACAAACCAAAAAATGATAAGCCTCTTTATTGGAACAAGAACAAAAATGAAGTGACAGATGGATTCATTGACACTAAACATGTCTAAATTGTTGTGGTTGGTCCTACACCACCCACTCATGTCTATCATCAACTACTACCAACACCAACACCAGCCTATCAACAACATTATCTAAATCAAAGCAATCAAACCAATGCCATATCATTCACTCAAGGTCAAAACAAGACAAGGGCCCAAGACTATAAAAAATGCACATTCACCCCTCTTAGTGAACCTTTGGACACAATCTTTCATCGTATAGCCAACGCTAACCTGATTTTATATCCCCCAACTCATCTATTGAATAATGCAACCCTAAATCCAATGTAGTACAAAGAGAATGAATATTATATTACCACCATGTTAAAGGACACATAAATATAAATTGCATGAAACTCAAGCACTACATCCAAGATCTCATCGATAGGAAAGAGATTACAATGGATGCACCAACCTAGCCTTCTCCTAATGCCAACCTACAGATATATCAAAGTGTGTTTCCTCAACATAATACAAGAAAGAACATAACTGATAATCCACCACCATGGTACCAAGGCAAAGGAAAGCAAGGAGATCATTATGATAGAAAATACTACATAGCAAGCTACACATATTTACTATGACAAGTTTTTCAACTACATATTCCAAGTTGAGCCTAGTATCAATGTCATCCATGTAAAAGGTTTTGATAGTCAGTGCGTAGTCACCACACACAGAGGTGGGATATCAGTCACCAACACTAACCCCAGACCTGCACCCAAGGTGTAATATAACCTTATCGAACATCTTGGGAATACACCTTCCCAAATCTCTATCCTTGACCTTCTTCACACTTCATGCACCCAAAAATAAATCCTTAACAAAGCCCTCCGAGAGGCACATGTCCCCATAAACATCAACACCATCTATTTCAAGAACCTTGTGGGATACCTATCCACATCCCACACCCTATCTTTTAAGCCATATGACAAACCAGTCATAGAACCTAACCATAATCTCCCGTTCTGTATCGTCGTCATGGTAAAAGACTTTTCCGTAAAAAGGGTTATGATAGATAATGGTTCGGCCCTAAATCTATACACATTTAAATTCATCTAGTAGGTAGGCTACATAGAGGTAGATATTTCACATGAGGTATTCACTATCAAGGCCTATGATAATCTAGAGTGTACCTCAGAAGGTACTATTTTATTTGCCCATCAAGTTGAGCCCAACAACTCAAGAGACTATTTTCAATGTTATTGATCTTGATCTTCCATACAACATCCTCCTTGTCTAACCATGGATCCATTCTATTAAGGCCATACCATCCACCTATCATCAGTGCATAAAGTTTCCACATCATGGCACTGAAGTCACCACCCATGCAGATCCTTGACCCTTCACATACTTCTATGCATTGGAATCCTCAGTCCCCCATTACACTCACTGCCTTGGAACAACATTGGTACTTCTATTGCCAGCTCATCCTAATCCCATTACAATATTCCAAAGATAATCCTGGCCTTCACCCTCTCTTCCATAAAGATCAACAACAAATATTGTGGTGAATATAGCCTAACTGATGTCTTTTTAGTAGGATCCCTGTCGCTTGATCCACATACCAAAGGGTGCCCATACCACCAAGTTACGCTCCCTCTAGAAGAATAATAAATTAAGAAAATGGGCATGTCTATGTTCCAATCACATGGGATCCTAAATAGTCAAGATATGGACCCCAATATTAACATGTGATTATACCAAGACCCCCTACCCCCTGACACTGATTATCAAGAAGGAGGCCTAAGACCCAAAGAAGAAGGCTCAAAAGATCCAATGGAGGCCTCACAAAATCCAAAACATCAAGACCTTGGATTCAATCCACCTCATCTGCATATGCAAGACCCCACTACCATGACCGGGGGCACCAACGAGCCCAATGTTACCCTCTTGAACATCTAGAATGAAATCGTGGAAGTCGAAAGAATCCTTGAAGAGGAAGAAAATAAATCCTATGATGATATATTCGATGATGAAACCTTCCCAAATAATGTTTTCCTCCATCAACTTTCTATCAACCTAATTGACCTCCCCCTCATCGATTCCAAACTCATTAAATGAGATCAACCAAGCATCACACAAATCGATGAGTTCCAAAGCAAGGAAACACTCCTAGGATTCATGGGTGCATTAGAGAAACAATCAAACTGGGGGAAAGAATCAAAATATGTATACAAGCTTGAACCCAAAGGATAATTTAGGGAAGAGGGAGTCTTTATCTACAAAATGAAGAATAAAAAAAAAGAATGAGTCTCTTTGTGAAAACCCCTTGGGGCACATCTTGACTCCAAAAAAGTAAAAATAAAGGGTGTATCTTCTAGTAAAAACCTCTTTGAGGTGCTAGAGGATGAAGACTTCCATCTTCCTCCTACCCATGACTACAAACCAGAGAAATCATCCATCCTAATTGAGGACACCTAGCCATTCACATTGGGCACAAAAGAATATCAAAAAATTACCTACACTGCAACATCCTTAATAGAAGGTGAAGAAGCAGCTTTTATAGAACTTCTTTGAGAAGAAATCATCAATTTCATGTGGTCCTATGCCTATATGTCTAGGCTAGATCCAAAATTATTTGTTCATCATCTAGCTATGGACCCAAATGCCAAATTAGACAAGAAAAAGCTCTAAAAAATGCATCCTAAGGTCACCCTAATACTCAAGGCATAACTTGATAAAATCCTACAAGAAAAGATCATCAGAGCTATTGACTACTCAGAATGGATATGCAACATGGTATTGGTCACCAAGCCATCAGGAAAAATTAGGATCTATATGGATTTTAAAAATTTAAACAAATCATGCCTAAATGACAATTTTCCCCTTCCAAATATAGACATGATCCTTCATCTAACAGCAGGCCATGAGATGTTGTCACTCATGCATGGCTTCTTAGGATATAATCAGATCCATATAGAAAAAGAAGACCAACACAAAACAAATTTTACAACACCATGGGGCACTTTCTCTTACAACATGATTCCATTTAGTCTAAAGAATGCAGGGGCTACATATCAGAGAGAAATGACAATCATCTTCCACAATATGATACATAAGTGTATCATCTTAAAATGGAAGCACTTCCATGCTAAGAGTGTTTAGCTCTCTGAGTATTTGTATTGGGGTCATGTCAAGCACCTTGATTAGGTCTTTTCATGTATATGGTTGTTTCCCCCCTGTTCTACTTCTCTCCTCCTTATTTCCTGCCTCTTTCTGGTAGTTTTCTCTGAGAATCTGGAGTTTCTGACTGTCAGGATCAAAAATGACCTGGTAGGTTCAAGGATGACCTAGAACCCAACCTAGGTCAAGGATGACCTCGACCCTAACCTAGGGTGATGTCTACCTCATCCCTGACCCCAGGTCCAATTTTTAGATTCTAAGAGTCATGGGATGTTGGGCTTTGGAAAGTTTCTTTTTCCCACTTCCAGATCAGCCATTTCAGGTTTCAGAATGGTAAATCCTTAAATTGCATTTAATCTAGGTATTTTTCTACGGGTTAAGATTAATTAGGATTTAATTCTTAAATGTTGGCCTCTCTAGAATTTTTTTCCCTAGATCACTATAAAAGGAAGCCTTCCTCTCTCATTTTCTCCATTACGAAATCAAGCATCCACAATTTATGCAATCAAGCGGTCAAGGTTTTTCTCAAGAAAGATCAAGCAAGAATTTCATCAATAATTCAAGCCCTCTTCTCCATTCAAGTTATCCTTTTAATATCAAGGATTCAAGCATTCAAGCCTTTGAAGGTATTTGGTTCAAGCATTCAAGATTTATCATTTAAACCCTAGATTTAGCCATCATGATGGTGTGACCTTCCTTCAAGATTTGTTGTTCATCTTCAAGATTCTTTCATTATTCTATCAAGGTGGATTTCAAGCATACAATCATGGAGGTTTTGGATTTACATTCATGGTTTTGATTTACATTTTTCATTTTTCAAGCATTCATATCAACATACTTGTTTACATTTGAAATATAATTGCATATCTATTGAATATCATAGCTTCATTGTTAGATCTACTTCTACTACTTGCTAGAATTCCCAATTTTAATTTCATTATTAAGGTTGATTCAAAACCATGGTTTGACCAAGGAAAACCTCTCATAGAAACAATAAAATCATTTTTCTTGTAGGTAGAGGTTCAGGACAGCGAATCAGAGCTTGGATCTGGATACCCTTTTTGGAAAACTTCTGGGATCTACGAACAAATTTTCTATCAAAGTTGTTTCAGGTCAAGGATGACCTTCAGTAGGGGGTAGGACATTACCCCAGTGTAAGACCTTGCCCCATTATCTAGGTCAAGGATGACCTATCATCAAAAAGATAAAAGTTTTCTAAGTTTTCTCCATCTCGGCATTTCCAGTCCAGAATAGGTTGCAAAATTTCCCGAAACTGTGCACAAACATCAAAAATCAACATTTTACAGATTTTACCTATTTTGAGGTTAGTATTTCCATTGCTATTTTGTTTACTCTATATGTTCACAACATTTTCCATAACACATACACCTCCATTACATGTTATCCTATCCTCATTCAATTTCCATTTCATAGGTGGTGAATCCATTTCAAACCTATTCATTTTGGTGAACCTGACATGCTTACCCTCTTTTATTTTATGGATTTAGATGCCCTATTGTGTTATATTCATGGTTTAATCTATTATTGCATTAATATTAGGTTTATTTTATGCTCTTGCATTTTAAACTCAAAAATACAAAAAAATCTATATATTTAATAAAATACAAAAACATTTCTTGCATTTCATTTGCTATTAAAATTATTAAGATGCTTTGATGTGTGGTCATGTTCTTTATTACCATTATTTTAGCATCCCTTTACCATACCTATGATGTTTATGAGAGTATCATTCACTTCATTGTGTTGATGACACTTCATTTTGCACTTGCCTATGGTTTTGTGAAATTGACCGCTACTAGTCTTCCTACATTCAAAACTTCCATTAAAGATTTATGTGGTAGCCTTATTACTCTTTTGGATTATGTGAAGAATTTGTTAGATGATACACAATCTCCTAATCTTACTAATCCTACTCCTATCATTTCTAATTTGATTCCTAATCTTCCTAATCCTAATCTAATTCCTAATCTTCCTATTCCTAGTCTAATGCCTAATTCTCCATCTGTTAATCCTTCTTCTTCCCATACTTATGATCATATTCAAGCTATAGTTTAGGATGCAAATGTTGAAGACTTATTTGATTTACCTTCTCCTCTGATTCATGATGATATTAAAGGAAAGGGTAAAGAAACTTCTTCAAAACCTATTATTCCACCTTATACAACCTTTACTCATGAACATGATAAAAAATCAACTCCTATAGAAGGTTTACATAATATGTACACTACCAGATATAATATGGTGACTAAACAAGGTTATAAAGGTTTAAGGCTTGGAGTTAATGAACATGGTATTAGGTTTCCAATTCATATACCCCCTAAACAAGACTTGCATGGTGTTGGTTGTTCAAAATCTCAAGTCAAGGTAGGTGATGTTAATCATCATCCTACTCTTCACATTCTTCTCCCTACACCTATCTTAGATAACCCTAATATTCGTCAAGAAGTGGATAAGAAGGTATATGTTGAGTTAATGAATTCAAAGAAATAAATCTTTAGACCTATACTGATAGATGCTTTATACAAATATAAATGTCCAATTAATTATCACAATACACATTCACTTGCTGATTGTAAATATTTCAAATTATATGTTAGAGAAAGAGCTACTTTAGGGATTATACCTTTTTCTCATGCAGTTTTACAATTCCTTCATAAATTTGATATAGGGTATTCCCCTTCTTTTGATATAATATATATTTTCTTCCCCTCTTTTCTCAGGACTGGGGGGAAAGAGGTGTATTTTCATCCAGTCTCCTAGGATCCATTAGACTTTTAGCATATATTGTGCCTTGAGTTTAATTGGTATTCTTTCTCTCCTATCTTTCTATGGTTTTGTATTATGTGTATAATCATCCATAGATCTTATTCAAGATATCTTTTCTAAGACATGTGTTTTGCAAATGTATCCCTTGTCTCTATCCCTGGGGGGAAAGGTTCTTCCTTCTTTCTAATATCTTTCTATGGAATATCTAAAGCACTCCTCTTTGGTGGGGGTCTTATTGATAAGATCTCTTTCTTTGTGGATCCTTTTTCCATGAGTGACATATTCTTTTCACAATTATCTATGCTCTTGGATGTAGGGGTCAATATCCCTCACTGAGAATATGGTATACATTATTGTAAATAGGATATCTCCTTATATTGTGAAGTAGGTATCCCCCTCTTCCTCTTCCTTATCATGTCTAGTAGATAGCCACAATAAGGAGGGGGCATATATAGGGTCTCCCTTGTACTATAGTTTTTTTTATTTTATATGCTAAATCTTGGAAGGTAATGCACATAAGTTGCTAAATCCTGAAAAGACACACATTTATATGCTAAATCCTCCAAAGGTAACGCACATAAGTTGCTAAATCCTGAGGAGACACGTATTTTTCAAATTTTCAATATGCTAAATCTTGGAAGCTAACGCACATAAGACGCTAAATCCTAAAAAGACACATTTTCAATATGCTAAATCTTCTAAAGGTAACGCACATAAGTTGTTAAATCCCAAGGAGACACGCATTTCATATTCATAGTGATACAAGAAGGTGGATCTATGGGTATTCTAGAAGCCATTCAAAGATGCATTACAATTGAAAGCATAGTTTATGGGTGAATTATCAGGTTGGCCACCTATTTCTCTCTCCCTCTAGGGTGATTCATGGTAAGGTGGGCATCTTACTGGGTGAGGTAATCACTCTTTTCCCTTTCTCTCTTTTCAATTTCATGCTAGTAGGACAGGATCAAGAAGCTATGTTATTTATAGTTTTTCTCATATCTTTCTTATGTAATCATTTATGCTCTTATGATATCTTTCCAAATATGATATTAGTATGAGAAATGTTTCTTAGCCAAGGTTTCTTGTGCTAGTTGATTTGGGTTTGTTTTAGTACTAACCCCTCTTTTGTGTCTTTTTCCTTTTTTTTTGTTTTCACACCCTTGTGCATGTATGTTGTGTTAGAATCCTTAGACTAGGAGCTTATGTCCTTAGCTAAGTGTTATTTTATTTCATTGTGAATCCACTTTGATCTCTTCCTTCTTCTCCTTTACCAAGAGTTTGCATCAAGTCCACACTCTTGCTAAAGTGAGGGCTTAATGTATCATCTTAAAATGCAACCACTTCCATGTTAAGAGTGTTTATCCCTCTGATTAACTGGTCTGGGGTCATTTCAAGTGCCTTGATTGGGTCTTTGCATGTATCTGTTGGAGATTTTCTAGCAGGCCAGTACTGACTATATGTTTGTCATTGATGACAACATATGGAAAGTAGCATGCATGGAAGTCTTATGCAATAAGATTTTAGTATATGTTGCATGGACATGATATTAGTATGATATCATGGGTGTAGAGGTTAACTATTAGTACAGACAGTTATATAGCATCTTGTGTCAGCAATGTTCCTCATAGAGTAACAGACAGTGTTCTATGTATGGTTGTTCGTAAAGTTGTCATGAAGGCTTGCACCCTTGGATATGTGATGAAGACATATAAGTGATGTTTTAGTTATGGACACATAGTCAAATATTCAGTAGTAGTGAAGTTATGCAGTCGCTATTCACTAGTAGCAGTTTCTTGTGTTTATTTAGAAGAGCTGACAAAGATTTTATTGGTTCTTGAGTTGCACCTATCATGTGGATATGAACCCTTGGATTTAAGCTTAGAGGAGATTTATTGATGTTCAATTAAGAGTGCATGAGTTAATTCATCTTGAGGAGAAAGATACAGCTATTTTGGTAGAGCTGATAGTGTGTAGCGTGCGTCTATAATTATCTTATTTGGATAGGTCCCATAATGTGTTGTGTGCATAGTAGAGTTGAAAAAATGTTTATATAAGTTTTTTATGGTTTTTCTAATATGATTTCAAGGTGGTTCTAATAGGCTGACTTGATTATATCATTTAGAGGCAAGATATTTATAAGTAGTCATTTGTGATTGCTGGAGTGTGGTTCATGGTTGATGCAACAAAGCGGAGAATAGTGTGTGAGTTGTAGAACCATTAGAGGAAGGTCTATGTGACCAAGTAAAGTGTTTGTGCTATTCATTGGAATTGATCTAGATAATAGGTCAAAGCATAGCTCACCAAGATCTAGATATAGTGTGTATTTGTTATTCAGAAGGTTGTAGCCTTTGCCCCTTTGAGCAGTGAGCTCTTAGACAGTGCATCCTCTCCCCTAACAAGGACAATTATAAAAGACTCCTAATAGGTTCCAACCCTTGACTAGGTCTACTGTACTTAATATATTGTAAAGCTACTCCTAATAGGGTAAAGGATCTTCTAACAAGGATCATTATACACTAGTACAAAATATTAGTGGGTATCAAGTCCCACTGGGGTTTTTACCTATTTGGGTTTCCCTGTAATGAAAAGATTGGTGTTGTGTTCATGTGTTCTTTCATTGTGTTTATTCTTTATGTTAAAGTATACTTAATTGGATAAAGAATTGAATCTTGTAGATAACTAATTCACCCCCCCCCTCTCAGTTATCTCTTGGGACTATTCCTAACAATTGGTATCAGAGCCAAGTGCCTGGGAGAGAAATTTTAATAGCTTGAGGTTGATCAGATGGCATACTTCAAGAAAGAGAGTCCTAAGTTTGATGGAGAAAATTATCTTGATTGGAAGAACAAGATGGTGGCACATTTGGAGTGCATTGGTTTTGAAGTTTTTGATTTAACTATCAAAGCAACCAAGATTCCCACCCTAGAAGATCTTGGAAAGGATGATGCTACTAAAAGGCAAAAGGAATTGTTTCATTAGAATGCTATTGCCAAAGAATCCCTCATCAACACCCTATCTGATAGTGAGTTTTTAGAGATAAAGAAAGTAGACACTACCCACAAGATATGGAAGCACCTAGAAGACATGTTTGAAGCTAACAAACAAGCAAAGGATGCACGTAGAAAGACATGGAAGAAAACATACAATGCATTAGAGATGCTGCCTGAAGAAAACATTAGAGCTTATAATCAAAGGATCAATGGAGCAGTTGCTGGAATCAGGAACAATGGTGGAGAGATCTCAGAGGAAGATATTATGGACAAGTTGATGACTACTCTCACTCCAGAATATGAAAGTAAAATCAACATCCTTGATGAGACCATGTAGATTACATTTAATTTCAAGAGAGAGACCTTGATCAAAAAAATCTCAGCTTTTGAGACTTCAAGATTGAAGACAGAACCTAAAAGTGAGACAGCCTTCAAAGCAACAGTTCATGGTAAGAAATCCGCAAACACCTCTGGTAATTTTGATGATAATGATGAAGAGAAAACTCTAGATGATTTTATTGCTATGATTGCTAAAAGAGAAAAGAAAGGAAAAGGAAAATATGAAGGTCAATTGTCATTTAAGTGCTTTTCATGTAATAAGATAGGTCACTTTGCATCTAAGTGTCCTACTAGAGCTAGAAAGTTGAAAAAGGATTACAAGCCTAAGTACTCTAAGGAATGTTACTTTCCTGGAGATGGAGTTTCTCATGAAGAATCAGGTGAAGAAGAAATTGGATTCATTTCTATTGTAGACAAAATGAATAATAAGGCAGAACATAAAAATGTGAAAGAGAAACAAGAGCTAGCATTGATTTCCCGAGAAGATATAAGGATAGACTAGATTATAGATAGTGGTTGTTCACATCACATGACAGGTGATAAAGGAAGATTTGTTCATCTCGACAAATACAATGGTGGTATGGTCAGATTTGGAGACAACACTCCTAAACCAATAGTTGGTAGAGGAGCCATCACTTTGGATGGAAAGAATAGTACTGATGATGTTCTTTATGTTGATGATTTGAAACATAACCTTCTTAGTGTTGGATAGTTACTTGGAAAATGCTATCAGTTGGAGTTCAAAGATGACAAATGCATCATTAGCAACAAGGATGGTGTTATGATTGCATCAGTCTCAAAGACAAGAGGTAATGTTTTTCAACTCAGTTTAGAAGCAAGTTGTTTTGTTGCTAAAGTTGATGACAGTTGGTTATGGCATAAAAGACTGTGTCATATCAATTTTGATAACATAGTAAAGATAAGAAATGTTAAGGCAGTAAGAGATCTACCTAGCATAGCAAAGCTAGTTGATACAATACGCAGGGAATGTGTGATGGGAAAGCATGTGAGGAATTCATTCAGGAGCAAGCACAATTTTGAAGAGAACAAGTTGGATCTGATTCATACAGACCTATGTGGTCCAACTCAAACTAGATCATACTATGGTGAAAGGTATTTCATTTTGTTTGTTGATGATTATCCTAGGATGATGTGGGTTGCATTCTTAAAGGGTAAGTCAGAAGCATTTGATAAGTTCAAAACATTCAAAGATAAGGTTGAGAATGAATTTGGATTAAAGATAAAGTGTTTGAGATTAGATAGAGGAGGAGAATTTACCTCTGACATATTTTATGAGTACTACGAAGAACATGGCATAAAGAGATAGTTAAGTGCACCTAGAACACCTCAGCAGAATGGAATTGTAGAGAGAAGGAATAGGATCATTCTTGGTACAGCGTGCACTATCATGATAGAAGGAAAAGTTGCACACACCTATTGGAGAGATGCGGTCAATACATCAATCTACACCATCAATAGAATTTAGTTAAGGCCTGGCGCTAACATAACACCATATGAGCTATGGTTTGGTAATCTTCCCATAGTAAAATACTTCAAAATCTTTGGAAGCAAGTGTACATCAAGAGGGATGAAGCAGTAGGCAAGTTTGATGCAAGAAGTGATGAAGATATTTTTCTTGGTTATTATACTAAAATTAAAGCTTATAGATGTTTCAATTTAAGATTGAAAAAGATCATTGAAAGTGCTCATGTTAAGATTGATGAAAATTTTATGATTCAAGAAAGATATCATGATTACTCACCCATGATTGAAGAGGAATCCAAACCCTCCACTAGTGAGACAGTTATTGAAGAAATGTTTGACAGTATTGATGTGTTATTCAATGACCCTGAGAAAAGTGAAGAAGAAGCTCCTAAGGTTGATGAGTCTGCATCAACTAAAGTTTCAAAGTTTACATCTAGAAACCATTCCAAGAAAGACATCATTGGAGATCAGAGCGGCAAAGTCTTAACAAGGTCAAAAGAAAAGAACTCAGCTAGCAGTGAAGCAGTTTGTTTACTATCTCACATTGAACCTTTAAGTGTTGAAGATGCTTGTAATGATTCAGATTGGCATGATTCTATGAAAGAAGAACTTGATCAGATTATCAAGAATGACACTTGGGAACTGGTCCCAAGACCTAGTGATAAGAATGTGATTGGAAAAAAGTGGATATTCAAAAACAAGATGAATGAAGATGGTACAGTAGTAAGAAATAAAGCAAAGTTAGTATGTAAAGGATATGTGCAAAGAGAAGACATTGATTATTTAGACACATTCAACATTCCTGAATGGATATTTGAAAGAAGAAGTATACATTGAGAATCTAGAAGGATTCACCTTATTAGACAGATCTAATATGGTATGCAACTAAAGAAGGCCCTCTATGGACTTAAGCAAGCCCCTAGAACATGGTATGAGAGACTAGATGGATACTTAACAAAGATTGGATTCAAGAAAGGAGAAACAGATTGTAATGTATTCATTAGAGAGACATCTGAAGGTTTGTTACTTGTAGCTATATTTGTTGATGACATTATCTTTGGTGGTAATGACAAACTTAGTGCTGGATTTGCTAAGGAGATGCAGAATGAATTTGAGATGAGTATGATTGGTCCTATCAAGTACTTTTTGGGATTGAATGTGCAGTAGACAGAGAAAAGTATATTCATTAATCAGTCCAAGTATGTGAAGGAAATATTAAAGAAATTCAAGATGGATGATTGCAAGCCAGTAGGGACTCCTATGATTACTAGATGCAAGCTTACAAAAGAAGATGACTCACCAGCTATTGATATAACATTGTATAAGTCTATGATTGGAAAACTTATTTATCTTACTCAAACTACACCTGATATTTCAAATGTAGTTGGCATAGTTGGAAGATTTGTAGCTGAGCCTAAACAAAGTCACCTCATGGTAGTAAAAGGGATATCCAGATACTTACAAGGAAATATAGACTATGGTCTATGGTATCCTAATTCAGAAAATGTTGAGCTTCATGTGTACACTGATGTAGATTGGGCAGGATGTGTTGATGACAAAAAGAGTACATCAGGTGGAGTAGTGTTTCTTGGTGATAGACTTGTCACTTGGACAAGCAAGAAAAAAAAAATTATTTCTCAGTCAATAGAAGAAGTGGAGTATGTTGCAACAGCCTTGAATTGTTCTACAATTATTTGGATCAAGCAGATGATAAAAGATTTTGGAATTCAGATTGATTATCCTATTGTTATTCACTATGATAACACTAGCACTATCAATATGTCAAAGAACCTTGTGATGCATGCTAAGACAAAGCACATTGAGATCAAGTATCACTTCCTAAGAGAGAAAGTGGTAGAGAAAGAAGTCAAGCCAGACTATGTGAATACAAAAGATCAGTTGGCAGACATATTCACAAAGCCCTTGCCTAAGGATACTTTTGAGTATCTCAGGGAGAAGTTGGGAGTAATTCCCTTCCCTGATTCTGCTTAGAAGAAAAAAGGAAAGGCATCAGTCCTTAGGGACTGATGGGAGGTTGACTACTCTTCCTCAAGAGTAGTACCAGTCCTTAAAATGAATGGCACCCTTTTCCATTGATGTCAAAGGGGGAGTAATATACAGAGTCATGAAAAATAGGAGTAATATACTTAGGGGGAGAAGTATTCAGTTATGACAACAATTCAGTTGAGGAAATGGATAATGTTGGAAAATATTGCAACAGATGAAGGATTCATCTTTGGGGAAGTTTTGAAGAGGAAAAGGAGAATGTTATAAAAGAAATGTTCATTTGGGTTGGTGGTTGTTTTTCATTCCACATGTTGCCATCAATAACAAAGGGGGAGATTGTTGGAGGTTTGCCAACATGCTAGTACTGACTGTATGTTTGTCATTGATGACAACATATGGAAAGTAGAATGCATGGAAGTCTTATGTAATAAGCTTTCAACATATGTTGCATGGACATGATATCAGCATGATATCATGGGTGCAGAGGTTAACTGTTAGTACAGGTAGTTATATAGAAACTTGTGTCAGCAGTGTTCCTGACAGAGTAACATATAGTGTTCTATGTATGGTTGTTCGTATAGTTGTCATGAAGGCTTGTGCCCTTGGATATGTGATGAATACATGTAAGTGATGTTTTAGTTATGGACGCATAGTCAGATATTTAATAGTAGTGAATTTATGCAGTCGCTATTCATCAGTAGCAGTTTCCTATGTTTATTCAGAAGAGCTGACCGAGATTTTATTGGTTCTTGAGTTGCACCTATCATGTGGGTATACATCCTTGGATTTAAGCTTAGAGAAGAGTTATTGATGTTCAGTTAAGAGTGCATGATTTAATTCATCTTGAGGAGAAGGATACAATTTTTTTGGTAGAGCCAACAGTGTGTAGCGTGTGTCTATAATTATCTTATTTGGACAGGTCCGAGAATGTGTTGCGTGCATAGTAGAGCTGACAAAATGTTTATATAAGTTTTTTATGGTTTCTCTAATATGATTTCAAGGTGGTTCTAATAGGCTAACTTGATTATATCATTCAGAGGAAAGATATTTATAAGCAGCCATTTGTGATTACTGGAGTGTGGTTCACGGTTGATGCAACAGAGAAAAGCAGAGTGTGTGAGTTGTAGAACCATCAGAGGAAGGTCTATGTCACCAAGTAAAGTGCTTGTGCTATTCATTGGAACTGATCTAGATAGTAGGTCAAAGTGCAGTTCACCAAGATCTAGATACAGTGCATCCTCTCCCCTAACAGGGACAATTATAAAAGACTCCTAATAGGGTCTGACCATTGACCAGGTCTACTATACTTCATATATTGTAAAGCTACTCCTAACAGGGTAAAGGATCTTCTAACAAGGATCATTATACACTAGTACAGAATATTAGTGGGTATCAAGTCCCACCAGGGTTTTTACCTATTTGGGTTTCCCTGTAACCAAAAGATTGGTGTTGTGTTCATGTGTTCTTTCATTGTGTTTATGCTTTATGTTTAAGTATACTTAATTGGATAAAGAATTGAATCTTGTAGATAACTTGATTCACCCCCCCCCCCCTCTGTTATCTCTTGAGATCAAGTATCACTTCCTTAGAGAGAAAGTGGCAAAGAAAGAAGTCAAGCTGGACTATGTGAATACAAAAGATTAGTTGGTAGACATATTCACAAAGCTCTTGCCTAAGGATGCTTTTGAGTATCTCAGGGAGAAGTTGGGAGTAATTCCTGTACACTAAGGAAAGTGTCTTCATAGAATTAAGGTTAATGAATAAATGAAAATAGTAACTAAATAAACCACAAAGCACAATAGAGAAACTATTTAGCAAAGTAATGATTAATTGAGCATCGTATGGCTCTCTAACTAAGAATGTTAATGTAAAGCTCTCAACAAGCTTCCATTAATGACAGTCCTAGAATGAGAATGATATGATAAACAAAGTTAAGCTAACAATTATATCAAATAAATGCTAATTATGCTCTCAAATGCCTTTCTAAACTCAAATTGCAAGAGGTTCAATGCAATTCTTAGATGTGTGGTTATGAATTATGAAGGAATTTGGTCTTCCTTTTATAGATTTTCCCAATGGTAGCGGGTGTAGTTGTGTTTGATCATGATTAAGCCTTGGTTGAGTCCTTGGTTCCACCCTTTGAAGATAATGCAAAGTTTGTGTCCTCAAAGCTTGGGACAAGTAGACAAGATCAATGGAAAAGATTATCTTTCACTTTGAGTGATTGAGATTGAATTTGGCTTGATCCATGTGAATGCCTTTCCTTAAATCTCATTGGTTGATTGATTTTCCTCCCTTTGTGGTTGTTGAGAGTAATTAAGATTTATTAATTGATTTAATTGATTTATTTGAGCTATGTACCCCTTGAATGGGTTGAATTTAATTTAATCCAAGACTATACAATTAATTAAATTAATTGTATTTTGATTTGATTACATTTGATTAAAATGCTCTCAATTTTGATTGATCTCGAATTAAGACTTGATTTTCATTTTGATTGGCTAATTATGCATTGTGATCCAATTGCTTCAATTATGTCCTTGATTTGCTTTGATTTGACTCGATTTGCTTCAATTTAATCTTTGTCCATTTTTATGTGATTACAAATGCCCCTCTTTGAGTTCACATGCGAAGCATATCAATTCAAAGAATACTCTGATCTAGCTTGATGATAGGTCTTGATTCATTGATGGTCGATCTATGATGTTCATTTGATGTCTTTCGATGGTCGATCTTGATTTCTGATATGAAATTGATGCTGATATGATCAATATGAAACTCTCAATTAATTATGGTTCTAATGATCATTTTGATATGATGGTCATTCTAATGATGGATCCTCGATATGAGGTTTGATTTGATGATTGATCCTAATATGATACCTGATTTGATGATTGATTTTGATGTGATGCCCCATTCATTTGATTATGGAAAAATTCTTGATAAAAGATAAAAGCTTTGATTCAATGATCGGTCTCTTGATTTTTGATGATGTTATTGTTGATGTTGATCTAATTATCTGATGGTATGCCCCCTCAGAAATAAAACATATTGATGTTTGATTTGAAAATTTTTTTGATTGATTCAATATGTTTTCATTTCTGAAAAACACTGATGATATGCCATGATTCACATTTTGCCCCAGTTGAACTGATATTTTAATATAGGTCAAAGTCAAAAATTCACCTCTAAATTAGGTCAAATTAGCTTAAATAGGTTGAAAAACCTTTATTTACTATTCATTTGCACTTTTGACTTCTGAGATTTTGCTCTGATCCTGCGGTGATTTTGACAATGGTTATCCCTATCAGAGAGCATCGGTTCAAGAGGTGTCAATGGTATCAGAGACCACCTAACTATGGACCTCCAATGAGTCATTATGAACTTCCTCATTGCATTTATTTCTTATTTATAGCATTTATTGCATTTTTTACATGTCGTTGTTGTTTAAAATTTGTAAAGTCACGTGTAGCATAATTTTGTTGTCATGTAAGCCTGTTAAGTGTTGCATCCACGCTTTTTACTCATGCCTTCACGTAGTAAACTGTCACTTAGAAAAATTTCATTATTGCATGTGAAAAATTTAATGTCACGTAGCCTTAGGGTTTTTATGCCAATTTGCATATGACATTCCATGTGTGAAACCCTAGCATTTTATTGTTGCCTAGCATCATAAAATGTCGCCTAATAGCTGAATTACCACGTAACACAAATAAAGTGTCATGTAACCTCTCTTCTATATCACTTAAGATAAAATGTCACATGGTATGAATAAAATCACGCTTGGCAATTTTTTCTAAAAATTTACACTTGTACTTGATCTTTCCTAATGAAAAATTTGATTACTCCAGATGATCGATTCCAATGATAAGATTAGGTCGGTTGCATTAAAACAAAACAATTGATTAGGATATTAGTATAATGGTACCAATGAATGTGATTTGTCAATATGATAAGATAGAATAAAACTGATAGGATAACTGATCATATTGGTCCCACCTCACGATCTAGAGTTGGGAAACAATAAGTTGATACAGATTGACTGCTTGATACTTTTGATAAAATTAATTGACTTTAGATGATTCCTTGATATAGTATGCTGATATGATTCCTTTGTTTTGCCAAACATAAAAACTTTCCTGTTCTGTACATCTGATCTGTTGCATCATGGGTGATTGATCTTGGTCAAGCTCTGACTCTAGCAGAGTTTCACATCATTAAGATGTGTGTGCTTATATTTCTACGTGACATGCCTCAGTTCCAGTTGAACCAGGGTCTTTTGACTGTTGTGGTTGAGAGATGGCACTCTGACCATAATACCTTTCATCTTCCCTTTGGAGAGATGACTATCATGGCAGAGTACGTGTATAGATTGTTACGCATTCCATGCCAAGGGGAGTTAGTCTATTATGATTCCATTTATGATTCCACGATCTACCAATGAGTGTTTAGGGACAACTCTATAGATGATGACACCATTACTTGGCCACAGTTTGCTTCATTCTTGACATTACTAGTGGTTCTTGGTGCACTTATCGGTGGATTGCTACTTCTCAATCGACAAGGTCATGGTTTCTCTGTTGGATGGGGCAGGATCTTGGAGGATTTTCTTGTGTAGCCTCGACACTTTGATTGGGGTTCATGTGTGTTGGCATAGCTATATCATGATTTACATGAGGTTGTTTATAGAGAGAGCTCTTCATTATCTGCAGGTGCAATGATTCTCCAGTTATGGATATAGGAGCACCTTCCTATCACTAGGCCTATTTCTGATAGGATTCATGCTCGTGGTTTCCCTTATGCCTTTATGTATAGTGACATGGTTTTCCAACATCATCTAGGAAAGCTTGATTATTGGCATCAATAGATAGATGATCTTGATCAGGTTCAGTGGCGACCATACATTGGTTGTGAGCATTGGAGGGAGGACGATGATGAGCTTCCCCATATGTTTTCTCCTTTTTGGATGATCAATAGGACTACTACTACTATTGAGTGATTCTACTTTGGTCAAGTTTCTCACCAGTATGGTAGAGTACAGGATATGCCTTAGGGTGTAGCTTTATATGCTCATGTATAGGTAGAGAGATCGATGTGGGGTCCTCTTATTGATTACCAGTTTGCATGTGATTAGATTTCTGGGATGGCTTATTATAGATAGGAGATTGTTCCAGGGATGGATGATGTAGGTATGTCTCATGATTTTTGATACTGGTGGGCTCATAATAGGTTTCCTCAATTTACTGATCTAGCAGAGCCTATCCCAGGCCGGGATGAGAGAGATGATGGCGGTGATGGTGGTGATGGCGATGATGGCAGTGGTAGGAGACATAGGAGATGACTAGGATAGAGAGATCCTTAGGTTATTGGTAGAGCATGGGTGAGAGGTGGACATGCGAGGGATAGGGCTAGAGCTAGAGTATAGGATGATGAAACTGAGGTACATCCTAGAGCAGCAGTAGATAGGCATCAAAGAGCTCGTAGACAAGAGTGATAGCAGAGATAGGGACATGTAGATGTTGCTTGATAGATTCCTAGAGGATAGGACCCTTTAGTTTAGTTACAGAGAGTGGCTTTAGCATAGCAAGATGAGGTTTCAGCATAATAGGTGCCTCCATAGGTTCAACAACCACAGGATATGGGACAGAGTTCACAGGCTACTCCTACCATTGATGTTGTAGCACAAGATGTACAGTCATTGAGGACAGAGGTATCAATTGTTGTTGGGTGATTAGATCAAGTTTCTACCTTGATGAAAAAGTTCATGACCATGATGGTTTAGAGACAGAGCATAGCAAGCACTTCTCAGGCTCCTCCCTCATAGGATAGACAGGATGGCAGAGGTCCAGATGGATCAGGTGCTGCTATGGGTTCTTGAGAATTTGATGATAGATTTACTCATTGTTTATGTCCTTTGTATCACATTTCATGTTTTTTTATTGATCAGAACTCTTTGATGTATCACTTTCATGACATTGTATTGTATCTTGATATACTGATTGATAGGATCATTTGATGAGAACTTTATATGATGATATAGTTCCTTGATTTTCTTGTTGAGTTGATTATGAGATTATCTTTATATGTAGTTATATGATGTTTATGATGCATTTATTTGTGATTATGCTATAGATGCAATGTATCTTATTTTATGATATAGATAGATGAATGCATTGATGTATGGATTTATGTCATGTTTTTCTCTATTTTTCAATGTATGGATGCAAAGTGTTTTATGGAATATGGCTATGAATACCCCTATGTTTTTGGGTTTTCAACTGTATGCAGTTCTATCTTTTAATTACATGTATGCAAATGATGTATGAATAATGAATCTTTTTCTTTCTTTTCTGATATATGGATAATGAGAAATGATTAATGCTATGCATGGATGCAAAAGATAATCTCATTTTTATTTGATTGAAATCAAGGATAAAGTGTTTGAATTTAAGCCCTTATTTCTTTGATGTTTTGACTAACCAAGATTTATTGATATACCCCCTTTTTATTTCCCCCCCTTGCAAATTAAGCTAAGAAAGAAAAACAATATATACAATGCACTTAATCTATGATGTATACAGCTAACTATCATTATTCAAGATTTGGAGCTTATAATCATCATTGAGCACTTTTGGAATCCTATTTTAGTACAACCATCACTAGTTCAACTATGATGATATGAATACTTTTTGCACCTCTTTGTTTGCTTTCCCATCGGTCTCTTCAGTACAACTATCACTGATTGAAGCCAATCATGAGAGTGTGAATATCGATTTTCTTGGATTCTATGTTGCAAGTGGATTTTGGTATTATGATATTGAAGATCAAAATAGCCAAGGTATCCATTTGTGTAAACAAGCAGAAATCTCAATTTTATCCTATGTACAAGTCCTTGATGATTCTTTGATGATCACATCCTTAGACAAATAATACATGATTTAAAACTTTTATTTAAAGATAGTCATTCAGAAATCAAGAAAAATATCATCTTTCATCATAGCTCGTCTAGTCTAAAACTTTCATCGATTCGCTAGAAAGAAATGATTTCATCAATTGAGTCAACACTTAGAAAAAAAAATTTCAATGTTTTTCAAATCCACATTTTGAGTGTAGTTCCATCCATTTCATTCTTTTAATCCTAATAAAGGTAAGGTCATTTCATTTCTTGGATCAAATCTTGTGTTTTAGGCTCATATTGGATTGGGATGTAGATCTGATTAAGTGTTCCTCTTTTGAGTGTGATGAATTGATTCTCTGATTGAATGAAGCTTTCTTTGATAAATCCTTTCTCATTTTGAGTAGATTGCCCCCAATTTGATATTGATTTCATTTGTGGGACTTAGGACAATTTTTCGATTAGGTGACCAAAATCTTGAGGTACTTGCAAATGCAACTGTGGGGTTTTATTATGCAATATATACAAATGCTAGCAAATGCAATATTTACAAGGTGACCTTCTAGGTATGCGACTGACTTGGACGTTCAATGGTGCCTATTTACCAGGTTTTCACTGATTGAATGGATCTAGCTCTTTTTTCTATTTTTAAAGCTTTTTCTCTTTTTTTGCTACCAAGGTGCCTATTTGCTAGGTTTTCACCAAGGCACTTTTCTTCTTTTTTATTTTTTTGTATTTTCTTTTTTTTCCATTTTTTTTGCTTTTCTCACCTCATCAAGGCACCTATTTGCTAGGTTTTCACCAAGACAACATCTTTTTGAGGATCATATATGAATGTTTTTGCTTTCTTCATGCTCAATTTTCCACTGTTTTTGATCTTTTATGCTTTTCAAATGTTTTTGGTATTTTCAGGATCTCTTTTGAACTATGTAAAATAAATATGATCCTCTTCATCTGATACTCTTTGTACTCTTTCATCTACCTCATGTATAGAACCTCTTTAGATGTATGCTATTGATAGGTTCTTGTAGTTCTTCTCCATCATAATCTGCTAGCTTGTAGGTGCCGGTCCCAAAATTTTCAACAATGAGAAATGGTCCTAACTAGTTTGCTTCCCATTTTCCTTTCTTTTCCCTTTTTGCTTGATTCTTGGGATTTTCTCACAACACTAGGTCACCTATTTCAAAATTTCTTAGCTTGATGTGCTTATTGTAAGATCTTGACATCTTATTTTGGTAAACCTTCAAGTGGTCAAATGCTTTCTTTTGTTTTTCATCCAAAAGTTCTAGTTCTTGTAGCCTAGCAACCCTATAGTCTTCTTCATTTATCAAACCATGCATAGATATTCTTAAAGATGGAAGTTCTACCTCCAAAGGCAATACTAATTTTGTTCCAAAGACTAATGAGAAAGGTGTACCTCTTGTTGGCATCCTTATGCTTGTTCTATAAGCCCACAAGGTTGGGTTTATCTTGATATGCCAATCTCTACCTGAATTATCCACCGTTCTCTTCAAAATTTTCAAGATATTTTTATTCATTGCTTCGGCTTCTACATTACCTTGTGGGTAATAGATTGAAGAAGAATGATGAATCATGTGAAACTTAGTGCATAACTCCCTTAGGTCCTTGTTCTTGAAATGTCTTGCATTATTCGTTATGATGGCAGTTGTTAGGGGTATAGCTTCCACCCACTTAGTAAAGTATTCAGTTGCTATGATGATAAATTTATGACCATTTGAAGATGGTGGATAAATCATACCTATTAGGTCTAAACCCCATTGATAAAATGGCCAAGGTGTTTTCATCAGATGAATCTCTTGCGCAGGCACATGTATCAGGTTCCCATGGAATTGACACTTTCAACAAGTTTTTGCAAAGTTACAAGTGTATTTTTCCATTATAGACCAGAAATATCCTATCCTTAGAAGTTTCTTAGCTAATGTCAATCCCTTCGAGTATGACCCACAAATTCCTTCATGGATTTCTCATAAGGCTAAGTTTGATTCTTCTTCTTCTAGACATCTAAGTAGCATTTTGTCTAGACTTTTTGATACAATGTGTCAGAAACTATGGTGTATCAGGCAGCTTGTCGAATGAAGCTTTTCTTTTGGTTTCTGGTTTGGCTTAAGGGAAGGATTTGATCTTTTAAGTAAGTGTAAATTGGTCCATACCAAGGTGATTTGTTTTTAGTTAAAAATAAAATGGTGTAAGGATGGGTAGGGTCATATGTGGATTGAACCACTTCTTCTACCAAGAACTTGTATCTAGCACTCTAATCAAGCATCTACAAAACTGAAGCTAGAGTTGCCATTGCGTCTGCTACTTTGTTCTTTTCTCTTGGCACTTGCTCAAATGTAATGAGTATGAAATACTTCTTAAGATTTTCCACCATGGTTTTGTAGGGTACCAATTTGTCATCTTTTGTTTGATATTCCTCATTGACTTGATTTATGACTAATTGTGAATCTCCATACACCTTTAATTCGGTCACTTTCCACTCTAATGCCAACTTGATTCCAATAACCAATGCTTCATATTCTACTATATTATTGGTGCATGGAAATAGAAATTTGTAAGATTTAGGGATGGTAGAGCCTTGAGGAGTGATTAGAAGTATGCCTGGTCCTGATCCATGATGAGTGTAGGAACCATCAAAATAAAGTTGCCATTTTTTTGCCTCAACATTCACAATCTCTCAATCTGGTAATTCCACTTGTATAGGATGATCATCATGAAGTGGTGCTTTTGCTAACTGGTCAATAATAACTTGTCCTTTGATTTATTTTCTATCAACATATTCTATGTCGAATTCACTTAGTATCATCACCCACTTTGCTAGCCTTCCATTCAATGTTGTTTTACTAAGTAGATACTTTAGCGGGTCAGTTTTGGCAATGAGCCTTATCTTGTGGGCTAGCATATAATGGCGTAACTTTTGGGAGGCAAAAACTACAGCCAAGCATGCCCTTTCCATAAATGTATAGTTCAGCTCATATTTGACCAAGGTTCTATTAATGTAGTAAATTGCCTTCTTTTTTCATGTTTCATCCTCTTGTGCTAAAAGTGCCCCCAATGAATTCTCTGTTGCTGAAATGTATAAGATCAAGGGCTTGCCTCTGATAGGTGGCATCAAGATTGGTGGATTCATGAGATATTTCTTCAATAGATTAAAGGCTTCTTCACACTTTTCATCCCATTTTAATATTGTATCTTTATGCAAAAGTTGGGTGAAATTGTGACATTTATCCACTAATTGGGAGATAAATCTCCTAATGGATTGTATCCTTCCTTGTAAAGATCTCATCTGACTAATGTTTTTAGGTGCTTCCATGTCCATGATGGCCTTTACTTTAGTAGGATCCACCTCTATCCCTTTTGCAGATACGATGTAGCCTATGAGTTTTCCAGATTGGACTCCAAATACATATTTCTTTGGGTTAAGTCTTACTTTGAATTCTTCTAGCCTTTCAAAAAAAATTTCCAAAATTGGTAGGTGTTCTTTCCTTGAGTGTGATTTAGTTAAAATGTCATCCACATAATCTTCCATGAGTTTATGCATCATGTCATGGAATATTGTGGTCATTTCTCTTTGATAGGTCGCTCCGACATTTTTCAAGCCAAAAGGCATGACATTCCAGCAAAATGTACCCCATGCACATGTAAAGACATTTTAATCTTGGTCTTTTGGTGCTATGTTTATTTGATTATACCCGCTAAATCCATCCATGAGCGAGAACATGGAGTGTCCCATAGTTAATTCAATAATGGCATCAATACTTGGGATTGGGAAATCGTCCTTAGGACATGCCAAGTTCAAGTCTCTAAAATCCATGCAGATTCTGATGGATTTGTCTGCTTTTGATACTGGCACTATATTTGAGATCCATTATGCATAATCAATGGCCCTTATAAATCCCACCTTCAATAGTTTTTCTAACTCCACTTTGACAAGTAGTGCTATATGAGGGTCCATCTTCCTTAGCTTTTGCTTAACAAGTTTGGCTCCTTCCTTGATATTTAGATGATGCATTATCAGATTTGGGTCTAAACCCAGCATATCATCATAAGACCATGCAAATTTAACTTGATTTTCCTTAAAGAACTTGATGAATTCTATTCTTTCTTCGCTAGATAGGGATGCTGCTAGGTGAATGATCTTCGGCTTTGTTTCTAATCCAATGTTTACTTTTTATGTTGGCTCAATTAAGATCAGAGATCTTTCTTCATAATGTTCTAGTAGAACATCCAAACTCCCTTCCTTAGGTGCCTCAGTTGGGTTTTCACCTTTGAAAACATCCTTTATTTCTTTATTTCTTTCTTTTGGATCTAATGTTGCCACAATGTGGTTTTCAACACTCAATTTTTTCGCTTTTCTTTTTTTTTCATTTTTTTCATTTTTCCTTGAATTAGAAGTTTGTATGCTCCCTTTGATCATTTCTTCTTGATATTCTCTGATAGAAGAAGGTTCAACCACGTTGAGGTATTGGGACACCATGTTGTCATTTAAGAAAATTGGCAAGGTAGTTGGTTCAATGGCATTCCATTCAATTAGGTCCGGGTGGATGAGAGTTAATGGGTCAATACTTAGGTTGGTTTTGATTGGATTTAGGGTGTATATCTCATTATTGGAGGGTTCATACATTGTATCTTGAAAATATTGAACATGGGCTTCCTCTAAATGTTCTAAAGAAGAAGGATCAAAGTCCCCCTCACTAGACTCCTCTAGGGTTTCTGTTGGATAAAAATCATGTGGATTGAACCTAACATTTGATTCTTCCATAGCAGGTCTCCATGAAGGAATGTATGGTTCACCTACCCATTGATTTATCTCTATTTCTATACTCGGCACCTCATTTAGGATCACTTGACTCGAACTAGACACTTGATTTGAATTTGATTATGTTATTGGCCCTTTATTCTTGGTAGAAGCATAAGTATGAATGACATCAATACCCTTATCTTGGCATGACTCATCAGATAAAGTCTCCCAATCCCATTCATTAGAATCCTCATCACTATGAGATTCTAATTGTAATATTTGATCATATAGTTTAGGGTAATGTTTTTGGGTGTATCCTTCTTCAAGATACCCTAAACCTATTTTCTCCTTGGAATCTTGCCATGTTGATTCTAGGGGTTCAATTAGCCCTTCATTCTTTGTTCCCAAAGGTCCTTGATCTTTGTAACCCATCTTTTGCATGATAGAAAACCCTTTCCCATATTGATGTGTGGGAATGGTTATATTTTGGATATGTTTGACGTGAGCACTTGATTCTTCATCTTTGTACAACCAGTTTAGGATTTCATTATCTTCTTCATCCATGGTGAATTATGTACTTGCCCTCACAAAGTTATCATTATATCTATGAGGTAGATTTGGAGGTTTTCCAAAGGACTTGGGTGATAAAGGTAGGTCCATCATAGATAAGGAGTATTCGCCTACTCCCTTTTGTTTGATCTTACATTGCTTATCAAAAAATTTCATCATTTGGTCCATCTTTTGATAATGGGCCTCTTTAGTGTACACTTTAGTAGCTTTGGTGTGATCTTCTTTTGATTCTTTAATAATGTTATCCTCATTAACCTTCTCTTTACCTTTAGTCTATGTAGTTAGGTTAATGAGTATTGGTGTGTCTTCCATATTTTCTTTTCCTTTCAACAAAGGAATGTCCTTAGAACTTTGGCCTTGCTCCATTTGATTAGGTATAGACCCTTCATCATTGTGTGGAACCAAAGAGTCATTGATAGGCTTGACATTGTTACAATATTGGAATGGATTTAGATCTCCACTTACCATTATCTCTTGCCCTAGATATGGGAATTTTAGGCATTGATGATAAGTTGAAGGAACAACTTGCATTTTGTGGATCCATGGCCTTCCTAAAAAAATATTGTAAGTCAAATTTAGGTCCAACACTTGGCATATGGTCTCTTTTTGCATGGGACCAACTCTTATGGGTAAGACTATGACTCCTTTTGAGGCTCTTTCTTCATCATCGTAGGATTTTATGGTTATCTTTTTCTTAGGATCAATAGCCTCATCAGAAAATCCTATGTCTTTTACCAAGCTAAGGGTACAAATATTTAGGCCAGCTCCTCCATCTATAAGGACTCTTTTCACCCTATGCTTGTGGATCAACACTAGTATGTGTAAGGGTAGATTTTGAGGATGATTAAGGGACATGTCATCTTGTTCAGAAAATGATAGGCAATGAGGTGCAATTAAGTGCTCGACCATGTTTCAGAACTTGTCTACCTCCAAATTTAGAGGCACATTGGTTTACAACAAGGCTTTCTCCAAGATATCCTTATGAATCGGTGATAATTTGAGCAGCTCAAGAATAGAGATTTGAGTGGGAGTTCTTTGTAATTGATCAACCAAGTTATATTGTTTTAATGATGATGTTGAAGCTTGGTTTGATAATACAATCTTTGGAGCATTGGTAGGTAGGATAATTTTTTATGCTTGCCCTCTAGTGACAACATTTGATGATGCTTCTCTTGATTTATCTTTCACTATGATAACATTTATGGTTTGATCCTCTTCTCTTAGAGCATTTATCGTGTTATCATAAGTATGAGCAAAGTTCACTTTCTCATTGCCCTTTTTTTGATTTTGATTCACATTAGATGACTCGCCCTTTTCATGATTCAAAAAGGGGTTCTTGTAGGCCATGTGATCCTCATTGTTTTGAGGTCCTTCAATTTTAATTGTTCCATTGTCAATTAGATCTTGCACCAAGTGCTTTAATCTCATGCATTCATTAGTGGGATGACCTCTATTTTGATGATATTTGCATTGATGGGCATCATTCCACCAATGAGGCTTAACTTGAGGTTCATAACCTGATATGTCGGGTAATGTAATGAAATTTTTGGCAACCAAGGTCCTTAATACATTCTCCAAAGGTTCACCTAAGTAGGTGAATTTCTTTTTATTATAATTGGAGTAGGATTTTGACTTATCCCAAGCTTTATTGTTAGAAGTGTTGGAATTGTTGTTGGAATTATTGGAATTAAATGGAGCTTTGTTTGATTGATTAACATTATTTGAAGAATTAGCTCCATATGGTAGAATAAAAGGGCTTGACTTCAAGTTGTGTGCCTCCACAACTCCATCATTCACAAGGTTTTTTTTGTTATTCTTTACCCAAGATTTAGATTTATCATTGTTATTGTTGGACCCTTGATTATTAAAATACTTAGGCAAATAATTATTGTTATTGTTGTTATTATTGCTATTTTTGTTGTTGTTGTTGGATTTGTTATCTTTAAATAATTTGATTTCACCTCTCTTGACCAAAACATCTTCAATCTTGATCCCATTTTTGATGATTTTTTCAAATGTTGGGGGACATTGAAGTTGCAATCTATAATTCATTTCTGAGGTCAAATTATTGGTGAAGATCTCCATCTTCTCTTTCTGAGGGATACTTTGTGGATACCTTGCGAAAATGGTCCTCCACCTTTGTAGGAATCCTAAGAAGGACTCTCCATCTTTCTGTTTGGTATCACATAACTTGAGCATAGTGATTTCATGCTCAATGTTATAAGAGTAATGTGTTACGAACTTGGAGGCTTGCTCCTCAAAGGTCTTTATTCCTTGGGGTAGTTTTGAAAACCACTCCATTGCGAGCCCTCCTAAGCTTCTAGGAAAGAGTTCATTAGATATGTATCATTGTGCATGAACTCTATGCTTAGGGTGCAAAACTCTCTTAAATGATCCTATGGGTCTATTTTACCCATGTACTTATCGTATTTAGGAAAAATGGTATTGAAGGGAAAAGATACCATAACTAAGCTCTTGTCGAAAGGAAAAGGACACAAAGCTTCAATGGAAAACACCTTAGGTTTAGCTACCTTCTTCATGGTATCAATTTTTTCTTGGAATGCCTTAATCTACCTATTCATAGCATTCATGGGGTCATCTTGTTGCTGGTCTTTCTTGAGTTGGTCAATATCAAAATCATGAGGAAGCTTCACTCCCTTTTGGGATAGATTTAAGAAAAAGTTCTCCTTATCCCTATCTATTTTTCTCCATAACCTCTAGGAAATCTAGGTCTCGGGCAGCCTTCTCAACTCTTTCTTCAAGTGTGTCTTTAGCATTTTGATTGGCATTATTGATGTTATGATTGTTTCATTGTTGATAATTATGATATGCTGAATTTCTATCCATCTCTCCAAGTCTTTGTTCAAATAAATTTGGAAAAATTTCTTCTTGATTATGACATTGGAACACACTTTGGTACTCAACCTCTTGCCCCTTGTTTGCAAAAAGAGTGCTATCACCTTGTAATGATACCCTATATGTTTGGGACCACGTGGAAACCAACATCCAACTGTTAGAAAGCAAAGATCCCCAAGATAACTGAGAGGGCGGGGGGGTGAATCAGTTATCTGATAATTAAACCATTTATCAACTTCAACTTCAATAGCTTTAAACCATATAAACAATTTAGTAACCAACCATAGAAAGATAATCATACACAATGACACAATAACACAAGATATGTTAACTAGGGAACCTCTTGATCAAAGAGTAAACCCTGATGGGAATGATGCCCACAAAATGATGTACTAATATGAAAGTTCCTTATGAGAGGATGGACCCTATTAGGAGTCTTATGAAATACATTCAATACATATAAATCTCTATTAGGAGATTTTGAATCCCTGTTAAAAGATTCTAACCTGGTTAAGAGTTATGGAAGATAGAAGGACCCACTGCCCAAACAGCTTCAAGGCAAGATCTCTGAACTCATTGTCCAACAGATCTTAGGATTATTCAATAGAATAATATGAAATGTGTTACCTCCTTCACACTATGCAAAAACCACACTCTCTACTACACAAGATCACAAATCTAGATCTCTGTACTTCGCAAGTCTTCCTTCACCACTGAATTAGCTCTTTTCTTCACCTCATGCATATATTCGCATCACAACTTTCACAATTTCATATCACAACTATTATAGTCCACTACACAACAAGGAAAAAATTCCTTTGTTTATACCACACTCAAATAATTACAAATGAGTCGACATGAAAATACAAAATAATAATTTCAACATGCTACACCAAAATTACATAAAACTGTCAACTTCCAGATACAATAACTTTCCAATCGTGTGACCTCAAAGTTTGTGATATGAACCATGTCACCATCAATGAGTCTCAAACTTCCCTTTAACTACATAGAATCAGATTCCATCCCGGTTAGGAGATAACCTCCGATTACCAAAAACCGCTACTCTGGAACACTGCCAAAATACTGCTTCCACCAAAATTCTTATAACTTTCATGAATGAATGAATTTCTTTTTGCACTCTTAACCATAGGTTAATAACACACCAAATAACATATCGTAAATTTCACATAACTCAATTTTCAATATAACTTGTGCGCAAAACAAAACCGTGCCTACTTCTCTGCTAAACTCTAGAATATCACTGTGTTGACATCAATGACAATCATAGTCATGAATGCAACAACCACTGCTATAGAATGACTACCAATCATCAAGCATTCATTCCTAACAATACCCCCATTGGAATTGATGGCAACATAGATGAAAAACATCCAATGTTCCAAAAATTCAATCACTGCTGCTCAACTGCTCTGCTGCTCTTCATCAATCAAATCTTGCTTCGTTTTCCTATTCAGTCTCTCCAAAAAATGTAGTTCCTCAATGTTTTTCATGATTCTCTCCCCCATTGACATCAATGACATAAATTCCATCACTATGTCAAACAAAAGCTCAATGCCAAAAGACACTATTCAGAAAATACATTCACAAGAGTCCTCATGACTCAGCTCAGATACACATACTCCCCCATAGAGGAAGTACCAACATCCAGTCCAGAAGAAAGATAGGTGCATAAACCACTGGACAGATGCAACCATCTACATCTTTATTCAAAAGTAGGTTGGAGCATAACCCCAAGCATGCCTCTTAGATACTCAAATGTATCCTTTGGCAAGGGCTTATTAAATATGTCTGCTACCTATTCCTTTATGCTAATGTACTCCAATCTGACTTCTTTATATGCAACTTTCTCTCTTACAACATGATACTTGATCTCTATATGCTTAGTTTTAGAATGTAAAACTAGATTTCTTGACATACTAACTATACTGGTATTGTCACAATGTATAACAATAGGCTCATCAAACTTAATTCCAATATCTTTCAACATTTACTTCATCCAAATTATCTGGTTACAATTGTTTGTTGTTGCAACATACTCTACTTCTATTGTACTCTGTGAGATACAATTCTTCTTTTTTCTCAACCAAGAAACTAATCTTCCTCCAAGAAAAAAGGCTCCACCACTGGTGCTTTTCTTATCATCAATGTTGCCTCCCCAATTAGCATCAATATATGCACATAGGGTAAAATCATCAAAATTTTCATACCACAATCCATAGTCCATTGTGCCTCTAAGATATCTCAATATCCTCTTTACTGCTGCATAATGTGACTCTCTAGGTTCAGCTTGAAATCTTGCTACCATTCCAACTAAATGTGCTATATCAGGTCTAGTGTGTGTCAAGTACTGTAATCCACCAATCATGGATCTATATTTCTTCTACTCAACTACTGGTGTCTCATCTTTACTAGATAGTTTATGTCCTATAACCATAGGTGTTCCAACTGGTTTACAATTCTCCATACCAAATCTTTTCAACAAATCATTCAGGTACTTTGTCTAACTTACAAAGATACCATCTTTTTTTTGTGTTATCTGTAATCCCAAAAAGTATTTCATTTCTCCAATCATACTCATTTCAAATTTTGTCTTCATTTCATCAGCAAATTTGTCACTAGCTTCATCTTCTCCTCCAAAAATAATGTCATCAACAAAAATAACTATAACTAACAATCCATTCTCAATTCCTTTTGTGTACAAGTTATTATCAGATCTCAAACATTTAATCCTCATTCCTGATTCATTCTCAACTTTATTCTTCATGACCTTAAACTTATCAAATGCTTCAAATTTTTCTTTCAAAAATGCAATCCACATCATTCTTGTAAAATCATCAACAAGAATCATAAAATACCTTTCTCCATAGAATCCTCTAGTCCTAGTAGGACCACTCAAATCTGTATGAACAATCTCCAACTTCTCTGTAGATGTGAACTTCTTGCTAGGAAATGAACTCCTTTTCTGCTTAGCCATCACACATTCCTTGCAAATCATGTTAGTAGGCTTCATAATCTTAGGTAAATCTCTTACTGCAAGTGTAGAACTTACTTTCACAATATTATCAAAGTTTATATGACAGAACCTTCTATGCCATAACCAACTGTCATCAATCTTAGTCATCAAACATGTCATCTCAGTAGGGTTCAACTGAAATACATTACCTCTAGTTCTAAATCATGTTCCAATTAGATTTCCATCTTTATCCTTAATCACACAAGTTTTTTCAGTAAACAAAACTTCATATCCCTTATCAACTAACTGTCCAACACTTAATAAATTATGTTTCAATCCATCCATAAATTAAACATCATCAATATTAGTCTTTCCATCAAGAGTAATAGATCCTATACCTTTAATCAAACAAAGTGCATTGTTACCAACTCTAACAACTCCTCCATCATAATTGTTAAACTTTATGAACTTTCCTTTATCACCAGTCATATGATGTGAACAACCACTGTCTATGATCCAATCAGCTTTCTTTTCAACTTGGGAAACTAAGGCTTTCTCTTCCTTAACATTAGATTCAGAATTTTCTTCTTTAATAGCTACAAATCCTATGTCATCAAAGTTATCATTATCACTGTCACTCAAATGTTTTTCAATTCCTGCTTCAATTTCTTCATCATTTGCATAATAACATTCTTTAGGTCTTCTAGGCTTAAAATTGTTTCTATACTTCTTAACTCTCTTAGGACACTTAGATGCAAAATGACCATATTCTTGACATGTCCAACATTTAAAGATTTTCTTACCATCTAGTTCTCTTTTCACAAGCAAGGAAATACCTTCTTCAATCTTCTTATCTTCTTCAGATTTGGATCTGCTACTGTTGGCATAATCTCCATTCACACTTGTACTTCTTGATAAAGTAGGTCTAATGCTAAGAGCACTGAATGTTGTCTCCATTCTAGGTAGTTCTCCTGATAATCTCAATTCATTTTTGCCTCTTCCAATCTTCCAAGAAGAGTCTCTCTTGAAAATTTTGGTGTACAAGGTATCACTTGTTCAATCATTTGTGTTGTCTGCCTGAATACCGGTGTCAATGTTCTTAGAATTTTCCATATCACTTCATTCTCTAATTTTTCACCTAAACAAGACTTTATTCCTACAATAATTTCTGACATCCTACCAATATAGCTTCTAACATATTCATCTTCCATCATTCTTATGTCCTCAAATGCACAAATCCAATTATGTAACCTAGCTTTCTTTGCACGTTCATCACCTTCAAAAGTAGAATGCAAAGCTTTCCAAATATCATAAGATCTAGTTAAACTTTTTACCTGACTGGATTCATTTCTGGAAGTGCTGATAAAAGTGCTTCTCTTGCAAGTATGTTACACATGAATAGAGCTACCTCATCTTTAGAACTTGATTCAAGATTGTCTTCTTCAATTATAGTTCTCTCATTTTTTGTAATCAACCAATAACCTAGTCCTAAACACAAGAGATGTGTCTTCATCTTTTCTTTCCAACTGTCAAAATTTACTCCATCAAACTTAGGGCTTTCTTTCCTAAAATTTTCCATAGATCTCGTTAAGTTGTTAAACTTCTCTTTCAAGGACCTGCTGCTCTGATACCAATTGTTAGAAAGAAAAGATCCCCAAGATAACTAAGAGGGGGGGGTGAATCAATTATCTGATAATTAAACCATTTATCAACTTCAACTTCAATAGATTTAAACCATATAAAAAATGTAGTAACCAACCATAGAAAGATAATCATACACAATGACACAATAACACAAGATATGTTAACTAGGGAACCTCTTGATCAAAGAGTAAACCCCGGTGGGAATGATGCCCACAAAATGATGTACTAATATGAAAGTTCCTTATGAGAGGATGGACCCTATTAGGAGTCTTATGAAATACATTCAGTAGATATGAATCTCTGTTAGGAGATTTTGAATCCCTGTTAAAAGATTCTAACCCAGTTAAGAGTTATGGAAGATAGAAGGACCCACTGCCCAAACAGCTTCAAGGCAAGATCTCTGAACTCACTGTCCAACAGATCTTAGGATTATTCAATAGAATAATATGAAATGTGTTACCTCCTTCACACTATGCCAAAACCAAACTTTCTACTACACAAGATCACAAATCTAGATCTTTGTACTTCGCAAGTCTTCCTTCACCACTGAATTAGCTCTTTTCTTCACCTCGTGCATATATTCGCATCACAACTTTCACAATTTCATATCACAACTATTAAAATCCACTACACAATAAGGAAAACATTCCTTCCTTTATACCACACTCAAATAATTACAACTGAGTCGGCATGCAAATACAAAATAATAATTTCAACACGCTACACCAAAATTACATAAAATTGTCAACTTCCAGATATAATAACTTTCCAATCGTGTGACCTCAAAGTTTGCACTATGAACCACATCACCATCAATGAGTCTCAAACTTCCCTTTAACGGCATAGAATCAGATTCCATCTCGGTTAGGAGATATCCTCTAATTACCAAAAACCGCTACTCTGGAACACTGCCAGAATACTGCTTCCACCAAAATGCTTATAACTTTCATGAATGAATGAATTTCTTTTTACACTCTTAACCATAGGTTAATAACACACCAAAGAACATACCATAAACTATTCTTAACTCAATTTTCAATATAACATCTGCGCAAAACAAAATTGTGCCTGCTTCTTTGCTAAACTCTAGAATATCACTGTGTTGACATCAATGACAATCATAGTCATGAATGCAACAACCACTGCTATAGAATGACTGCAAATCATCAAGCATTCATTCCTAACACCAATAAGGGTTCATTTTGGAATGATCCTTGATTCAAGAATTGTTGATTTTATATTGAAGAGATTTAAAAATATAAGATGATTTTCAATGGATATCTCTCACTTGTTTATGTATTTCAAACACAACAATCACGCATTCACTTGTCTCTTTTTACCCACTTAACACAAAATGCTTGATTTGAAGAACGTTGTCATGGGTTTTGCACAAAAAGACACTTCAAGCACCTACCTAGCACAAGATTTGGTTCATAAACATGGCTCTAGAAGGTGGTCTTGCTATTTTATCAAGGATTTAGTATGGATTCCGTTCAAAATGGACTTTAAAATTTCATCCCCCAAGTATGTTAAGGGGCTTCCCACATGCACCAAGGTATGATTTTGCATAATCTTTGAGGACTACTAGAGGAAGTTCAAAAAAATTAAAATCATTTTGTCACACACCCCATTAAGGATGCATGCATTTTGTTTTATAGTGGGTTGGATTCTCACAGCAAAAGCAAGTGTATCCCACTTTGGGTTGTCCCTCTCATCGGCCTTGTTAAGGCAAACTTGGGAGGTGATCCCACTAATGTTCTAGCATATTCATTTTTAAAGAAAGGAAATGGAATTAAGGTCAAGCTTTTGGGAATTTGGTCACCAAAAGGTGAAGAGCATATCCCTAACTTTTCCTTTGATTCCCAAACACAATTAGCAATGTCCAATTGATTTCACCCACTAACTATATGGATTCGAGTATTTCTACTCTCTTCCACAAACAAGGGGCTTTGATTCTTAGTGTTTGATTCCTTAATCCTTCTTAATTACTAGATTTTTGAAATGCACCAATGCCACAAGCTAAGGGAAAATATTGACTAGTTGAGGCTTACCTTTTCCTTGTAGCTAACCGAAGTTAGGGGCATTTTTGAGTGATTTCATTGTTTTCATCCTTACCTTGGCAATAGCTCCTTCCAAGTGTTCTTATCCACCAACAAGTTAGTCAACACCAATAGACACAATGAGGGGAAACCAAATCAAAATTGATGAAGCCAAGAATTATGTATGAACCTTAAGCACCTTATTTGCAAGTTTTTAAGGAAAAACTTGAACTAAGGACTAAAGATCCAATTGAGAGAAAAAAATTCATTTTGTAAGCTTCAATAATTGCAAGATAGTTCTAGAATGCCTAATTTTCTTCCTTTTGTGTTGTCTCAAGAATAGCCTTGATGTGTGCAATGTTCTCCTTCTTGATCCTTTTAGCTAGCACCTTTTCTTCTTGATTAAACATGCTTTATGGTTTTTGGACCTTTCTGTGCCTGCTCATTTACAGTCAAATCATACAAATAGAGAGTTAGATAAATGAATTGATTAATTTAACAGCAAATAAAGACAACTAACAGCAAGCGACATTGTCCAGCTAATACGCATGAACAAATTGTTAGCAGGCATAACTTTAATGACATCAAGCGACACTTTCCAGTGACATGGGTGACACTGAAAGTTACTCAGGTGTGAACAATTTATTGCTAAGCATGAATAGAATTGAAAATTGCGTAAATGATTTATCAAAAGTGACAATTTAACAATGCTAAGCGTAAAATAGCAGATACTAGGCGTGACTGTTTCGGTAAATTGTGGAGCAAAGGTCGATCATAGGCGATAACAGATTGCAACTAAGCAACACTTCTCAAGTTGTAGGCACAACTTGATGTGCAAAGGCTGAATAGTTTATCTCAAAGGTGTGAGTATCCAACTTGCAGGTGACTAGAAAGAATTTAAGATAGATAAGAAGCTATCGACCAGGCATGAGTTATCAGCCAGTAGGCATCGAGACAATGATTGTAAGTATCATTAGAATGATTGTAGGCATGACTGGACTGTCTGTACGTGTGACTTCACTTGTTTTCTGTAGAAAACTCACAAAAAAGTGCAAATACAAGCATACAAAATATGATTAAAATGATGAAATGAGGCTTAAAGCCCCACGGTGGGTGCCATTTTGTACACTAAAGAAAGTGTCTTCATATAATTAGGGTTAATCAATAAATGAAAATAGTAACTAAATAAACCACAAAGCACAATAGAGCAACTATTTAGCAAAGTAATGATTAATTGAGCATCCTATGGCTCTCTAACTAAGAATGTTAATGCAAAGCTCTCAGCAAGCTTCCATTAATGACAGTCCTAGAATGAGAATGATATGATAAACAAATTTAAGCTAACAATTATATCAAATAAATGCTAATTATGCTCTCAAATGCCTTTCTAAACTCAAATTGCAAGAGGTTCAATGCAATTCTTAGATGTGTGGTTATGAATTATGAAGGAATTTGGTCTTCCTTTTATATATTTTCCCAATGGTAGCGGGTGTAGTTGTGTTTGATCATGATTAAGCCTTGGTTGAGTCCTTGGTTCCACCCTTTGAAGACAATGCAAAGTTTGTGTCCTCAAAGCTTGGGAAAAGTAGACAAGATCAATGGACAAGAGTCTCTTTCACTTTGAGTGATTGAGATTGAATTTGGCTTGATCCATGTGAATGCCTTTCCTTAAATCTCATTGGTTGATTGATTTTCCTCCCTTTGTGGTTGTTGAGAGTAATTAAGATTTATTAATTGACTTAATTGATTTATTTGAGCCATGTACCCCTTCAATGGGTTGAATTTAATTTAATCCAAGACTATACAATTAATTGAATTAATTGTATTTTGATTTGATTACATTTGATTAAAATGCTCTCAATTTTGATTGATCTTGAATTAAGCCTTGATTTTCATTTTCATTGGCTAATTATGCATTATGATCCAATTGCTTCAATTATGTCCTTGATTTTCTTTGATTTGACTCAATTTTCTTTGATTTGATCTTTGTCCATTTTTAGGTGATTACTGTAATACCCCAAAAATGAGCTATAGGTTCATTAACCTCCTATATCGACAAATCAAATGAAATCAACATCAAAGTCCTAACCTAAGGCACATCTGCGCATCATCAAATCTTAATTGATTATCTTAAATTCTACATCAGAGAATATTCTTAGCAATATTCTTAATTATCTTAATTATCTTTAATTTAATGATTATTTGGCGATGAATCATATTTATCCTAAAGTTTGATTAATTGAATATTCTAAATATTTAATTAATTAGATTTAATTATGCCACTTCATTATTAAATTGAATTTAATTTTGTTTATTCCTAAGTATTACTATTTAAATTTGACAATAAATCAAAATTCCTATCATTAATTGATTAAATTCGTATTTAATTAATTAAAGCAAGTTGTCATATTTAATAATGTAATTTTGAATAAAAGTTTGATTAAATGATTGATTAACCCATAAATCAATTATTTTATTTCAAAAATCAGTTAAGTTGAGAATAAATCACTTTATTTATTTATTAATTCATAATTATCCATGTGCACAATCAAAGAGCAGTTAAACTCCAAATTAGAAAATCAATGCAAGTTATTGACTTTTTGGAACTCAACATCATTTTTTAGTTCAAAAGTTGATCTAAACTTCTAATTTGAGTTAAAAAGCTATTTTTGCATGATTTGCATAGTTTTTGTGAGTTAATTATCTTTTGTTTTTGATAACTCAAAAATCAACCTGAGTTTATCAATAGTGATTTATGGCTTTTTCCATGCACCTCCAAAGCCCTGAATTTCTATAAAATCAAGGCTTCGGCTCCTCATTAGAGATCCACAGAATTTGCATACTTACTCTGGAGAATCGACATCTGAAGAATTGAAGCTTCTTGCGAATCAACAATTTTTGTGAGATCAATCTTGTTTTCAATTCATTTTAGTTTTATTTCATATCATTGTTAGATCAATTTCATATAGAATAGATTCATATCAGATTTGTCATCTTATTGCATAGAAAACCCAAAAATATAGATTAATTTCATTCATTACTTCATTGCTATCTTTCATTCAAATCCTTCATTTAGGTGTCGTCAAGGTCACTGATCTCGATTCCAATCTGAGAACATCAATCTCGCACCTATTAGAAGGCATTAAATCACCTAGTTAGTTTAGCTTTCAATTCATTGCAGATTTCATTTTTGCTAACCTCTAATATTTTACTGAAGTGTTGTGTCTATAGGGTAAAAGCACAAAGCTATGTCACGTTTCAGGACAACGTATCAGCACAGCTGAATTTGAGTATTTCTAACTAAAATTATTTTTTGTCAAACATATGGTCTAGCTAGATTCATTCTAGCTAAGTTAGATAAGTTCTTCACCTTTTCCAATTGGAAATATCTATTAAATGCATATTTTATAACAATTACTAAAGAAATAAAATTATTTCAAAAAAGCGACGTTTCAATAACTCTTACTCTTTTTAATGATATTTTTTTACAAATATAAAAATACCCTTTTTTAGAGCACAGAGTCAAGATTATCATCATATAATTTTTATAGTATTTTAATTAGATCTAATATATTATAATTTCAAAATACTGCAAGTAGGTATTTTAACATTCGAGAACAAGATGCTTCAAAAATAGAAAAAAATAGTAAAGCTTATCAAAAAAGTTGAAAATTTATATTTAACACTAGCGAAGAGAGTTATCTTCAAAAGTGTGTAATTTATTTTCTGAATGGTGTAGATTTGGTAGGGGAAATTTGATGCGAGATGAAAATTGTCGATTTCAGGTATGTTCGACTTTGAGTGGTTATAACAGAGAAAATATACATTGAAAACTAATTTTTCTTCTTTTTTGCACTAGCTATACATTTTATCTATGACATATTTTGAAATCAAAGAAAAAAGAGATTATTTTCATATACTTTTTTGGTGCGGACAAGACCCTCGTTTTTCAGCATTTTTCAGCAAGTAAAAAATGGACTTAAAAATTTTTAAAACCATGTGAATTCTTGTTCAAAAAAAATTAAAAAAATTATAGCCATAAACTTCATCCACTTTTACACATTTCATTAGTTTACATCATCTCCAAATTTTAAACATAAATGCCATTTTTATGTCATTAAAGTTAAAAATTTTGTGTGTTGTTGACCTTTTCCTTTATAAAAGTGTGACACAGCTTTGTACTTTTACCCTATAGCTTGGTACAAAATTCACACACACATTTATGGAACCCACCGTGGGGCCCTGAAATAGGTTTCCAATTCAATTCTATCAATTTCTATCTTTTTCTCCTCGTATTCTATGCAAAACTATGATTTTTAATTTTCTATCTATACAATTTTCATACGAGTTTCTGACAAAAGTCATATCAGACTGCACCCACTGTCGTATGACAGTCTATCAGATCGAGGATCGTATCAGACTATACACATTGTCGTTTGAAAGTTTAATTATCGTTTCATCAGACACCCAGTGTCATACAAGTTTATGGACTATTGTTTGGGAATAGACCCACTGTCATATGAGTTTCTACACCAGGTTTCAATTGTCATTTCATTTTTCAGCGCAGTTTGTCAGATTTGATTTTTAGATTTGGACTAACAGCTAATCTTAACAATTGGAATTCTCAATTTTTTATTGACTCCTGTTGGTTTTGATTGGAAAAAGTGCAAAAATTGCTAAAAATAGGTAAAAATCTACTAAGCGTGTTACAAGGAATTCAGGTAATCTTCTCAACTGATAAGACTTTGATTTTGGACTTAAAATGAACATCTCACGTGTCTAGCTTGAGTGAATTTTATTGCTTTCCTATCACAGACTTCATTTTGGGCTATAAAAAATGAACAGAGTTTGCTTTCAGTATCTCTATTACACATAGTAATTAGGCCTCATGAACACTATTTGTGGATCTTGAGAGAGTGGGTTCCCAGCAAAACTCTTCTCAATGAAGGATCCCTTGTAGGTGGGGAGGATACTTTGAGAGTCTCACGTTCTACTAGATCGGTGGGTCTTCAACTTTTGATTGAGGCATTCTCTCTCTAGAGAGGTTGATAGATCACAAGGGGTTGGCATCATAGATCTTTGTGAGATAATCTTAGTCTTAGTGTGTCGGATTTATCTGTCTGCTTTGTCTTGGTTAAAAGTGAAAAGGCTAGAGGACTATGCTCTACTCCCTTTTTGGGTAGTATCAGAAACTCAGATCCTTGAATCTAGAACCAGTCCCCATGTGGTATATTTTGTGAGTCACCTTTAGAGAGGGTTAATCATAGTGGACATTCCCTTAATTGGGTCAACCACGTTGACGGAACCTCAAGCGGTAATAGCCATTTTCGCCATGGTAGTGACAGCCGCTATATAAATGTCCTTGTGGAAGAAATCTCCACAAGTGTGGTTCATTGTTGGGTTGTCAGATCTCCCTAGCAGCTCCTGATTGATTAAATTCTTAGACTGTGTCAAAACCTTGGTGCACCAGGATTGGAGTTCACCCCTTTGGATCATAAAAGTTGCAGAGTCAAACCATTACTAAAAACCCTAGAGAGGCCAAATTTTCTTTTTTTAGGAATATGTGCATTATTGCAAAAAATTTTGGAACATACACAATTAGCATTCTTAGGGATTAGCACAATTCAATCACTTGATTGTTCATGCACAAGGTTGCTTTTTCCCTTGTTCATTATTTTTAGACGTGCTTGAAATCACTTGCTTGATGTTCTGCGTTCTTGTTTATCTACTTGGCTACTAAAAATGAACAAATATGGTATAATCTTCAAATCTGGACAGTACAATTTGCAAACAATCTGAAACTGAAAACCCTAAATTTGCAAAATTTGAAGTGAAATTTCTTTCTGGAGTCAAAAGTCATCTTAGGAGGTCGAAAAGTCATACGAGTTTTCCCAAGTGTCATTTTAGAACTACCCAACTGTCGTATGATAAAGAACCCAGTGTCGTACGAGTTTTGTTGCCAGAAATTCCAAAAGTCAAATCCTGCTAGCAACTGTTGTGTGAGTTTTTGCAACTGTCGTACAAGTTTTTCAACTATCATTTCACAGTATACCCACTGTTGTATGAGTCTGCAGAAAGTCATTTGGGAAAATTTTGAAAAGTTGTTAGAAAATTGTCAGAATTGCCAAATACTTAACTTTTTCAGCCTAATTCTAGAATATGTCGAAAAAATCACTGTGTCAGGAACAGAGCAATAGCTATTGAGAATCCTATCATTTTCCACAAGTGGTCTTTTGAATCTGATCCAGCCTTCTGTTTAATCAATTTGAGTCCTTTTCTTCCCATATCAAGACCTTGTCAGATCTATCAATCTTCAATCAATCTTCAAAAATAGACTAAGTGTTGTGAACTCGTGTCCACTATCTTTTGGGAAATCTACCCATACATCAAGGGCATAGTATCCTTCACCCACATCTAATTGAATCTTCAAACCAATCATAATCTTGACAAGGTTGCGTCATCTAATTTTCTCGAATCAAATCATTCTTCAGTTTTCTTAATCCTATTCTTTTCGATTCACTTAAGGTTAATGGTGGTAACCAGGGCTTCCTCACATAAGAAATTAGGAGAAACATCTTAGACCTTACCTTTGACTAATATCCAGGGTCCAACTCTTGAGCAACTCATCAAATCTGGTCTTTATGAAGATGACGGTCTTGGCAACTATCGATTAAAATCTGGTTACATACCCCCTCCATCAACTCATGGAGGTAATCAACAAACCCCTCCTCCAACTATCCCAGGGAGTCCCAGAACTCCCACCATGTCTCAAGCAAGTAAAAATCATGGCTCTCAAGGAGCTCAATCTCAACATGGCTCAGATCAGGAACCCACACCTGAAGAAGTTGCCCGATATCGAAATGACAATGAATTCAAGAAGATGATGAGGCATTTCTTGAAAGAAGAAAGAGAAGCATACTTTCTACTATTGGCTCAGCAAAGAGCTAAAATTCCTCCTAACTTTAATGTTGAAGATATCATTACACCTGAGGAAGAAACTCCTATAATAGCTATGATGAAATAGTTTCATGCTATGCAAGTTAAACTTAATAAGCTTGAAAAAGAAAAGGAACCCAAGGAGTTCTCCATGGAGGCTTTATGTCCTTTTCCATTAGACAAAAACTTGTACATGCCACCGTTCCCAAAGAAAGTGGACATGACAAAGTATGATAAATATGATGGACACTCTGATCCTCAAGATCATGTCAAGGAGTTCTGTGCACAATCCATGGAGTTCATGCATGAACCAACCTATCTCATGTGTCTCTTTCCTCGATCTCTTGGAGGAGCATCCATTCATTGGTTTTCTAGGTTGCCTCCTACTATCAAAACTTTTGAGGAGTTGATTAAATTGTTTTATTAGCAATAATCCTACAATATTCAACATTTGATCACCATGATCGACATCTACAATCTCAAACAGTATCTAGGAGAACCATTCCTAACATTCCTCAAAAGATGGCGAAAGAAATTCTCTCTCTATGCCAGACCTATTCCAGAGACTAAAAAATTGGAGATCTTCATCAATAACCTTGTTCCAGAGATCAACTACCCTCTACAAATGCAAGATCATACATCTTTTGATAAGATGGTAGATAATGCTATCAAAATTGACAAAGTACTTGTCAAGAAAGGAGACATCACACTTCAAAAGGACAAGTACGAATCTGGATCTAGTTCAAAAGATAAAAACAAAAACTAGAACAAGAAAAAAGGCATCATCATAGATGGTGTTGTTGACACTATCCATGCTCCATCAAAGGCACCAGCTTACAATCTCACTCTTGGCACCCAAGCCATCAAAGCTTCAGAACAAAAGTCTTCCGAACCATCTCAAAAGAAGCCAGAATACAAATCTTGGGATAATAAATGAAAGTTCACTCCTCTTGGAGAATCTTTGGAATCTGCTATGAGAACTCTGCTAGTTGATAACATCATCTCTTTGCCTAAGATCCAACAATATGATCCTAATCCTAAACTGAAATGGTGGAAAGAAAATGAATTCTGTGATTTCCATCGAGGTAAAGGTCACAAAACTAATAACTGCTTCCATTTAAAACATACTATTCAAGATCTGATCGATAGAGGAGACATCACGGTTGATAATCCTAAAAGCAATAATGATCATACAGCATTTACCAAACCATTTCTAAAACATGGTCAAGGAGTTTCATCTTCTCAACCTAATATGGGGGCAAAAGTCAATTATGCTTACCCTAGAAATAATGTTGTCATCAATATGGTTGAACCATGTCTCTCTAAGAGTTGCAATGTCATCACAATTATACAAAGAGATAGAGATCATTCCTTAGCTAATGTAGTTACTCGATCACAAGCTCAGGCACATCTAAAAGGACAAATCCCAGATTCATCTAATGTCCCTAAGATACCTTTCAATCTTTCATTTGCTTCCAAATAGAAGGCTGCTTCCAAATCTTCCAATCCTAAGGATACAAGGCCTACATCTTATAGCATTGTTCAGCAACTCCAACACACTAATGGAAAAATCTCCATGTTTGAGTTGCTTTGAATATCTCCAGCTCACAGAGCCATTCTAGAGAAATCTTTGCTCGGATCTAATGTTCCTGACGACCTTGATTTAGACAGGTTCCAGTCTATGGTTGGACATCTTACATCTCTGCAATATATCTCCTTTTCAGAGGAAGATGACAACTCCTTGAGTCACCCACATAATCAGCCATTTCATATAGAAGTCTTGATCTAGAACCATAGAGTCAAATGTGTGTTGATAGATGGGGGCACTGGCCTAAACATTTGTTCTTACAGCTTGATCACACAATTGGGATTTTTAGAATTGGCTATTGATCCTAGAAAGAAGATAACTATCAAAGCCTATGATGAACAAGAGAGATCTTGTAAAGGCACCATTATCTTACCCATCAAGTAGGCCCAGTAATCAAAGATACCACATGTTAGGTGCTTGATCTACCTTTGGCTTACAACATCCTTCTAGGGAGACCATGGATACACGAAATGCAAGCTATTCCTTCTACATACCATCAATGTTTAAAATTTCCTTATGAAGGAGTAGAGGTTACTATCCCAGCTGATTTGAATACCACTTGCAATACATTGAAGGAAAGCGATGATAAGCTTGTTCCCAATAATAGAGAATCTTCCACTAAGCAGCCAAATGTTGCTTCCACATCCAAAATGGAAGACATTGCTAAAGAGGTCAATATCAAAGAGAATGGGATGGGAGAATATATTATAGAGCCAGTCTTATCTTTGAAGTCTCTCCCTATCTCACCTAAGTCTTATGGACAAACTCTGCAACAATCCAAACCAGAACCTAAGGAACCTCCTGAAGCATATAAAAAGAATTTTGTGGCAGAACAAGTATCCAAGCAAGAGTTTGAAGAGGATGAAGCTGTGTTCACATGGCTATACAAAGATGAATCTGAATCCCAAAATGTTCAAACTAGTGACTCTACAACACAAAAGATCCCTTCTAAGTCATATGGTCCAAGTGATAAATTGATAGCTAAGATGGGATATCTAGGTCAAGGACCTCTAGGAATCAGAGGAAAGGGTCTTGTGATGCCCATTTCACATACTGGTAGAGCAAATAAGAATACTATTGGACTAGGCTTTAAGAAGAAGCCCTATCACCTCAAAGGTGATTGTTCTCATGTCATAGAGAAAATTGCACCAGGAGAACCCCTTCTCAATAAGGAAGAAACGGAACCATCAGACAGTGATTTAGATAGTTCTGAACTCATTCCTTATGAGTGCTTTCCACAAGAGATAAAAGATCTCCTTGCTGATAGAGATGATCCCATAAAGAGAATTAATGTAGTAGCAACACAAGAACCTACTATCAAACCAAAGATAGTTGCCACACAAGAACCAGCTATTCTTGAAGGTAATCAAAATGGGAAAGAAAAGCCTATCACCATAGCTGAGCATTTAGAGTGTTCCAGTGATTCTGAGACAGATTCCCATGAGTATGAATATAAATATAAATCTAAGGGTAACCCTTCTTGGGGTATTCATCCTAACTTTACACATGTGTTAAGATTTCCTAGAAGTTCTGAATCAGAAGATGGATCAAATGACTATGAGTGGGGAGCCATTCCAGAGGAAGATGAGCTTATCATAGAGAAACATGTTGATGTTATTCACTAATATGCATCCACACCCAACATGAGTTGAGAGAGAAATAATGAACTTAACGAGTCTGATCCACTGATGCCTGAAATGGACTCCCACAATGACATTGAGCCTATTCACGAGTTGAATGTCTTAAGTTGTAATATCACCTTTGAAATCAAGCGTCGGGTTAGGACCAGTGATGACAGATCGATATTTGTGAACAGCATATCCCAATCTTTCCCCACCTTGACTATCCAACATCTAGACCTTCTTGATCACACCTCCACAAATTTGAGCTATGGTATTTATACCTTCCCAAATGACTATGCCCTTGCTTGTTATCTAAATGTAGTTGAGCCAATCTAGACTTCCATCAGTGAACTGAGTGTCAGCATGACAGAGTCAGACATCAAATATCTTAGTCAGAAAAATAAAAGTAAAAATAAAAAGAAAAAGAGTTATGAGGGTGAAAACCACTTTGTGGCAGTCTCAGAACCGACAAAAGTAAAAATAAACGATGTATCCAAAGGTGAAAACCTCTCTGAGGCACCCAAGGATGAGATATTTGATGTCCTTACAAGTCACTTGTAGGACAGATCTCTAGTTCTAATTGAGCCCACTCAATCTATTAATTTGGGTACAAAGGAGGAACCACAATGGGTACATGTAGCGCAATCCTTATTAGAAGAAGAGAAACAGAAATTCACAACATTCTTAACAAAGAAAAAGATCAAATTTGCATGGAAATACTTAGATATGCCAAGGTTGGATCCAGATCTTATGATGCATCATCTATCTATCTCTCCTGGAGTAAAACCTATCAAGCAAAAGTTGAGAAAGATGCATCCTCATGTTGCACTCTTGGTAAAAGTAGAATTAGAGAAACTCCTGGGAGCCAGATTCATCCATGTCATAGACTATGCTGAGTAGATTTCTAATATTGTACCTATTTCTAAATCAGATGGTTCAATTAGAATGTGCACAGACTTTAGAGATGTGAACAGAGCATGCCCTAAGGATGATTTTCCACTACCCAACATTGATATGATAGTGGACATGACTGCGGGTTTCAAGATGTATTCCTTAATGGATGGCTTCTCTGGATATAATCAAATCAAAATAGCTCTAGAGGATCAAGAGAAAACTACTTTCACATGTGCATGGGGTACTTTCTATTGGAATGTTATGTCGTTTGGGCTCAAAAATGCTGGTGCTACCTATCAAGGATCCATAACATCTATCTTTCATGATATGATGCACCGAACAAGGGAAGACTATGTAGATGATACTTTAGCTAAATCCATGCAAAGATCAGAACACTTGAAGGACTTGAGCATGATCCTAGATAGAATGGAAAAATTTAGTCTCAGGTTAAATCCTAAGAAATGTGCATTTGGTGTTACATCTGGGAAACTCTTGGGATACATAGTTTCAAAGAAGGGCATTGAAGTTGATCCGGCTAAAGTAAAGGCTATAATAGAGATGCAACCCTTGAAGAATATCAGTCAGATGAGAACTTTACAAGGAAGAGTACAATCTATCAGAAGATTCATATCACAGCTTGCGGACATATCACAACCTTTTACAAAAACATTACATAAAGGTGTGACCTTTGCATGGAATGAAGAATGCAAAAAGAACTTTGACCATATCAAGAAATATCTAGCAAATCCTCCTATCTTGATGCCTCCTATTCATGGGAAGCCATTGATCTTATATGTCTCTGCAACAGATACATCACTGGGGGCATTGTTGGCACAACAGGATGAGAATAAAAAGGAAAGAGCTATCTATTATATCAGTAGAACTTTGGTTTCATATGAGAAGAACTATTCAATGATTGAGAAAGCTTGTCTGGTTGTGATCTTTGCATCACAGAAAATGAGACATTAAATGTTAGCTCATACCACTCATTTGGTAGCTAAAATTGATCCACTAAAGTACCTACTAAGCAAAGCTGCCCTCACAGGTAGGCTAGCTAAATGGGTCATGCTCTTGAGTGAATTTGACATTGAATATGTTGAGAGAAAAGCTATAAAAGGACAAGTAATTTTTGATCAATTGGCTGAAGCACCATTATTTGATGATACACCACTACAAATGGAATTTATGGATTCCTCTATCATGCATCTTTCTTCTAGAGAATGGCATTTGTTCTTTGATGGCTCCTATACACAGAATGGATCTGGAGTAGGCATATTGTTCATAACTCCTCAAGGATACTCAATACCCAAAGCATTCAGATTAAATTTTCCTTGCACTAACAACATTGTTGAATATGAAGCCCTTCTTAATGGTATGAAACTAGCAATTGAGTGGAGAGTGACAGAGATACACATTCATGGAGACTCACAACTTGTTATCCATCAAGTCAATGATGTGTATCAAACTAAAGATGACAAGCTCATTCCTTACAAGAGAATGGTAGATGATCTAAAGAAATACTTCATATCTATCACATTTGAGAAAATTTCTAGAATGGAGAGCAAGGCTATTGATGCAATGGTGACATTATCTACTCTTTTACAGTAGCCAGAACATGAGCTACACTACGAGTTCCTAGTGGAAGCACTATCTTATCTTGCCTATGACTCCCCTGAAACCCGCATGATCTGCACTGTTGTAGGTTATGATTCATCCAGATACAAAAACCTTTTTTCCTATGTCCAAGACCAAATCATTCCCAATTCCTTTAACCAATTTGAGAAACAAAACCTTATCTGCACTGCATCCTAATATGTCATCATTGGTAATGATATGTACAAACGAGGTCTAGATGGTACACTACTTAGATGTTTAGAATGGGAAAAGTCTCAACATGCATTAGAGGAAGTCCACGAAGGTATATCTAGGTCACACTCAAATGGTTTAACACTAGCTCAAAAACTTATTAGGGTAGGGTACTATTGGCCTGAAATGGAAAAAGATGCAATCAAGTTTGCTAAGAATTGTCAAAAGTGCCAAGTGCATGGTAACTTGATTCATGCTCCAGGGAGAGATCTAATTCCCTTTACCACACAATGGCCTTTTCAACAATGGGCTTTTGATCTTATAGGTGCTATCTATATGCACTCTTCTAATGGACATACCCATATAATCACAGCTACTGATTATTTCACAAAATGGGTAGAAGAAGTTCCCTTAACACAAGCAATGGGGAAACAGATATCTATGTTCATCTTGAACTACATCATATTCTGATATGGGATCCCAAATTCTATAATCACAGATAATGGGGGATGATTCAAAAACAAGGACCTAGATGATTTATGTGCCAAATTCAAGATCACTCAACATTGGTCATCTATCTACTATCCTCAAGAGAATGCACAAGCAGAGGCTTCCAACAAGAATCTATTGAAAATCTTGCACCGTACAGTTAATAAAATAGGAAGAGACTGGCATCTCATGATCAATCCAACTCTCTGGGCCTATAGAACAAGTATCAGAATTCCCATTGGGGCTACACCATTCACTCTAGTTTATGGATCTAAAGCGATAGTGCCTATTGAGGTTGAAATCCCATCACTCAGAATCAGAATGCATGGTCTAGTAACTGATGATGACTACAGAGTGTCTAGGTTGCAAGAACTTGAATTACTAGATGAGTGTAGACAAGCAGCATATGATCATCTCAGAGTGTATCAAAAAAGAATGTCTAGAGGCTACAACAAGAAAGTCAGACATAGAGAATTTCAAGTTGGTGATCTAGTCTTGAGAGAGAATCCTAAAAATCAATCACATCGAGAACGCAAGGGGAAGTTTGAACCCAACTGGCTGGGTCCCTTTGTTATCACTACTACTTTTGGGTCTGGTGCCTATCAACTCTCAATGACTAAAGGAGAATAGCTCTGAGAACCAATCAATGTTCTCCATCTGAAGAAATTATATGCCTAAGGCATTCAGTGTATGGTAAAATGTCTTGAAAAAATCTTTAAAAGCTAAAAAATTCTTGAAAAAATGAACATCTTGGTGAAAACCTAGCAATAGGCGCCTTGATGATTCACAAAAAAATCAAAAAATATCAAAAGTACAAAAAAATTGAAAAATGAAAAATTCAAAAAAATGAAAAAAAGAAAAAGTGCCTTGGTGAAAACCTGGAAACAGGCGCCTTGGTAGAAAAAATAGAATCTCTACCAAGATGGTGAAAACCTGGCAAACGGGTGCCACTTATTTCAAAATGCTCCATCTATCAGTGCAATCTTGGTCTTTCCTAGCTTTTAGTCTGCTTTAGTCTATATATATTGATCTGTACACCACTCAGCTCAAGCATCTGTATCCTATCAATGTTTCAAACTTGGGGGCAATCAATGTCATATCCTATGGTCTCCAGTATATCTTAGACGAGTCATATCCAGTCAGAGTCCTTTGAAGCTTCATGTGAGTCAGTCAGTCTGTCTCATCTCCAGAAAGGATTGTGCATCTACAAAAACACAATCAAACATCAAAACAAACTGAAAACAATATGTGCTTTTACATGCTTTTATCTCCTTGTATGCTTACTGATTCGCATTGAGATTTTTGCATATTGTGTCCCTTCGAGCTCTTCGATGATGTCCTTTACAGGATTTAGAGAGTGATGACTGGGGGCTTAATATTTTCTTTGTCTTCTATTTGTATGTGACAATCTCACAACTTTGGAAATTCTAGATTGAAATGGTGTTCGACTATAAGAGTCTCTATCTCGAATTGGATGGCCATGCGTACCTTGACCATTGATACCCAAAAAATTCAAGGAAGTTTGATCTAACTATTGTCTTTTTTTTTTAGTGAATTCTTTCTCCTACTGTGAAACACAATCTTGCCTAAGGATGTGAATGATAAAAGGTCACTACGGGTAATTCACACTGGATTTGGAATGATCTCTTGATTGTTTGATGTGTATGTTAAATGCAAGGCGTATTCAGGTCATCACGATGTTTATGTTTTGATGCTTATACAAGTTGCTATATCAAAATGGACATGATATTCAGGTCGTCCTACCATTTATGCCTTGGTGCTTGTATCTAATCTGACATTCCAAAAATGAAACCAATATTCATATGTCCATGGTTGTTTTGACCAGTGGGTGTTGTATTGGTTCTTGAGCGTTACAAATCAATATTCATATGTCTATGGTTTCATGGCTAGTGGGCATTGTATTGATTTATCCAGTTACCTAAAATTTCAATGATGATAACAAATCAACACATGATCAGTGACTAGGTCCTAGGTCTTAGGTTGCATTTCATTTTGCATGTTTCTTTGCATGATCTCACAAATTGCCTGAAAACTTGAACAAATTCTTCAATCATCTATTCAAATCCAACATGAGTTGAAACCTAACACGAAGGTCTCTTCACGGAGTCGCAAGCAGTTACCATCCTGGGTTAGACATCCTTTTTGACATAAGACTGAGTACTTGTCTTCATCAACCTGCAAAACATATCATGTGCATCGTTGCATTTACATTTCATATCATAATCATTTTTCACATCATAATCATTTACATTTGCATCCAGTGCATAAGAATAAATCATACATACATCTTTTCATAATCAAATCCATATGCATAACATCCATACATGTGAAAGAAATCATTGCATTGCATTGATCCATACATACATTCTACACTACTCATAGCATAAACATCATATGATATCATCATAAATCAAAAAGGACAAGTACAAATGAAGTCACAACCAAAAATATCAATCTCATATATATCATAAACTCGAAATATGTCAGGGGTGCACTACTGGCATAGTGTACAAAAGAATGAGCTCCAGAGAGCTATAAGATTCAATAGTGTATCAAGGATCAAAGAGAACAGAGTATATCAAAACATAAGGACATGAATCAACTATCAGCATGCTCCTCTGCATCTGGTGGAGGGGGAGGTGGTGCATCTGGAATGACCTCTACTCTTGGTGCCCGAGCTCCCTCTGATGCTACCATATAATCTAAATACGTGGGTACTCTCTGTGCAGTAGGGACAACAGCATAATATGTAGAAACATAATACGAAGCCTATGAGGTCTGATGGGTCACCTCTGTCTGTAATCTCTAAACCTCTGAATGAAGCTCTATGCGCTGCCTATCTACCTCTAGATACCACTCCTCCCATCTCACACTGTGTACCTTTAGGTCCTTGACCTGAACTTTGATCTATCTAATGATCTCTTGCGATGTGAGTGGAACACTAGGCTCATCCTCAGCTACTGGCATATCTATATCTGTCTGTGCTAGCTGCTCTACCTGCTGACCTGAGGTACCTACTGTCTGTGCCTTACAGCATCTAATCTCTACACCTAGATCAAATGGGGCACCTGCACCTATATCACCTATATCAATTCCACCACCAACAACCTGCTCAACTACTAATATCTCATCTATAGCACCAACACCACCTAGTGTGCCGCTCTCTCCCCTGGTCCATCTCTGTGATCTTGTGGGTCTCACTGTTGTAGAAGTAGTGGGTCGAGGGGGCCTCATCTATGCTGCTAGTCTCTATGGTGGAGCCATATCCCTGGGTCTAGGTGGTGTAGGATGCACTACCTGGGGTCTCAGACCCTGTACAATGGGAGCACCTGTCACATCCATCACCTCCTCCATGGAGGGTATCAACTCAGTGGGATCCAAGAATCTATAAATGGGGTGATCTTCCTACCAAGAAATGAATCCATCTGTGACCCCTACATTCATGACCTATGGAAGGTAATGCTAGTCTCTCCTGATAATCTTACTATGCTCATCTCAGTATAAAGAATAAGTGAGCCTCTATGTCCATCCAAGCCCAATCTCACACACAATACGGGCATATGCAGTGTACTGTTGTGGGGCATCCTGAATGTGTCCATACTAATGCCACACTTTGGTAATCAAAAATCTCTCCAAAATAGTGGAGGATCATCCAATAAGTACCCAACTCTGGAAAAGAAAGCTAAACTACTCCCTCACAGTGGGCCAGGCCTCTATCTGCAAGTAAGGTCTCCATACTACATATGTCATATCATCTCAACATTGTCTAAAATACTCAGTATGGCCCATGTGGACCTGTGTGACATAACCAGCATACATGTATATCACTGGCTCCTGCAGCTGTCATTGTGTCTGGAAAATTGGTCTCAAAACTGGGATATGCTCCCATGCCCATATCTATAATACAAGAGCTCCAAAAGTGAAACTCTTGCTATCCTGATACATGATCTCATGCATCTCTGAAAACATGTGTTCCAAAAGACACTAACCTCAGGCAAGCTCAATGGGAATCACCATAAGAAGTGCTACCATTGGAGCCCATCCCATCAAGAAGTTGTTCTACTGACGGCCCAACATGATAAGCTCACCAATCATCCCAGCTATAATGCACTCTAAGCGGTGCGTCTGTCCATATCCCTAAACTAGGGTCTCCCAAGAAATGGACCCAGTCAACTATGTATCATCTCCAAATAGATGCCTAAAGGCATGAAGACCTATCTTCCCAGTACTCATATACTCAGGATGCCGACTACTATGGGAAGGAATGCGTAATATCCTGTACAAATCCTTGGGAGTCACAGTAATCTCCCTTGTCGGTAAGTGGAAAATCTGCGTCTCTAAGTGGAATCTCTTGATAAGCGTAGTCAAAAGGCCATGGTTTACCCTAATATCAGGTAAATGTATCAAGTACTCAAACCCACATGTAGCAAGATGTGCCCTCATAGGGTCAGGAAGCGAGACACATAATCTCTGGGTCGCTGGATATGAATGTTGGACATGTACATCTGGATATGTGACCTATATTATATAGAAATAGGGAATTCTATCAGAAATTGGGTTCAATAATAGGCTAATAGTGCAGAAATCAAATATTTTGGTATTTCAGAAGGTAGGTTAAAAGGTTAGCTATCCGCTTAAGCAATCAAAAAAGTCAAAATTTTGACCTAAATATCAGTTTTGAGCTCACTATTTTCCATACAATAGTCCAGACTAGCACCGAAAGTCGTACGGCATTCCACAATAGCCCGAACGACAATACATGGTCATACAACACTGGACACATCATCATATGAGTTTTGAGGGACCCGATGAAATGTCATACGACTCATGGGTCCCTCTCATATGACACTAGGTGGGTCATGAAACAACAGCAGAAATGAAATTCAAATGTCGTACGAATTTGGGAGAGGACTCGTACGAGTTTTCATACATGCAAAAATTCAAAAGCAAAACGCGTATGGAAAAATTCAAAAATGCTATAAAACATGAAAAATTTGCATTTTCAGAGGGGCACAGAGGTCCACATACCAGATGTTCGTACTGTCAAGGTCTCTGATGTCTCCGGCTGTGCTCAAATCGATGCAAACTCACAGGTACCTTTTGTTCTCACTGTTCTACCATTTTCTTGCTCAGAGGGCTCCACAAGATCTCCAAAGTCAAATAGTTGAAATGATTTGAAAATGACCCTTCAGGCCTTTATATAGCTTTTGACCTAATTTTCAAAAGTGCTCCATTTTTCATGAAAATTACACCCCTGGCTAATTTCGACGTTCTAAATCCATTTTCGGGATCAAAATTGAAATCTAAGATCGTTTATTATGTCAAAATCACAATTTCAAATTTTTGGACCCAGGATGGTCTATTGCTTGTACATTCGACCTTTAATCATCAAAGAAATCTAGCATTCAACTTAACTGATTATCTTATATCAAACTATCAAAATTTCAACTTGGTCAACTATGGTCAACTCATGGTTTAACCTAGTCAAACTTGGTCTTTCAGGACCTCCAAATGTTGCAGAACGCATTCTCGGACGTGTATAACCACTTCTCAAATCAATTAACATGCTTCTAAACCATTCAACGCTGACTTTTCTTGTCAGATTTCAATTTTAATCCCGAAGGGGGCATGGTATTTCACATCAGTCAAGTCTGTAAATCTAATTTTAGCTATCAAATCTTTCCTCAGTAATCAAGACAACAACCACGTCTAGTTGTTGATTCATCAAAAGTCCTCATCGCTTGGGGCATATCAGATTCATTGAGATCCATATCAATCTGGTATTCTTCTAATCTTGTAAACTATATCATCTTTTTGCAACCATTGGTTCATCAGTGTTCTTTCCTTGGTTCTTCAATAACTGAAGGGTTCAGATGTGATACCAACGTGGTTCTTCTAATACAATCGAGTCTGGAATCGGTCACTCACTTCTTCACAATCATAAGGTTTGGAATCAGGTGTTTTGACACTTTTTCACAATCATTAGTTCATCGTGGCTATAGTGAACATTATCTTTGGTCATTTAGGACCTAATATCTCCAAATCTTTCAATCGATTTCTATCTCAGAATCGGTTTATCTTTCGAATCAGTTTCATATCTTTATCATACATAGACTATCTTTGAACCACTGTGCTTCGCACAGTAATTCAAAGAGGGGCAAAATGTAATACCCCAAAAATGGGCTATAGGTTCATTAACCTCCTATATCGACAAATCGAATGAAATCGACATCAAAGTCCTAACCTAAGGCACATCTACGCATCATCAAATCTTAATTGATTATCTTAAATTCTGCATCGACAATATTCTAGGCAATATTCTTAATTATCTTAATTATCTTTAATTTAATGATTATTTGGTGATAAATCATATTTATCCTAAAGTTTGATTAATTGAATATTCTAAATATTTAATTAATTAGATTTAATTCTGCCACTTAATTATTAAATTAAATTTAATCTTGTTTATTCCTAAGTATTATTATTTAAAGTTGACAATAAATCAAAATTCCTATCATTAATTGATTAAATTCGTATTTAATTAATTAAAGCAAGTTGTCATATTTAATAATGTAATTTTGAATAAAAGTTTGATTAAATGATTGATTAACCCATAAATCAATTATTTTATTTCAAAAATTAGTTAAGTTGAGAATAAATCACTTTATTTATTTATTAATTCATAATTATCCATGTGCACAATCAAAGAGCAGTTAAACTCCAAATCAGAAAATCAATGCAAGTTATTGACTTTTTGGAACTCAACATCATTTTTGAGTTCAAAAGTTGATCTAAACTTCTAATTTGAGTTAAAAAGCTATTTTTGCATGATTTGCATAGTTTTTGTGAGTTAATTATCTTTTGTTTTTTATAACTCAAAAATCAACCTGAGTTTATCAATAGTGATTTATGGCTTTTTCCATGCACCTCCAAAGCCCTGAATTTCTATAAAATCAAGGCTTCGGCTCCTCATTAGAGATCCACAGAATTTGCATACTTACTCTGGAGAATCGACATCTGAAGAATTGAAGCTTCTTGCGAATCAACAATTTTTGTGAGATCAATCTTGTTTTCAATTCATTTTAGTTTTATTTCATATCATTGTTAGATCAATTTCATATAGAATAGATTCATATCAGATTTGTCATCTTATTGCATAGAAAACCCAAAAATATAGATTAATTTGCATTCATTACTTCATTGCTATCTTGCATTCAAATCCTTCATTTAGGTGTCGTCAAGGTCACTGATCTCGATTCCAATCTGAGAACATCAATCTCACACCTATTAGAAGGCAATAAATCACCTGGTTAGTTTAGCTTTCAATTCATTGCAGATTTCATTTTTGCTAACATCTAATGTTTTACTGAAGTGTTGTGTCTAGAGCTAGGTACAAAATTCACACACAAAATTACAAATCCCTTCCCTGATTCTGCTTAAAAGAAAGAAGGGCATCAATCCTCAAGGACTGATGGGAGGTTGACTACTCTACCTCGGGAGTAGTACCGGTGCTTAAAATGAATGGCACCCTTTTCCATTCATGTCAAAGGGGGAGTAATAAATAGAGTCATGAAAAATAGGAGTAATATACTTAGGGGGAGCAGTATTCAGTTATGACAGTAGTTCGGTTGAGGAAATGGAGAATGTTGGAAAATATTGCAGTAGATGAAGAATTCATCTTTGGCCAGTTTCAAAGAGGAAATGGAGAATGTTATAAAAGAAATGTTCATTTGGGTTGGTGGTGGTTTTTCATTCCACATGTTGCCATCAATGCCAAAGGGGGAGATTCTTGGAGATTTGCCAGCAGGCCAGTACTGACTGTATGTTTGTCATTGATGACAACATATGGAAAGTAGCATGCATGGAAGTCTTATGCAATAAGATTTTAGCATATATTGCATGGACATGATATCAGCATGATATCATGGGTGCAGATGTTAATTGTTAGTACAAACAGTTATATAGCAGCTTGCGTCGGCAGTGTCCCAAACAGAGTAACAAACATTATTCTATGTATGGTTGTCCGTACAGTTGTCATGAAGGCTTGTGCCCTTGGATATGTGATGAAGACATGTAAGTGATGTTTTAGTTATGGATGCATAGTCAGATATTTAGTAATAGTGAAGTTATGCAGTCGCTATTTGCAATAGCAGTTTCCCATGTTTATTCAAAAGAGCCGACAGAGATTTTATTAGTTCTTGAGTTGCGTCTATCATGTGGGTATGCGCCCTTGGATTTAAGATTAGAGGAGAGTTATTGATGTTTAGTTAAGAGTGCATGAGTTAATTCATCTTGAGGAGAAAGACACAGTTGTTTTGGTAGAGCCGATAGTGTTTAGCATGCGTCTACAATTATCTTATTTGGACAGGTCCCATAATGTGTTGCGTGCATAGTAGAGCCGACAGAATATTTATATAAGCTTGTTATGGTTTCTCTAATATGATTTCAAGGTGGTTCTAATAGGCTGACTTGATTATATCATTTAGAGGAAAGATATTTATGAGCAGTCATTTGTGATTGTTGGAGTGTGGTTCATGGTTGATGCAGCAGAGCAAAGCAGAGTGTGCGAGTTGTAGAACCATTAGAGGAAGGTCTATGTGACCAAGTAAAGTGTTTTTTCTATTCATTGGAATTGATTTAGATAGCAGGTCAAAGTGCAGTTCACCAAGATCCAGATATAGTGTGTATCTATTATTCAGAAGGTTGTAGCCTTCGCCCCTTTGAGCATTGAGCTCTCGAACAGTGCATCCTCTCTACTAATAGGGACAATTATAAAAGACTCCTAATAGGGTCCGACCCTTGACCAGGACTACTTTACTTAATATATTGTAAAGCTACTCCTAACAAGGTAAAGGATCTTCTAAAAAGGATCATTATACACTAGTACAGAATATTAGTGGGTATCAAGTCCCACCGGGGTTTTTACCTATTTGGGTTTCCCCGTAACCAAAAGATTGGTGTTTTGTTCATGTGTTCTTTCATTGTGTTTATGCTTTATGTTTAAGTATACTTAATTGGATAAATAATTGAATCTTGTAGATAACTGATTCACCCCCCCACACCCCCCCTCCCTCTGAATTATCTCTTGAGACTATTCCTAACAATTGGTATCAGATCCAAGTGCCTCAGAGAGAAAGTTTAACAACTTGAGGTTGACAAGATGGTATACTTCAGGAAAGAGAGTCCTAATTTTGATGGAGAAAATTATCTTGATTGGAAGAACAAGATGGTGACACATTTGCAGTGAATTGGTTTTGAATTTTTTGATGTAACTATCAAAGCAGCCAAGATTCCCACCCTAGAAGATCTTGGAAAGGATGATGCTACTAAAAAATAGAAGGAATTGTTTCACCAGAATGCTATTTCCAAAGAAGCCATCATCAGCACCCTATCTAATAGTGAGTTTTCAGAGATAAAGAAAGTAGGCACCGCCCACAAGATATGGAAGCACCTAGAAGACATGTTTGAAGGTGACAAACAAGAAAAGGATGCACATAGAAAGACATGGAAGAAAAGATACAATGCATTAGAGATACTACTTGAAGAAAACATCAGAGCTTATAATCAAAGGATCAATGGAGCAGTTGTTGTAATCAAGAACAATGGTGGAGAGATCTCAGAGGAAGATATTATTGACAAGTTGATGACTACTCTCACTCCAGAATATGAAAGTAAAATCAACTTCCTTGATGAGACCATGTAACTTACATCTAATTTCAAGAGAGAGACCTTGATCAAAAAAATCTTAGCCTTTGAGACTTCAAGATTGAAGACAGAACCTAAAAGTGAGACAGCCTTCAAAGCAACAGTTCATGGTAAGAAATTTGCAAACACCTCTGGTAATTTTGATGATGATGATGAAGAGAAAACTCTACATGATTTTATTGCTATGATCGCTAAAAGAGAAAAGAAAGGAAAAGGAAAATATGAAGGTCAATTGCCATTTAAGTGCTTTTCATGTAATAAGATAGGTCACTTTGCATCTAAGTGTCCTACTAGAGCTAGAAAGTTCAAAAAGGATTACAAGCCTAAGTACTCTAAGGAATGTTACTTTGATGGAGATGGAGTTTCTGATGAAGAATCAAGTGAAGAAGAAATTGGATTCATTTCTATTGTAGACAAAATGAATAATAAGATAGAACATAAAAATGTGAAAGAGAAACAAGAGCTAGCATTGATTTCCCAAGTAGATATAAAGACAGACTGGATTATAGATAGTGGTTGTTCACATTACATGATAGGTGATAAAGGAAGATTTGTTCATCTGGACAAATACAATGGTGGTATGGTTAGATTTGGAGACAACACTCCTAAACCAATAATTAGTAGAGGAGCCATCACTTTGGATGGAAAGAATAGTACTGATGATGTTCTTTATGTTGATGGTTTGAAACATAACCTTCTTAGTGTTGGACAGTTACTTGGAAAAGGCTATCAGTTGGAGCTCAAAGATGAAAAATGCATCATTAACAATAAGGATGGTATTATGATTTCATCAAGCTCAAAGACAAGAGGTAATGTTTTTCAACTCAATTCAGAAGCAAGTTGTTTTCTTGCTAAAGTTGATGATAGTTGGTTGTGGCATAAAAGACTATGTGATATCAATTTTGATAACATAGTAAAGATAAGCAATGTTAAGGCAGTAAGAGATCTACCTAGCATAGAAAAGCCAGTTGATACAATATGTAGGGAATGTGTGATGGGAAAGCATGTGAGGAATTCATTCAGGAGGAAGTGCAATTTTGCAGAGAACAAGTTGGATCTAATTCATATTCAAATTCTGGGAGTCACGGGATGTCACAGGATGTCGAGCTTTGGAAAGTTTCTTTTTCCTACTTTTAGATTTTCCATTTCATGTTTTGAAATGGTAAATCCTTAAATTGTATTTAATCTAGGTATATTTCTAGGGGTTAAGATTAGTTGGGATTTAATTCTCCAATGTTGGCCTCTCTAGAAGTTTGTGCCCTAGATCACTATAAAAGGAAGCCTTCCTCTCTCATTTTCTCCATCATGAAATCAAGCATCCATAAGTTATACAATCAAGCGCTCAAGGTTTTTCTCAAGAAAGAATTTCATCAAGCATTCAATCCCTCTTTTACATTCAAGTTCTCCTTTGAAGATCAAGGATTCAAGCATTCAAGCCTTTGAAGGGATTTGGTTCAAGCATTCAAGATTCATCATTTAAACCCTAGATCAGGTCAACATAATGGTGTGATCTTCCTTCAAGATCCATTGTTCATCTTCAAGATTCTTTCATTCTTCTATCAAGTGGATTTAAAGCATACAATAATGGATTTTTGGATTTAAATTCATGGTTTTGATTTACATTTGTCATTGTTCAAGCTTTCATATCAACATACTTGTTTACATTTGAAATATAATTGCATGTCTATTAAATATAATAGCTTCATTGTTAGATCTACTTCTACTACTTGCTAGCATTCCCAATTTCAATTTCATTATTAAGGTTGATTCCAAATTGCGGTTTGAACAAGGAAAACCCCTCATCCAAACAACAAAACCATTTTTCTTGCAGGTACAGGACAGTGAATCAGAGCTTGGATCTTAATACCCTTTTTGGCAAACTTTCAGGATCTGCAAACAGATTTTCTATCAAAGTTGTTTCAGGTCAAGGAAGACCTTCAGTAGGGGGTAGGACATTGCCCTGGGGTAAGACCTTGCCTTGTTATTTTTGTCAAGGATGACCTGTCATCAGAAAGATAAAAGTTTTATGGGTTTTCTTTGTCTCGGCATTTCCAGTCTGGAGCAAGTTGCAGAATTGCCCGAAACTGTGCATAGACATCAAAAATCAACATTTTACAGATTTGCCCTATTTTGAGGTTAGTATTTTCATTTTTGTTTTGTTTACTTTATATGTTCACAATATTTTCCATCACACATACACCTCCATTACATGTTAGCCTCTGCTCATTTAATTTCCATTCCATAGGTGGTGAATCCATTTCAAACCTATTTAATAAGATCCTTAAAGATTATGTGGATGATATCTTAGCCAAATAAAAAATGCGGTTAGAACACCTTGACATTATTGAGTGTTTGTTTGATCATCTACATGAATATGTCTTAAAGCTCAATCCAAAGAAGTGTGTCTTTGGGGTAACATCAGGGAAACTCTTGGGGCTAATTATCTCATAGAGAGGTATTGAGATTGACCCTAAGAAAGTCAAATCCATCACAGAAATTCCTCATCCTCACATACTTAAACAACTAAGTATCTTGCAAGGAAAATTACAATCAGTGAAGAGATTTATATCTCAGCTGGCCGACAAGTACCAACCATTCACATATCTTCTTCATAAAGATACCAACTTCAATTGGGATCCAATCTATCAGTAAATCTTTGAGAGGCTAAAATAATACCTAGCTAACTCACCTATCATTATGCCACCAATGCCAGGGTACCCTCTCATTCTATACATCTTAGCATCTACTACAACATTAGGGGAACTATTGGCCCAACTTGATGATAATGACAAAGAAATAACCATCTACGACATTAGTCGAACTCTTGTTTTCTATGAGCTAAACTATTTTCCTATGGAAAAGGAATGTCTTGCATTAGTCTTTACTACTTAAAAGCTCAGACATTACATGCTTAGCCACACTATCAGACTCATATCTAAGGTAGACCCACTCAAGTATCTACTATCAAAGACAACACTAATTACAAGATAAATGGAAAAATGGTTGATGCTTCTAAGTGAGTTCAACATCCAATATGTAGACAAGAAAGTGATCAAAGGGAAAGTTATTGTAGATCAATTGGAAAAATTTCCCCTAATAGATGCATATCCTCTAATCATGGAATTCCCTGATGAATACCTCTACATAGTTGAAGAACAACCAATATTGAAGCTATACTTTGACAGCTCCTACACATCACATGGGTCTAGGGAAGGAATCCTATTTGTCACTCTTGAAGGTGACTATATCCCTAAATCATTCAAGTTGGGATTCCCCTATAACAATAACATTACAAAGTATGAGGCACTCATCTTGGGCCTCACATCAACTATCTAATGGAATATCATAGAACTAAAAGTATTTGGCAATTCATAATTTTTTATCAAGAAGGTCCTGGATGAGTACCAAAACAAGAATGATAAGCTATTACCATACAAAGAGCTAATGGAGAGATTGAAAGAACAATTCATATGTCTATAGTTCACACAGATCCATAGACTTTAGAAGAAATATGTTGATGCAATGGCCACTATTGGATCCTTGTTGGAGATCCCTCAAGATTCATTACTATACAAATTTGTAGTCGAGAAGCTACATACACCCTACAAATTATGAAATGTTGTGCATTCTAGTTAATCCCTAGTCCCCATGGTACCAAGATATCCATGCCTATCTAAAAAATGGTATCATATCCCCCCACCTAACAAACACCTTACACTAGAACCTTATTCGCAGAGCTTCCCACTACACTCTCATAGAAAACACCCTTTATTGTTGTTGGTATTATAATATTCTCTCTCAGTGTCTAGACTCAAATGAGGTTATCTTAGTTTTATGTAAGGTTCATACCAGAATTTTTGATGCCCACACAAGTTTCATAGTCCTAGAAAAGAAGCTACTCAGAGACGGGTACTATTGGCCAACAATGGAACAAGATGCCTATGAATTTGTCAAAAAGTGTTTTCCATGTCAATAGCATGCCAAATTGATACACGCTCCAACACAATACTTGCAACCTATCATGCCACCATGGCCCTTCTCATGTTTGGGCTTTAACCTCATTAGTAAGATCACCCCCCTTTCCTCGTATGGACACAAGTTCATCATAACAGCCATATAGTACTTCAAAAAAAGGTTTGAAGTAATTTCTCTCATCCTAATCACTGGCATCCAAATATCCAAGTTCCTCCTCTACCATATCATTTTTTTCTATGGCATGCCCTCCCCCATCTTCACAAATCATGATACACCTTTTGAAAATCATCATTTGGATAACTTATGTGACAAATTTTGTATGCACCATTATTTCTCTAGCCCATACTTCCCTCAAGGAAATGGCCAGGCTGAGGGAACCAACAAAACCATCCTCAAATTCTTGAAGAAGTTTGTCAATGATTTTGATCATGACTGGCACCTCCAAATCAATCCTACTCTCTGAGCATACCGCACATCTTTCTGCACTCCCACATGTACCACCCCATACTCCCCGGTATATGGTGTTGAGGCCTTCTTACCAATTATGGTTGAGCTACCTTCACTGTGTGTATCCATGAAGAACTACATCACTGAAGAAGACTACCATAAAGCACGACTCATACAATTGGACCTATTGGATGAGAAGAGGCAGCAAGCATGTGATCACCTAGTTGTGTACCAAAATTGACTCAAAAGAAGCTACAACAAGAAGGTACACCCACAACAATTCCAAGTGGGAGACATGGTCCTCAAAGAGAATTAGAAAGTACAAGTTGATCAAGAAAAGAAAAGAAAGTTTGAGCTTACCTGGTTGGGCCCTTACATTTTCACGACATGTTTTGGCTCAGGATCCTATCAAGTATCAACACCAGAAGGAGATCCTCTCAATAATCCTATCAACACATACATCTAAAGTGGTTCTATGCTTGAACCATCCAATATGATCCTGAAAAAATCTTTGTCTTGGTGAAAACCTCTCAAGAGGCACCTTGATGAAATAAAAAACTAAAAAAATTTAAAAATTTAAAAATTTAAAAATTTAAAAATTTAAAAATTTAAAAATTTAAAAATTTAAAAATTAAAAAATTAAAAAATTAAAAAATTAAAAAAATTAAAAAATTAAAAAATTAAAAAATTAAAAAATTAAAAAATTAAAAAATTAAAAAAATAAAAAAGTAAAGAGAAATTAATCGTCCAATGGTGAAAACTTGGCAATCAAGTGCCTAGGAGAAGTATGTCAGTGAAAACCTAGAAAAAGCAACTATAAATAATTGACCATTCCATTATCTATCAAATTTCCATCCCTCCCACCCACTCATCCCAATTTACCAGTCCCAGTCCCAAATCCATGTTCCCAAGGTGTTCTACTATCTGACATACACACCACAGCTTGGAGTACTATCCCACATCCTACGCTTCCTAAAAATATTAGTTGTAACATGTCCTATCCCACTTCCCGAGCTCTTGTACATATCCATTGTATATATTAACCATCCCCTTTGTACTATATCGTCACATCCCACTATACATATCCTCATCTATCCAGTAGTACTTTGATCAACTAAACTATCTCACCAAGCATTACACTTCAACAAGATCCTTTGTTGACTATCTTTGATCACATGGTTATCCCTAATTCATCATTTTCCAAAAAACCAACATAGCATTGTTAGATAATTGAGAGGGGGGGGGGGGTAAAATAGTTAATTCCAATTATCCTACAATCCCAAATCTCCCAGATGTATATATTCAAATGTTTTAAACAAATTATCAACTCAGTAAGATAATAACAATATCCTTCTCTTCATTTACCGACTGACAGTCAATTCAATACTGTGTTTACCAATCAGACTATATATGCATGTATAAATTAAAATAATAATTCAATCACATCAAATACACATAACTCATAGATTTTTCACATGGAAAACTAACTATTAGGGGAAAAACAACCTAGGACCGGTAACCCAAAATAATTCACTCTTCTGAAGTGAGCTCGGTTAGGAGCCAACCCTGTCAAAGGTTACAAAACACATTGTAAGGTGTGACCTGGATAGATGATTTATCACTAATAGTTCTCCCTTGACCAACATTCACTATGGGGTCAACAAGAAAACAATCAACATTCATTCAATGTCATATTGAAATACAAAAAGATTGTTAAGTCCACTCGGTTAAGAGATTTTTCTGTAACAATGGTTAAACTAATACATTAATGATCTGATTGAAATACATCTAAGATTTGCAGATTTCCAAATCTATGTTAAGCTAAAAATACCTCCTCTGATCAATAGTCAATTCAATCATTCATATCCTCCAACTTATTGAATTTGGTGCATGCTTCTCTAACATTCGCTAATGTCTGTAGTTTAGCTCAATTCTGTCTGTAACCAATTTGATCAGTGGTGCATGAAAATAGTCCTTTCATGTGAATTCTCCTGCAGTTGGAAAAAATCCCAGACTTAATAATGAATCTCATGTCTCTTTAAATTGACTTCATAAACTGTTTTGTTGTCATCCATTATATTTTGCCTCTTAATCTCCATCATTCATTTTGTCACTTCAAGATTCCTCGGCAATTGTGTCTATAACACGTTTCAATCTTCTTCATCCAATCAATCTTGAATTTTGTCAATCGTTAGATCCTTATAACAAACTTTATCTTCTACCTTAGAATCATAAGCAATCGTCCAGCTCATCAATTTAGTCAATTGTTATAAAATTTCTTTCTTTATTTCACTCGGTCAATACAAAATGTGTCGGTGATAACTAAATTAGTTATTACTATACTCGATATACACTGCACTGGCTTGGTGTATACATAAATCTTCAATTACTGACCACATAAACTTGTTCAATTCTGATCTTCAATACATAAAAGAATAATATAATACAATCAAGTCAACAACATGATGACATGTAATCATCAATAAGTTACCCAATGTATACCATAGCCATATCTTTCATATCCATCTCATTCTCATGTAGATTTCTCATTCCTTTACCATTTTCTTCTTCTGATGTTTGTAACCATCATGATAAGTACTATCAAAACTAGTTGACACCAATGACAATACATTAACTGATTTAATTTCCTTACATATCACTTTAGTAGCTCTGTGATCTCTAATCACTATCTTTCACTTGTCCTTTCATTCTTCAAGATATTTAATTAGTTATAGGTTATCAAGCATTCTCTTCATCAAAAATGGGTCCTTACAGGATGTATCCTTCCACATGTCTGACCTAATCTCCCCCCATCAATCAAATAATCAATCTCTCTCCTTGGAAAAGGATGTCTTTTAGATTTACCACTTTTATTTTGGATTTGTTCCTTTGGATCTTGGTTATCTTTTCAAAGCTTCTCATTGTTCCTCTCCTCAAATTCACCATGATCCTTTATATCACGGTGCACTGTGAATGAGGACACCATGAGGCGTATCTCTTTTGATCATATTTATGCTTGTGCATCAGTCGTATGTTTGTGGTTTCCTTAGTATCATTTCCACCATGCCTCCTCCATGACTCATGTGTGATGCTGAGGTAACCCTTGCATGTTTTTTTTTGTGTCAATCCTATGTAATGCTCGTGACAAGGGCTTGAGTTCCCAGTAACCATAGCAAGTCTCTAATGTTTCTATATCAAACCAGATTGTGCTCTCCAACATCAATGCAATGAAATCCCTACATCTTGTTAAATGCATCATTTAGAATCATATTGCATCATCTAGACTCATACTACATTCGTGCATCTTTTCTCTTAGCGGGTTTTTCTATTTATCCCCCCTTTCCATCTTCCCCTCTCTCCTCATCCTTTCTCCTCTTTCCTTTCATCTCTGCATATTTTTTTGAGAAACTTCCAAAAAGCTCATCTTTGCATTATTTTCTTGAGGAGGGACAATCTCCTATCATCATTGATTCATCACGACATCTCCCTTCTTCTGGGGCATCTTATTTTATTTTCTTTGAAGCAAAGCCACTTGTGGCATCACATCAAAGAAGGGTAAAATGTAGACACATAAAAATTCATCTTATTAATTAAATTTATTTTAATTAATAAAGTCATGATGACATTGTTAGAAAGTAAAGTCCACCAAGATAACTGAGAGGGGGGGGGTGAATCAGTTATCTGATAATTATAAATTTTATCAACTTCAACAGTATTTAACCATGTAAGCAATATAATTACCAACCATAGAAAGATATTCATATACAATAACACAATGACACAAGATATGTTGACTAGGGAACCTCTTGATGAAAGAGTAAACCCTGGTGAGAATGATGCCCACAAAAGATGCACTAATATGAATATTCCTTGTGAAAGGATGGACTCTGTTAGGAGTCTTATGAAATAAATTCAATACATATGAATCCCTGTTAGTAGATTTTGAATCCCTATTAAAAGATTCTAACCCTCTTAGGAGTTATGGAAGACAGATGGACCCACTGCCCAAATAGCTTCAATGACAAGATCACCGAACACACTGTCCAATTGATCTCAAGATTATTCAACAGAATAATATCAAATATGTTACCTCCTTTCTTACTGTGCCAAACCGCACTCACTGCTACACCAAATCTCAATTTCAGATCTCTATACCTCGCATGTCTGCTTCCATAATTTTCACTTTCACAACTACATTAGCTCTTTTCTTCACTTCATGCATACATTCATATTCAACCATATTACAACAAGGAAAAACATTCCTTCCTTTATACCACACTCAAGTAGTTACAAATGAGTCGGCACATAATTACAAAAATAAAAGTTTCCACACGCTACATCAAAATTACACAAAATTGTCAGCTTCCAAATATAATAATTCTCCACTCGTGTGACCTCAAAGTTTGTGTTGTCATCCACGTCACTATCAATGTGTCTCTAAATTCCCTTTAACTACACAAAACCATATTCCATCCTGATTAGGAGATATCATCTGATTTCCATAAATCGCTACTCAGGAACACTGCCTGAATACTGCTTCCACCAAAATGCTCATAACTTCCATGAATAAATGAATTACTATCTACGATCTTAACCATCAACATATAACATATCAAAGAGTATATCCTCAACATCACATAGGTCCAACTGCAATATCCCACGTGCGCTAATCCAAACACTGTCTGCTTCTCTGCAAGTCTCTAGAAGATCATTGTGTTGACATTAATGACAATCATAGTCACGAATGCAACAACAACTGCTATAGAATGACTGCCAAACATTCAACATTCATTCCTAACAGATATCATAACTATTTAATTAATTATTTAATTATTTAATTAATTAATTATTATTGTCATTATCCCCTCCCCTTTTAATTAAATTTATTTAATCAAAGAATCATTACCAAAAATATTTAAAATCTAATTTAAATATCTGCCCCTCCTAATTTATTAAATTATTTTAATAAATTTGCTCCACCAAACCCCTTCTAAATAAATTAAATATTTATTTAAAACCCCTAATCCTAATATCCTTCTAGAATCTTCCAAATCATATCCCCTTATCCTAATCACTCCCTAACCCTACTTAAGGGGTGATTCCTAACCCCATTGGCCTTAATGGATTTCCCTTCCCCAAAGTCAAATACCATCATAGATGACCCCTTACACCCTCATTAATGGTTCTTATAGCCCTCTTAGTGGAAACACATCCCCTTTCTTCCATCTTTGTCCCCTTCACACTTCCCAAGTGTTTCTCCCACGTGTAAGCAACCTTGGTCCACTCAACCCATTAATACCCATCCCTTCACTCCTAACCCTATCTCTAACCCTGCCTCTAACCCTAACCATTCCTCCTAACCCAAGGTCTTCACAAAAACTCTATAAACAAGCCTCTCCCCAAGAGTAAATGGATCCAATCCTTTTTATGCATAGTAATTATCTTTAATTAGCTCTAGCTCTTAGCATATCTAACATGTTATCTTAATTTCTTTCATGTTTTCAGCTTCTTAACTGACATAGCATAGTTAAATGGATAAATATTAGTTTCTTTTATGCTTTGTACTTCATTTATAGTTTTCAATCATATCCATGCTAATGTTAATGAACTTTCATTACTTTGTAAATATCATTCGTAGCCTAAATCTACATTTGCATCCATTGCATCCCTTGGGATCCTAAGGGAAAAACTAGTTCCCTATAATAGGATTTGTGCCATTTTGGGACTTCCAGGGCTTTCAATTGTTCCTAATCATCTCAGAGTTGCATTGTTGATACTCTTGTTGTTCTTGGAGAGCACACCCATTTTCTCCTCAAATGAGCAAACTAAACGAGGCTTGGGTGCTCCCATTTTGGCTCAATCAGAGGTAGTGTTGTGAAAGTTTCTATTATCTAACTTGTATGCTAGATTAGGATTAATGTTTGACTGTCTACACATGTTCCTATCAGGTTAGGTTCTCGACACTAACAAGTGGTAACCTCAAGTGTACTAGATATGCACTTCCAAGTAAGGAAGATATTGTAAGGAGAGAAACATCTAGAATAGAAAGTATGTACAAAAAGTGATGAAGAGCAAAGAGATAAAGGATCCTTGAAAGAAGAAGAAAGAAATAAAAACCAATATATTCCCTAAGTCATAGATATTGTGTAATAAACATGCACTTTCAAGTAAGAATAAGGTTGTGAATCAGGATGAAAATAATTTTGTTAAACAACAAATTCATGCAAGAAAGAACATCATATAATAAAATATGTGCAAGTTCACAAGGGATATTGGATGCATTGTGAAGCAAGAGACAAAGAGGAAGGACACATTACCCTCCCTAAGTGGATTATATTTATAATACATATTTATTTTCAAGAAAGCATAAGGTTGTAACTCAGGATGTCTATCTTGTAAAAAATGAATATAATTATATAAAACTATTAGATAACTAAGAGGGGGGGTGAATCAGTTAATTCAGTTATCCTATAATCCCAAATCTCTCAGATGTATATATTCAAACTTTTAAATTAAATTATCAACTCGGTAATATATCAACAATATCTTTCTCTCCATCTACTGATTGACAGTAAATTCAATATTGTATTTACCGATCTGACTAGTTATGAAATGTGTAAAGTAAATAACAATTCAACACATCAAATACATATAACACAAGTATTTTTAATGTGGAAACCTTGTTAGGGGAAAACCACCTGGGACCGGTAACCCAAAATAATTTACTCTTCTGAAGTGAGCTCAGTTAGGAACCAACCTTGTTAAAGGTTACAAAAAAAATTGTAAGGTGTGACCTGGTTAGAGGATTTATCACTAACAATTCTCCTTTGACTAACATTCACTATGGGGTCAACAAGAAAACAATCAACATTCATTGAATGTCATATTAAAATAAAAAATATTGTTAAGTCCCACTTGGTTAAGAGATTTATCTGTAACAATGGTTAAACTGATATAGTAATGATCTTATTCAAATACAACTATGATTTGCAGATTTTCAGATCTATGCTAAGCTCAAAATAACTCTTCTGATCAATAATCAATTCAATCCTTCATATCCTCCAACTTTACTTCACTTGGTGTATGCTTCTTTGATGTTTGTTATGTCTGTAGTTTAGTTCAGTTATGTCTTCAACCAGTTTGATCAGAGGTGCATGAAAATAGCCCTTTCATGTAAATTTTTTTTGCAGTATCAATAGTCCCAGACTCAATAATGAATCTCATGTCTCTTTATATAAACATCATAAACCATTTTCTTCTCATCCTTTAGATTTTTCCTCTTAATCTCCATCATTCATTTTTCCGCTTTGAGCTTCCTCAAAAATTGTGTCATTAACACTTTTCATTCTCCTTCATCCGATTAATCTTGAATTTTGTTAGTCGTTAGATCATCATAAAAAACTTTATCTTCTACCTCAAAATCATAAACAATTTTTTCAGCTCATCAATTTAGTTGGTTTTTATAAGCTTTATTGGCTTCTTTCTCTCATTTAATACAGAATTTGTTGGTGATTACTTGCTCCATTAATACTATACTCGGTATACACTACACTAACTTGGTGTATATAGAAATCTTCGATTACTGACCACAAAAACTTGTTCAGTTCTAATCTTCAATACATAACAAAATTATGTATGCAATCAAGTCAACAATGTGATTCCATAGACTCATCAATAAGTTACCCAATGTATACCATATCCATATCTTTCATATCCATCTCATCTTCATGTAGATATCTCATTCATTTACCATTTTCTTTCTTTAGATATTTGTAACCATCATGTTAAGTACAGTCAAAACTAGTTGACATCAATGACAATACATTGATTGATTTAATTTTCTTACATATCACTTTAGTAGCTCGGTGACCTTCAATCATTGTCTTTTACTTGTCCATTCATTTCATCAAGATTTTCAATTAGCTGTAGGTTATCAATCTCTCCCTTTGGCATTGATGGAAACACAATATGAAATATGTCATAGAATACCAAACATCTATTCTATAACTATATAATAAAATATTGTAGCTCAGTAAGCTCTCCCTAGCTTGTACAATTAATATGTTTAATCACTACACAACATTCCATGTATACTCTCCCTGTCGATTTGATCTTCTTCTTCTCATTGATTCTCTCTCCTTTGGACTCTCTCCCCCTTATAATATTTCATTGAATCTCTCTCCCTTTGATATCAATTCCAAAAGAATAAAAATCTCTTAAATACCCAAAATATTATGTCTGGTGTTCAGTTTAGATCAAGTACCTTCATGTACCAATATGCAATGTTTTTTGTTCTAGATTTTCACAACCTTAGAAAACCTAAAGTGTGAACCATATGCATAAACAAAATTTGATATTCTAATAAAGTATAGGTTTATGCAACCTCATAATCACCTTAGTGATCGATAAATAGGGGATGGACCCCTAGTCTAGTCCTCAACTACTCAAATGTATCCTTAGGTAAGGGTTTGGTAAATATATGTGCAAGTTGTTCTTTTGACTTCGCAAATTCTAGTTTCACTTGATTTTATTGTACTTGTTCCCTCAAGTAGTGATACTTTATACATATATGTGCTTTGTCTTTGCATGCATCACTTGATTCTTAGAAATGTTTATAGCACTTATGTTGTCGTAATATATTATCACTAGATCAGTGATCTCTGCATTCATCCCTTTCAAATTTTGTTTTATCCATGCAATATTTGAACAATTAGTAGCATCAACTATTACAAGTAGTAGTTTTTGTTGCACCAAAAGATCAACCTGTTAATGCCTGATACAACCACTAGACTTATAGAAGACACAGGAGGCAGTTAAGCTATGTCACGAATCCTGAGGAAAATGCTAACCATTTTGCCAACAATCTCCCCCTCAGTGTTACCCAAGTGGATTCAAACCTATGACCAAGCTTTGATACCACTTTTTACAAGTAGTAGTTGTCGTTGCACCAAAAGATCAACTTGTTAATGCCTGATACAACCACTAGACTTATAGAAGACACAGGAGACGGTTAAGCCATGTCACAAATCTTGAGGGGAGCGCTAACCATTTTTCCAACATCAAAAACATATTCTTCTTCAGAAGTGGACTGAGAAATTCATCCTCTTTTCCTTCTTATCCAAGTAACAATCTTTCTCCCAAAAAGAATGCTCCATCTGTAGAGCTCTTTCGGTCATCAATGTTTCCAGCCCAATCTGCATCGGTGTAAACTTGTAGTTCAAAATTTCCCTCTTTCTTGTACCATAAACCATAGTGCTCTATATTTTTCAAGTATCTTAGAATCCTCTTAATATAAATTATATGTGATTCTTTAGGATTAGTAGAAAATATATCTACAATCCTAAATGCATGTGCAATATCCGGTCTATTATGCACAACTTACATCAGTTTTCCAATCATTGATCTGTATAGTGTTTGATTTACCTTGATTGACTAATCATCCTTTGTTAATTTTCATCCTATGACCATCAGTGTACCAACTATTTTTGAATCTTCCATTCCGAAGGTCTTCAATAATTATATGATTTATTTTGATTGTGTAATGAATATACCTTCACTTTGTTGTAGAATTTGTAAACCAAGAAAGAATTTAATCTCTCCAAACATTGACATTTCAAATTATTTTCTCATTCATCAAAAAATGATTTTCATAGATTATCATGTCCCCTAAATATGATATCATCAACAAAAATTTAAGTAATAGGAATCTTATCATCGGTTTCACCTTTAAAGTATAAATTGTTGTTGTCACTTATTCTAACAAATCCAATACTAATAAGATATGAATGCAGTATTTCATACCATGCTCTTGGTGCTTGTTTCACTCCATACAATGCTTTGTGCAATTTACATACCATGTTCTTCTAATTTGGATCAACAAAACCTTTAGGTTGTTCACTGTATACTTCTTCCTCAAGTATTCCATTGAAAAATGCATATTTGACATCCATTTGATATAATTTGAATCCTTTGTAGGAAACATATGCAAGAAATATTCTAACTCCTTTAAGTCTTTCCACTACTACAAAAGTTTCACCATAATCAATACCTTCTTGTGCATACCCTTTGCATACAAGTTTTTCTTTGTTCCTAGTAACTTCACCATTTTCACTCAACATGTTTCTAAATATCCATTTGGTTCCAATTACATTCTTATTATTCGGTCTTGGTACCATGTCCATGTTTTGTTCTATAGTATTTTCTCAATTTTCTCATTTATTACTTTAATACATTCATCAGTCTCAAGTGCATCCCTAACATTTTTAGGTTCAAACTCACAAACTAAACATGTGGTATTTCTCAACTTACTTCATGTCATCATGCCAACTTTCTTGTCACCAATAATCTAATTATTTGGATGGTGTCTCCTCACAAATTTTTCTAGTATTTGTTCCCTTCTTTGTTCATCATTCAGTGTAGGAGAAATATCTTCCTCGGTAACTATTTCCCGATTCTCAGTCTCTATAGGTTGTTTCTCGGTATCTTTATCCTATTGTTCAATAATTTCAGCATGTTGCTTGGGTAGAATGCAAGGTTTCTCAATGTATGTGAATCTACCATTGTCTTTTGGTTCCTTTTTGCTTTCTTCATCATTTTTCTCAGTAAACTCATCAACTTTCACATTTGCACTTTCAACCATTTTGTTAGTAGCCTTGTTCAAACATTTGTAAGCTTTTCTTTTAGTAGAATATCCTAATAATATTCCTTCATCACCTTTTGAATCAAATTTTCCATTTCTATCTTCTTTCATAATGTAACATGTACTCCCAAATATTCTAAAATAACTTACATTTGGTGTGTACACATACCATAACTCATAGGGTGTCTTGTTTGAATCTTTCTTCAGTTGTACTTGATTCAATGTGTATACAATAGTACTAAAAGCTTCTCTCCAGTACATTTGTGTAACATCTTTTTCAATCATCAGTGTTCTAGCACTATCAACAATAGATTTATTCCTCCTTTTAGCAATTCCATTCTACTATGGTGTTCTCGGTGTAGAAACCTGTCTTTTAATTCCATGCTCATTACAAAATTTAGTGAATTCATCATAAATAAACTCACCACCTCTATTTGATCTCAAGAATTTTAACTCTTTTCCACTTTCCTTTTCCACTTTAGCTTTACACTATTTAAACATCTTGAAATCTTCAGATTTTTCTTTCAAAAACATACCAGTCATCATCCTAGAGTAGTCATCAACAAATAAAATAAAATATATATCACCATAATAACTCTGAGTTCTCATAGGACCACACAAGTCAGTATGAACCAACTCCAAAATAGCTTTAGATGAATAATTCTTTCTCTTGAAACTAGATTTTGACATCTTTCCTTTTTGACATTGTTTATACATGACATGGTTAGGTCTAGATAAGCTCAGCAATCCTCTAACTTTTCTTTTCTTACTGATTTTAACCATATTGTCAAAATTCACATGACATAACCTTTTGTGTCATAACCAAACATCTTCAGTTCTAGCTAATAAAAAAGAAGTTTCAACATTGTCAAGATAGAATAGATTACCTTTTGATTGTTCACCAGTACCGACCAACTTTCCAATCTCATCATAGATTTTCACCTTTCTATTTTCAAATGAAACTCGGTGACCTAAGTTATTCAACTGTGCTACACTCAACAAATTATAGTTAAGTCCTTTCACCCAATATCCATTCTCACATCAAATCTTATTGTTCAACAAGATAGATCCTTTTCCTTTTACTAGACAAGGTGTATCATTTCTTATTTAAAAAATCCACCATTATAATGTTCAAGGTATTCAAATTTTTCCTCATCACCAGTCATATGATGTGTATAGCCACTATCAATAATCCATGTATCATTATTTCTAACTTTATAAATGAGTGTTGTTTCAACATACCTTTCTTCTTCTTTTGAATCTTCTTTCAAAGCTATGAATACCACCTCAATGTCTTCATCAGTGTGAGTTTCGGTGTCATCATCATCATCTTCAACAAGTTAACATGCTTTCTTGCCTTTGTATTTGGAGTCTTGGTTACTTTTTCTATCATACTATTTGTTTCCTATGTGATCTCGGTTATCTTTTCTGTCAAACTTTCTTTCACCGGATCAGTCATTGTCTTTGTCATCTTCTTTCCGGTTAGGACATCTAGCTACAATGTACCCAATTTCTTTATAGTTAAAACATACCAAAGGTAATTTCCCTTTGTATCTTCATTTACCTTTCTTTATTCTTCTATCCATTAATGCTACAAGTTCATCATCATCACTGTCACTATCACTCTCATTTCTTATCATGTGTTTATTTCTTTATTTACCAATCTTCAAGGATGACATTAATGCAGACTCAACATTCGGAACAATACTATTATCAAAGTTATTCAACTCAAAAGTAGTTAGTTTACCGATTTGGCTATCAAGTGTAAGAGTGTTACTTGGGGCTGATCTCATTTCATGAATTGCAAAGATTCTGATAGCATAAATAGGCAGCAAGATTCTAAGAATTTTACTCACAATAGTGTCTTCATCAATAACACCTCCTTCTCCTCAGATAGCATTGACAATCTCCTTAATTCGGTTGTTGTATTGTGAAATGTTTTCTTCTTCTTTCATCTTCATGTCATCAAAATTTCCTCTTAAACTTTTAGCTCTTGCCTCCAACACATTCTCATATCCTTCATGAACTAGTAAAAGTTTTCCCCACATTCCTTTAGTAGTAGTACATGTCTTGACATCCTAAAATTCAGCATATGATAAGGCAGAAACAATCTCTATCATTGTCATATTATGTTCATGTCTATCTCTCAACTGATCAATAATTAAAGGTCCATTCGGTTGAATGTAATCATTGCTCAAGTAGAATAGTGCAGATTCACCAATTCTAGATATATGTAGTTTCATTCTCCTTTGCCATGTCGAGAAGTTTTATTTGTTCAGCTTTGGTACCTCTCTCTTATACATCTTGTGATCTTTAGCTTAAGTCCTTCAAAATTTTCTTCCAAGCAACCAATGCTCTAATACCAATTTTTAGATAACTGAGGGGGGTGGTGAATCAATTAATTCAGTTATCCTATAGTCCCAAATCTCTTAGATGTATATATTCAAACTTTTTAATCAAATTAATAACTTAGTAAGATATCAACAATATTTTTCTCTTCATCTACCAATTGGAAGTAAATTCAATACTTTATTTACCAATTTGACAAGTTATGAAATGTGTAAAGCAAAGTAACAATTCAACACATCAAATACACATAACACAAAGATTTTTAAGATGGACACCCTATTAGGGGAAAAACACCTAGGACCGATAACCCAAAATAATTCACTCTTCTGAAGTGAGCTTGATTAGGAGACAACCTTGTTAAGGGTTACAAAACACATTGTAAGGTGTGACCTGGTTAAAGTATTTATCACTAACAATTCTCCTTTGACCAATATTCACTATGGGGTTAACAATAAAACAATCAACTTTCATTGAATGACATATTGAGATACAAAAGACTGTTAAGTCCCACTCGTTTAAGATTTTTATCTATAACAATGGTTTAACTGATACAGTAATGATTTGATTCAAATACAACTATGATTTGCAGATTTTAAGATCTATTCTAAGCTCAAAATACCTCTTCTAATCAATAATCAATTCAATCCTTCATATCCTCCAACTTTACTTCACTCGTATAATTCTCTAATGCTCGGTAATGTCTATAGTTCAGCTTGGTTTTGTCTTCAACTAGTTTGATCAGAGGTGCATGAAAATATTCCTTTCATGTGAATTTTCCTATAGTATCAATAATCCCAGACTCAATAATGAATCTCGTGTCTCTTTATATAAACATCATAAACCATTTTCTTCTCATCCGTTAGATTTTGTCTCTTAATCTCCATCATTCATTTTGTCTCTTTGAGTTTCCTCGATAGTTGTGTTAATAAAACTTTTCATTCTCCTTCATCTGATCAATCTTGAATTTTGTCAGCCATTAGATCATCATAACAGACTTTATCTTCTACCTCAAAATCATAAACAATTTGTCCATCTCATCAATTCAGTCGATTTTTATAAGCTATATTTGCTTCTTTCACTTGGTTAATACAGAATGTGTCATTGATTACTGGCTTGGTTAATACTATACTTGGTATACACCACACTAACTCAGTGTATACAAAAATCTTCAATTACTGACCATAAAAACTTGTTCAGTTCTAATCTTCAATACATAACAAAATCATGTAATGTAATCAAGTCAACAATATGATGCCATAGACTCATCAATAAGTTACTCAATGTATACCATAGTTATATCTTTCATATCCATCTCATCTTCATGTAGATATCTCATTCCTTTACCATTTTATTTCTTTAGATGTTTGTAACCATCATGATAAGTACAATTAAAACTAGTTGACATCAATGACAATACATTGACTAATTTAATTTTCTTACATATTACTTTAGTAGCTCGATGACCTTCAATCACTGTCTTTTACGTATCTATTCATTCCATCAAGATATTCAATTATTTGTAGGTTATAAAAAATAACAAATGCAAGAAATAAGGAGCTTCATCTTATAAAAGAAACAAGTCAACAAATTGAGAAAATGGGTCCTTTGAGATAATTAGGAGAGTGAGATAAGACCTTTTCCCATAAGTGAGGAGACAGTGAAAAGAACTATTATCTTGCTTACAAAGTAGGTCAATGAGCCCACATACGATAGGCTAGCATTGTCACATAGTGAGAAGAAAAATAAAAGAAATGTTAATGTACTAGGTAGAATGATCATGAAAAAGGTGTCATTCATAGTTGCAAGTCATTTGAATAATACCACAATCAATGAATTCTTAAATTTTAAACTTAAAAACATGAATGGATAAAGCATAAAAAAGGAAGAGTTATTATTTTCAAAGGAAGATTAATTAAGTTGACCTTAGTAATATAAAAAAAAAATAGACTCTTTTTGTGAGGAAAAATTAGGAGGAGAATGTATAGAGTGATTAGGAAAATGAAAAGGTGGGACACCTAAAGTTTCTTTTGAAAAAAAATTGTCCATTAGGAAGGTTGGATGGATCAATAAGATAAGATGCTCCTTTAGGTGGAAGATATTTGAAATTGAAAAAGGACCAATCAATACCCATACATCCATCAAATGGAGTTGTTTGATTCTCAAAGTCAAAGGTATAGTCCTTGATATAGAATATTGGTGTGAATTCTAGGGTTCCTCAATCATCATCTTGAAGACTTTATGGGCCATCAATTGGTATTGAAGAAATAATAGAAGAAGGAAATAGAGATTGAATAGATTCAAAATTATCTAAGGTTAGATATGTGAAACTAAGGCCATTAATATATAGTAATGCTTGATGACCTCTTACAACAATCCCTGATTTTGTTTGAGATGTATCTTGAGTACTATTATATTATTTAGGTTCATTAAGCTTAAAGAGTTCCTTAGGAAAATAAAAAGAATCATGGATGTTATCCGCTACTTCTAAGGTACTCTTAGGAGAAGGAAAAAAATAACTCATCAAGGCATCATCTATATGAGGAATATCCATGAAACTCATAGGAAGTGGTTTATCCTTAGAATAAATAGTCATATTATCATCTACTTGTATCAAGGTGGCTTCAAGAGGAAGGCGGAAACCAATTTCCTTATCCAAGGGCTGATTAAAAATAGGAGAGTCATCATGGGAAGGAATATTGTGTTGAAGAAGGCACACTTTAGGAGAGGAATAATCATGACTCGCTAAAGATTGATCCCTATAGGTAAGGGGGTGAGTAATAAAATGTGATAAAGTATTCATTTCTTGCACAAAAATGTCTTTATGAGGTAGATACATTTTAGTAGAAGGATCAACATCATTCGTCAAGATCTCACCCTTTGGAGGGAGATGATTTGAAGAAATGGAATCTTCTTGTGCTAAAATATTTTCATGGGTGGGATTGATTTTGGGATTTTGAACATTATGGGAAGAAATAACTAACTCATCCTCAAGATATTGAAGAAAACTTGAAATTGAACCAACAAGTGAAGATAAAAACTCCATTGAAAATGAAATGCAATAACTATGATTGAAATATTTTTGTACTTTTGTATTGTTTTAGATAAAATGTAGTGCAATATAAGAATGAACTAGATCTAGGATACATTTTTTTTTGTATTTTTCACAATGAAAATATATTGAAGGAAACAATATAATTCAGGAAAAGAAATCTAAATGAAAAGTAGAACCTATAGATTTAGATGAATATAATGTGATAAAGTAGTGATCAACACAATGTGTACAAATTAGATCTAAATTAAAAAGGGAATGTGACACCAAAAGATGAAGTGAAAATGTCATGAGTCAGATTTACCAAAATGTTTAATGAAGGTGAACCTACAAGCATACAAAGTGAAGATGAAAAAGAGATCACACAAAGAAGATCCAACTACCCAATCAAAAGGTTTAAAACTTGAAAATGACACATTCACTAAAATGTAAATGGTGAAATGGTGATAAATAGTAGAACACCAATTCACACATATTCATTAAATGATCATAATTCTCATCCTCAAGGAAAATATGATTTGTACAACCCAAAGGATGCAATGAAACAAATGCAAGATCTAGCTAAGGGGATAATTTAGGGTATTTTTTTGTGATGTATGGAAGAAAGAGGCAAAAGATCTATACTTAGGATTAAAGGAAGATGTAACAACAAGATAAAATAATAGATATGATCTAATTTATAAAAATAGATGCAAGATGTAGGAATAAAAATGTGTATACTTGAAAATAGGAGAGCAAGAAGTTGTTCAAATGTTGACTTTCTATCAGATGGAGTCTTGGAATGACCCGATTCCTAAACCTGGCACTCTATAACCTAAAACATGTAATTTTAAAACTTTCTATTATGTCTTAGGAACATGTTAAAAGTGGTTTGACCTCTACCTAGGTATAGGTTTAAGGTTTAACCTATACCCAATCTTCTCAAAATCATATATAGAAATTGGATTTGGGAAGCTCTTATGATTGTCATTTTGACTCTACAACTTGATTATGCACTCTGAATGTCAGGGTATATATTTTTAAGATTTGACCTATACCTAATACTATCAAAATCCAGAACAAAAAATGGATTTGGAATTCTCTTCCATTTGGGTTCCTAGATCTATAGTTGGGTTTTCACTTTTGGACCTACATCTGCACATAAGAGAAAATGGGAAATTGTTTGGGCAAGGGGCTTGCCTTGGTCAATCCCCTATTTAGGAATTAAGCTTGAATTTAAATAAAGGAAATGTTATCATGTAGAAGAGATTGAATCTAACAATGGAAATGTATCATATCATATGGATGCATTGTACTTAGTGTGAGATCAAATATGTTAATGAAATAGCCTTGACTTGACACAAAAACCCAAGAGAAAATCATTTTAGACAAAACCTCATGTAACAAATTCTTTTAATTCACCTCAATGTTGAATTGAAGAAGAAGAAGAAGAATGTTTATCTTCTCCCTTGATGGCCAATTCCTTTGTCTCCCTTGAAGAAAGAAGCTAGATCTATAGAAGGAAATATATGAAGGTGGATGAACTTGAATGTATAATAGCTTGCATGGTTTCTTGAGAGTACATAGTTACTTATGTGTAGGTATCTTCCATCACAAGAGTAGATGTAGAAATGAGAGGGAGAATTCTCCTTTTATAGTGACTTCAAGTTCCAAATTCATAAAGGTCGACTTCACTGGGTGGGAAAATGAAAATACCTTGTATTAGGATTAGAACCCACCCAAATTCAACACCCAAGGTATAGGTCAAAATTGTCTCGACCTATACTTGGTCTAGCTTGAAAGTGGTTTGATCAATACCTGGTATATCTCGAAGAAGGTCTGCCTATACTTGGAAGGCATAAATCTCAAGGAAAAGTTACAGGATCAAAGGGGTGTTAATTCGTTCAAGAAAAAATAGAAAGTTGAGAAAGAAAATTGATCTTAAATACATCAGAATCTTGAAATAGAGCCCAAGAGGGAAATGAATTATGTGAATGAATGGGTAAATGGAAAAATTTGTATAGAATTTATATCCAACATATAGTTTTGAGAGATATTGAAGAATAAAGTAGGACCTTAATTTGAATTATGTATGCAATTAGGTGTAATGTGAGGTCCTATCATAAGGCACACACTAAAGAGGGCTAAAAGAGCCCTAAAATGAACACAAAAGCAAGTTATTAATTTTTAGGACTATACACATAATTAAAAATTAAGAGCACTAATATTGCTCAAGTACAACAAGAAGGGTACCCAGTATGTCACTCACTACTATATTGCTCAACAAGGGTAACAAGAAAATATTCATAGGTACAACAGATTAAGTTAGCCCTTGAAAATTCTTAGCAATATATATGTTTGGGTTTGTGTAAGGTCTACCTTGGGCTAAAATAAGTAAGTATACCATTTTCTTGTGGATGAGTAATTTGCTAAAATGGTTTATCATATTGCTTGAAATAAGCATGGAGATGCATCAGTTCTTGCAAAATTGTTATTTTATGAAGTGGTATGGTTAAGTGGATTGATGCATTCTCACACTTATTATCCATGTTTGGAAACTTATAGGGAAACTTCATCGTAGTTATACATATCATTAAATGGGTGGGAAAATTAAATTAATGACTTGAACAATTGGCAATTTGTGCTGCTATATGTTGAGTAACTGACAACAATGATAGGATTTGTTGTTGGATCAATAATTGTATCAAGACAAATGTATATTAATTTCCATACACACTTGAATTTGGACTTATCATAAGAGATTCTCTATGGATTTTATTCTATGAGTTTCTGAATTGAGACCTTTAACATCATAAGAGAATACATAGCTCACACATTTGAAGAAGATAGAATTCTTTGAAAATGATAAAATAAATGTTGGACAGTATAAAAGACTACATGGGCAAGGTAGACTTGAAGGATCAATATAAAATTACCACCCTAAGTACATTAATCTATATGCATAAATCTACGAATAGGTTTTACAATCCAATGATTTAATAGATGTGTAATTTTAGATAAAAAAATGATGAAGTATGTAATAGACCTCAAGTTATCCTAGTGTGCCACTGGAGACCAATAGGAATAGAAAAAAATAGGAGAGATCCAAAAAAAAATTGAAACTATATTAGTTCCTTGATATAGAAAAACAAGGTTGCAAAGCAGCTAAGTTCCTGCCAAAATGGGGTAGGTTTGTTTTAGTTTATGTGTAGACTTGCAAAATTTAAAATAACAGTGATTTTTAAAAGTATTTAGATTCTGCATTTAGTTGAGATGAATATAGTGTTTAGTTTCTTTTTATACTAACTTCAAATTTGATAATATTTTTTACTAATAAAAATAATTATTATTTATTAAACTATATAAAAAATATAAATTTATTATTGCATGAGTTAATAATTAAGTAAATTAATATTTTGAAAATGCTTTATTTTTAATTTTGAACATCTCATAAAATACAAACATTCACAAATAAATAAGGTGAAAAATTCAAACTTATAATATATATAAGTTCAAAGCTAACAAAACAATAAAAATAAACAACAATAAAAATTCTATACTATCTAGAATTACAAAACAAACCGTATGTGCACAAAAATAACTAAAGCTTTAAGGATTTAAAAGCTAACTTTTATTGAAGGAGTTCTTAATGTAATAATATAACCATATTTTTATTAAAGACAACCAATTAAGATAGATTTAGAAGGATTTAAATTTTATTAGGTGTTAAAATATCAATTGCTCAAATGTTTAATACACAAAAATACTTTTGATAATATGCAAACATTCAAAATATTCAAATAAATAACTTTATTACTAGTTGGGTTATATTTTGCAGTTATTTTTCCTGCCCCAACAAACACACCCACATCATCTCCACCTCCAGCAATCACGCCAAAACCCACTCCTTCCCCAGCAGCTAATCCCCAATCTCCTAGTAATATACACTAACCCTAATCTTTCAAAAATTTGAGTAAGGGTATATTTTTGGCAGCCATCATGTTACTAATCTGAATGCACCGTGTGCAGGAAACACACCACTCATGGTCTCACAAACAGTGACCTCTTCTTCAAGCTACAGCGGATGGACATACTACAGATATGTTGCGGTTATCACAAAAAAATCTAAGCAAATGGTTAAGAACCTTAAGCTGTCAATTCAAGGGCTTTGTGGTCCTGTTTGGGGTTTGTCAAAAATAGAAGATTCCCTTTACAGCTATCCCAAATGGTTACAATCCCTTTCCCCAGGGAAAAGCTTTGATATTGTCTACATACATGCAGGTCCTCAAGCTTCCATCTTTGTTTCCAGTTATGACCTGAATTAATCTAAACCTTTTTTTTTGTTCTATGTTTTGTGGTAGTTTTAGTTTGGTAGGTTAGAGTCAGAGTCATCAAATCAAGAAAGTGCTTTTCTTGTCCTCTAAGCTCATCCATTAGTTGTTCACAAGGTTTAGTCTCGTAAGTGTACTACTCCCTCTAGAATCAGGTCTATGAAAAACTCTGATAAGTGACGAGAAGCTCATAAAAGGTTATTGGATACTAGCATTGTAGTAGATGTAAGAACTATGATAATGACAAAAATATTTTTTCAACAATTTACTAGAAACTAGAAAAATAGCAGTATACAATCCCAATACAAATATCTGAGCACCCTCAAGAGCTAATAATGCTACAAACCTTTCCTCTCTCTTTTGTTTTGCAGTAGTTAACTTCAACTTCCTTAACCAGAACTCCAAAGTGAGATTTTTATTACTGTATACACCTAAAAATGGTCACCTAGACTATTAGCTCCTTTGCTAGCATTTTTGCTAAATTCATCAATTGCTTATTCTTGATCAAATCCTAGTTCTATCATTTATTCGATTATTTTCTATGGGCTAACCATTTTATCCTAAGTCTTTATTTAATTAAAAGGAATATTTCCTCCCCTTTTATTAAATAAAAAGTCCCCACTTTTCCTCTTATCCTAAGTTGCACAAATAAAAGCACTATTCTTATTTTACAAAAAGGGAAAAATCACTTTTTGTCTCATATGGACACAAAAGTCAACTCTTATTTTCTCATTGGAGGATATTTGTGCACATGGATTGCTCCTCTTTCAAGCTCCACCCTTGATTAGATCTTTTGTCTCTTAATCTCCATGGTCCATTCTTTCTCATTTCTTATAAAAGGAGAGCTCTCTTCCTCATTTTGGGATCCATCTTTTGAATACTAACCTTATGCTGTAGGATTGTTTGGAGACTTTGGAGCTTTTTGAAGACATTCTTGCATCCATCTTTCATTTCTTGCATCATAGTTTCATGTTTATTCTTTCTTAGATTAGCTTCATTTCCATGCTTTCGATTAGCTCACATAGATTAATTAGTAAGGTTTGTAACATTTGTTCTTCCCTTTCATAGCTTAGTTGCATTGTTCTTTCATTTCCATAAGCTTAGCTTGCATTCTCATTTCTAGCTTAGTTGCATTGCATTGCATTTCTTGATTCTTGGAGATATTGGCATTCTTGCCCTTGTCTTTCATTGAATCTCCCATTGCATGGTTTACTAGCAAGGTTATAGGCTTAACTAGCTCTAGTTGAGAGCACTCTTAATATCCTTGCACTCCATGCCTAGGGAGCTCTAAATTACATTCTCAAGGTTTCTAATCCATGGACTCTCTTGGAAGTAATAATTTAGAGAAGTGCACATCTTAGTGTGTACATTTTTGGCGCCCACCATGGGGTAGAACATTAGTGTTTTGTCCTTTATTTGCTGCATTTCCGTTCATTTTTTGTCATAATTTAGCGTCATTTTCGGTCTCTAATTTTTCTATCTCAGAGTTTCATGCAACATTTTACCAGTGTCGTACGATAGTTTCTTGTAGAGCAGCACAACACTTTACTAGTTAAAAGTGTCACCCTATTTGGCAGATAATATCGCACTATTTTATGTATTTTGTCACCTGCAGGTAACACGAACTGTCACACCAGGATAAACTGTCACACCAGTATGCACCAAGATAAACTGTCGCACCATGATAAATTGTCACACCACTGACTGTATTATCACCTGTACCCAACAGTGAGTTGTTTTTTTGAATCTTTTCGATTCTTTCTTGCCAAGTTTTGATCTAATGAGCTTGATGGTTTAGTTTGTTGTGGTTAGGCAGATTTCATTTGGTTTTTGATGTGCTAACCATTGTAGAGCTAACAAGTTGTGCTTGTAAGTGCTCTCATTGCTTAAGAATTTGCTTAAAAGAATGCATGTCAAAGAGGGCTACTAATGGTTTTTGTAGGGCTGCCCTAAGCATAAAAAAACCAAATCAAGTGCTTGTTTAATTGCTTTCTTTTTAAGTGTGGCATATACTAAGTTGTTTCATTTCATAGGAACTTAAGATCTTGTTGTAGGAATTCTTTTTTGGTAGGATAGTATGCTCTTCACCCTTGTGGTGAAACATAAATCTTGACCCATCTTTGGATTTTGAAAGCAAGAGGGTAATTGAATCCTTGCTTGGTGTGTTTGGGAGAAATTCTTGAGATAGGGGATTATGCTCTTCACCCTTGTGGTGAACCAAAAACCTTGAACCTCAAGAGTTAATCCATTATTTGTTTAGTATAGGATCCTTTAGTGGGCCTACTCTTGAGCAATCACGAGGAATGACCCAAGTGGGGATAAGCTAATACCGAGCTATTCCAACCCACTATAATCTCAAGGCTATCGAGGACACAAAACCCTGGTAGACGTAGTGCTTGTCTTCACTTGATGTGAGTACTTGTGGGATTGTGACCATGAGGAAAATGTTGAGCAAGAATGCTTAAGGTACTCTTGAGGCCACAAGGTCTTAGTCCTTTTTGAGGAGCAAGAGGGGTGCTATGAATAGAAGCCCTTACTAAGAACCATAGTTAGAAGCCACCCTATTTAGCTTCTTGGTGCAAGGATTGATCCAAGTGGACTAACCCAGATCACCCCAAGATTACTCACCATATGTGTTCCTTTGGTTGTGTCATTGACACTTCCATGACAAAGCCAATAGCTATTGTGGGTAACCACTTTGTGTGAGGTGACGGAGCATCAAGTTGTGGGCCAAGTTGTTAAGTATTGAGCCTTTGACTTTTTTGGATAAAAAATGCTTGAAGTGTTCTTGCTATGATATACCTATGTAAACATTCTTGCATATTCAACATCACAGTAGTATTCATAGGTTTTTCAATTTTGATATCATAAGTGTTTGTCTTGGCAAGGTTGCTTTTGCCCTTGTCTCAAGTGTTTGAAGACATGTTTGATCCCCTACTATTTGCAACCCTATCAATTTACTACTGTCACTGTGATTGAAATCAAAAAAATCAACCTTCAAATTGAAATTTTGAACAAACAAACCTTAAAACTGAGATTTTGCACTTCACTGGTCAAAGAGTCGTACGACCCTGGAATAGTGTCTCACCCCGTTCTAAGAAATATCGCACGACAGTTTGTCCCTACACAACTGTCACCCCGCTTGCCTGGAAATTGTTGCATGCATTGCTTGGATTCTATCGCACTGCCTCTCGCAAAGTATCACCCTGTTAAGTTGTATCATCCTGCTTGCTTGGAAAGCATTGTCCTAAGTCATTCTGCTATTCTGTCGCTATTACAATTTGGCATTGTTAAACTTGAGTTTTAACCAGTCGTAGAGTGTCTTTTCCTGTTCTTATCTGAAGCTGGCTTGTTGTCTACATGCTTAGATTTGTTCTAGACTTAAAAAAATGAGCTAAAACTATTGGGTTTGAGCCTAACAAATGCTACTCTTGATCACTTGTCACATTACGATTACCGCTATAGCTACTTGCTAATCGAGCTTCTTTCTCATCTCTCAACTTAAGTCAATTGATTGTTATAAGTTCTTAAGCACCTTTGGCAAGCCATCTCTATTGTTCTATCTTGACAAGTGATCTCTATTAGCTTTTTCTTATCTCAATATCTGAGAAACTTTGTCTCATTCTATTAGTCAACCAACAATTCTTTTTCATCCCGGTTACAACTCAGTCTCAATTTGAGTATGAGAATCATCCTCCATTCAATTACACTCAGTTACCTTCTCCAACCAGATGCTCACAAGTGCCCTCTCGCAACGACAGTTCTAGTTCTGACCAATCTAAGGATTCTAAGGCTACCCCGTGGTACAAAGGAGGCTTCCTCTTTTCCGTGTTCAAAACCCCCAAAAACACAGACAGTGTCTCACTTACTATGACCGAACAAGAGAGATATCATCGTATGCAAGAACACTTTGAGCAAAGAGATAAACAAGAACTCTTAGATAGAGAGTATACTAAAAGCTTAATGGAAGCTGCTAGGCACATGACTTCAAGAGGGATGTCCTATGAACAACTCGGGACTAGTAGCTATGAAAATAGACCTTTCTTTGGCACTAGTGGCAACAACGGAAACAACACGCCACCAAGGTCTCCTCTAAGATGAACTTTTGATGTACCTTCTTCACCTCCTAGACCACCTCCCTCTCACCAGGAGGAAGAGGTCGTTGATGATATTTCTAGTGAACATCTTATTGCATTTGAACAAGATGACCAAATGAAAGATGCTTAAGCTTTTAGAGCGCAATGGAGACCAATATTTCCAATATATGACTTCTAGAGGATACAAGATTCCTCCCAGCTATGATGTCAGACAAATTGTCCAACAAAGAGTACCAACTAAATTGGAAGTCCTTCAGGAAGAACTACGTTGGACAAATCAACGCCTTACCAAATGGAAATAGAAAGAGAGCCTCCAAAGGTCTCTTTTGTAGAATCAATTTGTGCTCTTCCTTTTGATAAAATTCTATACATGGTCCCATTTCCTAGGGATATTAAGGTTCCTAAATATGACAAGTATGATGGAAATAGTGACCCCCATGACCATGTGCATCACTTTTACGCTCTTAGCATGGACTTTCTTCATGAAGACACATTTTTGCTTCGATTATTCCCTTGAAGCTTAAGAGGACAAGCTTTAGAATGGTTTGCAAAGTTGACACCTCCTTTGAAGACTTTTGATGAGTTGGCTATGCGCTTCACACAACACTATTCGTACAATATCCAACAACCTATCACCATGATAGATCTTGGTGCTTTGAGACAAAACCAAGGAGAGTTATTTGCTACTTATTTACAACATTGGAGGTCATTGTATTCTCGGTATCCTCGTCAGCTACCTGAGAGAGAAAAGATTGACATTTTTGTCAACACTTTTGTGCCTGAGCTATATTATGACCTAAGGAAACAATTGTTCTCCTCTTTCAATGACATGGTTGAAAGTGCATATCAGATTGAGGATGTGGCCATTAGAAAGGGGGATATTGTTATTAATAAAGATACTAGAAATAATGGCAAAGACAAGAGAAAGCCTTGGAATCGAAACAAGTATGTTGTTAATGATGGTGTTGTAGATGCCCCTAAAGCTAAAGAGCCTACTTTCCATCTCTCTAATGCCATCTATGCAACAAAACAACAAGAAGCTGCCAACGCTCAAAATGTTCCTAAGCCTCAAAATGCAAACAAACCAAAGAATCAATTTTGATGACGGGTCTATACCCCATTGGATGAACCATATGATGTGATTCTTAAGACTTTGGTTGCCAATAATTATCTTACGCTTCCTAAGAAAACTCATCCCTATGATCCGCCAATTAAGCCTGATTGGTGGAGAGAGGATCATTACTGCCACTATCACAGAAACAAGGGACACAAGACTGACAATTGTTTCACACTTAAAGATGCTATACAAGATCTCATTGAGGAAGGCACAATTCTCATAGATGGCTTAGTTAAAAATTCTGATCACATAGCTTTCAAAGACCCTCTACCTAAGCATGACAAGGGGGAGTCGTCTCAAGCACATAAGAAGAATCATGATGCTAAGATCAACTATACATATACTTCTAATTCGCCTGTGATCAACATGGTAGAGCCCGTTGAGAGTGTTCTTATGATGAGACCTCAAGATGATAATAAAGCCAATAATGGTATGCCAAAGTTGGTCTTGCAAACACGTGGTAGTTCATCTTCCCGAAGTGAGGCACTGAATGCTGTTACTAGGGGGCAAGCTAAACTGGTCCTTAAAACTGTGTCTGATCCTAAACAAGCCTCATCTTCCAAACCAGTAGTTCCTTCAGCGTTGTCTAGCTATGATCTTGTCCATCAGTTGCAATGGACACCCACACAGATATCTATTTTTGAGTTGCTTGAGCTATCCCCTTTGCACAAGGAGATCCTTGAAAAGGCTTTGCATACAGCTAATGTCCCTAATGACATTGACCTAGATAGGTTCCAGGCTATGGTCAACCACATCTCATCACCTCATTATCTATCCTTTTCTATAGAAGATGACGTATCTCTTAGCCACCCTCACAATCTTGCCTTACACATTGAAGTTATGGTCTACCATACCTGAGTCCACCGAGTCCTGATAGACAATGGTGCTGGGTTAAATATTGTTTCTTTCAATGTCGTGCAATAGTTGGGTTTGTCAGAGTTTGTTGTAGATCCTAAATGGAAAATTACTATAAAAGCATATGATGAAGTTGAAAGATCTTCCAAAGGTCTTGTCACACTACCTATCCGAGTGGGCCCTGTCACAAAAGATATTATGTTCCGAGTATTGGACATCCCACTTGCTTATAACATCCTTTTAGGTCATCCTTGGATCCATGACATGCAAGTTGTGCCTTCTACATACCATCAGTGTGTCAAATTCCCACATAACGGAGCTGAAATTGTGATCCCTGGGGATCATTCTATTGCTATCAATACTCTTGCTGCTACTAAAATGTTTGTTCCTCACAACAAACCCTCTAATGATCCTACTGCATCCTTGGTTGTCGCTGAGAAAACTTTTAAGATGATGAGCCTTGGTATGGGTGAATACACGTTGGATTCCATTGCTACTATGCCTACTTCTCCTAGATCATATGAAAGACCTTCTGATAAGATGAAGCCTCTTGCTTTTGCCATGACAGTTTTTGGTAATTTTGTTCAAGCATCTGTACCCCTAGAGGCAGAAAGAGAAGAACAAGTCATTCGAGAGTGGATCTATAGAGAAGAAGAGGGTGATACGATAATTTCTACTCCTATTTCTCCTAAGCGCTATGGTAAAGGCTATAATTTTTTGCAAAAAATGGGCTATCAAGGTCAAGGACCTATAAATGATAATGGACATGCCCTAGTCGAGCCTTTGAGTCATACTAATGGCCGACCCTCTAAGGATACAACAGGTCTAGGATATGGTGTCGATGATGACCTCCCTACATGTTCTAGAAATGCTTCCATGATTAGTGATTCAGACATAGATACAGATGAGTCACCACTGCACACTATGGCTCAAATGGGAGACAATCTTCCTTCTACTTCACTCCTTTGGGGAGAAGAACACATACCTGCTGAGGACACAACTGAAGCCGCTACACCTAGAAGCTGGCAATGTCAGAATATTTTGCAGTTAATGAAAACAGGAGATCTCACACATAATGATGTTGAAGCCTCTACTTCTAAAGGTCCTAAACCTTCTTGGTGCAAGCATCCTAGTAGAAGCATAACAAATAATTCAAATGAATATGAATGGGATACTCTCTCTGACGGATCTTCCACAGTGGATATGGAAGTGGATGTGGTTCATACTTATGGTGACCAACCCGACATAGTTGATGAGTCTCACGTAGGGTCTGATGAGTTTAATCCATGTAATGCTTTAGTGGACCACGCTGGTCCTTCTATGACAAGTCTAGATTTTAACACTTTTAGAGCTTACCCTATAGGCTCGACCTCTCTTGTCACCAGAGATGACATCCCTTGCATAAATGCTATTGAACCAGTCACTTCATTTCATCTCAAAAAATTAGATCTCATAGCTTGGTCCACCCAGGATCAACATGCCATTGAACTTGTTACTTCTTCCACCAGCGAACTAGCAACAAAAAGGACTGAATCAGAAATCAAGTATCTCAATCATCAAATAAAAAGAAAAGAGCAATGGTTGGATGGCGAAAACCACATTGTGGCAGTATCTGAACCTCAAAAAAGTAAACATAAAGACCTGCTCAAAAATGATGATTATCAAATAAAAGATGACAAGCTAATTCTCTACAAAAACATGGTGAACTTTTTCAAGCATTATTTCACATCTGTCATATTTCAGCACATTCTTAGAGCTCCGATCAAAGCTGCTAATGCCTTGGTTACTTTGGCATCCATTTTACAATTGAAAAAGCATAAATCCCACTTCACATTCCTAGTGGATGAATTACGCTATCCTACCCACAATTCCTACAGTGCCACCATCTTTTCCTATTTCCAAGATCATGTTATCCTTGAAAATATCATCCATAACACCTCACACTTTAACCTCATCTCCGGTGACTGATATAGGAAGGGTCTAGATGGAACTCTCCTGCAGTGTCTAGAAATAGAGGAGTCAGACAAAGTGCTAGCTGAAGTCCATGACGGTATATGTAGATCACACTATAATGATCCCACGCTAGCTTGGAAATTTCTCAGGGCTAGTTCCTATTGGTTAGGGCCTTGTATTACCACAATAGCATTTGGTTCCAAGGCCTATTAGCTATCTATGCTAGAGGGAGAAGAGCTTACTGGGCCTACCAATTATCTACATCTGAAGAAGTACTATGTCTGAAGTTCTAGAGCTCTTTGTACATATCTTAATGATCCTCCAAAAAATCCAAAAAAATTCATATATGATGCTGAAAAAATTCTAAAAAGCATAAAATGTCTTGAAAAAATGAGCATCCTAGTGAAAACCTTGCAATAGGTGCTTTGATGTCTCGCCAAAAAATAAAAATAAAAAAAGTGCCTTGGTGAAAACCTAGAAACAGGTGCCTTGGTAGCAAAAATACAAAAAAAATTAAAAAATCAAAAATCTATCAAGTGGTGAAAACCTGGAAACAGGCGCTGCTTGAGACCCTTTCACCTATGTCTATCAGTCTTGCGTGGCGCTCCTTCGCTCCACATTTCACTTTTCCTCTCCTAGCCTGGAATTGACTCTTGTCTTAGTCTAGGGGGCATACGTTGTTCTAGCTTATCTTGGGTCTCTTTGTGCATTTGGGTTTCTTAGGCACCTTGCAAACAGTGTTTTTCAACACCACCCCAATTGTGTTTTTCAACACTTTCCTAGCATTGAGTGTTTCTTAACACTTATCAAATATCCTACCCACAGTCTGTATGATGCAACATTTCTCACTAGCAGATGCAATACTCAAAGTTTGACTCTATGACCAACACACACGCACTTAAACACTTGCTGAGACTTGCTTGACTTTATTTCTTGGTGTGTTGTCTATGATGATTTCTTTGTTGAGTGGTCTCTCTCTAATAGTTTTCGATGATGCATAGCTAGAAGACTGGGGCATCAGACCATGTTTTATTGCTTTTTTTTCTTGTGGGTATATCTTGTTCATTCTTTCTGTCATTAGCATTCGTGCTTGATCCACTTGACACTAAGGACTTACAAGGTATCATCCTTAATTGTTTTATGCGAGTGCCTGCCTCTAGTCATCTTGACTTTCTTGTGTCTCGATGCGAGCATAATCTTGCTATATCAAACTTAGGGAACCTCACTGCACTAGTCATCTTGACTTACATGTCTTTGGTGCCTAGGTGGGATTTCTATATTTCTATCTGATATAGATCATATTCAGATCCACATAGTTATGCTAGTGTGTATTGTATGATCTTGTGACGCTACCAATAACACTCAATGATGAATATTAGAGTCTAATGGCATTCTAACCTTGCAAGTAAACCACTTTTCATGTCGCTTGCATTTTTAGGTTCATATTAGTTTAGTTTTGCATCTTGCATATGGAGAGAGCTCTCCTTTATCTTTCACGAAATTGTTAATCAAACTGCGCTCACCTTTCACTTCTTCCCGATCATGTCTTTCGCTTCTTGTCTTTCATATCACATCCTTTTCTATGATTTGGATCCATTTTTAGGATCGAAATCAAAATCCAAGTTCATCTTGCTAGTCAAAATCACATTTCAAAACTTTCTCCTTCTTCCGCGTAGTTGACTGACCTTTTGAGGCCTGATCCTTCGATCTTCGCTGGGGCATCCTTTCCTTCTAATTCTCCATCTCTCTCACCCTTCTAGTCTTTCATTCATTTCATTCATCTCTCTCTAAGGTCTTAATTGGGGCATATCTTCACTGCTTGATAGTTATTCTCTTATCTTTCATCTTCGATTATGATTTCTAGTGATTTGATCATGTTGCTCTTGCTTCTGCATTCCCTCTACCTAGATTTTGCTTTCGATCCCGAGGGGGCAAACACATCATATTTCTATGGGCAATTCTCTAGAGCATATGCTTGACCATTCCATTTTCTCTAATCGATCTATCTTTGCGCTTGACATGTTAGTTCTCGTCTCGAGTCCTGATATTGTCTATCTCTTTCCTAAGTGTTTAGTACTATCACTACCAGGCTGACCATGCAGGATTTGCTCTCTCTCTCTGCACTTCATTCTTTGGAGTCAGATCTCTTTTGCCTTCTTGGCTAATCTATTCTTTGACGTAATGTGTTCCCAGATCAATCACACATTAGTCAAAGAGGGGAAAATGTATACACCTAAAAATGGTCACCTAGACTATTAGCTCCTTTGCTAGCATTTTTGCTAAATTCATCAATTGCTTATTCTTGATCAAATCCTAGTTCTATCATTTATTTGATTATTTTCTATGGGCTAACCATTTTATCCTAAGTCTTTATTTAATTAAAAATAATATTTCCTCCCCTTTTATTAAATAAAAAGTCTTCACTTTTCCTCTTATCCTAAGTTGCGCAAATAAAAGCACTATTCTTCTTTTACAAAAAGGGAAAAAGCACTTTTTGTCTCATATGGACACAAAAGTCAACTCTTATTTTCTCATTGGAGGATATTTGTGCACATGGATTGCTCCTCTTTCAAGTTTCACCCTTGATTAGATCTTTTGCCTCTTAATCTCCATGGTCCATTCTTTCTCATTTCTTATAAAAAGAAAGCTCTCTTCCTCATTTTGGGATCCATCTTTTGAATACTAACCTTATGCTATAGGATTGTTTGGAGACTTTGGAGCTTTTTGAAGACATTCTTGCATCCATCTTTCATTTCTTGCATCATAGTTTCATGTTTATGCTTTCTTAGATTAGCTTCATTTCCATGCTCTAGATTAGCTCACATAGATTAATTAGTAAGGTTTGTAACATTTGTTCTTCCCTTTCATAGCTTAGTTGCATTGTTCTTTCATTTCCATAAGCTTAGCTTAAATTCTCATTTCTAGCTTAGTTGCATTGCATTGCATTTCTCGATTCTTGGAGATATTGGCATTCTTGCCCTTGTCTTTCATTGAATCTCCCATTGCATGGTTTACTAGCAAGGTTATAGGCTTAACTAGCTCTAGTTGAGAGCACTCTTAATATCCTTGCACTCCATGCCTAGGGAGCTCTAAATCGCATTCTCAAGGTTTCCAATCCATGGATTCTCTTGGAAGTAATGATTTAGAGAAGTGCACATCTTAGTGTGTATAATTACCACCAAAGCTTCTCTTCCTGACATTTTTCTCTGTAACCTTCACTGCACCTTTTTGCTTTGTAACCTAGAAAATCACAAGAACCGTCAATGTCAAATTCAATGAAGATTACTCCCCTGCTAAATTAAAATTTTATCTCAAAAAATTGCAAAACAATCGATTAATAGCATTGTGAAGAGAAGAAAATAATAAGTGGAAGAGTGGAAATAAAAGTGCAGTGGTGGTAGATATAAGGGAGCTGTGGAAAGCACAGACAATGCCTACCATAGCTGAGCATGGCGAGAATGAAGGAGTTGTGGAGTCGTGCACGGTGCACGTGTTATGCATGCACTGTAACATATTTCTAGTATTCTTTTAAATTTAGTTATGCCCTGTTGTTTAAATCTTTTGGCAATCCCACTTTAATTTTTAATTTTATGATATTATTACACACAATATGTAAACATAAATTCAATTCATAAAGGATAATCTACATATTGTAATTGAAATACTTTTATAACTTTTCATAATACTTTTTATTTCGAAATATTTTTAAAATCAATTATATTTTTAGTTTAAAAAATTAGTATTTTTTAAACATAAATTCAATTCGTAAAGGATAATCTACATATTGTAATTCAAATACTTTTATAACTTTTCATAACACTTTTTATTATAAATATTTTTTAAATCAATTATATTTTTAGTTTTAAAAAATGAGTATTTTTTTTAATTTTTTCATATTATTTAATATAATACATAAATATAAAATTTTGTTAAATGACAACACTTATTACAATAATGCAAGAAAATATTTGGATAAAATATTATTAAATAAAAAAGAAATATTATTATGAGATTTCATAACCATTTTTTAATATAAGTATAAGATACTAGGCTAATTACAAACAAAAGTAAAAAAACAGTTGAAAGAACTTTATAAACAGAGCTAAAAATTTCCTTAAAATCCGCCCTTATCATTCAATTCATTTTACCCAATGAGATCACAGAAAATTAATTTTCTACATTTATTCTGTTAAACAAATTGCACCTTACTTTAATTAAAATCAATATTTTTTAAATATCACAAAAATTCTGATATGTCATTTGTTAAAAACTTAGTTATTAATAACGAGTTAAAGTTGAGTCGATGCCTATAGTTCTAGGCCTTCGGCAGGAACTAATAAAGCTTTAATGCTACGGATGATCCACCTTAGAAGAACCAAAACTTGCCCTAGATGTGTACCAATGTTTTTTTTCCTAAAAATAGAAAGAAACACTCAGTAAAGACAAAGTAAATGAACACAATAAAGTGATATAATTGAGTTGTGGCTACCTGACTTTGTAGAAATCAGTATGTTCTATATGGTAAAAGGGTCCTATATAGGCTTGGAAATTCCCTTCCAATCTCCCTATAACACCATTAAATAGAACTGGAACTCGATTTCAAATTAATAGAGATTCAAGGGAGAATAAAACTATGTTATGTAGGCAATAATGCTGATCAAAATGACGATGTGCCAAAGACATAGCGTAAAGGAGAAAGGGCACGCAAATGATGCACATTGATGCCATCTATATTCAGGAGTTGTTGCCTAGTTATAGGCACATGCAGACACACATCCAGCCAAAAAACCTCCAAAAAATACCCCGAATGATGCCTACACGTCAAAGAAGAGACACATCCAACAAAATACAATAAATTATGGGAATTTTTTCAAACCAAAATAGAAATCCAAACAGCCAATGGAAACACGAAAATTAGCTGTGGAAAATTTCACTTTAATACAAATATTGTTGAAGATTAGGATTTTGGAGTTTACACATTTTCTGAAGAATGAATTAATGCATAAAAGGGAGGTGAAAATATAATAAGAAACAAATCCTAAACCATTAACATAAATAATGTGGAGACATATCAGCCATGATAACACTATGTCATGCACAATACAATCAGAATAAATTGAAGGAGAGTAAAAGCATTGTCTAGTGACAAGTGAGGATTTGTCAAAAATAGAATTGAGAAAAGGAGTTGCATTAAAAATAAAAATTCTTGTTCATACTGATTTCATTGTATATAATGTCTATTTTCTAAAATATAAGTTTCAATGTATTTATATAATTTATACATGTTCTATAATTTATAGTATTTATATAATTTTAAATAATGAATAGATATAATATACAATATTCCATCTAAATTATTAATATCTCATAATTTTATTTTGATATAAAAATGTTATATATCATATATATACTTTTATATAGATAAAAAAAAATCTTTTTACACATAGTAAATATTATTTTTACAAATATGAAACAATTAAAAATTTCTCTATTTATTAAATAATTAAAAATTAAAGATATAAAGGATTGTGACATTTAATTATAAATAATTGATAAATATTATTTATATTTATATATATATATATATAAAAATATAAAAAATATTTATAATTTAAAAATAAGAGTTTAATTTAAATAACTAAGTAATTAAAATTATCAATATATAAAAATAAAATAAATATAATAATATTAATTTACAATTATCAATATATAAAAATAAAATAAATATAATAATATTAATTTTTATTACTTTCATGTAACAATTGCTTGTTTTATAAATAAAATTAAGATTTATTAAGATTTCTATAATATAATATAAATAAGGTTTTTTTTTAAATAGCACATGGCACGTCTTGATTTTTTTAGTGAGTTTTCTTAGATCTATAAATGAAATATAAGCAATCTTCTAAATATGGTTTGCTCAAGTCAAACTTCTATAAGGGTGCTGAATTGTTTTTAAATAGGATCGTCCACCTCTAAATTATTATATCATCAAAGGTTGTCGGCTTGTGTAGATACTATCAAATTTCACAAAAGATACAAGTGCAGGTGTAGCTTATAAGAAGGAATGGAAAAGAGTGAGATTGAACTTCAAGAAGAGCTCAGAAAGAAAGTTGTGATTTTGCAATGTGAATTTAAGAAAGACAGCTGCAATGTGTGTTTGGTTGGAACATCTCATGTCTCTAAATAATCTTGTAAGGATGTTCAATCAGTTATTAGCTTCTTGAAACCAAATGTTGTATTCCTAGAGTTGTGTAAAACAAGGTCTTATTTCTTGAATCGTCCAAAGTGTTGCCAATATACAAAGCTACACAATTGTACTGATGTTGTGGTTCATTTATGCAAGAGAAACAACTCTAATGACTTTGAAATTCTTCTAAGATTTCTTCTAAAAAAAATTGGAGAGGAAGATGAAGTTGTTCCTAGTTCTGAGGTCCAAATTGCATATGGATAAGTATAGAAATATGGTAGTAATATTGTATTCAGTGATAGACCCTTTACGATAGCATTCCAAATGACATGGTTAAGGATGAGCTTCTCACATAAACTTAATTTTGTTCTCATATGTCTATTAATACATTGTCTCCTATGTTTGTAGAATCGCTATTTGAAAATTTACATATTATAAATCATAAGCAATTCACAAAAATGGATTTCACAAGTGGTATAAATTCCCATTTATGAGAGGGATATATTTATGAATTCAAGATTGTTGGATGTTGCAAGGGAGTGCAAATCAGTTGTTCGAGTTGTGGGAATTAGCCATGTTGTTAACATTCAGAAAAATTGGAAGAAACCTATTGATATAGGTTCTTTAATGGAAGTTAAGGCTACAAAATCCTCATCATACGTGAAGCTTTGGACTTCAGTTGCTCCCTTTGTTGTTTGAATATCCTATTTTTCTCTTAAATGGTTGACGTTATGAGAATAGTGTGATGGACACTTGATTTGTTGTGTGCATGGACTAGTATTTCACTTATTTTTCTAAGTCAAATGATTTATGAATAATTTTATCTATTTTTAATGTTATTTAATGGGGAGTGAGATTTGAATATCAAATATAGCTATTTTAAATAGATATTTATTCAAATTTTATGAATTTATCAATGTATATTCCAGTCACCATTTGGCATTTTAGTTATTTGCTATTTAGATAATAGAGTTATCAAGCTTACAATCTAATCTCTAAATGAAATCTATGAGTGTTCATGACATAACCAATCATTCTAAATTTCTTCAGGTAAAATTAATATATTGCTCAACTATCAAATTGAACGTAGTAATTGAGTGTTTTCTATTAGGGAAAAAATAAGTTTTGAAGGGACCTACAGCTCTTTAGAAGTAAATTTTGAGGAGATTTGGAACTCTAAACAACTACAAAAGAAGAAGTATTACAAAATAGTAGCAGAAACCAACAAAAGGTCAGCAACTTAGAGACATAGATCATACAAAAAACTAGGTGCAAATAAAAGCATAACTTATGAAGACTAGGGTTCATGACATAGGGTTTTCTAGGCTCAGTAAACTTTAAATTACGTCAAAGTACTACCATCCCAATCAAGGAGATCCCTGGATTTTTAAAGGACCCCCCAAACCTTTTCTTTGGGTTTCAACATGGCTCCCAAACTATTAGTACAAACTAATTTCCCAATCAATGAGATCCTTAAAGTGTTTTGAAGGCTCCCCAAACCTTGACCTTGGGTTTTATCAAGGATTCCAAAACCATCAAAATAAACTACCTTAGAAGATATATCATCAATAATCTAGCTGAAAATTTGGGGTTTTAAAGGTCTCCCCAAACCACCAAATGGAAAAAATCAACTCTTGATTAAGTTGTTAAGAATGAATGTTGAATGTTTGGCAGTCATTCTGTAGCAGTTGTTGTTGCATTCATGACTATGATTGTCATTGATGTCAACACAATGATCTTCTAGAGACTTGCAGAGAAGCAGACAGTGTTTTGATTAGCACACGTGGGATATTGTAGTTGGAGCTATGTGATGTTGAGGATATACTCTTTGATATGTTATATGTTGATGGTTAAGAGCATAGACAGTAATTCATTTATTCATGGAAGTTATGAGCATTTTGGTGGAAGCAGTGTTCTTGAGTAGCGGGTTGTGGAAATCAGATGATATCTCCTAATCGGTATGGAATTTGGTTTTGCACAGTTAAAGGGATGTTGGAGACACATTGATAGTGATGTGGATGATAGCGCAAACTTTGAGGTCATGCAAGTGGAAAATTATTGTATTTGGAAGCCAACAATTTTGTGTAATTTTGATGTAGCGTGTGGAAACTTTTATTTTGTAATTGTGTGCCAACTCATTTGTAACTACTTGAGTGTGGTATAAAAGAAGGAATGTTTTTCCTTGTTGTAATGAAGAATATGGTTGAATATGAATGTAAGCATGAAGTGAAGAAATGAGCTAATGCAGTTGTGAAAGCAAAATTATGAAGGAAGACATGCGAAGTACAGAGATCTAAAATTGAGATCTGGTGTAGCAGTGAGTGCGGTTTGGCACAATGAGAAAGGAGGAAACATATTTGATATTATTCTATTGAATAATCTTGAGATCAATTGGACAGTGTGTTCAGTGATCTTGCCATTGAAGTTGTTTGGGCAGTGGGTCCTTCTGTCTTCCATAACTCTTAACAGGGTTAGAATCTTTTAACAGGGATTCAGAATCTCCTAACTGGGATTCATATGTACTGAATGTATTTCATAAGACTCCTAAAAAAGTCCATCCTTTCACAAGGAATATTTATATTAGTGCATCTTTTGTGGGCATCATTCCCACCAGGGTTTACTCTTTGATCAAGAGGTTCCCTAGTCAACATATCTAGTGTCATTGTGTTATTGTGTATGAATATCTTTCTATGGTTGGTAATTATATTTCTTACATGGTTAAATGTTGTTGAAGCTGATAAAAGTTATAATTATCTGATAACTGATTCACCCCCCCCCCCCCCTCAGTTATCTTGGTGAACTTTACTTTCTAACAATTGGTATCAGAGCAGCAGGTCCTTGAAAGAAAAGTTTAACAGCTTAAGGAGATCCATGGTGAATTTCAGGAAAGAAAGCCCTAAGTTTGATGGAGTAAATTTTGACAGCTGGAAGGAAAAGATGAAGACACATCTACTATGTTTAGGACCAGGTTATTGGTTGATTACAAAGAATGATACGAGTATCATTGAAGAGGATGATCTTGAAACATGTTTTGGTGATGAAAGAGATTTATTCATGTGTAACATACTTGCAAGAGAAGCACTTTTAACAGCACTTCCAAAGAATGAGTACAATCAGGTAAAATGTTTGAAAAAATCTCATGAAATTTGGAAACCGTTACACTCTACTTTTAAAGGTGATGAACATGCAAAGAAAGTTAGATTACACAATTGGATATGTGTATTTAAGGATATAAGAATGATGGAAGATGAATCTGTTAGAAGTTATATTGGTAGAATGTCAGAAATTGTTGCAGGGATAAAATCTTGTGGAGGAACAAAGACAGAGAATGAAGTGATATGGAAAATTCTAAGGACATTGACTCCTGTATTTAAGTAGACAACATAGATTATTGAACAAGTTATACCTTGTACTACAAACTTTACATGAGAGACTCTTCTTGGAAGATTGGAAGCAGCAGAAATGAACCTGAGGTTATCAGGAGACTTGCCTAGAATGGAGACAGCATTTAGTGCTCTTAGTGTTAGCCCTACTTTGTCAAGAAGCATCAGTGTGAGTGGAGATTATGCTGGTGGTAGCAAATCTAGAAATGAAGAAGATAGAAAGATTGAAGAAGGTATTGCCTTGCTTGTGAAGAGAGAACCAAATGGTAAGAAAATCTTTAAATGTTGGACTTGTCAAGAATATGGTCATTTTGTATCTAAGTGTCCCAAGAGAGTTAAAAAGTACAGAAACAATTTCAAGCCTAGAAGATCTAAGGAATTTTATTATGCTAATGATGAAGACCTTGAAACTAGTATAGAAAGAACTCTAAGTGAAAGTGATACTGAGAATAATGATGACATAGGATTTGTAGCAATTAAATAAGAGAATCCTGAAACTGATGTTAAGGAAGAAAAAGCCTTACTTTCCCAAGTTGAAAAGAAATCTGATTGGATTATAGACAGTGTTTGTTCACATCATATGAGTGGAGACATGAAAAAGTTCATAAAGTTTAACAATTATGATGGAGGAGTTGTGAGAGTTGGAAACAATGCACCTTGTTTGATTAAAGGTATAGGATCTATTACTCTTGATGGAAAGACTAATACTGATGATGTTTACTTTGTGGATGGATTGAAACATAATCTTTTGAGTGTTGGACAGTTAGTTGATAAGGGATATCAAGTTTGGTTTACTGAGAAAACTTGTGTGATAAAGGATAAAGATGGAAATCTGATTGGAACTGGATCTAGAACTAGAGGTAATGTATTTCAATTGAATCCTACTGAGATGACATGTATGATTACCAAGATTCATGATAGTTGGTTATGGCATAGAAGGTTTTGTCATATAAACTTTGATAACATTGTGAAAGTAAGTACTACACTTGCAGTAAGGGATTTGCCTAAAATTATGAAGCCTACTAACATGATTTCCTAGTAAGAAGTTCACATCTGTAGAGAAGTTGGAGATTGTTCATACAGACTTGAGCGGTCCTACCAGGACTAGAGGATTCTATGGAGAAAGGTATTGTATTATTCTTGTTGATGATTTTACAAGAATGAAGTGGATTGCATTTCTTAAAGAAAAGTCTGAAGCATTTGATAAGTTTAAGATCATTAAGAATAGAGTTGAGAATGAATCTAAAATGAAGATTAAATGTCTGAGATCTGATAGAGGTAGAGAATTTACTTCTAGAGAGTTTAACACCTTTTGTGAAGTGAATGGCATTAAGAGATAGTTTTCAGCCCCTAGAACACCTGAACAAAATGGTATTGCATAAAGAAGAAACATATCAGTAACTAAAGCAGCAAGAGCTATGTTATTTGAGAATGATTTGGTGAAGATATTCTGGAGAAAAGCAGTAAACACAATAGTGTATACAATGAATAGAGTACAAATCAGAGCAGACACAGACAAGACACCCTATGAATTATGGTTTGGACATACACCCTCAGTTAAGTATTTTAGAATTTTTGGAAGCAAATGTTATATAAAGAGAGATGATGATATTGGAAAGTTTGATCCTAGAAGTGATGAAGGTATTTTTCTTGGATATTCTTTGAAAAGCAAAGCATATAGATGTTAAAATAAGAGAACTAAAACTATTGTTGAGAGCGCAAATGTTAAAGTTGATGAAAAGTTTAAAATTTAGGAAAGAATGCTTGATTATGAACCAGATGGAGAAGCTCATCCTAAGCCTAACACTGAGACTACTGAACTATTCTATGAGACTGATAGTGATTTGGTGAATGAAAGTCACAGTGAAGTCATTGAAGAACCTACACTTGAATTGAGATCAGAGACAGTGACACCTAACAAGAATTTATCAAGAAATCATCCTATTGAACATATTATTGGAAACATTAAGAGAGGAGTTTTGACTCAAAATAAGGTAAAAGAACAGTTATGTTTGATTTCTCAAATTGAACCTAAATCTACTAGTGAAGCTTGTGAAGATGAACATTGGATTAATGCTATGAAAAAAGAACTAGATCATATTGAAAAGAACAAGACATGGGAATTAGTCCCTAGACCTAAAGACAAGAATGTTATTGGAACTAAATGGGTATTCAGAAACAAGATGAATGAACAAGAAGTAGTAAGAAACAAAGCAATATTGGTATGTACGGGATACTCATAGCAAGAAAAATTGACTATGAAGAAATTTTTGCACCAGTAGCAAGAATTGAAGCAATAAGAATGTTTTTGGCTTATGCAGCTTTTAAGAAATTCAAAGTATATCAGATGGATGTGAAGTCCACATTTCTGAATGGTGAATTGAAAGAAGAAGTCTACATTGAGTAGCCTGAAGGTTTTCCTTTGACTCAAGAAGGAGACATGGAATGTAAACTGAAGAAAACATTATATGGACTAAAGCAAGCACCTAGAACTTGGTATGCAAGATTGGATAAGTATTTGTTAAAATTGGGATTTACAAAAGGAACAGCTGATAGCAATCTATACACAAAAGAAATTGAAAATGATTTGTTGATTATAGTTATTTTCGTTGATGACATTATTTTTGGAGGAGAAGATGAAGCTAACGACAAATTTGCTGATGAAATAAAGACTAAATTTGAAATGAGTATGATTGGTGAAATGAAATACTTTTTCAGATTACAGATAACAAAAAACAATGATGGTATCTTCGTAAGTCAAACAAAGTACTTGAATGATTTGTTGAAAAGATTTGGCATTGAGAACTGTAAACCAGTTGGAACACCTATGGTAACTGGACATAAACTATCTAGCACAGATGAAACACCAGCAGTTGAACAAAAGAAATATAGATCTATGATTGGAGGATTATAGTACTTGACAAATACAAGACCTGATATAGCACATTCAGTTGGAATTGTAGCAAGATTTAAGCTAAACCTAGAGAATCACATTATGCAGCAGTAAAGAGGATATTGAGATATTTAAGAGGCACAATGGACTATGGATTGTGGTATGAAAAATTTGATGATTTTACCCTATGTGCATATACAGATGCTGATTGGGGAGGTAGTATTGATGATAAAAAGAGCACCAGTGGTGGAGCCTTTTTCCTTGGAGGAAGATTGGTTTCTTGGCTAAGCAAGAAGTAGAATTGTATCTCACATAGCACGATAGAAGTAGAATATGTAGCAGCAGTAAACAATTGTAACCAGATAATTTGGATGAAGCAAATGCTAAAGGATATTGGAATAAAGTTTGTTGAGCATGTTGTCATACATTGTGACAATGCCAGCACAGTTAGTATGTCTAAGAATCTTGTATTACATTCTAAGACAAAGCATATAGAGATTAAGTATCATGTAGTAAGAGAGAAAGTTGCTGAGAAAGAAGTTAGACTAGAGTACATAAGCACAAAGGAGCAAATAGAAGACATATTTACAAAGCCTTTGCCTAAGGATACATTTGAGTATCTAAGAGGTATGCTTGGGGTTATGCCCCAGCCTATGTTTGAGTAATGATGCAGTTGGTTGCATTCGTCCAGTGGTATATGAGCCTCATCCTTCTTATGGAATGGATGTCGGTACTTCCTCTATGGGGGAGGATGTGTATCTGAGCTGAGTCATGAGGACTCTAGTGAATGTATTTTTTGATAGTGTCTTTTGACATTGGAGTTGTTGTTGACATAATGATGAAACTTCTATCATTGATGTCAATGGGGGAGAAGTGTACATGAAAAACCATTTTTACTATCTATTTGAGAGAACTAAATAGGAAAACAAAGCAAGATTTAATTGATGAAGAGGATTCAAAAATATTTGTCAGAGCAGCAGTGTTGCAGTATTGGATTTTTGGAACATTGGATATTTTTCATCTATGTTGCCATCAATGCCAATGGGGGAGATTGTTAGGAATGAATTCTAAATTTTTTTCAGCCATTCTGTAGCATTTTTTGTTGCATTCATGACTATGATTGTCATTGATGTCAACACAGTGATCTTCTACAGACTTGCAGAGAAGCAAATAGTGTTTTGATTAGCGCACATGGGATATTGTAGTTGGAGCTATGTGACATTGAGGATATACTCTTTGATATGTTATATGTTGATGGTTAAGAGCATAGATAGTAATTCATTTATTCATGGAAGTTATGAGCATTTTGGTGGAAGCAGTATTCAGGCAGTGTTCCTGAGTAGCAGTTTGTGGAATTCGGATGATATCTCCTAATCGGGATGGAATCTAGTTTTTCATAGTTAAAGGGATGTTGGAGACACATTGATAGTGATGTGGATGATATTGCAAACTTTGAGGTCGCACGAGTGGAAAATTATTGTATTTGGAAGCCGACAATTTTGTGTAATTTTGATGTAGCGTGTGGAAACTTTTATTTTGTAATTGTGTGCTGACTCATTTGTAACTACTTGAGTGTTGTATAAAGGAGGGAATGTTTTTCCTTGTTGTAATGAAGAATATGGTTGAATATGAATGTAAGCATGAAGTGAAGAAAAGAGCTAATGCAGTTGTGAAAGCGAAATTGTGAAGGAAGACGTGCGAAGTACAGAGATCTGAAATTGAGATCTGGTGTAGTAGTGAGTGCAGTTTGGCATAGTGAGAAAGGAGGTAACATATTTTATATTATTTTGTTGAATAATCTTGAGATCAGTTGGACAGTGTGTTCAGTGATCTTGCTATTGAAGCTATTTGGGCAGTGGGTCCTTCTGTCTTCCATAACTCTTAACAGGGTTAGAATCTTTTAACAGGGATTCAAAATCTCATAACTAGGATTCATATGTACTGAATGTATTTCATAAGACTCCTAACAAAGTCCATCCTTTCACAAGGAATATTCATATTAGTGCATCTTTTGTGGGCATCATTCCCACCAGGGTTTACTCTTTGATCAAGAGGTTGTCAACATATCTTGTGTCATTGTGTTATTGTGTATGAATATCTTTCTATGGTTGGTAATTATATTTCTTACATGGTTAAATGTTGTTGAAGTTGATAAAATTTATAATTATCTGATAATTGATTCACCCCCCCCCCCTCTTAGTTATCTTGGTGGACTTTACTTTCTAACATAAGTACCTTGGGTTTTAAAATGGATCCCAAAACCAAGATAGGGTTTGGAGTGGAATCCCAAACCACAACTAATAGAATGTACCAATCAAGATTCACCTCCTCAACTACAAAACTCCTCTCCGCCTCAATAGAAGAGGATCACACCTCCATAGGGGAAGCCAAGTGAGAAGAAACCATTTGGAACAACATTATCTGATTCAGTACCATTTCAAAGAAGCCAACAATAGGGAAGAACCACATGAATTCACCACACCACCTTAATCAACGAGAAAATATCCTCCTTTATAGAAGATTCCTCCACTTCAATAGGAGTTTTAGGAAAGGAAGGATGTGATGACATAAGAACACCCCCAAAATAGCCATGCTTAGAAACCCCACCTTAATATGGGGAAACTCTACCTCTAGAGGAGCTTCACAGAATCAGAACCAAAGTAGAAAAAAGATCCCACCAAAAGAAGAAAAGAAAGATAAAATAAACTCTAATTGGAGCATGAACAAGCCTAAAAAAGAGAAAAACCTCTAGCCAAAAACTAGCAAAGGAGAACACGAGCCCTTAAAAACTAGCATCAATTGGAACCCCACAAATGATAAAATAACTAACATAGAAAAATCCAACTATTAGTTGCAAAGAAAAACCACAAATGGGAAGAGGGAGCATCTCAAGGATAAACAAAATGATAGATTCAAAAAAAAAAACCTAGCATTAGTAGCCACACAATATGGATCACCACAACTCCATATTTCTCCACAAAAGATTTGAATCCTTTCAATGACCACCCACAAAAAGCTCCAACTCCTAAAGATTTTGATTCCTGTAGAATAAATATGACCAAGGAGAGAAATCCACAACCAAAAATATAAAGAGAAAAAACACAAAGCTCCACACCAAAAAAGGAGCACCCTCTCGATGAATGACATGAGAAATACCACTAAAAGAGATAACAAAGAAACAACTGAAAGATCTAACACAAGACTATACACCACCTTTAGAGTAGGTAACCAAGACTTCATGCCAACCTCAAAAGAGAAGGCAAAGCCCCAAGAAACAATAAAAAATGCAGGGCAAACAATAGCCCCCACAACAACACATAAGACACTTCTAATAGGGAAGCCACACAAAATATAAAGGGAAGCGAAAAAAAGCCTTCATAGAAGAAGACTTTGAAGATTATGTAAGGCCAAATCCAAACAGTCGCATAACCCTCCACAAAACCAATAAAATAGGGGAACCATCAATTAGGGAAAATACAACTCCTCTCAAGACCTAATGGCACTTCTAGCAAAACCAACTCCTATACCGCACTTCAAGAACTGGCATTTTCATCTAGCACCAAGAAAAGAGGCCGAAAAATAGGCCCAACCATAACCCCAATTGTAGGCAAAAAGGTATAAATAGAGGATGACAGAGAAAAGAGAGCGAAAAATAAAGAAACCCACACACACCTAGAACGTATGAGAAAACATGCTAAACAACCATAAGGCTCCTCGCCATCTATATCACCATCTTCATCTTCATTGGAGCCTCCTTCTTGTCCCTCATAATCACATGAAACCCTACACCCCTTCTCGCCTCTCTCTCTCATTTGAATGTAAAACTTCAATGTTGACATGTATAACAATTGTGATTTTTTTCATCATTTACTAAATTGGAAAATATATATTTTTGATCATTTAAAAGTCATTTGTTTACCAATGTTAATTTTTAGAATCAATACATCTATTTAGAAAAATCTATGTGGAAGAAATCTAAAATATCATATTCAAATTTACGCTTCAAAAATATTACTTTATTATACTATAATATGAATCATTTTTTCTTATGAATAGTGCCTTCACTATTAAATTAATATAAAGTTACATATTCACAAAAAAGGGGCCAGGGGACATAAAAATCACCCCATAGAGTTCACACGGCAGAAGCTGGAAACAACATCAACTATTCATTAAAAAAAAGGGCATAAAGTCGTCAAGCTGCAAGAGCGGTGCTAGCAGAAGGAGGAGGATCTTTATCATCATAACCCCAATCATCATTGGTATTGATAGGAGGGTTAGGAATGGACCAACCATCATCTTCAGCATTATCTTTCTCTTTCACCCGGGGTGGAGAAATAGCCAGATCTAGGCGGGGAAACTTGGAGGAGGTGGAAGGAGGCCAATTAGAGCCACAATGAGCAACAAGAGAAGCATGAGGTGCAGACTAAACCGAATCTGGAGACCACCCAGAGTTACGGCAAGGTGGAGAAGCCAAGCGGCACTTCCAACCATCATTTCCACCTCTAGGAGAGTGGTGGCGGGGAGCCTGTGACCGTGGGGTATGGGAGTGGCGAGCCGAGGAGCTGTGTCCTTGGTGGTGACCTCTGGAAGGGATACCTTCTGTAGAAATGGCATCATGAGGAACCTGGGAGACCATGCAGGGAGCGTTGCCCCAATGATTGAGTAGCTCCTAAAGGTGAACCACCTCAAGAGCCACTTTATTGTCTTGAACCTGAATCTGCATCATAACATTATTACATATGCAAGCTTTATTATACAGAGCAACATTCGTATCAAGAAAACTGTGGGAAAAGAGAACAGCATTCCTATCCTTCCATAAAGTGAAAAAAATTTCCATCCTGAAAGTATGCCAAATCTAGGTAAACTCGGAAGGAAGCCTAGGAGAATCTCCCAGGACAATCATATGCTAGGAAAAAGGCTCGGGCCTTTTTCAATATATTACTCCTATGTTTATAAATATATATTTTTTATAACACTTTTTACTATTGTACAATTTTTTCCTAATAATATATTATTATAATATTATCATTATATCATTATTTATTATTATTATTATTAAGCATAAGTGGATGAACCACTATATATATTGATATTTTTATAAAAAATAATTCAAAAAGATCTCAATCGAGAAAGAACCAGGAAGAAAACTTGAAATCATCGCTATATATACAAAGAGTTATAAGGTGTTACCTTATCAAAATTACAAGTATTATCATTTTAATTACATGATGAGGCCTGGGCCAACTTTGAAAAAGTAGAGGTCAAAGACCAATACATTTTCAATTTGCTCTAAGGTGACTAAGACCAAAATAATAATAATTATCAACTCAAAAATATGGTAGCATACTTGTAATATATTCCAAAACAAAAAACCTTGCAACTCCAAATCACAAACTACTCCATGGCATCGTAGGCCTATGGGACAAAATCCGGTTGGGAGTGTGGTGACCATCCCGAGGGCTCAGCAAGCCAATCTGAAATCGGCTATGTCTCTTAACTTAGGTTCCATGAAGCATCTTGTTCATCATCTCCAGAGCCCCTGAAAGAGGGTTCATTCTCAGTTCATCTGAAAGCCACGGATTGTGATTGGGCTAGTTGCATGACCAGAGAGCCGTTGGCATCACCTGCAGGTAGTGTACTGCCACTAGGACTCGACGTAGCAGGTAGTGGGATACTTGGAAAGGGAACTGTGTAAGCCGCTATGCATGAGGGATGTGAAGCATATGGCACTTCGAGTAATTGGAGGACGGCCTCAACTACTGATTTAGTCTTCATCTCTAGTTCAAACCCCAATAGTCGACCATATGACTGCAGGGCATTTTTGACAAATCTAAAGCTCTGTTTCTCCAATGATTTCTTGATACTGTCATAGGTAACCATGCACGCATATTTTTTGAGCAATCTATGATGAGAAAAGAGGCCACCCACCAGAGCATGACCAGACCATAAGTCATAGCTTTGCATTGCCCTCTATAATTTCTTTCCTTCCCAGAGGTGAGGTTTAACGAATTTGAAAGAAAGAATCTCCAACAGTTGCATGGATTACAATAGGTCCATGGCATTTGAGAGGAAGATTGACACTACCTGTGATGGATAGCAAAACTACTTTGAATGCGGAAGAATATTTTCTTCACTAATTCAAACTTTGATGGCTGGCCGAGTTGAAGCAAAGAGAATGAAAATCTCATCCAACATGGGATCAGGGATGCTCTGTGGTAACACTTTTTTGTCCTCACCAGGCGGAATCAACACACGATAATTTTTCAAGAGCATTTCACTATGGAAGCAAGTACAGTCATCGCATTGGACACAGACATATATTAGATTCTCCATTAGCTAAGTTCTGTAGAAGTAGGGTATGAAGAAACCTAATGAAACTGCCATCTAAATAGCCTGTGTGGGTGGTAATTTTCGAATCCAAGTTGATCTGGTGGCATTGATTGAAGTTGAGTACACCCCAAATGAAATAATCAGAGACGTGTGAAATTTTCATTCATAACTGTGAGTACCTACTCAAGTGTGTGAAGTGTCCACCCTTCTCTATGGTAGTAGAGTATTGGGAGAGTGGCGGTTATTCACAATAACGCAACTATGAATTCCTTGCACTAAGTGTCAAGCGTAATTATTATATATCCCCTGCATCTGATGTAAGGATTGAACAAGTGACATAAAACTGAATTTGGTGATGGAAGCCGACATGTGTCCTAATGCTAAGTGCCTCTCTCAGTGTAACTTTAGATCACGATGGGGATGGGGAGATCTAGTTAGGGCGTGTGCTATCATTATTCAGCACTTTAAGACTTTTATGAATTCACCAATCTTTGGAGATCACCACACATTGCTAGAAATGAGTTTGGTACTAAGCACAAAATTTCTATTCCATCACACCCCAAGTTAGCTAGATAGTCATCAACCTTGTTGCCTTCCCTTAGCGTATGAGACATGGATATGAGGGAAAATGTATCCATGATATGCCATATTTGATTAAGAAAGTATGCAAGTTGCCAATTATGAGATTTCCTCTTAATAGAGGCATTGATGATTACCATCAAATCTCCTTCAACATGTATGTTTGTAATTCCACCCTATTTTTCCAAAATGAGGCTTGCAAGTAATGCTTGAGCTTATACCATGTTGTTAGATCCTATGGGTAGTTGGGAGGCCATGAATTCCATTAGATTTCCCTGATAATCCCTTATACAAGCACCAAGGCTCGAGCTTCTTGGGTTTCCTCGCGAGGCTCCATCAAAATTTAGTTTTAGTAGATTTTGGGAAGCTGGAAACCACTTCACTGACGATCGATCCACTTGTGATATTCCCTTTTTTTAAGGACCCCGTCCTAATGGGATGTGAAGCATCTTCCATTCTCTTAGGATAGTACTATCCAATTGTGAAACTACTGGATTGAATTTACATCGGTAAAGGCTCGCATTGATCACTTCAGATATCAACCTCTCAATGCCCCCTAAAACATCCTTAATTTGTGATGAGACGTTTCTGAAAATATGTTTGTTTCTTTCCCACCAAATTGACCACACAACTAGAGTAGGTATGCATCTCCAAAGATCACAAAATAAGGAGTCTGAATATAGAGTTGGCCATGATTGGAAGAGGTCCCAAATTTTATTAGGCAAGGGAGTAAAATAGTGAAGCTTATTAAGGAAAAAGGACCAGCAGTCTTGTGCAAAAGTACATCTCAACAAAAGATGATCAACATTCTCAAAGTGATCTTTGTAGAGCTTACATTGAAAAGATTGTGTAATGTAGAACTTCTCAAGTCTATCACTAGTAAGAATTCTATTTTTTAGTGCCAACCACGTAAAGCATCCTGCCTTAGGGAGGACAACCCGATTCCAATAAAATGAATAAGCACGAGAAAAAATCATATCAGACTCTGAGTTTTGTAAGATTTTGTATCCCTCTTTAATCGAATATTTCCCATCCTTCGTAGTAGCCCAAATTAAGCAATCTTCTTTATCTGACAAATGAACTACCCTAGATGAAAGTATTTTGTGTAATAGTTCTTTCTATGGAACTGGGAGAGTTAACTCATCTGGATCTTTCCAAATGAATTTACCTAAAAATATACACACAGTAGAGAAATTTTATTAGTTGAGTGCCCCATACATTTTTTGAAGTTGAAATTATATCTTGAGGAATCAATGGGGTTGATAAGATAGGTAACCCATTCCATGAATCTCTCCAGAATTTGATATTTGTTCCCTTGTTTACCTCCCACGAGGCATGTCTGAGTACAACTTCTCTTGATGAGACCATGAAATTCCAAATTGCTGATCCTTTGGGGGGATCAGAAATTGATACAATCCGTATTGGATTAGAGTTGTCAAGATATTTCTGTTGCATAATTTGGCACCATTTATTTTGGTGTCTGGTGATCATTTGCCACACCAATTTTCCCCCAAAAGCTTTATTCTATTTTCCCAAATCATGGACACCAACACCTCCTAAGCCTGGAACATGAGCCATTTATTTTAAGGAAATGAGTGGGATCTTCTTCTCATTGTTCATGTTATCCGACCATAAGAAATCTCTTATTAATTTCTGAATATGTTGAATAATTGATGAGGGAGCTTTGAGGACTACTAAATAATAATTGGGGATAGCTGAAAGGACTGATTTGATGAGTAAAATTTTGCCAGCCAGAGAAAGCCATATGGCTTTCCATGCCACAGTTCTGCTCTTGATTCTATCAATGACTGAGGACTAGTAACTTGATTTGTTTGCTCCAACAAAAAAAGGGATGCCCAAATATGTAGAAGAAAGAAATTCAACCGTGTTGGAAAAATGTTTAGTGCTCCCCTCGGGATTCATGGCATGGCTTAACCGCCTCATGTGTCTTCTATAAGTCTAGTGGTTGTATCGGGCATTAACAGGTCGATCTTTTGGTGCAACAACAACTACTACTTGTAACAAGTGGTATCAGAGCTTGGTCATAGGTTCGAATCCCCTCGAGTAACGCTGAGGGGGAGATTGTTGGCAAAATTTTCAATGCTCCCCTCAGAATTTGTGACATGGCTTAACCGCCTCCTATGTCTTCTATAAGTCTAGTGGTTGTATCGGGTATTAATAGGTTGATCTTTTGGTGCAACGGAAACTACTACTTGTAACAAACTGGGAACTCCAAATTTTGGACAATTTTATTGGATATGATATGGTTTGTATTAAACAAGAAAATATTTGATTTTTGTGAGTTTATTTTCTAGCCCGATGTTGTTGTGTATAGTTCCAAAGTGATTTTAATATGTCTGGCCTCCTTGACTCCTGACATACCGAACAACAAGGTATCATCTGCAAACAGAGAATGTGTAACTTATATATTTGTCCCACCAATATGCATCCCTTTCCAAAGTCACAAAGAGTGTTGCTTCTGAATAGTCCTGCTAAGAGCCTCAGCCATTATAATGAATAAGAATGGTGATAATGGGTCTCCCTATCTAACCCCCTGAGAAGAAGAGAAGAAACTAGCTGTCGATCCATTAATGATAACAGAGAACCATGCCCCTGAAATACAGGCTCTAATCCATTTGCACCATTGTTTGGAGAAGCCAAATTTGTGAAGAACTTGCAGAAGAAAGTCCCAACATACTCTATCATATGCCTTCATCATATCCAACTTGATGACAAAGCTAGAGGATTGGTCATTATTAATAGAATGAAGGACTTTGTGAGCTACTAGAGCCCCATCCATGGTTTCTCACCCCGAAACAAAGCCACCCTACTCTTGTGAGATAATGGATGGGATGAGATGCTGAAGTCTCAAGTATATGGCTTTGGTGATGATCTTGTATGTTGTATTGCAAAGGGAAATCAGGCGGAAATCAGCAAATGTTTGTGGATCCTTCACCTTTTGAATAATTGCAATGTTGGTGGTGTTAAAATATTTTGAAATATACTTATTTTTCCTGGATTTCTCTATGATGCCTAGCAACTCCCCACCAATAGAATCCCAACATACTTGGAAGAAATGGGTCGTAAATCCATCCGGGCCTAGAGCTTTGTCTGGTGGAAGTGAAAACACCACTCTACAAATTTCTTCAAGTGTGAATGGGGCCATGAGAAGTTTATTATCTTGTTGAGAAACCAGTGAAGGAATGGCATCAAGGATATTATTGATTTAGGCTTGAGTTGGTGAGGGGCCAGAAATAGGAGAGAGGAGGTTTTTGAAAAACGTGACTCCTTCTGATTGAATTTCTTGTGCATTATTTAGAATTTTTCCATTATCTATGGATTGAGAAGATTGAAGAGGCTGCTCGTTTCTATTTGGCTGAAGCATGAAAATATCCTGTGTTCTTGTCTCCCTTGCGTAGCCATAGTTCTCTCGATTTTTATCTCTAGTATTCTTCCTCCCATCTGTAGAGTTCTTCCCATTCAAACTGAAGCTCTTTCTACTTATGATATGTGGCATTGTCCATACCATGTTGGATAGTATGTTCATGTATATCAGCTAATTGTTGTTTCACTATATCCTTATGCTTAAAAATGTTTTTGAATACCTGCTCATTCCACATTTTTATCAAGTTTTTGACATGTTTCAGCTTCATATCAAATTGGTGCATTTTGGATCCATTAAATCATGGGGAGCTGATCCACCACTGCTTAATTAGAGGGATAAAATGAGGATGACGAAGCCACATTCTCTCAAATTTGAAGGACGGTTGATGGCCCACTAGAGTTGAAGAGTTCGTAATAAAAAGTACTATCGAAAAATGGTCAGACCCTGGAATGGCCAAAATTTCTGATTGGAAAGTGTAATTACTAAGCTTCCATTCTTGAGAGACTAAGAATCTATCCAGTCGGCAAGCAATTTGTGCAAAGTTAGCTCTCCTATTTGTCCAAGTAAATGAGCCATTTGCCGGCACAATGTCCTCAAGGTTATTATCCAAGATCAATGAGGAGAAGTCCTGAATAGTCTTAAGAGGAGGGTTGATTCCACCAATTTTTTCTGTCAATTTGAGAATGGCATTGAAGTCTCCTCCCGAAACAAAATTCAGATCACTATACTGTTGAATGATCTAATTCAATTCATTCCACACCCTCAATTTGTCTTGTGTCAATGTGGGCCCATAAACATTTATCAAATTTAGTCATCTTAAGGAGTTTCCAGTTGTTGTCATGAACTACCATATGCCCTTGAACTGTTTTGGGATTCCATAGTATTACTAGACCTTTGGAGGCACCAATTCCTTGTCTGTGAGTAGAGGCCCAAGGAGCCCATTTGCCAATTGTTTTTTCAAACATTGGTTGAGACATTTTTGTTTCTTGGTTGAGTAATTATTATTATTATTATTATTATTAAACTACTTTTCTAAATTTAGGGCTATAAAATTGATGAAAAAGAATATTTTTTGTTTTCACTGAGTCCTTGTCCTTTTCCACCTTTGCATGTTCATCCTCAGAGGTCCCCCTTGAAGAAAATAACGGATTCATTAATAATTTTAATTAAACCACTTGATTTTTTTAGGCTTGTGTAATCTTCAATATTTTTAAGAGTGTTATTTTGGGTTTTCATTTTTAGTGTAATTATTATTACAAATATTATATAACGTTAAATTAATTAATACATATTTTAATAAAATTATTTAATAGTTAGAATAGTTTAGTTAAATTAAATTTATATTCTTAAATATAATTATTTTACATAATATGAATAATATTATTTTGTATTATATTTGTAAAATTAGATTTATTTTTAGAACAATAACATAATATTCTAATAAAAATATTAAACTTAGTATATAATAAGTTTATATAGTAGAAATTAAATTATATAAAATATAATTGGATTTATTACTATTTATAATATTTGATTTAATATAAAAAAATTATAATTTATATTTTATATTATGTACCTTATTAAATATTTTTTCAAATATTATTATAAAGAATATTATAGTGTTATACAATAGAAATTACTTAATATACTTAAATATTTTTCTAAAATAATAGCTTTGTCTTTGATGAATATAATTATATAATATATATTAAATTTAATTCACCTTAGCTCATTCTCTAGATAGATTGAGGTTTATGTTGTCAATATGAAGTTACTACATGATCGTAAATCTATGATTTAACCAAGAGAAAAAGATTATTTAAAATTGATAGGAAAAGGGAATAGTTTCATCTATGTTCTACTTTCTCATCTATCTCTGACTCCTTATCTCTCTAGATGTTTTTTTCTAAATCTTCCTCATCACTTTCCTACTATAAGTCTATAGCTATCACTCTCTATGTAATGCCCCACCAGGGAACCCAGGAGAAATTAACCTAAAACATGTTACTAAGTTTACATAATATTTTTTTTCTTAAGAGTTTACAAACAATAATGAATAACAAAGCAAAAAAATATAACATTAAGACAATAAATACTCATAAGTATAACACATTAACAAATTACAAGTCTGAAGGGTTCCTTGACATAGAATTACGTAAATATAGATTAATATATTAAGTACAATAACCATTCAAATAAATTACATCATCTCATAAATGAATACTCAATTACAACTGAACCATAAGGTATACATGATAACCCACGTCCACTGAATCAATTGTAGGCTATGTAAATATAATCTAAGTACAAAGTACAATAATATAGATGAAAGGTAAGAGTAAACCTCCAATGATATACAATAAGATACAACCACTACAAGGATCATCCAGTACTGGTACGAGGACATCATAATCTCAAATGATAATTTAAGAATCACTACCACCTGACCACGTAGAACCAAAGGTCCACTCCCACCATGCCGAGGAGATATCAACACACCCAACTCGGATATCAAACTCCAAAAACCAACACAATACAACACCTAGGCAAGGGATATTGTTGTGGTTCCACAACACACGCCCCATTTTGGCCACTTGGCCTAATGGGGATGCCCTTTTTTCATGGTCTTTCTATATTTTTGGTGGTTTTGAGTCCTTAGGGTAAGCCTGGCTAGGTATCCACTAAGTCACATTGTGGGTCCAATGGTGCTCCTGATAATTGGATGCATTTTTTGGATTTCTCAATAGGTCTCTCTTCCTTCCAGATGGTCCTTTAGGGTTAAGGGTTTAGTTTGAGTTTTTCTTAGGCTGAGTTGTTTTTTATCTCTTTTTCAGAGTTTCAGAGGTCCAAGAACCTTTGAAACCCCGAAGGGCTGAAAGGTCGATCACCTTTTGGCCAAGGTAGTGCTAGATTTTCGTTGTCCAAAAGGTCTGAAAGTCCAAAAACTCCAATAGTGGGTTGGTTTTTGAGTTTGTCTAGTTTTTTTAGTTTTTAGGGTCTTTTTTGTTGTCTTTAGGGTTTTGGTTTTTTTTTTCTTGTGCAATTATCTTATATAGTTAGAATTTCCTTTAAGCTTTCAATAAGAAATTACTGAAAACTTCTTTTACATGCAGAAGTTTGGTGCCCACTTTTTGAGGTTTACGAAGAAACAATAAGGGAAGCTGACATCCATGGAAGTACTAAGATTTGGGGAGGTCCAAGAAGTGACAAAGAAGCTTGAAAAGGCTCACTCCAACATTCTTCCAAAACACTAAGTCTTCAATTTTGACAAGTTTAGATAATTTCAACACTTAGCCATTTTTCAATGCTAGATTTTCTGAGTTTCAGATTTTTCTTGAGATTTGTTGTCTGAAAGTCCAAAATACCGAAAGTTTTGTTGGATTTCCAGAGTTTCAAAGTTTGCTGGAGATTTTTTGTCCGAAATTCTAAAATGCCAAAAGTTTTGCTAGATTTTCAGAGTTTCAGAGTTTGTTGGAAGTTCGATGTCCGAAAGTCCGAAATGCCAGAAGTTTTGCTAGATTTTCAGAGTTTTGGAGTTTGTTGGAGATTCACTGTCTGAAAGTCCAAAATGACAGAGGTTTTACTTTATTTTTGAAGTTTCAGAGTTTGTTGGAGGTTCGGCCTCTGAATGTCCAAAATTTTGCCCAACATAGAGTTTTTGACTTAGTCTTTTTTTCAAAGTCATTTTTTTGGAGTAAGGGTCGGGGTCTAAAATTTTTGGGTCGTCACTGCTAAGAACTTCCAATCTTGTATAGTGGATTTATAGTCAGATTAACCACATGTTTTGGGTCATTTTTATATCCTTTGGAGATATCTTTCAATTAGAATCACGAAGAGGAGCCATGATGAGGATTTATGGGAAGAACTCCAAGTTTTGAAGAAAGATTATGAAGAAAATGGCAAAATTCCAGAGTAGATTTTGAGTTGTTTAATGCATCTTAGGCTTCAAAATTGTAATGCATGTGGATCAAATTCATTCTAGGTGGTTTAGGGTTTCTTTAAGAGTAGTTTATTTTATTTAAGCTTTAGTTTTATAGATTATTTTCCTAGTTTCATGCGAAGTTGAAACCCTAGTTGCGAAATTTATTTCCCTAAAGGTCAAAGCCCTAAAAATTGCAAGAGAGAAATTTAATTATGGTTAGTTATTATTGCAATAAAAAATTTACAATTGGTGCTTCAATCGTGGTGTGATATTTTTTTCTATCTTTGCGAAGTTTATGAATGTGTGTTTGCTCATTCGTTTATTTCAAAGAGCCAATTGATTGTATGGTGATTTTGATCTGCGAATTTATTAGTCTAGTGTTTATCATTTTTGCATTGCTTTGTTGTGACAAATTATTGGGAAGATTTTTCTTTGGTGCTTCAAGATAAATTTGTCTCATGTGTGCGCACATTCGTGGTGGCTTCATGATTTGATGAATTTTTATATATCTTACATCTACGTTTATTTTCATTGATGATTGCATATGCAAAGTCATGATTGTTATTAATTCAAATCTATTTTTTGTGGTTTTTCTCCATCTTCTTGGTACTTTAATTTGCAAGGCAGCGTAACAATGGTTTATGTCCGTTAGTTTACTTTCCACAATTTCATTCCAAATTCTTGTTACCTTTCTCTTTGTTTACAAATCAGTCATAGTAGATTAAATCAAATATTACATCGCTTTCATTTAAAGATTCAAAAAATCTAAAAAAAAAGAGAAAGATCATTTGTTCTAAGATTTTTTTTGCAGTCCCTCCAAGATCGAACCAGCAAAGGCCTCCTCAACAGTTTCACATTTATCTTCAATTCAGCTATCCAAGTGGTTGAGACCCAGCCTAAAAGGAACATTGAGATTTATTTTATCATTCTTCCAAGAGGGGAATTTGTTCATCCAAATTCCTAGGTGGTGTCTCATGTAAAAACAACACTCAACAGAAGTGGCGCTAGAAGGAGGGCCAAATTGAAATTCAGTATTGGAACAACTTAGAAAAATTAGATTTTTGGTGGTATGCAAACCCTCCATCTTCACGCCAACAAAAGTGGCGCTAGAAGGAGGGCCTGAATCAAGAAATTTCATGGTTATAATCACACTAAATAAATTGGATCTTGGGAAAATCTAGCTTCAATGGATAGTCTGTGTTAGAATAACTAAGAGGGGGGGGTGAATTAGTTGAAACAGTTATCCTACAGTCCCAAACTCTCAGATGTACTTTTCAAAACCATTTCAACAATTTATGCAACTCGGTAAGATAAAATATCAATCTGTCTGTTCACTTACCGAATACCAGTAATTATCCAAACTATGATTATTGATTAAATCAACTATGCAATATGTAAATAATGATATCAAAACAATCATAACAAATAACACATAACACAATGATTTAATGTGGACACCTTGCTAAGGAAAAAACCACCTAGGACTGGTAACCCAAAATATTTCACTCTTCTAAAGTGAGCTCGGTTAGGATCCAACCATGTTAAAAGTTACAATGCACACTATTAGGTGTGGCTTGGTTAGAGGATTTATCACTAACAGTTAACTCTTGACCAATATTCACTGTGGGTTCAACAAGATAACAATTAACATTCATTGAATGTCATATGTGTAACGCCCCGCCAGGGGACCCAAGAGATTAACACTAAAAGCTATGCTAAGTTATGCAACAATTTTTTTTTGTTTACTAAAGTTAACAAGCACATTGAACATAGACTCACAATGATTTACATTCATGAATTTGAATAAACACATCATTTCATTTTCGTTCTCAAGGGTCCCTGACGTAGTATTACGTTGTCTAACTAACACTACGCTAACATGATCAAATGCTAAAGAACTTTTAAGTACATAATGAAAGTAAGTACATCTCTCTATATCAAATTACATTACATCATATGATCACCTACATCCACTACACATGTCGTAGGGTATGTGGTGATATTTAATACAATTACAAGTATCGAATGCAACATAGATCCATGCAGGGATCATAAATAATCAAATAAACCTCCTACAAGTACAAGATAATAACATCTGACATCTGATACATGAATCTGCAACAATGGTGGTAATCTGGTCCAAGTAACAATCAGGTGATGGAGGATATCCGCAATAGTCTCAATGGAGAAGTACACTACCTCCCGACCATGTGAAACCCAGAGGTCCACCCCACCGTGCTAGGGAGATAACACTAGGCCCACGCACATACTAAGGACCAATCCCAATCACCACCTAGAAAGATATCTCTAGATCAAGAGGGTATACGGGTTACCAGAGGCACTGACCTACGTAGGATATCTAAGGTGTGAGTAGGAAGGTGTCATCACGCAGATCCACCCTTGAGTTTAGTCCTGAAGGTTCCTCACTGAACCGACGGCACTCAAGTGATCATACGTGGCATCGATATCTCTCATGAAGACAAGTATATCGATGATCCACCCTTGATTTTAATCCTGAAGGTTCCTCACTGAACCGACGGCACTCAAGGCATGGGCGAAGTATCATAAATTATCTTTTTAATGTTCTCCTAACTAGATCAATTTTTATAATGTTATCACTAGAATTAAGAAACTTGTCAATGGATGATCTGTCAGCCACTTGTGGGCCTCGGCGATCCATTGCAAGCCACCGCCTACATCACATCTAGATAACCTACCCTAGTCTCTCAATAATACCCATCCTGGTTTGTGGCCACTTCTATCATATTAAGTTCCAAGTAACAGATAAACAAGTAAACATATTCCCATTTCAAAACATAAATCCACTTGGCCACTAATTCAAATTTAATCCACCAGGAGGAAATATTAACAAAGATCAGTTTGACATCCCAATCCAAATCTCACACCGAAACATCACAAAATCAAACAACAATAGATCAGAGATATGCAAATCATCATTAACATCAACAATCATAAAGATCAACTTACATCCACGACACATACCCGACCTCTGGATTTCACCCCCTAGTTGGTCATCTAATCCCGTATTCAAAACCACTACAACAACAGTAAATTTAACTTGCACAAACAATATAAGTCGTAAGAGAACATCGTAACACAAGAATTAACATGTTGTAAGGGAAAACAGAATCACAAAATCATTTTAACAAGTAATTTTTGCTCACACTAATTAATCACACTAATCAGAATATATGTGTTTTCAATAAAATGACCATACTGTTAACACTAACTAATGTCTATTATAACTTGATTAATAAGAACGTTTGTTGTTAATCATGAGGTTTACTCTTATAGGAAGAATGTTTCAAGGGCATTAATCAAATAATGTCTTCATTAATTTATCATAGATGACAAAGTAGATATATTGATTATGAAAGTAATGTCTAAAGTTAAAGACCTCAACATAGTTATATTATAACCAAAATTAATCTAAATATTAATTACACAATAGATTGCAAAGTCTTAATTATAGTTAAATCCCCTTAGTTAAAACTAAATGATAATACAATGAATTCAATAATAATAATAATAAAGTGTTTGATGACAATAATTCATATACAAATCAAAAATTACATTATTCAAATAAATAACAGATCAAATTATTAATTTAAACAACTCCTATTAATTGATTACTTATTACATCTAATCTAGCTTTAAAACAATCTAATTACCTACTCTAAAGTTCACTAGCCTTTACACCTATTAACCCCTATGACCTATCACACAAGTCATTCAACTATACCCAAGGGTCAAAGCCAAGTGTCCACCAAAAGCAAGTGGGCTGAAAATAAATAATAAAATCATATAAAAATAGCAGGCCCAAAGACCCATGCCACTCTCCATGCAACATAAAGACTTAGGATGTACAAAGAAGTTTAAGTGCAGCCACCCAATGAGGAGGTAATACCTTGAAACATGGGCCCATCCTTTTTGGGCGTCCAAGGCAAGGTCAAAGAGGTTTGAACAAAGTAAAATTAATCAATGAAAAACATTAAGTTAGAAACTCACGCCACCTTTTGATCAAAAAGGCCTACACCAACATTTAATTGTTAGGAGAGTACTTTGACCAAGGACAAGGCATGGGGAAGAGAAAGGTGAGTGGGCTGACAAACAATAAAGTTTAATAAAGTACAGTGGGCTGATAACCCAAAACTCACGCCACCATCCCCTTAAGGCTTTTGGACATGCCATTTATTATTTGCATTTCCTCCTCTAAGAAAGGTGGTGCGAAATCGTGGGTGGAGAGGGTGATGACATCACCTAAAAAGGTTAAGAAAAATAATATTTAGCATGCCATTTAATGCTTTACATGGTGGGGTACGTACTAGGAAGGAGATGGAGTGTGTTGAGGGGAAGATAAGAGATAGGGAAATGATATGATGGTCTCCTTAAATTCCATTTAATTTGGTCAGTCTTCAAAGACCACTTGCCATGATATTATGACATTGTTTTCATTAATATTTTTGAATTTGTTTTGCAAGGCATGGCGTGGGGCCCACCTTGTGGAGTTGGAAAGGTATGGTTTGAGATTGTTTTTTTTTTTAAATATGAGTTGTTTATTTATGAGACAAGGTGGCAGAAAATATAATTAATAATGACTGTGTTTTTGGAAAGTGTATGGGAATTATTCCCATACATTTTCCAGAGAGCTGGAAATGTCTATTTGTTCAAAGACTTAGTTTTATTTTTGTGTTTGTTTCTCATCCAAGACTTAGTTTTATTTTGCTATCCCATGCAAATGATGATTTGTTTCCAAATTTGATTGTCAAGATGATACACTAATTCTTTCAATTTTCAGAATAATTATGTGATCTATTAAATGAATAATATGGCAAACATTGGATCAAAACATAACTAAGTTCCATTGTGTTATGGAATAACAAGTTCTTTTCTATTTCAAACTTGGATTCACTAATGGTTGAATTTGAGAGAGTTTGTATGTTTGTGATGATGAAATTTCACATTGCAAACTAAAAACCTCATTGATTTATTGCTTCACTCTACATTTTGAGAAGATAAGAGTATGCTCCTATTGTTGGAAAAATTAAAACTAAATTAGACCATATTAAGGGAACTCAAAACCTACCTGGTTCAACAACAGGCTGATGAAGTCCAGCCCCTCTACTGCTATCCAAATCTGCTCCCACAATCTCAATCCCTTCTCTTCTTGCTTTCTTCTTCTTTTCCAAGCCTTCTCTTCTCTCTCTATTTTCTTCTCTCAATTTTGCATATGGAAAAGAATAATAATGACCCCTTTCTTTTTCAATTCCTCCCCATACCTCTATTAATTGCACTTTCTCCTACAACCTATTATTTTATTCTTTTTCTAAAGTGACATGGAATTTCATCTTCTTTCCTTTTTATTTCTTTTTTTTTTTTTTCTATCCATCATTTAAATTAGAAAATGTCACTCTCATATTTTCAAATTATCCAAAAAGTTGAATCTATATACACATAAATTATATATATATATATATATATATATATATAAATTAACGTATATATAATTAATAATGTTATTATTACAAGTGACATAAGGTACACATATATATATCTAATTATATTTTATCGTACTAATAACAATATACTTACTAATACCTATCATAACATAAACGGCTAACATGATTAACATATCAATCACCAACAACCAGATACAACACATGTAAGGAATAATCCTAGGATCAATATCATGCTCCACAGGGAAAGTGTATCGAATTCATTCGGCCAGAACGGATTTGAATCGGGTAAATCAAGTAGGTTTCCGTCCGTTCCTATAGGACAATTAGGTTGGGGCTAGGGAATTGGCCTAAGTGCTAACTCCCCTTCTCCGCCATTGAGACATAATGAGGGCACGCTCATCCTGTCAAGCCAGGGAAGTCGATGCCCGGTACCTACAACCTGCATAAAACCACTACATGTACATGTGCATATATAAACATAATAGAAGACAATGGTAGGGATGGTTGGGACATGTGGACCCGACTCAATGCAGGTAACTACGCCTCCTCCACTACCATACATGCACGTCAAATAGAAAAGAAGACATACATGAGAACAAACACGATACCATACACATGCGGGTATGGGGTAAGTACCAAATATGAATAATCATCTAAATTACATCAATTAATACATGCATATGAAACATCATATAAAATCCATAATTACTAAAATTAACCATCACATAATGTTTTTGGTTCAGATCTAAACATGATAATCAGCATCAAACGATAACTATTTAATTACACACCATAATATAGATATGAAATATGTCTGGTCTAATCAGCTAAGGTAAAACAGTATCAGCTAAAACATAGTCTCAACAGTAATAAGCTGCGAGGGGTATTACAATATGGAAATACAATAAGACTGTTAAGTCCACTCGGTTAAGATATTTTGTTGAATCAATGGTTAAACTAATATATAGTTTCGATCTGACTCAAATACAACTCAATTGCAAATATTCAGATCTATGCTACGCTCATAAAACTCATTTGATCATTAGTCAATTCACTTCCTCAATATTTCCCAACTTACTTTACTCGGTAAATAGTTATGTGCTGCTCGGTAATGTCTGCAACTCGGTTCTTTCTGTAACTAGTTTGATCAAGAATGCATGAATAAATTCTTCACGTAAAATCTTTGCATTCTCTATTCTTACGGCATGCTTCAACAATGAAACTCGTATCTCTTAAATAGATAAGTAAATTGTTTTCATATCAGCCATCGGATTTTGCCTCTTAATCTCTTTCATCCATTTTGCCACTTAAACCTTCCTTGACAAATGTGTCCATAACACATTTTAATCATCCTTTAGATCTTCTCTGAATTTTTTAAGTCGTGGATCTTATAACTAACTTCATCCTTTACATCGAAATCATAACAATTTCCAGCTCATCAATTTTAGTTGGTTATTCTTATCATTTAATGTTTTCATCCATACTTAGTTAATACTGAATGCGTTGGTGATAACTAACTCAATTATTACTGTCACTCAGTATACAATGCACTGGTTTGGTGTATACAGAAGTCTTCAATTATGGACCACATTAACTTGTTCAATTCAAATCTCTTCTTCAAAATAGATTAATGTAACATGCTCAAGTCAACAATATAAAGCCATAGACTCATCAATAAGTTACCCAATGTATACCTTATCCTTATCTGTCATATCCATATTTTCCTTATGTAGATATCTCATTTCTTCAACTTTTCTTCCTTCTAAAGATATTCAGATGTTTGTAACTATCATGCTAATTATAGTCAAAACTAGTTGACATCAATGCCAACATATTGACTGATTTAATCATCTTACATACCACTTTATTAGCTCAGTGATCTCTAATCATTGTTCCTTCAGTTCATCTAGATATTCAATCAGTTGTAGGTCATCAATCTCTCCCTTTGGCATTGATGGCAACATAAAAAATATGAATTCTACAACTATGTTGGTAAATGTTGTAGCTCGGTAAGCTCTCTCTCGCGAGATATTTTATATGTTTTATCACTACAAACAGCATTCCATGCAGACTCTCCCTGCGGATTTGATTTTTTTCAGCTCTCTGATTCTTTCTCATGTTCCATGTTCTCGTCAAAAGATATTTCATATGAAGTTCCTCTCCCTTTGACAACAATGCCAAAGAAAATAAACAACTTTTCAGTAGCCAAATTATTCTCTATTATTCGGTCCAAATCAAGTACCTTCATGTACTGATAAATAATTCTCTCTTCCAGCTTCTACAATCTTTCACAACCTTAGAAATCCTAAAGTGTGAGATATGTGCATCAGCATGAATGATTTTCTGATAAAGTATAGGTTTATGCAACCTCCTAATCACCTTAGTGACCGATAGACAGGGGAAAGACCCCTAGTCTAGTCCTCAAATACTCAAATGTGTCCTTCGGTAAGGGCTTGGTAAAAATATCAGCAAGTTATTCTTTAGATTTCACAAATTCTAGTTTCACCTACTTCTCTTGAACTTGTTCCCTTAAGTAGTGATACTTAATAGATATATGCTTTGTTTTTTAATGTATCACAGGATTCTTGGAAATATTTACAGCACTAGTGTTGTCACAATATATAATCACTGGGTCAGTCATCACCTCATTCATTCCTTCCAACACTTATTTTATCCAAGCAATATTTGAGCAATTTGCAGCAGAAACAACATACTCTGCTTCAATAGTAGACTGAGAAATGTATGCTTATTTCTTGCTTATCCAAGTCACAAGCCTTTATCCTAAAAAGAATGCTCCACCGGTTGTGATCTTTCGGTCATCAATGTTTCCAGCCCAATCTGCATCAGTGTAAACTCAGAGTTCAAATTTTCCTTCCTTTGTATACCATAATCCATAGTCTTCAATCTTCTTCAACTATCTCAGAATCCTTTTAACAATAACCATATGTGAATCTTTAGGATTGGCAGAAAATTTTGCCACAATCCCAACTAGATGTGCTATATCAGGCCTACTATGTACCACATACATCAGTTTTCCAATCATTGATCTATATAGTGTTTGATTTACCTCTATAGATTCATCATCCTTTGTCAACTTACATCCTATTACCATCGATGTTCCTACTGGTTTTTGAATCTTCCATGTCAAAAGTCTTTAACACTTCCTTAATGTATTTTGATTGAGTGATGAAAATCTCATCGTTCTGTTGTATAATCTGCAAACCTAGAAAGAATTTAATCTCTCCAAACATTAACATCTCAAATTTCATTCTCATTTCATCGGCAAAAGATTTGCAAATCAAATCATGTCCACCAATAAAAATATAATTTAATCAATAATTGATAATTTATTATTATAATAAAGTCAATATTTAACTATGATTACATCTAATTGTTATTTTCTATGTTATTATCTTATAAATGTCAACAAGCATTCTAGAATGGAAAATGGGTGAAGTTACTCAATGCTAAGAGTGTGTTTACAAAAATTCTTTATCTTTAGCTTAAATTTCTTTCTCTTCAATTTGATATATATTCTAATATTGTCCAATCTAAAAATAAGAATTTTTAATCATTTATATGTGAAAATAATAATTTACAAACACAATATTTCAAAAAAGCACCATATAATAAATTTTTGATAGATAAACAAATATTAAATAAAAATATAAAAAAGTAAACATGATTTTGTAAGTACAATGTCCAATAAATATCATTTTAAAATAACTAGCAATCGCACCTAAGTGATCATTTAAATTTATCATATTCCATGAATATTTTCTATTGATCCCATAATTTCATAGAAGTGGTTTAGGAAATTAAGACAACATCAAATTTGTTTTTCTTAGTATTATGACATGATGAGATATCAAAGAAAGGAAGATGAGTCTTAGGACCAGCTAGATCATTTTGTAATACAATTGAAACAATGAAAGAATTATTTTAGTAAGATAAAAATCAAAACAAATTTTAACATTAAGAATTTAATTAGAAAAGAAATTAACAGTTATGCTATTTTATTTATATATAAACACGTAAGAATATCTTATACATAAAATTAATATAATTATTATAGAAATATATGATATATCGTTAATTTATAATGTAGGTAGTTGAATTAACAAAATATAATATAATTAGTAAAAGTTAAATGTTTAATCCATAATTATAATAAGATAAAAATTAAAACTAATTTTAACATTAAGAATTTAATAACAATAAAAAATTAACAATTATAATATTTAACTTATATATAAAAACCTAAGAATACATTTTATGTAAAATTAATATAATTATTATAAAAATATATGATATTTATAGGGTAGATGGATGAATCAACAAAATATAGTCAATATATTTCAAAATTAAAATGGTTTCTTTCTTTTTCAAGTTAGATTAAATCTAAAACTTGATGGTGCTACCCATGGTAATGTAAGTGTGTTTGGTATCACTTGTTTGATAAAGAGATGAAAAAGTAAGATTCATTCTTGCTATTTTTAGAATGCTATTTCATGACAAAAATAAGAAAGCTAGAATCCAAGACCTTTTGATAGCCTTGCATCTATGAGTAAGTAATGGTTGTTGTGGCATAGATTTAGAAGGTAACCCCAAATTAGGCATTAGTGTTGGGATTAAGAGGAGTTGTATAAATTAGAAGCTTAATAACATATTTACACTAGTCAAACATTCCTAATAATTTACACAATTAGTAAATCTAGTATTCTTATTGAAAAGTAAATCAAGTAGTATTTTCAATTACAAATCACATTATCCATTAGAAAGAGGATGCCATCAAGGCATATTGCTCACATGCATGAGAAAACATCAATATCTAAGAATACCCCAAAAGAATACATTACAATACCTTAGCTTTAGCTTTGTCACATTTGGTAAATGAAACTCCATCACAAGAAATCCAAAACATGTTTTTTTAATCCTTCACCAAAGTTAAATATGAAACACTATATCTTTGAGCTCCCAAAACATGACAAGAAGAATCTCTTTTCCAAACAATTGTAAATGTGACTCTCCATCATTAGATTAACTACACAAGAACATATTTTAGGTTGGAATTGACTAAGACATGAGGGTCATCCATACCACGATTAGAAATAAATTCTTCAAGAATCTAGGGAATCATGCACAAGATCACATCTTTCTAGATGTGCTTCTAATGATCATGGTCAACATATTTCATGAAAAAATGTATGCCAAGTTCTTCACTTAGAAGTACATGAGAAAGAAGAACAAGAAAGAGGTCACGGAACCCATCAAAGGTTTTGATGACTCAAAAAGTTGTGAAGATATCAATACGGTATTTCATATTAAAGCTTTGAAGAATGATATTGCTAATAAGAAAGCCACCATGGAGCCCAATAAGGCCCTCATCACCATCGCCATCAATGTCTTCCTTAAACACATTGATCAAAATAAATCATAGCTTTATAAAGGATTGAAGATACACATTAGAAGAGTTGGCTAAGGGCTTCCTCTATATCCTTGACAATAATGCCAAAGTGTGAGTATATTATATGAGTGACAATGATGAAGAACAATAGAAGAAAAATATTTGAATGCTTATTTGTCTAAATTTCTCAATTCTGAGACTAAACATATTCCTTATTCATTTTTAATTTTTTTAATAAAAAAATAATGCCCTATGATAACAACTTCCTATCAAGATATATGAAGAAAACATATCATTAATTTATGATATTGCTACAAGAATTCGATTGTATCTAGAAAACTAGACAATTGAATTATGATAACAATATCATAATTTGACTTATAAAAAACATCTCCTACATTTTAATACTAAAAATTTCTTTTTTTTAAAAGTCAATTTTAAAAGATAATATCGCTGAAAAAATAAGAAAGATCTAATTTCTAATTCTTCAATATTTTGAATGCAACGAGCCCTAATTTAAAGCATGTCACTTCCCTAGTCTCTGACGCCAACCAACAAAGAAAACTCATTGACGACAATCATCCATCGTGGCGAGAATTATTTTCACCAATCTCGCGACCCTCGCAAGAAGTCATTTCCTTAACTTTTGTGCTGGAGAAAAAAGATATCAGTTCAAAAAATTTGGCGCCACGAGGGGATAGAAGGAGTTTCCTTTGCGATGGTAGTCGGAGTCGATGCTGAGACCTCCTTCATTTTTTCTCCTCCTCGAGGGTATGTTTCTTCTTCTTCACTTGCCCAATACACGTGGGCTCTAGAGGTTCGAACTCGCGAACATTTTTCTTTTCCATGGCTACTTTTTGAATTAAAAAATTACGGCATCGTCTGTTAGGTCTACAGCCATAGTCTCTGCCTAGACCAAGTAGAGCCATGTGGCACCTAGTCATTATGGACACCATCTTTGGCAAATGGAAAATGCCCTCAGTAACAGTGGAAGCGGATTCTTGAAAATGCGAGGGAGTACATATCACCTGCAAGGATGTTGTCACTCATTTTTCCTTCAGCTCCCTCCTCTTTTGGTACTGTAAGACCTTCGTCCACATCTACAGTGTGGCCAAGAATGTTTGTCAGCGCGGAAAGCATAGTTTCCACAGTTATTTATTTACATTTTGAAAGCATTTTTAAAGAAAACTTTGTAATTTGAAGATGTGCCATATTGAATTACATGATTGATTTATGGAGGACTTAGTCCAGGGAATTCTAGTAGAGCAATTATTTTTTATGATGAAAGTAAAAATAAGCCATAATTTTGAGAAAAAACCAGAAATATGGACATAAAACCTGATTATGCAGATTCCCACTAAAGGGGCAGAGCATAGCAGCTTCCTTGTAATAATTGGCAGCAGCAGTCCAATCATGGTCGTTTGTATTTTCTATAGCAAAGAGCTCTTTTTATCTTGCCAAATCCCCTAAATATATAAACAGTCCGTGACAAGAAACAGTGTGGGGACTGTAACCCTAGTCTTTCATACACAATAAACCTCCCCTGGTGAGGCTGAGTGGGGAAGAGAATATTTTGCCCTCAATTCAACAATAAGAGAGTGAAAATAACCAAACGCCTCGTCCAAAAAAGCTTTGAAGAAATTGGTGTTGCGGGAGCCATGGTGGTGGCACTAGGGTTTTTGTACAACCGACAAGGGCATCCAAGGTGGGGAGGAAATGATCCCGGGCACATTAAACTTATGTGCAATGGGGCAGGAATTTACGGGCATCCCACCTGCGCCTTTTGCATCTGCGTCGCCCTTTCCGCAGGTGTGTCTCAGTTTTCTGGGTGGGCCTCAGAGCCTGGCGAATCCCTCCAAGAGCTTGCAGAGGAAGAACCCCTCCAAGATCTCACCGATCCAACCCTTTCATTGGAACAAAACTAAGAGTATCTTGCATCATATTTAGGGCACTACATAGTTTGGAATTAACTACATATTAGGGAATGCTGAGATTGTGAACTTTATTGAATCAGAATGGGTCAATGATGTTCATGATCACGAGTCTACTTTCAACTTTTTCAATTGTCTTAATTTGGGTATAGTTGCTAGGAATTTAAAGAAGTAAAATACTATTGCATTATCATCAAAAGAGATTGAGTATTGAGGAGGTGTCTTAGCTAGGAGGCTCTTTAGGTTGAATAATTTGATGGTTGTTTTTCTAATCTAACACTCATCTCACTATTCTTTGGTGTGATAATTACTGTGATAAATATTTCTTAAAATCTATCATAAAATGAGTGCACTAAGCATATTTACATCCACATGTACTTCTTTTGAAAACTCACATGTACACATCTTCACTAAACCTTTGGCATCTTCTAACTATCTTCAGTTATGATAAATGTTAGGGATGACGAAAGTATTCCTTGAGTGGTCTTGAGGAGTTCTCCTACCTGTCACATATTTTCTCCTTTACATAGGAGATTTCTCCAACATTGTTCCTCTCATTTTCTATACTTGTGAGAAATTGCATTTCATTGCGAGTTAGTGTAAGCATCTATTCTATGTACACTTTAAAGTTAAGTTTTCACTTAGGCACTAGTAGGTGCATTAAAATTTATTGTACTTCTCAATTACCACTTCCTCTAGAAGCATTGATACAAAAAATCGGTCATTGAATTCATTCCGTATTCATTTATAGTCTATATAAAAAAAATTAAAACCTTTTATTATTAGGTACTACCAAGAAGATAGCTCCCTATATTAATTTTTTTAAAATTTTACAAAAATTGACCATTACATAAAAAAAATATGTTCACTTCAAAATCAACCCAAACTATACTACAAACCCAATAACCTTAGGGAAAGAGACCAAACATAATACGTATCCACTAAGAATGTACATTATTCCATTTTCAATTCTCCCGCCAAACATCTCTTTGTGAGGAGGTACCAAACCCATATTAGCATTAATGAAGGTCATAAAATTATCCAATGTACCTTTCCTCACCCATATTAGTATTAATGGAGGCAAAAAAAATTATCCAATGTATGTTTCCTCATCACTCCATTTTTTAAAAGTGACCATGCTTTCGGCATCATGGTATTTTGTTCTTTTAACATTCAATTCAAATATGTCAACCATCTAGCTAGTGATATTGTCTACCACATTCCTAATACTCTCCAAATATGTATCAACCATCACCCTATGTTATATTTTTGTACAGAAAAATAAACTCCTTGTGACTGTGACAAAAGGCACAAAAAAATATTTCAAACACCTATCCATACTGCACATGACCTTCCCTCCAAACATCTTGCCCCACAGTTTTCACCACAACCACTCTTTTATCCACATCCGAAAACTTTAATAAACCCTCGATCTATTCTTCCTGTAGTTCCACCTTAGGCTTACATCTGCAATTAACACCAAAGTAGGATGCCATCTTGTGGAACTAGAATGAGACACTCCCTCTCCTAAATACAATTTATCTTCTTCTCCCCAACTAGTAGTAAAAGTTTTAACTCGCAATTATATCTATCACACTCAAGATTCTGCCAGATCCGTACAATTAGCCTATCTTGATTTGAAAATTTGTATGAAATCTTAAAAACAATCAGTTTCAAGAATTTTTTTAGCTTCAAAACTAGAACAACCGATATTCATGCACCACCAGTTAACATTTACCATACAAAATTATTAAAATTGGCTCATAAGAAAATACTAATTTTGTGTTTATAAGCCAAAATTACACGAACTCCTTCTCGCTTCAAATTCAAGGAGGAACATACTATATATACGATAACCACATAACCTTTATCCAAGAAGGGAACCCCTTCTCACAACCTTGAAAGAACTAAAGTCCTTCGACGAAAACTTTTAGTCTAAAAATGACTCCTTATTTGTGTCACCACAATCTACCAATAGAGCTAGTAGCCTTTCATAATTTTAACATAGGTCACATCTGACAATGATGGCATGGACTTGACTATCCTTTTTAATCCTTAAAAAGGTTTCATATCTTATCATCTGCAAAATGCGCATTCAACAAAATTTGGGTGTCCTCTAGAATCATCTCCTTTTATTTTGTATCCCCTTAAAACCCTTTTTCTGTCAATCAAAATTTTATGGATCTAAAGGGCTCTATCTTATAAGTCTATGTTGTAGAATCATAGAATAAATGAGCTGAAGAATAGAAAAATTTAATTAGAGTATTGGGCATATTTATCTAGATTCAACCTAGGTTTGTATCAATGCCAATGTTAATGCCACTCCTGCAATTACAAAAAGTGTCTGTCAAAATTACACTCATCTAAAAAGTGGAAAGAATTTGCAGAAAAAATATTAGTGAACCCTACCAAAGCAAAATTTGTTTAAGCTAAAATGGATCAGTACAGATGTGGCTACAAATGTTTATTCAATAAAATTGATTGATAGCTGGAGATCTAATTTGATTTATCACAAAGGTACTTTAATTTTATGAGTGCATTTTCCCAACCCCTCAACAGAAAAATCTATAGACATGACTACAATTGAATGCCCAACCCCAAAGAGAGCTCACAAAGGAGTGACCACTTGACCTTAGGTTTCTATGGGCTCACCTCTCTATCATGGACAATAGAAGACAATTTTGGATCAAGAAACTCCACTAATCCACTACTCGACTAGTCTGGTAGCAGCGGAGGAAATCAACACTAGTTCTTTGATTTTCTTGCAACTTATCTGGAGAACATAAATCCAAGGGATCAACAGCAGCAACAGTAGGGACTTCTGATAAGGAAAGCTCTAGGTAATAATAGTGTTAATGATGGCAATGCCACAAGTGGCAATAACACTAATAGTAGCATGGAACATTATAACATTTTAACTTCATCCTCACAGTGGCAGCACAATGGAAATTCATCTAGATGTTGTGGTCGCGGTAGAACCCACCTTAATAAGTATGCTCTAATACAAAATGATAAGAAGTAGTAGAAAAAAATATTAGCTCATTGAAGATTCAGCAAATGAGAACATACTAAATTGTTTTAAACTAATCACCATTACACAAAGGGACAGCCAACAGAACAATTAACTAATTACATATTTTGATTTCTAACAGAGTACATTTCCAAATAGCTAGGTGACAGGAGGTTAGGAATTATAGAATTGTGACAACTTCCCTTCCTTTGTGTTTATTAGACATTAAAATTTCATAGTTATTAGTAGATTTTTAATATTCTCTTTAAAGAAGACTCTGTAATTTGGGGATACGCCATATCATTATAGGATTGATTTTATTATTTTTAGTTTGGCTTCAGATTTTAATGATAAAAATAAAAATGTTGTTGCATATTTTTTGAAAGCATAGTTTCCACTGTTATTTATGTACATTTTTAAAGCAGGAAACTGTTATTTATGTACATTTTTAAAGCATTTTTAAAGAAAACTTTGTAATTTGAAGATATGTCATATTGAATTACATGATTGATTTCTGGAGTAGCTAGTCCAGGGATTTCTGGTAGAGCAATTATTTCTAATTTTGATGATGAAAGTAAAAATAAGCCATAATTTTGAAAAAAAACCACAGAGAAATATGGACATAAAACCTGCTAATGCAGATTCCCACTAAAGGGGCAGAGCATAGCAGCTTGCTTGTAATAATTGGCAGCAACAGTCCAATCATCGTCTTTTGCATTGCCTATAGCGAAGAGCTCCTTGTATCTTGCCAAATCCCCTAAATATATAAACAGTCCGTGACGAGAAACGGCGTGGGTACTGGAACCCTAGTCCTAGTCTTTCAAACAGAATAAACCTTCCCCTGGTGAGGCTGAGTGGGGAAGAGAATATTTTGCCCTCAATTCAACAATAAGAGAGTGAAAATAACCAAACGCCTCGTCCAAAAAAGCTTTGAAGGAATTGGTGATGCGGGAGCCATGGTGGTGGCACTAGGGTTTTTGTACAACCCACAAGGGCATTCAAGGTGGGGAGGAAATGATCCCGGGCGGATCTTACCACTGACACATTAAACTTCTGTGCAATGGGCAGGAACTTACGGGCATCCCACCTGCGCCTTTTGCATCTACGTCGCCCTTTCCGCAGGTGCGTCTCAATTTTCTGGGTGGGCGTCAGAGCCTGGCGAATCCCTCCAAGAGCTCGCAGAGGAAGAACCCCTCCAAAATCTCACCGATCCAGCCCTTTCTTTACGGCTGAGGGTATAAAGGGTTGAGGTAACAAAGTATAAGGGAGCTTTCTCGAGCCCTATTTCAAATAATGGGTGACCCTAAAATACCATGGCTGCCCGGGCCATTGCCATTATTCACCAGCACTTGGGAACCGGACAACGATTCTTCAGGCTTTGCCAAATGAACATAATAGATATTATATTTTTATCAGTTCAATACATTTTATCGATCAGATTGTTTACTGGTGAAGTTTACCACACGAAAATTTATCAAGACTGATGACTGAGCTTACTAACTATTAACTGCTTCAATGCACATGCACATGCATCGAATTCTAAACATAAAAGAACTGCGACTATTTAAAAAGCATCTAGAAATTTTGTTTTATTCGCATGTGATTGAAGAAAACTAAGCTTTTATACGGTTAGAAGGCTACATGAATGTAGTTCGTTATCACAACTAAAATACTATCTGAAAGCAAACTGAAGTGGTGATGCAAAACTACGGTTATAGAAATAAAATAAAGATAATAATAATAACTTTTATATAAGATCAACTCAAGTCTACTCTTTTAGAAGGGTTCAGAATTGTTTTTAAATAAGTTGGTATCATATTTCACAAAGGATAGGAGTACGAGTGTCGCTTACAAGAAGGAATGGAGAAGAGTGAGATTGAACTTCCAGAGGAGCTGAGGAAGAAGGTTGTAATTTTGCAATCTGAATCTGAGAAAGGCAGCTGCAATGTGTATTTGGTTGGAACAAGTCATGTCTCTAAACAATCATGTAAGGATGTTGAATCGATTATTAGCTTCTTGAAACCAGATGTTGTATTCCTAGAGTTGTGTAAAACCAGGTTTCAGCAGTTCAATTCTCGAAAAGGTCAACATACAAAGGTACGAAAATCTACTAATGCTATGGTTCATAGTAACAGCTCTAATGCCGTTGAAATTCTTTTAAGCTCGGTTATGAAAAAAATTGGAAAAGAACATGGAGTTGCTCCTGGGTCTGAGTTCCAAATTGCATATAGAGAAGCAAAGAAATATGGTAGTAAGATTGTATTGGGTGACAGACCTCTTAAGATAACATGCCAAAGGGCATGGTCAAGGATGAGCTTCTCGCAGAAAGTTAAGTTTGTTCTCGTCTCTCTATTAATGCTGGCTCCTACATCTCTAGTATCGCTACTTGAAAATTCACGTATTGGAAATCATAAAGAATTCACAAAAACGGTTTTTCCAAGTTTGGGAGAAACGCTCATTTATGAGAGGGATTTGATTATGGCCTCAAGATTGTTTGAAGTTGCAAAGGAGTACAAATCAGTAGTAGCAATTGTGGGACGTCTGCATGTTGCTGGTATTCAGAAAAATTGGAAGAAACCTGTTGATATAGAGTCTTTAATGGAAGTTAAGGCTGCAAAATCCTCATCAGCTGTGAAGCTTTGGACTTCAGTTGCACTGGTTGCTCTCGGAATTTCCTTTTTTTCTCTTAAATGGTTGAAGTCCTAGAACAGTAGATGGAGACTTGACTGTTAGTGTGCACGGACTAGTATTTCACTTATTTTTCTGAGTCAAACGATTTATCAATCATTTCGACTATTTTCGATGCTATTTGTACTTTTGACATGAATGTCAAATATAGTTATTTAGAATAGACATTTTTTCAAATTTTGTTAATTTATCGGTGTATATTACATCAGTCTGGAATCCAAAATAAACATACTCTTCAGCAGCTTTCAATTGCATGTAAAAGTTCAATTTTGGTAAGTATAACAATTTTGATTTTTTTCATAATTTATTGAATTGAAGAATATATATTTTATCATCTAAATTGCATTCATTTTATCAAATTTAAAAGCTTAGAATTAATACATCTATTTAGAAAAATCTATGTGAAAGAGATCTAAAAAATATCAGATTTAAATCTAAAGCTTGAAAATATTATTGTATTACATTATATAGTATGAATCATTTTATTTTTACCAGTACTGTTATTTTTATGATTATATATTATTTATAACCTCTAATTTATCTTTATCATTATAAAATTATATTTTTTAATAATATATTATTATAATATTATCATCATATTATAGTATCTTCTAATGATTTTTATTATTATTATTATATTATTGTCATCCTATCACCTATTTGAAACAATAAATTGTTTCTCTAAATTAGAGTTAAAATTTTGATGAAAAAGAACGCATTGTTTGTAACACTCAGTCCTCGTCCTTTTCTGTCATTGTTTGTCGTGTGAAGCCCCCTTACTCGAACAAAATAATTTTTAATTAATAATGTTAACTATAAAACTTTATTTTAATGCTTCCTTATTGTTTAATATTTTTAACCTTATTTTAGGTTTTCATTTTTAATGTAACTAGCTTATATATATTTATATATATATATAATACGCCGAGAGTAATCCTTCTCGAGGTGCCTCTTGCACCTTGCAATTTAAAGAAAATAGGCGCCTCAAGAAGGATTACTCTCGGCGTATTATATATATATAAATATATATAAGCTAGTAGCAGTCACAGCACAACATGGAAGACATTTTATGACGTTTAAGCTTTAAATATATGGCGGTAAGGCTTATTGTTATAGTTAGTGTTAAGGTTATGGTTAGTACTACTATTAAGATTAATGTTAGTGCTAGGGTTACGATTAAGGTTAGTGTTAGGGTAACAATTAGGTTCAATGTTGTAAAATCAAATAAAAATGAGTAGTATTAGGGTTATGGTTAAAAATTATTAAAATTATTAGAATTAGGTTTAGAGTTAGGGTTAGTCTTAAGTTTATTGTTAGGATTAGGGTTAGAGTGAGGGTTAGTATCACATTTAACCATACCATTTCACCTAGGGTCAATGGTAGTGACATGGTTACAATTAATTTGAATGGTTTAAAGTTACGAGTAGTATAATATTAACGATGACAATTAGAGTTAGGGTTAGGGTTAGGGTTAGGGTTAGGGTGAGGGTGAGGGGTCAAGATTAGGGTAAGGGGTAGGATGAGATTAAGGATGTGGTTAGGGATAGGACGTTAGGTTTATAGCTAGGATTAGTATCATATTTAGTGTAACATTAAGGGTTAAGATTAGGGTAAGGGTTTAGGGTTACTAATATGGTCAGGGAACTATAATAATATTGTTGATGGGATGTAGAGTGTTGAGTTCGGATTAGTATTAAAGGGTTAGAGTATAGGTTAAGGTTAGTATGACAAATAGGCTCAATGGTCAAATTAGGTTTGGTGTTAGGGTGTAATGTTTAGAGTTATGAATAGTAATGTGTTAAGGTCTAGGGTGTCGTTAGGGTTAGAATGTAGGTTTTAGACTTAGGATTAGTATCAGGGGTAATGTTACATGTAATTATTATTATAAGTATTATGCTTTTACCACCTATTTTATGGTAACGATGTAAAATCTTACTTAATAATATATAAGTAGAGTTCAGAATAAAAAACTAACTTAATAATATATAAGTAGAGTTTGGGGAAAAAACTAAGTGTCCCCCTAGGTAAGATATGCAGTTGCAGTTGTTCAATGAAACATTGAAATAAATCACATCGTCGAACCATACAGAATTGGCACATAGTCCCATTGGCAAGTGAAAGGGATGCTTTCATTAGTCAAAATTCTATCGGTTGCATTTGATAGAATTGGATTCACAGTCTAATGCTTGTGCCCTTAATTTTATATGAAACTTTATTTGTCAGTCAATAATTTACATCCTTTTTACCAATTTAATTGGGTTATAAATTCATATATAACTATTATTTTACACAATCTGTGTAAGTTGAACGATGACCTCTCCCGTTGTTCCCGCTCCTACAATTCAAACTTTACCCATTCCCGCTCACGACCTTGTGTCTGCTCCGGGTCGTAATGTTGGTGCTCTAGAAGCGCGTTCTGCTAGAGCCCCCATTATGCATTATGTTGGAGCCCCTATTCCTGCTCCTACAACATCTGTTGGTGTGTCGCCATCATTTTTTAGACCTATTTCTGGGTTGTCTCAAACAAGAGCTTCTCTGTCTGGGTCTTTGCTAGGGTTGTCCCAGATGGCTCTTTCAAGGTCTCAAGTGGCTAAGGGGAATTCAGCAATCTCTTATGCAGATGTGGTTGCATTTGAAGCAGGTATCTATGGTCTTGTCTCTGTTGGGAGAGGGGGTTCCCGTCCTTCGGTGCAACCTATTTCTATAAATAGCCCCATTGTGGTTATTCTTGATACTGATACTGTTGAAGAGATCTTCAAAACTGCGGAGGATTTCTCTTCTACTGCTACTATTTTTCGTTTTAGGGGTTTTTGGCCCTCTCTTCCAGATTTACATGCTTGGATTTCCAAACATTGGGAACCCATTATAACCGATACAGTCCAAATTTACCCTGTGGCAAGGGGTTTTTTTATTGTGAAATTTGAAAATGTTGTAGATAGGAATACTATCTTGTGTAACAGTTGTTTCTCTTGGGAGGAGCATTTCCCGCTGATGGCCAAACCCTGGTATTAGGGGTTTGATCCTCTTTCTGAATCTTTTAATAAAATACCCTTATGGATAAGATTGTCGAATCTTCCCCTTCATCTTTGGTTGGATTCAGTTTTGGAATCTATGGGGGAGGCCATTGGGGATTTCCAGATGGTTGATTCGGATTCCTTTGATGTTTTTAAGATGAAATATGCTCGTATTCTTGTGGAGGTTGATGTTTCTTTGGGTCTCCCTGAGAAGATAACTTTGGCTTCTTCAAAGAGATCTTGGACCCAGAATCTAGATTATGAAGGTTTTCCATTTAAATGCAGGAAATGTCACAAGACTGGACATCTTGTTGCACGGTGTTTATTTGATAAGGTTAGATCGAAAAAATCGCATTCTTAGTGGTTGGGGGTTTCTGACCACCATTATACGGTTCGAAAAGTCTCCAAGGATAGGGGTGTCGCTGCTTGCTCTCCTCAGACTGATCATATTGTGGTTGGTGCTTCTGATGTTGTCTCTGATGTTACGAATGTTGTCCCTGATGTGGCTTTAGGTCAGAATGTAAATGTTGTCCCTATTACTATTGTTTATGTTCAGAACTTTGATGTTGTCTATGGTTCAACTGTCTTGTCTTCTGATGCTGTGGGTTTTGTTGCCCATGTTTCACCTAGGACGGTTTTGGGGATTGGTTGTGATGCTATCCTTGTTACTTATGTGGATGATGATGTTGCCTGCCCTTTAGTGGGCTCTTCAAGTTTATATTTGGATTGGCAGAGGGCTGTTGAGAAGGTGGAGGATGGATGGACATCATTAAAGGAAAAAAAAAGTCAAATTCTCCAAACTTTCATTTGATATGTCTTTACGTTCTCATAAGGATGGGCCAAAATGTAAATCTTAATTGTCCTTTTTTGTGGTTAGCTGGGTTGGTTTTTGGTCCACTTGGAGGGAACTATGGTTAGTTCCTCTGGTTTATTTGGTGGTGTTCCACAGTTGTTTTTTATGGTCTTTCAATGCTCTATCTTTCTTTGCTCTTTGTACAAGGTTTCGAGTCCTTTCAAAACCTATTTTTACTTAATCAAAACTATTGATATATTTGTTTTTAATAAAATAGTAATAAATTCAATTTGAGATGAATATTTTAAAATAGTAATTTATGATTTTTTGATAAAAGAAAGTAAATTTATAACATATTAAAAATAAAATTTATTTTAATAACTGTTTTAAAAAAAAATTAAGTGTTTGTACATTAATAACCATATTCACTTTACAATAAAAATACTATTAATTTAAAAATTCAACCAATCAAATTCAATTTATTGTTCTTTTAACAAAAGTATTATAAATTCTTAAATGCAAAGTGTATATTATTGTTGTTAATAGGCATTCATTTAGTAGTTATTTGATTTCTTTGATTAGATAAATCGATGCTACTAACCCTCATTTTTAAGTGTGCAGATTTAAGCCTATACACAATGTTGATTTTAACCCATCTTACATCTAGTTTCTTCCATTGCACTTCTAATTGGGGGCATGTGGTATGATTAGCCCTACAGAGCCCATGAATGGGAAATATATTTTATTAAGTATTTCTATAATAATTCTATTGTACATTTAATAAATTACTTGAATTATACCTTATAAAAATATGTTATTATATTATAAATGTCAACAAGCATTCTAGAATCAAAAATGGGTGGAATTATTGAATGCTAAGAGTGTGTTTACAAAAATTATATCTTTAGCTTAAATTTCTTTATTTACAATTCTATATATATTCTAATATTGTCCAATTTTATTAATTATTTCTAAAATAATTCTATTGTATATTTAATAAATTACTTGAATTATACCTTATAAAAATATAATTTAATCAATAATTGATAATTTATTATTAGAATAAAGTCAAGATTTAACTATAATTACATCTAATTGTTATTTTCTATGTTATTATATTATAAATGTCAACAAGCATTCTAGAATGGAAAATGGGTGAAATTATTGAATGCTAAGAGTGTGTTTACTGAAATTCTTTATCTTTTGCTTAAATTTCTTTCTTTTCAATTTGATATATATTCTAATATTGTCCAATCTAAAAATAAGAAATTTTAATCATTTATATGTGAAAATAATTATTTACAAACATGATATTTCAAAAAAGCACCATATAATAAGCTTTTGATAGATATACAAATATTAAATAAAAATCTAAAAAGTAATCATTATTTTGTAAGTACAATGTCTAATAAATATCATTTTTTAGCCGATAGGCTTCCCTTGTGAAGTGAGCTCACAACTGTACATTCTCACAGTGAAAACCTATCTCACGCCATGAAACTGTCTCACAACCGGTTTTCTACTACGGAAGTGGTAAATGGGAAAGCCTTAAACCATGTTCAGTAGGTTTTGTACCTTTCCTCTACATCTTTCGGTTCTTGTGAAGGTGCTTTATTAGGGATCTAACTGTTAGAAATAGGAAATACTGAGAGAGGGGGGTGAATCAGTATTTCACAAACTTTTACTTTTGCCCACTTATAGATATAACAAATTACTTTAGTGCATGCAAAGCATAAGAAACTAAATAGCATATATAACAGTAAATGTAAAGAACTCATAACACATGATATGTTCTCGAGGAAACCCTGGCCAAGGGAAAACCCCGGTGGGGATGGTACCCACAAAGATCCACTAATCAAAAGATATCCGATTAAGGATGTTGACCCTGTTAGGAGCCTGTTACAATCATATAGTGTATCAGTCCTGATTAAGGGACTATAGGCCTTGTTAGAAGCCTCAACCCTGTTAGGAGTTGTAGATACAAAACCTGATTGCCAGATGAGCTCACTGCCCAAACAAGTAATACAAATGTTTACTGATTACAATATGGTACTGCTTACAACTTTGCATCAACAACTTTCGCTGCTATCACAATTTACATATATTACATGTTACATTTCAAGTATGCTCGGTACATCTTCATTTATACAAGATACAAATATACTATCTTTCTCTTGTCAGCTTGCATATCTTTATCCAAGAGTAAACATCTAGGATGTCGTCTCTTTATAATATTAAGTCATTATTTTGACAAGCAAAATAATCCCTTAATTCATTTACTAGTTCTGTCTTCAAAACTGCATTGTCGACTGTACTCTGTCATCAGTAAAATAGTCATAACTTTGTCCGTACTGTTCGTACTCTTTTGCACAATGAGATGGGGTATCCTTGGACACCATAGAGTCTATGTTCAACTGCGCAAACTCTGATCATGCTCCAGTGAACGTCGCCAAAACAAACTGTATCGGGTGCTCTGTCAAAATCATTGTTTCATACTTAGACCATTTTACTCTGCGACCTTCCATACTTACTTTCCAACTTATGCACTCTTCATAGGGAACATATGTTTCCATAATGACAACATTCATGTACATACCTCAGCCAAATTGCCAACACTAACACCTCCATTGGAGAAGAATCAAGCTATTGCATCGTCGCCTCCTTCAAATGTGAGTACTAGTAGTATCGCTCAGGAGGAGAACAAAATAGGTGTTGCAGATGAAACGGAGATATCCCTAAAAGTTCTGAAGAAACTCATGCCTGGCACAAAGATGAGAGATGCTTTTTTCAGGAGATTCACAGATAAGGAAGACAACGAAGCATATAGAGCTAAGGAAACCACAAAAGAATCTAAACAGGAAAGTTTGTTTTGGGAGGCTACTAAGAGACAATAAAAAAGAAGACGAAAGGTCAGTACATAATGAGGAGCTAGCAAGTTCTGATGGATTTTTTAAGTGTCTTTTTCGGGACAAGAGTGATTCCCAAATGGGTCTCTGAATTTGGTCAGTCCTATTCCCTTCACCATATCTATCGATCAGGATTAAATTGGGAAAACACTGAAATCTATTTTTTTCAAATTTTCCTATGTTTTAGTAAACTGCATTTTTAAGGGTCTTCAATGCATTTCTGGACTTCGATGTTGCCTGAAGGTATCCACAAAATGTTGTTTCCTTTGTAATTTGATTCTAGATTTATTGAATACCTTTCCAACACATTAAACAATTCGCAATTCGGAGCTAGGACTAGAAAGTTATGCCTTCTCCAAGTGGACCTAATTTTTATATATAGTTTTTTTGATAATTTTTTATAGTTCAAATAGTTTATTTGTAAAAAATATTATGATGGCTCTTCATTTCATTTCCAAGGGATTCTGATGACCCTCAGAATCCATCAGATTTGTATAAACTCCAATATTCGAATAGAATGAATCAATTTTTGGTTTGCAATCTTGTTAATCTTCTCAATTTTCGTATTGAATCTAACAATAGTGCAGTTATCACACCAGGTATTGTAATCTGGTTTTCATAAATCAAATTAGCCATGGAGATTAGTAGTAGTCGTCCACACTTGAGGAAGACTTGATAATAGCCCTCCCTTGTTGACACCCTGATTGCCCACTCGTCACAACTCAATTCTTCATGAACCCACATTATTAAGTAGAGAGGATTTCTATCTACTATGTTCAGAGAAAATGGACGAGTTGATGCTACCCTGCAAATTATCCATCCTTTACTTTGATTACCTTTGTTGAGAGGGTCGTCGTTATCTACAATGATTGTAATTCTCTTGTCTACAACAACATTCGCTTCACATGGTCTCAAACCTGTAATCGTTGATGCAAGTTGGCCTCTACTCTAGCTTTGTGCAATATTTATTGTGAGGATGTGGTAAGGATTTCTTAGTTTTTGCTTATTCTTCTTTGAATGTGATTTCATATTATCATTCTTGTTTTAATGAGTCTGACTGTAAAAGTAAATTGATGGTTTCAATGCAATCTTTTCAAGAAATGGATGTAAATATTTTTAGTTTGTTGATTATTTTAATGAATAGGTGCAAATTTGTTGGTGCAAATCATTAGAGTTTATGAGATTACATCTCCTTGAGGCATTCTATCAAAAAGTTTGTATACCTTCTATGCTTCCACATTTTGCATACATATTCCAGATACTTTCAATTGAAACATATGACAAAAAGCCCCCTTCTATTTTATGCTTTCATGGATGTCCATACCCTGTTCCAAAATCCTAATTCTTCTGCACATTGGAAGTATGCTAGCAATGGTTGTGGAATTTGGCTTTACACTTGTTGTTTGTGTTTTCCTGAATTTTTCTAAAGTATTTTAAAAAAATCAATTTTGTATATATCTTGCAACCATAGCATTCCATGAGACCTCATTCCTTTGAGGTATTTTGTCAAATAGTTCGCATGCCTTGTCTATGCTTCCACATTTTGCGTTCAAGACATGGAATACTTCTCCAATAACTTTCTCTACTTTCAATTTTTTTCCTTGCATATAAACATTAGAATTTGAAGCAAAGGAACCAACAACAAGAAAGGTTTGTAGTGTTTTGAGAGTGCATGTACAATGAATAGATTTGGCTGCTGGATCAATCTTTTGAAGATGCCTTCATTCGGTGGACCTAGCTAGAAGTGAGAGGGTTGATAAGTCTCGGGCTACAAAAGACTGATAGAAGGAATCCTAACACGTCAAAAAAGTCATTGGAAGTTGCAAATTCGGAACTTGCACAATGCAACTCACATGTTCCCTATAGAAATAGCAAGCTAACACAGTTGGTTTAGGACTCCTTAGGTCACAATCCCTTTTTTTTCTATTGGTTCTAACAAAATTAATTTTGTATGTTCAAGAGATTGACTTTGTGTATTTCCATAGAGGAGATCATTGTTTGTTGACAAAATATACATATCTTTTGAAAGAGGATCACTCTATATTGATCATGAAAATCACAAAAAGAGCATAATTAAACATGATATCTTAGAAGAATAAGAAGCATGAAAATGGCAAGACAAGATGATGGTAAATAGGCATTTAACCCCAATCCAAGGAAGATCTATCTAGAGAAAGATGTCCAATTATTGATGGAGCAAAATGAAGCTCATGTAAGAGTCAAAAGGAATAAACTTGACAAAGCAAGATAGCATTTCTGATAAAATTAGACATTGACACTTTTTAACTTGGCCTCTTAACCAGCTCTGATGCATACTAGCTACAATCTTTGCTTTGATTCAATTTTCATTAGTTTCACCCGAGGATCATCTTTTGAGAATTATGTGAAGGCATCTTTTTGCAAACAACTATTTGATACTCAAATTGGAGAGGCATGATCCTCACCTTCAAAATGATGGCATTGAGCATTTTTGTCAATATGTTGTATTATTTATAATATTTTTTCAATTATTATTTTGGTGTATTTTTTATTTGATCAAAAGGAAGCTAAGAGTATTGATGAACTTATTCTAGATGTTGCATGGAAGAGTGGAAAAATTGTTGATTGATTTCCATGCTTCTTGTGTGGTGTACATAATTTAAGAAGTACACATGATTGTAATGCTCTTAACACCAATGGGTTATAGTGTTATCGAAGTCCTTTTCTAATATCTTATATAGATTTTTTTGAGCGTCAATGTCTCATCCTCTATACCTTTAGGATTTTGAGTCTATATGCTAGCTTCAGCCTTCATAAATCAAAATCAGAAATTTTCAATTGTCTTTCTTGTTTGGTTTGTAATTTTTTTTAATTTTTTGATCTTTATCTTTTGCTTAAATTTTTTGCCACTCTCATTTATAGTCTCCAAAAGTTTAAAGTCTTGTGGGTCTTTTCATAGAACTAAGTAATCTATATTTCAAACTGGTTTGTGGTACAATGATGAACGTATTTAACTAGTGTGTAGCCTACCAGTAACTTAGTGCTCTATTCAACAATACGTTTAGAAGCCTTCAAATGTCTCTGTTTGTAAAGGGGTTATTTTAGTAGAGACCTGATTAAATTCTTTCCTAATAATAAAACAACAAAGATAATTCTGGAAGTAATTCTTTGCTGGTGGTTCTGCTCTTGCTGGAAGTAATTTTGTTGTTGCTAGTGACCCTCTTGTTACTCCTGGTTCTGCTGGGTGTTCTGTTCCCACTGCTGGTAGTACTGGTGTTGGATTGTCTGCTAAGGTTGCTGGGTCTGCTGGCCTCTTTCCTGCCAGTTCTGCTTCGGAAATTCTTTTTGGTGCTTGGAAGTCTGGTACTGGCTGTGAGGTCGTTGTAGGTTATGTCCAGACTTCTCATACTGGTTCTATTGTGGTTGGATCTTCTCCTGCCTCTGACTGGCAGGAAAAAGCATCTTTGGTGGAGGAGGGATGGACTGCTATAATAGGTAAACATAATAAAAAGTCCCCTCTACATTTTGATATGACTCTCCGTTCCCAGAAGAAGGGAGGCAAAGGAAAATCTTAGGTTGGGTGTTGTTGTAAAACATTAGCTTTACACGTTTGGATTTAGCAGCTTGAGCATTTATGTTTATCTTTTGTGGTTGTTGTTGTTTTGCTGGATTTGTGCTGCCGGTAGTTCTACTAGTATTATGTGCTAAGGGGGAACTATAAGGTTTTTTCTTTTTCCCCTAGCTGTTTCATTTAGATCTAAGCTAATTCTTCCTATCTTTCCTAGGGTTACAATTCCCTTCAAAAACTATATGTATATGGTTTCGGGGCCCATTCAAAACCTGCTATTACCTTATTCAAAAAACAAAGATACAACTAACAATTATTAATGCTTTTTTCATTTTCTTTTGGATAATGTTTGCATGTCTATGGATGAGAAAGTATTTTGAGTGTTTTTCGAGATAATGGGACAATAGACATGTTTTTAAGTTTTGTTCCATTTTTTTCGCGAGGAACATTGCAGACTTATAGGACTCTTTGGGACTAAGACATCATATAAAAACTAGATATTTGTTTTTCTTTTGGATCACCCAAGTCGGAGGTCTATTAGAGACCCTAGGTACTCACTATTTTCTAATCAGAACTACAAAATCAAAACTCAAAATACTTTCAGACAACAAGAGGTATTCTAATTTCAATTTATATTATTTGTTATCTTCTCGTACTTTCAAATATTTGTGTATGCAAGCCATATCACTGTGAATTGTAGGCTTGACAAAAGTTGAAGTAAGACAATTCACTTCATAGCCTACAGGGCAGATTCTAGATAACATGTGTTGAATTTTAACATATTGAATTAGACAATATTGTATCATGACAAAGATAGCTTGCCAATCTCATATTTCCTTCATATAAAGTACAAATAAAAAATGTTTGTTTTTTATTTTTATGTATCTATTTGAGAAGGATCCAATGGTTTTTGTGGGATTACAAATGCTTGGGAAAATAATTTAGAGGTGGAACACTATTTGCATAAGATTGTGTGGCATCCTACAAGAAACACTATGTACACAACAAAATCATGTGGTATCACATAGGGTATAAGATTTGAATCAATTTAGGGTCTAACAAAATAACAAAAAAACACTATATAATCAACATAATGGCTATATTATGTATTGCAAAAAAAACACCATATTGAACACCTAAGTGTAGAAGGTCCAACATGTGTCAAGGAAATAATCATGTCATGAGCTTTTCAAGAATTGATCTCTCTACGATATGTTTCATGAACATTTTTGCAAGTAAATTACCAACGGTATAGGTATGTCACATGTTATGGAAAATAGTTATCATTCCAAATTAGAAAGGGTCTTCTAGAATTCAATAAAAAAATTAAGCGAGGGAAGCATGCAAGGAAATGAGTTCTGAATTTTTAATAATAACATTTTAGAAAGCTATTGACCTTGACATTAAAACTTCTCTCATCAAGCATAAATTATTTCAAATCCACAAAGATATATGAAAGATTTAGGAATGCTAAGACTGCCAAAGTCAGAGGTTGATCCTATATGCAAAATATAGGATAATCATAAAGATTATTCCATTGAGCTTTTACATCCCATCCCAATGCATTAAGAAGGAATCCTCCTAAATTTTTGAAGACCTCGAGAAGATTCAGAGAAGAAACAAACAATCAAAAACTTAGATCTGAAATATTTTACAAGGATAGCTTAATAGAAGAATGTGGAAATAGGTTGTTACAAACCAAGTGGACTTTTATTTCAATTAAAAAAACCAACATAATTATAAGATCATGATAGTGACTGCAATAACAAGTCCGTCTACTAAATTTATTGATGTAGATACACTTGATCTTTAGAAAATTATAAGATCATGATAGTGACTAAAATAACAAGCCTGCCTACTAAATCTACTGATAGAGGCACTCCATCTTTGGAAAAAATGAAGAAAAAGGATTTTGAAATCTAAAGAGAATATGATCTTTAATCATGTCCTTTGGATAATTCATCCCAATTCATATATAATAGAAACCATACGCAACAGTTGATAAAGAATAAAAACCATGTTAATAAAAACTATACAACTCATATGTAACCTTCAATTATGCTTTCACATCAAAAACCTATCGGCTTATCCCTTGCACCTTCTTTCGGTGCAAGTGCTAGTAAAATAATTATTAGACCCTTTAGAATCAATAGAATATATATATTATAAATTTCAATTTTTGATATAGTGATAAGCAATTTAAAATTTAAATATAAATAATAGAACACTAGAAAAAAAAAATTAAATGTATTAAGGAAAATAATAATATAGATTCAAATATAAAACATTCTGTGTAGTAAAATTGGATTCAAATTAAGAGAAAATTATATTAAGATAAATGAAATGTTTTTTAATAACATTACATTACAAAATCTAATAAATGCATTATTTTTAATCTATGTTAAAGAACATTCTTCACCCATCACTACTACATAAAAGGGGGTTTTAAGACAATTTTTGAGTAAATTGTCTTAACATGAGACAAAATAAAACAATTGTATTGTCTTAAATATTGTCTTTAAATGAGTCTTAAACTAGTACTTGCACCAAAATAAGGTGCAAGGGAAACATTGATAGGTCTTTAATGTGGAAGCATAATGTAAACTTAACATTATATTCTTTAAATAGCCAAAAAAAGAATGCAACAAGTTGTATTGCCCCTACTTTATGAGCCTTAAAGACAAGGAGAATAATGATCCGGATCAATAATTTCATAAACTATTGAAGACCTAATGAGAACTAAATAGACAAATGATCTTAAGCTTTTAGCATACAGTTGTTCCACCTATATGAAATCCCTTAATCCCTGCTTGAAACTCCAACTGGGGAAGACCAAGTGAATAATGAAGTGAAACAACTGCATAAATATTGTGTCGCACTACATCTAAATCAGGCATGCAAATCTTTCAAATTTTCAAGGATAACATTCACACAAACTCGAGTCAGATTATAAAGAACATGACATCACTTCCTCTGTCAATTTTGGTATTTAGCTCATTTGATCAACTATAAATCTTAAATGGTTTTTAGCCAAGTGACCCTGACCCCACTTTTGAAAATTGATGAAAGTAAAATAGAACATCTGCCACTGGATAGTTAATTTAGGGTTCCAAAATTTTTCCTTGATGAAAATATTTGTGTTAGTTTACTTTTAACATTAGTAAATATCTTTATCGTTCCCGAAGCACAATATGAAGCTGCTTGAATGCCACCATTGGTTGATGGCATTCTTCAATGGACAATTTCTTTCACAGCAATATGTTGTGTCCTGCCTAGCTATCAATAAAATAGTGACTTATGGGATACAAAAACTTAAATTTGAAACAACTGATTCAAAAAAGATGGAAAAAAGAACATATCTTTATAATGTTTTTTTTGTGCACTGCTTTGGCAAAGCATTTCCTCTACATTGCAGGACAACGTAGGCCTTACTGGGATTTTTACCACACTAAGTCGCCTTAAATCTTGTTTCATGCATGTTGTGAACAAGATCATCTATTACCCTAATCAAATTGCTCTCAAATTTTTTCTTGATGAAAATATTTGTGTTAGTTTACTTTTAACATTATTAAATATCTTTATTGTTCTCGAAGCACAATATGAAGCGGCTTGAATGCCACCACTGGTTGATGGCATTCTTCAATGGACAATTTGTTTCACAACAATATGTTGTGTCCTGCCTAGCTATCAATAAAATAGTGACTTATGGGATACGAAAACTTAAATTTGAAACAACTGATTCAAAAAAGATGGAAAAAAAAACATATCTTTATAATGTTTTTTTTTCTGCAGTGCTTTGGCAAAGCATTTCCTTAGCATTGTACGACAATGTAGGCCTTGTTGGGATTTTTACCACACTAAGTCGCATTAAATCTTGTTTCATGCATGTTGTGAACAAGATCATCTATTACCCTAATCAAATTGCTCTCGAATGCCTTACCCTCGTCATATTCTTCTATGCAATACCACTCCAAGAATGGGTCTCCATCGCCCCTCCACATATCATCCGATTTAATCTGCGAAGCAAAATTTCTTAACAATAATCACAATTGAATTGTCAATATTGGGGAAATATTGTAGCCCTTCATTGAACTTTCTTTCACCTTATTTCTTTGGATTATATTTCCTCAATTTTCAAAGCACGTGGGAGAATAAGATTTGCATTGAAGTTGAGATTTTTAATAGACTAACATAGGCATATTTAAAGATGAATGTGTAGTCAATGAGATTGTAGTTGTTCGTAACATGCAGATTCAGAAATGGCTAGTGCAGATTGATTATACAAATTTAAGGGCAGCTGAGGAAATGGTTGTCCACTACTATAATTTCAATATTTAAGCGACAAGTTGCATTCTTCTTTAAATAATTTACTTTCTACTCCTCTAATCTTTTGGAACAAACCCCATTCCACGACTCTAATTACCTCATTGTCCTCAGTTCGAATGTGGCTGACACTCGAGATGGAAGAAAAACTACGACCTGTATTCCCAAAAAAAAAGGGCAAATGAGTATCAAAAACTTAGGAACCCAACAATTCGGCCATTGAATTGAAAATTTGTGGTTTTTTCCCTACCCAGGAGCCATTAACGCTCTTCAAAATGATCTCTTTGAGATCTTCTGCCCACTTGGTGAGGGAAATGAGAGCCCTCAAATGTATCTTACTTTTTTGCTTTTCTAGAGACTCATGAGAAAGTTGACGTGTTAGGCAGACATTGCATAAATGGAGCCAGAAAAAGCACAACACTGAACTCTTAATATTCCATACAAGAATGTTTGCTTGTGCCTCATTTTTGTGGTTAAGCCACAAATAACAATTTCTAAAAACTTAGATGTAACACTAATAATACAATGAGAATATTTTTACCACATTAAATAATGCAATTGAATAATATTCTGAGTGTACAATAATAATTTCTAAAAACATAGATGTAACACTAAAAGACAATGAGAATATTTATAGAACACTAAATAATGCAATGCAATATGCAATAATATTCTCAGCACACCAGCCTCTCCAAAATTAGCTGAGATCATTCACAAAACATAGTATCAGGCTCTGCAATGTCTCCAACAACAAACAGTCTAGAAATAGACAAGGATTCAATCTCAAACTATGATGTTTAGTCCCAAAAGCAGGATTCTTGTGAACCATTATCATGAAATTTGGATCAATAAATATTGACTACAAAATATGCAGATGAATCCCAATAAAACATCACATAAGAATAGCAATCACCAAGCCAGCCAAGCAATGATCTAATAGTAAGGCAGAGCAATTTCCATGCTGATGATGAGCTCAAGATCTATTGGTCACACTTCAGATGATGGTGAATCTGCAATAGTGCAGGCTACACCAGTACAGGTTGGATGACAGTGAATTCTGATGAAGTTTGGTTTCTCAGGTAAGGCTTCTAAGCCTTGAGAGTATTCTAAGTTGTCCATGATGCATTCCCCACATGATTAAAAACAAAGCAACATGATTGATTACTAATTTATCAAATCTGGAAAACACAATTCACCAAGAACCTGTTGCTGTTGTTGAATTTGTTGCGCACCACCCCTCCTTCCACCCATTCTTTGTCCTTGTTGGCTCTGCCTCTGTAATTGAAATGGGAGCATAAAATTTTGCATCTGTGCCATTCCAGGATGAATGCCAGGTAGCAACTGTTGTTGATAACCAAAACCTGCAGGCTGCAAGGAATTAAAAGAATCATGGAATTTCTAGCCAAAGAAACTCCCTGTGAATCAAAATTTAAGTACTACACAACCCATTTACTAACCTATGGAGGAATTAGGCCATGAGGACCCTGACCATAGAACAGTTGCTGTGGGGCAAGCCTTGGAGCACCAGGATGATATGGTGACAAACGAGTTGGTATTGCAGGAGTAACTCCCATGGGAGCTCTCATCTGAGCAAACTGAGTCTGGCATGACAAGAGATCAAGTATTTACATTGTTTGCGAGCACTTGAATCTTCTGTGCATCTAGCAAATCAATATGGGGATCTTGAATTTTCTACCACAAGAACAAAACCTACATACCTGCAGTCTTGCCCTTCTCTCTAGTTTTTGTTGAGCCAAGGAAACATAAAGGGGTTTTCTTCCAGCCATCTTTCCACTCATCTCAGCAACCTATAATTCATGACAAATACATCGCATCAACAACCATGCCATGCTCCACAGTGGATAGAAAATAGGAAGGTCTGGTTAGATACTATGAATTCAAACAAAACATCTTACATCATAATAAAAAACATCTTACAGCACGCATGGCTTCTTCTGGAGAAGAAAAAGCCACAAACCCTGATCCCCTGCTCTGACCTTGGGGGTCCCTCATTACCTAAAACAAAATGGCATGATGTTTAGAAAGAATTAAATACACAAATAAGCAGAATGTTTTGCCATGAGAAGCTATAGAAGCTGAATTTCACCACAATGTAATCCACAAGTAAATAATAAAATGAGCATCACTTCAACAACATCATAGACATGAGAAGACATACCTTGAAAGATTTTATGGTGCCAAATTCTGAAAACAGTTCTCTTAGCTTTCATCATCAATGGAATCATCCAGATTCTTCAGATACAAATTAGTGCCCTGAAATTTTTCCATTTTTGCCTTCCTTTCTTGTTCAAATTTGGTTTTCAATTTTGCCTCCCTCTCAGCCTTTTTCTGTGCCCTTCTAACATACCATTCCTTATCATCATTAAAAGTTTTTCCATTTAAATTGTCAGCTGCATTAGCCACATCATCTGCGTTTTCAAAATTAACAAATCCAATGCCTTTGGATTTTCCATCCACGTCCCTCTTAACAACTGTGTTACTGCACTAGTGATAAGGCCAAATTTACTAAAAACATTTTGCAAGTCTTCATCCATAGTCGTGTCAAGTAAGTTTTTCACAAAAACTTTGCTAAACTTGGAAGTACCCATTGATCACTCTTTTTCTTGGCGTCTCACAAACAAGCCAACATAGACCTGCTTGCCATTAAGCAACAAGTCGTTCAATTTTTCAATGGCACTCTGTGCTGCCTCTTCTTGATCATACTGCACAAAACCATAACCTTTGGACTGGCCATTGTTATCTGTAGCTAATTTGCAAGAAAGAATGGTCCCAAAAGTAGAGAAAGTATCATACAATCCTCTATTATCTATAGTTTTGTCGAGATTCTGCAAACAAATAACTTTAAGATTAACACAAATTTTCAACCATTATGTGGTAGCAAGAAAAATAAACATAAATTTGCAGTCTGCGTTAAAATTTTGATGTCATGTATTCACCTTGATGAAGATGTTTGCACAGCTACTATTCTGAATGCTTGGATCACGATGGGAAAGCATTATTCTCATTGGCTTACCATTAACACTAGTATAATTCAGAATCTCCAGAGCACGACTAGCTGCAAATGCAAAAAAAATCCTGATTTTATTTAAACATGTCATTAATCACCATTGAATTACAAATGTCAATGCATTGAAGTGTTATCAAGGACAGGAACTTGGTTATCATTTATTGGAAATGTAACAAGCAAAAACAAGTGATTAAACATGCTATGGAAACTGTGTTGTCAATCACAATAATCAGCATTTAGTGATAGATAAATAAATAAGCTTTGGTTAAGCATCTGAGAAAGCTTCATGTCATTTCTTGCAGGACATCTCGAATGTCGGTGAGCCTGTCATCGAAACACTCTGACTTCATGTCACTACCCCCTGCAAGGTGAAACCTAAGCAACAAACAAGATAAAATGAAAGGAAGGGATAAAATCTGGTAGGTTGAGATTTACAAAGAGAAGTAGAAAAATAAAATATTCCCAAGTTCTCAAGAATCTGACATCTTCCATCTTCATGTGGAAAACGAGGCTGAGCAATTCAAAAGACATTAATGAACAATTGAAAAATAAAAAGATTATATGGAGAGATGTGAATAGATGATACTTACGTTCTAGGGCTTTTGCACATTCCTTCAACGTTATGGCGTTCGATGGTCTTGTGGCATTCTTGTGCATGTATTTTCTCTGAAACCTGCAATCTCCATGTTTTCATTTATAGGATGCAGACCACTTCGCAGAAGAGAGACATGGTGTTCTGCATTCACACCTACGATTGCACAGAATAATCGAATGACCGTACCTTCTCGTTCAAAATAATGGACAGATTAATAGTTCTCCAGAATTTGGTGAGTACCATATGAAAATCCCCTGAATCTCTTTAGATTATTTGTAAAGATAGGTTGTTAATGGTCACAATCCGATCATACTGTCGTTTCTGTAAACAAGATTTTTCTAAGATTTTCTAGATTTTTCCCATTATGCTAGTAGATGGGAGAAGTCAGAAGTTAATAATCATTCCTTATGCATGATTTAATGCGCTTTGATGAGAGTGCCTTTCAGGATTGTAGAAAAATATGATCGGATAACCAGTTAAATACATCCTGAAACCTTTTTCTGCCACCCCATTTGCTGGTGTGAGACAATAAATCCAGCGTGAGAAATAAATGAGGGCATTCGTACACGAGCAAGCTCGAAGGGGAAGCCTATCGGCTTAATTATTGTCTTAAAAATTTGTCTTTATAAAGACAATAAAAACCACAGGTATTATTGTCTCTTGAAAGACAATTTTAATTGTCTCTATAGTGAGAATCATATCTTTAATCCCACTAATTGTTAAATATAAACTATAGCATATTGATTAATTCATGTTAGGGCACAATGGATTTGAACCACTATCCTCCTGCTTGTAAAGCAGGTGCTCTTCCATCGAGCTTGCACCCTTTAAAATAAAGAAAACTAGAAGTCTTAGGTGTCGCATATATAAGCCACATAAATGCATATAGAATGTTAAGTAGAATAAACCAGAGACGTCAATTTTTATAGATCTTGAGAAAGTTGGAAAAAAGGCTGCCAGGGGAAAAAAATCAAATTTCTTCCAAGCCAATAAAAACTTTGCTCAAGAACCTTTTCTTTTTCTTCTACAAAATCAAAAACTAAGATAAAGGTATTCAAAGACAGCACCTGGAAATACAGCATCCCAAAACATTTGGAATAAATCTGTTTATGAAGGAAAAATATTACATATGCTATGAATACTGTTGGACGGACTTAGACATGCAAAACTTACATAACCTGAACAAAGCAACTTGTGAAGACAAGACACTTTGAGATAACAAAGTAAGGTGAAATGCATAGTAGTGTCACCTTAAACATACTCAACTTTCACAACTCACTAAACAAAACATGGGCATCTTTCAATTATCATACAAATAGACAATACCATAAGAGATACAAAGATTTAACAACAAACAAGAATCCTTTGGATATCAAAATGCCTACGGAATCATGAATAAAATTATCTTCTAATTTATATAATATTTTCAATTTGTAGTAATTAGGACAGACAGATTACACACAATCTATCCATTTAAGTTTAACTTAAGGCCAGATATTGAGGCTTCTATGTCAAAAAGTCAATGCTAGTCCTACTTCTATAATCTAAGTTATGAAGTATCCAATGACTACTTTTAAAGGTAACAACAAAGAACAATCATATAATTTTAAAAGCATCTAGGGAACAGTGAATTAAATTATCACCTAATCTCTATTAAGTAGAGATAAAATTTTCAATTTGTAGCTAATCCTCAGAGTATGCCCAAATCTCTATTTAAAACCCTAAATCTATGCCAATTCTAGAGGCTCATTTTCTGCACAGTCAAAACTACTCCTCCTGTAGTCTAGATTTGGAAGAAACCAATGACTACTTCAAAAGATGGTGACATGGAGATGTGATCAATGTGGGAAGGATAGAATATGAAATATCTTACATCAGGCATTTGCTAATAAAAATTGCCAGATAAGTTGCACAATTTTTACTAACTAAATAGTGTTATGCAGGCAAGCTGGAAGTCAAACTAATCTATACCACTGACTCCAGTGAATCTCTAAAATACTCTATCTCAGATAAAATTTGATGGTTGAGTTCAAAAATTAATAATTATATTCCACAAACCTTGAACATTCTCTCAAATTTATTTGTAAACTGGCTACCACACTCTGTCGTAAGCTGCAAATTTACAAAGAACAAAATGTGATTAGAAAGGAATTAACCAAGTTTATTTGTGAACTGGCTACCATACTCTGTCATAAGCTGCAAATTTACAAAGAACAAAATGTGATTAGAAAGGAATTAACCAAATAGATGTAGTACACCTTAAATATCATTTTAATAAACATTATATACCATAGAAATCATTTACTTCTCAACATCAATAGATGCACTTTTACCCAGGAGTAACCTTTTAGCATGATCCTTATTATAAAATGCTTAAGAATACATCTTTTACCCGAAATATTAGTTTTTGAAATTGGTGCGCATACATAAAAACATTAGTGCCTTACTTGAATAAACCTAAACAAAACCAGAACTCTATCCAGAGCTTCTCCAGCTTCTCCCCTGAAGTAGCCTTGTTACCAGACTGAAGCTTCTCATCAAGAAACTTAGAAAATAGGGCTACCAACAACCATATTAAGTCCTAAAAAAGGACAACTTAATCACAAAATGCACTTATTTAAAAAATAAAGAACTTCCACCAAAAAAAATTAAACTTGACAACAGCTTCTCCCATTCATCCACCACTTAAGTTCTTCAATAGTTTCAGATTGACCACAAACTATACATCCTACAAGAAAATATAGAAACATAAACAATAAAGGATAACTTCTCTGTTATTTCAATGACAACATTAGATGGTGAATAGTCAATACCACTCACAAGACCTATACTTAATTTGGTCCCTGGTAAAGACAGCCGCTTATGACATTAGTATCTGTCTTCTTAATTCCCTATTACCACACATACTAAATTTTTAAGGTCTTAAACATGATCTTAACCTTAAATTTTGAGCTAGTATTACTCAACGATCAAAAGAACTGTGAAATATGACATGTACCAATGATACAAATGCATCACACATTTTTAAAAAAGACAATATCCAAGGTAATCAGACAGAAAATATTACAATTTAATATTTAGACTAAATCACATTGCAGTCTCAAAGACTCTTGACATATCACTCCACTTGGCCAAGAGTGTGGGAAACATAACATAGTGAAGGATGGTGAGCTTTTAATTTGCTTTTAAAACATTGATTTCACTCCCTTTTACTCTCTTTTATGTGCTTTTCATCACTCCTTACTGTGGCAATTTGTGTCTCTTCCCTCTGCAATCACTGTTCTACTAAATCTGTTTAAAACTGTTTCAAGAAACCCATTTCAACAACTACATAAATACAAGGGGACTGAAAATGATATTTACAGTTTCACAAAAGCAAGTTGGGAAAATCAACATCAAGCCAATATCACTAACTTAGCGATGGCAGATAAATTTCTGAAAAGTATAGTTTTAAAGATTTCTGAATAATAACATAGATCAAGAAGGTAGAATCAACAGATGATGCATCCATTCAAGACCACTGTCACCTTAGTAACATATAAATTAGAGGCAAAAATTTCTTATCAAAATATTAAACTCTAATTCAACTCCACACCAAAAATACCACCTGCAAGAAAAGGCACTAAATTAAGGCTAGCTATACTATGTATATCAACTTATTAATCTTAAAATTTATGGTTTTATTTTGCATTAAATCAGAAATCTCAAATCAGCCCTTCTTGAGTAGAAATCTTTCTATGGTAATAAGGAAAGATTTGCAATATTACTTTAAAATGAACACAATAGTTTCAACTATATACCGGCTTTGACTGTTCACACGAGTGCAACAGTTTTTCTCTAAGAGAATACAATAAATATTATCATATGTTGGATGATAACATTAGATAAATAATCCCTACAAACAAAACAATGAAGAGAAATCTCAGATCAACAAGATAATACATTACTTACTGAATATATGGATATATGAGCCCAACCTGATGTTCATCAAACCTAAAACTTATTAGAGGACTTTGATAAATGTTTAAAGATGCAAATTCTGCAAACTAAGACGTAAAATCTCTTTAGAGAACTGAATGAACTAACATTGGAATAATGGTTGCAAAACTCACCTAGATAGTACTGGTTGCATGACTCAAAGCTACATTATTGATCTCTCTGGAACAATTAATAATGAGTAAACCATAGAAAAATATTCAAACAAAACATCTTACATCATAATAAAAAACATCTTACAGCACGCATGGCTTCTTCTGGAGAAGAAAAAGCCACAAACCCTGATCCCCTGCTCTGACCTTGGGGGTCCCTCATTACCTAAAACAAAATGGCATGATGTTTAGAAAGAATTAAATACACAAATAAGCAGAATGTTTTGCCATGAGAAGCTATAGAAGCTGAATTTCACCACAATGTAATCCACAAGTAAATAATAAAATGAGCATCACTTCAACAACATCATAGACATGAGAAGACATACCTTGAAAGATTTTATGGTGCCAAATTCTGAAAACAGTTCTCTTAGCTTTCATCATCAATGGAATCATCCAGATTCTTCAGATACAAATTAGTGCCCTGAAATTTTTCCATTTTTGCCTTCCTTTCTTGTTCAAATTTGGTTTTCAATTTTGCCTCCCTCTCAGCCTTTTTCTGTGCCCTTCTAACATACCATTCCTTATCATCATTAAAAGTTTTTCCATTTAAATTGTCAGCTGCATTAGCCACATCATCTGCGTTTTCAAAATTAACAAATCCAATGCCTTTGGATTTTCCATCCACGTCCCTCTTAACAACTGTGTTACTGCACTAGTGATAAGGCCAAATTTACTAAAAACATTTTGCAAGTCTTCATCCATAGTCGTGTCAAGTAAGTTTTTCACAAAAACTTTGCTAAACTTGGAAGTACCCATTGATCACTCTTTTTCTTGGCGTCTCACAAACAAGCCAACATAGACCTGCTTGCCATTAAGCAACAAGTCGTTCAATTTTTCAATGGCACTCTGTGCTGCCTCTTCTTGATCATACTGCACAAAACCATAACCTTTGGACTGGCCATTGTTATCTGTAGCTAATTTGCAAGAAAGAATGGTCCCAAAAGTAGAGAAAGTATCATACAATCCTCTATTATCTATAGTTTTGTCGAGATTCTGCAAACAAATAACTTTAAGATTAACACAAATTTTCAACCATTATGTGGTAGCAAGAAAAATAAACATAAATTTGCAGTCTGCGTTAAAATTTTGATGTCATGTATTCACCTTGATGAAGATGTTTGCACAGCTACTATTCTGAATGCTTGGATCACGATGGGAAAGCATTATTCTCATTGGCTTACCATTAACACTAGTATAATTCAGAATCTCCAGAGCACGACTAGCTGCAAATGCAAAAAAAATCCTGATTTTATTTAAACATGTCATTAATCACCATTGAATTACAAATGTCAATGCATTGAAGTGTTATCAAGGACAGGAACTTGGTTATCATTTATTGGAAATGTAACAAGCAAAAACAAGTGATTAAACATGCTATGGAAACTGTGTTGTCAATCACAATAATCAGCATTTAGTGATAGATAAATAAATAAGCTTTGGTTAAGCATCTGAGAAAGCTTCATGTCATTTCTTGCAGGACATCTCGAATGTCGGTGAGCCTGTCATCGAAACACTCTGACTTCATGTCACTACCCCCTGCAAGGTGAAACCTAAGCAACAAACAAGATAAAATGAAAGGAAGGGATAAAATCTGGTAGGTTGAGATTTACAAAGAGAAGTAGAAAAATAAAATATTCCCAAGTTCTCAAGAATCTGACATCTTCCATCTTCATGTGGAAAACGAGGCTGAGCAATTCAAAAGACATTAATGAACAATTGAAAAATAAAAAGATTATATGGAGAGATGTGAATAGATGATACTTACGTTCTAGGGCTTTTGCACATTCCTTCAACGTTATGGCGTTCGATGGTCTTGTGGCATTCTTGTGCATGTATTTTCTCTGAAACCTGCAATCTCCATGTTTTCATTTATAGGATGCAGACCACTTCGCAGAAGAGAGACATGGTGTTCTGCATTCACACCTACGATTGCACAGAATAATCGAATGACCGTACCTTCTCGTTCAAAATAATGGACAGATTAATAGTTCTCCAGAATTTGGTGAGTACCATATGAAAATCCCCTGAATCTCTTTAGATTATTTGTAAAGATAGGTTGTTAATGGTCACAATCCGATCATACTGTCGTTTCTGTAAACAAGATTTTTCTAAGATTTTCTAGATTTTTCCCATTATGCTAGTAGATGGGAGAAGTCAGAAGTTAATAATCATTCCTTATGCATGATTTAATGCGCTTTGATGAGAGTGCCTTTCAGGATTGTAGAAAAATATGATCGGATAACCAGTTAAATACATCCTGAAACCTTTTTCTGCCACCCCATTTGCTGGTGTGAGACAATAAATCCAGCGTGAGAAATAAATGAGGGCATTCGTACACGAGCAAGCTCGAAGGGGAAGCCTATCGGCTTAATTATTGTCTTAAAAATTTGTCTTTATAAAGACAATAAAAACCACAGGTATTATTGTCTCTTGAAAGACAATTTTAATTGTCTCTATAGTGAGAATCATATCTTTAATCCCACTAATTGTTAAATATAAACTATAGCATATTGATTAATTCATGTTAGGGCACAATGGATTTGAACCACTATCCTCCTGCTTGTAAAGCAGGTGCTCTTCCATCGAGCTTGCACCCTTTAAAATAAAGAAAACTAGAAGTCTTAGGTGTCGCATATATAAGCCACATAAATGCATATAGAATGTTAAGTAGAATAAACCAGAGACGTCAATTTTTATAGATCTTGAGAAAGTTGGAAAAAAGGCTGCCAGGGGAAAAAAATCAAATTTCTTCCAAGCCAATAAAAACTTTGCTCAAGAACCTTTTCTTTTTCTTCTACAAAATCAAAAACTAAGATAAAGGTATTCAAAGACAGCACCTGGAAATACAGCATCCCAAAACATTTGGAATAAATCTGTTTATGAAGGAAAAATATTACATATGCTATGAATACTGTTGGACGGACTTAGACATGCAAAACTTACATAACCTGAACAAAGCAACTTGTGAAGACAAGACACTTTGAGATAACAAAGTAAGGTGAAATGCATAGTAGTGTCACCTTAAACATACTCAACTTTCACAACTCACTAAACAAAACATGGGCATCTTTCAATTATCATACAAATAGACAATACCATAAGAGATACAAAGATTTAACAACAAACAAGAATCCTTTGGATATCAAAATGCCTACGGAATCATGAATAAAATTATCTTCTAATTTATATAATATTTTCAATTTGTAGTAATTAGGACAGACAGATTACACACAATCTATCCATTTAAGTTTAACTTAAGGCCAGATATTGAGGCTTCTATGTCAAAAAGTCAATGCTAGTCCTACTTCTATAATCTAAGTTATGAAGTATCCAATGACTACTTTTAAAGGTAACAACAAAGAACAATCATATAATTTTAAAAGCATCTAGGGAACAGTGAATTAAATTATCACCTAATCTCTATTAAGTAGAGATAAAATTTTCAATTTGTAGCTAATCCTCAGAGTATGCCCAAATCTCTATTTAAAACCCTAAATCTATGCCAATTCTAGAGGCTCATTTTCTGCACAGTCAAAACTACTCCTCCTGTAGTCTAGATTTGGAAGAAACCAATGACTACTTCAAAAGATGGTGACATGGAGATGTGATCAATGTGGGAAGGATAGAATATGAAATATCTTACATCAGGCATTTGCTAATAAAAATTGCCAGATAAGTTGCACAATTTTTACTAACTAAATAGTGTTATGCAGGCAAGCTGGAAGTCAAACTAATCTATACCACTGACTCCAGTGAATCTCTAAAATACTCTATCTCAGATAAAATTTGATGGTTGAGTTCAAAAATTAATAATTATATTCCACAAACCTTGAACATTCTCTCAAATTTATTTGTAAACTGGCTACCACACTCTGTCGTAAGCTGCAAATTTACAAAGAACAAAATGTGATTAGAAAGGAATTAACCAAGTTTATTTGTGAACTGGCTACCATACTCTGTCATAAGCTGCAAATTTACAAAGAACAAAATGTGATTAGAAAGGAATTAACCAAATAGATGTAGTACACCTTAAATATCATTTTAATAAACATTATATACCATAGAAATCATTTACTTCTCAACATCAATAGATGCACTTTTACCCAGGAGTAACCTTTTAGCATGATCCTTATTATAAAATGCTTAAGAATACATCTTTTACCCGAAATATTAGTTTTTGAAATTGGTGCGCATACATAAAAACATTAGTGCCTTACTTGAATAAACCTAAACAAAACCAGAACTCTATCCAGAGCTTCTCCAGCTTCTCCCCTGAAGTAGCCTTGTTACCAGACTGAAGCTTCTCATCAAGAAACTTAGAAAATAGGGCTACCAACAACCATATTAAGTCCTAAAAAAGGACAACTTAATCACAAAATGCACTTATTTAAAAAATAAAGAACTTCCACCAAAAAAAATTAAACTTGACAACAGCTTCTCCCATTCATCCACCACTTAAGTTCTTCAATAGTTTCAGATTGACCACAAACTATACATCCTACAAGAAAATATAGAAACATAAACAATAAAGGATAACTTCTCTGTTATTTCAATGACAACATTAGATGGTGAATAGTCAATACCACTCACAAGACCTATACTTAATTTGGTCCCTGGTAAAGACAGCCGCTTATGACATTAGTATCTGTCTTCTTAATTCCCTATTACCACACATACTAAATTTTTAAGGTCTTAAACATGATCTTAACCTTAAATTTTGAGCTAGTATTACTCAACGATCAAAAGAACTGTGAAATATGACATGTACCAATGATACAAATGCATCACACATTTTTAAAAAAGACAATATCCAAGGTAATCAGACAGAAAATATTACAATTTAATATTTAGACTAAATCACATTGCAGTCTCAAAGACTCTTGACATATCACTCCACTTGGCCAAGAGTGTGGGAAACATAACATAGTGAAGGATGGTGAGCTTTTAATTTGCTTTTAAAACATTGATTTCACTCCCTTTTACTCTCTTTTATGTGCTTTTCATCACTCCTTACTGTGGCAATTTGTGTCTCTTCCCTCTGCAATCACTGTTCTACTAAATCTGTTTAAAACTGTTTCAAGAAACCCATTTCAACAACTACATAAATACAAGGGGACTGAAAATGATATTTACAGTTTCACAAAAGCAAGTTGGGAAAATCAACATCAAGCCAATATCACTAACTTAGCGATGGCAGATAAATTTCTGAAAAGTATAGTTTTAAAGATTTCTGAATAATAACATAGATCAAGAAGGTAGAATCAACAGATGATGCATCCATTCAAGACCACTGTCACCTTAGTAACATATAAATTAGAGGCAAAAATTTCTTATCAAAATATTAAACTCTAATTCAACTCCACACCAAAAATACCACCTGCAAGAAAAGGCACTAAATTAAGGCTAGCTATACTATGTATATCAACTTATTAATCTTAAAATTTATGGTTTTATTTTGCATTAAATCAGAAATCTCAAATCAGCCCTTCTTGAGTAGAAATCTTTCTATGGTAATAAGGAAAGATTTGCAATATTACTTTAAAATGAACACAATAGTTTCAACTATATACCGGCTTTGACTGTTCACACGAGTGCAACAGTTTTTCTCTAAGAGAATACAATAAATATTATCATATGTTGGATGATAACATTAGATAAATAATCCCTACAAACAAAACAATGAAGAGAAATCTCAGATCAACAAGATAATACATTACTTACTGAATATATGGATATATGAGCCCAACCTGATGTTCATCAAACCTAAAACTTATTAGAGGACTTTGATAAATGTTTAAAGATGCAAATTCTGCAAACTAAGACGTAAAATCTCTTTAGAGAACTGAATGAACTAACATTGGAATAATGGTTGCAAAACTCACCTAGATAGTACTGGTTGCATGACTCAAAGCTACATTATTGATCTCTCTGGAACAATTAATAATGAGTAAACCATAGAAAAATATTCATAGAGTCTCTGTTTACACCATGTTAGATGCCAAAGAAGTGTAGATAGATACTCTCTACATACAACAATCCAAAAAGAACCCACCTGTAGAACATATATGAAATAGAACATGATTACATAATCCAAAGGCAAAGCACTGAATTATGAATACTAGGCATAACTACCAGCTCTCTAAAAAAGATTGAGTACTCCATTTGCAAAACTAAAAATATTGTACACAAAAGTATTGTGAAAACAAATCAAAAATGACCTGGGCCACTAGAGTACTAAATGAGCTATTATCATTGTACTTAAAAATTGCAAATCTCACCTTTACATTAATATTTAGAGAGACATTAGCAAAGCACTATCTGCTTATTTTTAAAACATGCTTTGTCAAACAAAACTGAGATATTATGCCCAGATCAATTTCACATATTCTTTTCAAATCTTCCACATTCAATCCAGCATTAAGGTACCCATGTTAAATGCTCTCAAAGCTACATTTTGTCTACAAAAACAATCTAGTGTTTCACAGAATCACAAATGGAATCAAAAGTGAACTACTTAAAAGCGCCATGTGGAATTGATAAAGGTTCTGTAGAGCTAATTGAGGACTAAATATAATTTAGAAGTACTAAATTTAGAATAATGCCTACCATACAATGAGCCATTGTTGTGAGGAAAAATCACTATGAGTAGCTCCAATTCTTTGCCCCTGAGCATGTTTATCGCCTCTTTGTAAACATTTTTTAAAGCCCTATCCACATGATCAGGACGTGCAATGTAGATTGGAATTACAAGTTCAAGGTTGAACACCTGCAACAAAATGACAAAAAAATATAAAATTTCCATTTTCTATGCTTTGGTATAAAGTAATGCACAAAAATACTCACTGGATATACATGGTGGCATGGTAAGTGAAAACTGTCTCAAAAACCCCCTCTATATAGTAGTGGATCTGCCTAACCCCTATTGATGCATAGAGAGGGGTACCATAATTACCTTTTGAAAAATTGAACATATTCTTGCTTCGACATGTTCTTCATCTCATTCAACTCTCACGGATATTTTGTATCTGCATTTGATAGAGAAAGTCAACAATATTGAGTAAAAAGAAAAAACAGATAAGACTGACTACACACAAAGCCTGAATTATAGTACAACCTTCAACATTTTATACTAGAAAGACAAATAATAAACAATTTTATAATGCTGGGAATTTCATGATGGAAAGGAGAATGAGTACCAAAGGTGTTATCTCAGAGAAAGTAGAATATCAGCACATGGAATAGATTTCACACCTCAATAAAATTTTACTGGAAAGTTCGTTATAGTTGAAGGACATGAATACTTCAGGGCTGCAAGATCATAAGCTCTGGTTTCTTTCTCCTCCTAATCATAACGATCTGCATTACATCAATGGGTTGTTAAATTACAAATCAATCAATAGAAAACCAGAGAGTATGAATTTGAATCTCTTAATTAATAGATAACAAATCAATTAAAAGCATCTGCTTACCAAGATAGACTAGAGTATCAAATCATTATCCAGAATTGAGGGATCACAATAAGATGGTTGAAGTATTCAAATTAGTATCCGTAAAAAAACTAGTTGTTAAATTTAATTAAATTTAATTTTAAGAAGTAGCTTGTTTAATCATAGATGAAATTCTTTCACATCGTTAAAAAGAAGCCTATAAAAGAATTTTGGAAGATTCTACTTCAAAGCATTGGATCCATAGCAATAACTTTCTAAACATACCTAATTTCAGTTTTTAATGGAACCCACCTCAACCTGTAAAAAGGAAAGGGTTTAATACATAACACTAACCTTGTTTACCCTTATGGATATGACCATCTTTTACACAACTGCTGTCCCACGGTTGGGCTTCATATATCCTTGCCCATCTATGCCTGTATTGAATCTCACATAAAATTACTTCAAATTAACGTTTTACTTGAATCTATCATAATATCTCTATAAACGTAATTGTAAACACACCATGTAACTCCACGGTAGACTGAACTTCTTTTATCAAACTTAACGTTGGACATGTTTTTGGGATCCATCACCTTCTTATTCTTGGATTCTATATATATAATAATGAATAGAACACTCAGATCCAACCTAAAATTTAAAAGTTCATTAAAAGATTTATATGATAAAATGAAAAAAAAAAGAAATAATAAGGATATCTTCCATTTTCATTTTAATTAATATTATCATTAAATGAAGCCAAATCAAAATACAAGATCATCAAGAAACTGAATGGTGTAGTACTGACAATGTCAATGAAGACTATTTCTTATTCATTATGATATGAAATTTTATACAACCAACTTGATTTTTGGAAAGTTTATGAGATCTGAACCATGGTATTCTTAAATAGAAGATATATCTCATCTTAAGAATTCTGAGATTCTCTATCAAGAATAAAAAATAGGTTTTGACAGGGATCCAAAACTTGTTAGAGTAGAACATGATGAAAAACACAATGAGAAAAGGACAGTCCAAGGAGTTCCACAAAAGATGGAGTTCACACAAATCAGATAGAGCTAAAGCAACAAAAGACAAACACCAAAAGAAAGGGCAAGCAAAAGAACAAAAAAGTCCATAATAAAGCAAGATTCAGTCAAATATATAATAAAACCACAGGAATTAGGAAAAACTTTTTAAAAATAATATGAATCAATAGTTAATAACAAATGTTCCACACACAGATCTTAGATCTAGTTTGTAGTAACTGATGTAAAGGCATTGTAATGTTGAAGCTTTTGAACAAAAAGTGTTTTATATGGCATAAATTATTCTATAGACATTGTAATTCTCAGAGTCTTTCATTTATTTATTTGTTTTTTACTCTATCACAACAATTATAAAAATAAATAATGTCTACCATTAAAACAATGATCTCTATTAAAAAATATTACAGTAAATAAGAAGTTAAAAAACAAGTGAAAGAATAATCCAATAACTTAAACTAATTGTAAATTAGCATATATATCTTAATAATAATCTATTAAAAATTTATATTAGTAGATAGCATTATGGAGAAATAGATTAATAGATTTTAGTTTTTTCTAATCTGTTTTCTTTTCTCTTACTCGGGTGCTTCTTTGTTCTTTAACTTTCTCCTGCGGCCCTTTTGGGGAGTGGTGCATTTCTATGTTTGTGTTATGCTCTCTCAGAGGCTCTTGTTTCCCCTTTTGTCTGGCAGCAATAAAGTGAATCTGTAACTTAAAAATAGTATGTAAAAAGAGGAATGTGTGTGTATAGTTATGCAAATGAGTTATAGGTCCAAATCAGATCCATGGTCAATTCCCATAAAATATGCCCACCTCACTATACTTCATTTTTATTGTAGTTATCAGATTAATAAACAAGGCAATACAAAATACACAAAAAAATTAAGAACCTTGCTACAGCCATGTAATACCGAGTGTCTAAGCAGGTTTCCCTCCCCATGAGATGTCAATTTGAAGGAGCCCAAGGCATTCATCTCAAGCATACCTACTGTTGATAAGTAGGAGATATTTTCCACAGCAAGTCAAATGAGTGAGCATCACCTAGATCCAATGAGTGCTAAGTGTTCCATTCATTCTCATGAGAGATGGGTTCGTGTGAACCACTACTCATGAAATATGGGTCAATGAGTTTGACTCAAAAAACTACACAGTTGAATCCTGATAGCAATATCACAATACCTACTGTTGTCCTTAAGTTTAAGTTCTGAAAAAGAATCAGGTTTGTGCTGCAATGGTCAATGATTTCCTTCCTCGCCCCAACGCTACCTACATATCCTCTAGCTCCAACAATCCAAAATTAATGTAATTTCCCTTATTAAAAGTATCTAATCAAAATTGACTGAACATATATCTCAACAATTTCTGACCAGTCACTGTCTCATTCATTGATGGGGACTGCAACTAAGTCTGAGCGTGGGAATAGCACAAAAGAAGGGACCTCGTTATTTAAACAGCATCTCATTGGTTGTCTTGGCCATTTTATAGGAAAAGCCAGTCACTCAACTCTAAGTGGCAAGCCTTATAATTCTAATTACTGATAAAAATCAAGTCAAACTCCAACCCTGCCAACTACCATCCTGTGCAATGTTTACAGGTCAAATGGGGGACACTATATCATTATTTGAAATGAACGATTAGTAATAGTCAGTAATTATTAAAGGTGGGAAGGTAAATTAGATATCATTAATCAAGGGTCTACAAGCAATTGATGACTTGGTTAATCATTTTTCAATAACATGCATGGAGCTAACCTTTAGACAGTGTTTAAGATGTAGTTTTTACTTTTTATAGCAGAGGCTCTCTTCATATTTCATTGATGTTTGGTCATTTGTCTTACAAACCATAAACAAAACCTAAGTTTAATTTTTACTCAAAGAGGCAAATGTCATTTTGAGGTCCAGTTTCTGACCAGCATTTGGTCAGGTTTTCGTACCCATTCATTTGTTAAGGTCAAATTATTTGAGAGAAAAACCTAGTCATAAAGTAGACTCTCACATTTATTCAATATTTATGTCTAATTTGGTTGAGTTTATGAAGTTCATGCCTATATTCAAGGCACTGTCTATATTTTGGGGTGGTTTAGGTGTTATCCTAGAAGCTATATAAGTTCATCGTAGAAATCTGCTTCCTGTTTTAGGCTGTGAGTTTAGTGGGTTCCTTCCAATGGCTTCATCTTGGGAGACAAAGGTTCATTTTTTGGTGATAAAAATGACAATAAAATACTAAAATGCAGTCAAAATGTTCTAATGAAGAATGGAGAGAGATCCTCCTCCCTCAAATATGACCTCTCTGCCCTAGGATGCCCAATTAAGTTCCAATCCCCTCAACTGGTTCAGGAATGTGCTGAACAAGCAAAAAGAGTGATTATATTTCTTGGTCAAACTGCTAGGTTTTCTATGGATGAGAATGGTGGAGTAGTTACTAAGGAGCTCAATGTCATCTCTTTGGATTGTTTTGCAGGTTGGCTCTGATTCTTTTCTCCGGGAAGTTATCTATGTCTCTGATTTTTTTTATTTGTTGGTCAATGGGCCTGATTTTCAATCAGGCCCTACGGTATGTTTATGTTCCTCTGTTTAAGGTCTGGAACTCCTTATATATTTTACTTCATAAGTTTAATACAATATAAATAGACTTGCCTCACATTTAAAATACATACGTTACAGCCAAACCCAATTATATCAAACCAAACAGAAAATAGCGTGTGTTGACTGAACACAAACAAATTGAACTAAGGAATAAAAATTGACAGTGTAGCGAATTATATATTTCTAATATTATGATGTGGCATATTTTACTCAGGTGAGTGTAATGTAGCCATTAAGTTAAACAAAATTATGAAAATGCAACAAAGTTAAAAAATAATCGATCCCATTTATGGAAACCTGCAACAGGAACCCCAAATTTCAGAACCCTTAGGGAGCTTAATAAACAGAGTAAGAAAATATTGAGAAGAAAATTAGCTCAATCATGAAACAAATGCCATATTCAGATTTTAAAGAATAAATTAGAGACTTAAAATTAATGCATATGAATGTGAAATATGAAAAAAAGTGATGAAATTATAAATCAAAACAATCTGATTACTCGATCACAGTAAAAAAGCCTTCTATGGGAAATCTCAACTAATGCAAAACTGATAATGTAGAATTGAGAAGGCATTATGATTTTATGCTTGGTACGCATTGCCCTCAGACATGCATATAATACAAAACTCAATGAAACACCATCATCTAGTTGGGTTTTACAAAAGTTAGCAGAATTTAATACAGATATGGAAACAATGCATACCTTCTCCCTCTCTGTTCGTATCCATACTCGAGCAGAATTTTCCACGCTTAATTCTTTGTGGCCAAATTAGACCCACTTCAAAAAATAGAAATCGAGAATTTGTATCTCTATCATTTTTTTAATCTCCGAGCCTCTCGTTTCCCCTTTTGGCCGGTAGCAATATCTGTGTTTCGGAAGCATGCAGGGTCAAAATCCATGGATTTACTGAAAGGCAGACCTCCTTTCCCAAGTCTTAAAGTGGGCAGATTCTGATTTATTGTGTCTAGTTACAGAGATCGCCTAGGGTTTCATTTGAAAAAATAGGGTTCTTCTGGGTTTCATGGGCTTCCTCATCCCTTTGGCTCTAGGGTTTCTTTTAGGCCTAACAACCTCTCTCCTTCCTCTTTAATGCCCCTGTCTCATTCTTACTGTTTTCCCCTCTAAATCAAAGGACTCGGGCATTCTTGGCCCTGGCCCTGGCCCTGACTCATACAAGTCGCAAAGGTTGTAAATGGGTTGACAGAGCTCTCCGTCAAAATCCTGTTAAACCTAGGTCAAGAAATTCAAATTACTTATTTTTGGGTTCCCGTCTTCGTTATTCTAAAAAATAATAATTTGGGGTTTTTACATAAACAGCAAAGAATACTGTATTCAGGGCTCCCAAACTCTAACTGGCTTAATAGAAATCTAAAGTTCCAAACTGGCCCTGGTTCTAGTCTTAAAATGCCGTTCCCTATCTTTGCTTTCCTGCGCCAAGAGACAGGATTACAAATATTACAAGAGGCCAGATCTAGTATGGTGCCGGCAGCCGCAAGACATCAGTAGCAGAAAGAAAATTGAAGAAAAAAGTCCATATTTAGATACAGTGACAAGTATACAAATAGAGATTAAAATATTACATACCTCGGAGTTCAAAGTGCAAAACCTTCCCTTCCCGCCATTCTTTTGTCTTAATTTTTAACTAGCAATTAACTAGCAATTGGACCTTGGTGTGCAATAGGTACCTAGTTTACATATGTGAAATGTAGCATAAAATGTTTTTTTTTTTTTTCTATATTTTGTAGAGTTAGTATAACATAAATTATTAAAAATATAAATAATTTATTAAATGCATTCAATTTTATGTTCAATTACATTTAATTTTGTCTTGGAATGCTTACCATTATCTTATTTGTAGTTTAAAATATATAATTTATACAAATGCTATTATTATTTGTAGTTAGAAATAAAAATAAAAATTGGTTGCTTCTTATATAGATCAAATATAGAAATATATCCATTCAATATCAATAGCTATTCAGTCATGTCAAATAAATTGTAGATTTGAAAAAAAATTAATTTTGTAGGAGTCACATTGTAGAACAATATTCTTAATAGATTCTAATCTTAATATAACACACATTAAATCTAATTATAATACTAACCTTAATTCTAATATTAATGGAATCTTAATTCTCACATTATCTCTAACCCTAATTTAAATCTTAGAAACATCAACTCTAATCTAATTGAACTTTAATGCTAACTCTAATCCTAATTCAACTATAACTCTAACCCAAAGCTTTATCCCAGAATGGTAATCATGTACTTGAACCATAACAACAATTGTAACTTTAACCAAGTTCTATTACCAACCCTACCTTAACGTAAGCCTCGTCTTAGAATGAAAACCTTAATTTTAACCAACTTTTGACCTTAAGCTAACCTAAACCTCATCCCTACCTACAATTAATAAGTAGTGCATATTATTAATCTTGGTATATATTATTTAATCTTCAAATTAAATTCAAGATTGTAATTTAATTCATAAAAAATGGTATTCTACATATTGTAGTAAAATTATTTTATAAAATTTTTACTCAAAAGATAATTGTTTGTAATAATATTATGGAACTAAATAAAATATGTCAAGATTATAAAATATTGTTCTATGTTTATTTTACATTTAGACAAAAATTTACAAATTATATCTATTTGATACACCTTATTTGAATGGGTCACTTATGGCATCATTTGCAATGTTTTCATTGATGATTATCTTTTACTGTTTAATTTTTTTCAAGGCTCAAATTGGAATCACAAGATATTTTTCATATTTTGTTTTGTAACCATGTACAATTATTAAAATAAAAAAAGTTAAACAAATTTGAAAATAGAGATGGGATATAGAGGCAGATTTTGAGGGAGATGCGTAGATAAATAGAAAGTAGAGAAAATAATAGAGGTATTTATGATGGAGGAAAAATTGTATCTAGATGACAATGATTAAGATAACTGCAATTATGTTACATGATTAAAAATACATATCAATTGTAGATCTTGGGTATCGTAAATATAGTGTAATAATTAAAAATAATCATATCAATATATTTATTAACAAACATTCATCACTACTAATATGAAAGAATATAATTAATTTCATACTTGGTCCTTTTTCCCTATAGACTATCATGTTGTCTTCAATGTCAAAATATAATAATATTTATTCTTGTTAATATGCCTATGCACGTTCTTAAAAATATAACTAATAACTTATAAAATATTTATTGTAAAATTTATGTAATAACCTCCAAACAAAAGCAAAAACTTTGACCAAAATTATCTAAATCTTATAAATATTTTATTTACACCCCTATTTGTAGGACATGTGGTGACATATAAACCACTTATTAACCAGCTATGAAATATTTACGCCGAAGGCATTTCTTATATGAAATGCATCCTCCTAGGTTAATTACATCGGTGGTTGTTATTGATCGATAGGCATGCAAGACGATTGAAGTATTATGTGCCCTTGATATTTACATTAAATCTTTTCCCATAATTATATATTTGAAGATTAAACATTTATTTAATTTTCTTTAACACTGTTTCGGTGATATGACCCTCAAAAGTAACTATAGGTAAGAATTTAACGAATCAGGGATTGTTTGTGAAATGTTGGGTTCAAACCCTGGTTTACATTGCAATAAATGTGTTGAATATAATGTTCGAAACATAGTTAGTGACTGGAGTCATTATATGTATGCCAATCGATCTTCCACGTTCAAAGGTTGTGATTTAATTAGTGGAAACAGTCCCACTTGACAGAAATGCTAAGTTGTTCGCTGCATCGATGGTTGTCGCAAGATCACAATGCATAAAACTTTGCTTTGTAGTTGTGTGACAACCATTTGATCGGAAGGAGAACAGTAAGAAAGACTGCATCCTTTTCACTGAATTGCTAGATGAGCATAGTAACTGTAGTTACCTTCTGAGAATAGTCTTCGTATAACTCACTATTCTTTTAGAGATTGAGCAAATGAATAGTCTTCATGTAATCTGTGAATCATTTCATTAACCTTGGTTATATCATGATATCTAGTGACTGAATATTTATTCATGTAATCTCTTAATGAAACTCTTAACTCAACTTTAATGGACTGAATGTTTATTCACGTAATCTCTTAATGAAACTCTTAACTCAACTTTAATCATGAGATCCAGCAAATGGATTGTTCTCGTGATCTTTGAATGGTTATTCTAACCCTGGTTATAATGGGAGACTTAGCAAACATGTTTTATCTCTCTCTCTCGTTGAACAAATTCATTAACCGTAGTTTTTTCTTGAGATCATACGTTGATCGTTGATCTTTATCTTCATCAATGGTTGTCATTCATTTGTTGGATATTTTAGAACTTTACCATTCTATCATGAGATCTAACGATATCATTTATTCGCTTATTCGTTCAATGAAAGAACCACTATCTTGTCATGCTTTGCCTTTTCGCTTAATAACTTATCGTCACTATCTCCTAGGCATTTGTAGATTAAGCAACTGAATACAAAATGACCTTTGATCTCTTAATCTCTTATTATTTTCTACTTAAACTCTAAGTTTAGGATATTGAGATAAACTTAATCATTATATCTAGCGAACATGAGATAACCGCTACGCTGGCTCACCAAATGTTTTGAGGAGACCGTCAGAAATCAAGAGAATTAGAGATTGCATTGTCGTCAAATCGCCAAATCATTTTATTAACCGTTAGTTGCAAACTTGAGATTACGCGACTGAGAAGACATCACAATGAAAAAGGCCTTTGTCGATGAATCGTTGGATAGATCTTCCATGTTGAACACTTGTGCTTTAATTAGTGGAAACGGTCCCGCCTAACAAAAATGTTGAGTTGTCCGTTGCATCGACGATTGTCGCAAGATCGCAATGCATACACCTTCGCTTTGCAGATGTGCATCAACTATTGGATCGAAAGGAGAACACTAGGAAAGACTACATCCAGTCAGTGACCAGAGCCAATGTATGTACGTCGATCGATCTTCCACATCAAACGGTTGTGATTTAATTAGTGAAAATGGTCCCACTTGACAAAAATGTTGGATTTTTCGCTGCATCGACAGTTGTCGCAAGATTGCAATGCATACAACTTTGCTTTGTGGATGTGCGACAATTGTTGGATCGAAAGGAGAACAGTAGGAAAGACTGCATCCCTTTTGCTGAATCGCTAGATGAGCATAGTAACTGTAGTTACCTTTTGAGAATAGTCTTCATGTGATCTCTCAATCATTCAATTAACTCACTGTTCTTTTAGAGATTGAGCAAATGAATAGTCTTCGTGTAATCTATGAATCATTTCATTAACCTTGGTTATATCATGAGATCTAGTGACTGAATGTTTATTCGTGTAATCTCTTAATAAAAGTCTTAACTCAACTTTAATCATGAGATCTAGTGAATGGATTATTCTCATGATCTTTGAATAGTTATTCTAACCCTGGTTATAATGGGAGATTTAGTGAACACGTTCTATCTCTTACTTGCTGAAAAAATTTGTTAACCGTAGTTTTTTCTTGAGATCATACGATGATCATTGATCTTTATCTTCATCAATGGATGTCGTTCATTCGTTGGATATTTTAAAACTTTACCAGTCTATCATGAGATCTACCGATATCCTTTATTCCCTTATTCACTCAATGGAAGAACCATTATGTTGTCATGCTTTGCCTTTTCGCTTAATAACTTATCATCACTATCTCCTAGGCATTTGTAGATTAAGTGACTAAATACAAAACGACCTTTGATCACTCAATCTCTTATCATTTTCTACTTAAACTCTGAATTTAGGAGATTGAGATAAACTTAATCATTATATCTAGCGAACATGAGATAATCGCTATGACGAATCACCAAATGTTTTGAGGAGACCACCAGAAATCAAGAGAATAGAGATTGCATTGTTGTCGAATTGCCAGATCATTTTATTAACCGTTAGTTGCAAACTTGAGATTACGCAACTGAGAAGACATAACAATGAAAAAGGATTAGGATTTAACTGAAGCTTACATGCAATAATTGTAATAATTTATTTTCTTGAAAAAAGTTAACAATTTCAGATTTAGTATTCACTAACAACTAAATCTGATAATCGAAAAGAATACATTGAATTACAATATTTGCAATCATAAAAAATAGTAATCGCCAATTCATAAGACCCTCAAAAGTAAATGATTTCGGATGAAGTAGCTTATTAATTCTACATCTGATATTTGCAAACATTTCGTTCAATTATAATAATTGCAATCTTACAAAGTACAAAAATATTGAAAAAATTATAGGCATCCCTTTTCAGATTTATCGTTATCTTAGTTCAACAATCAAAAATTCAATATTATGATTTATATAATTGAATAGATAAATAAATAGTTCCATATCTTTGAATAATTACTTTTAGACATATGTATGCCAGTATTTGTTATGTTTAAATATGAATATTTTTTGCATATCGACATAAGTTGCACTTCGATGATTCACAATGAGTATTTATTGCACATCAATTAATAGTCATCCTCGTTATTTTTCTAGTTTTTCCTTGTATACCTGACAGTTGTTGAATATGCATTCAATGTTATATGTTTTAGTTGGTGACAGTTAATTCTTTTGTTTTTCATCATGACCGCCTTACTTGACCGTCATCATAGCCTATATAAGAATTATTCTACAAATAGTTGACTAAACCAACAACATATTTTACATAAGCGTTTATATAGATTTCAATTTATACATTCCCGTGAGCATCGAGACATTTCAAGTTCATCATTATGGAGGCATTGTTAAACCATGTTCTTTTTATTACTCTTTTTAGATTTCTACATTTTATATGATTCTTATATTTTGTCAATTTACATTTTTTTAGTCTACATATATTTCCAACAAAAATTCACATTTGATTACAGAGTAGATATTATTTTGCAAAATGACACTTTGAAAAATGAATAGTAAATAAGTAATTTTTATGATTTCAAAATTGGATAGCTTATTTGTCGCAAAAAAATAATTGTACATATTTCTTTGAAGATTGTGTAAATAATAAATACACTGTTAATGTTTATGATATACTGTTGATTACTGACATCACACTATCTGCCATTAAATAGGTAACAAAAATGGCCTTACTAACAATAGGTGCAATTAGTCAGATAATGGATGGTATATCTATTAAGGAACCATGTTTTCAAATTCTATCAATATATTGTATTGAACAACAGCATTGTGCAACTACAAAATATCGTATCAAACTTTCTGATGGTGTCCATACACAGTTTTCCCTCTTATCGGAACAATTTAACACACTTGTAGTGGAGAAGGCTTTAGTTAAAAGTTATATTGTTTGTATCAAAGAATACTCTTGCAAGCAACTCCACAATTTCATGTACGCTAATTATCTTGCTATATTCTTTTGTAGTTATGAAAATCCCATTATAAAACTTTACTAAATATGTATTTTCTTTATACTTGCAGGGCTATCCTAATTGATAATTTGCATGTTGTGTCAAATAATGGAGACATTATTGGGTCTCCACTACCTATACTACAAGGTAGTAGACAAATAGCATCAACTATCACTCGTATTGTTTTAGATGCTTCTGCATCTAACATAATTCCCATTAAACTCTTGACTCTATACCACAAGTTTTGGTCTATTGAGGGTCGAGCTTTACAAAAATCACCTATCCATTATTTCCAAAAAGTGTCTAGAGAAGGTAAAGTATTCAATTTTGACTTTATAGACAAACAAGGTTCTGGAATACATATAACTTGTTTCAATAAATTGGTTGATAATTTCTATGATGTTATTCGATCAAATAATCTTTATTTGATTTCTAATGGGTCTGTGACACAAGGCAGAGGTCAAGAGGGGCCAAGAAATGGCGCACCCTAATGATCCAGCTTGCTCAACAACTTGTGAAAGCAAACAACAACACAACGAGAGAGAGAATGCGGGATTAACAATATATATTTCATTCAATTTGATTCATACATGGCAGGTTGTAAGGCCTTCCCAGTTACGGCTAGATATTACAATGAATTATAGGAGTCCTCAAACATACGAGGATCCGTCAAACTCTCCAACTCTATCTCCTATTAACAACTATCCCAAAAACTACCTCCTAAACTCTAACCCAACAACTACATTTATACAAGAGTCTACCAAATTGATTCAGCCTTCAGATCCACAATCAACAAAAGGAACGGTCAGATTTGGGACCACACACTTCCCAATGATGGATTCTAACATTAAACATGTGACCCATAATAAATGCACAAGTCGACCCAACATAACTAAAAAATAAACTACTCGGTAAGCAAAGATGACCGAGCAACAGACAAGCATCGTCGAGCGCTAGTGAAACAACCAACCGCCCAGGAGATAACTGACCATACTCAGTAACCAAAGGAAACTGACCAACTACCGACCAACTCTGTCAAAGTAGGAACCGAGTAACACAGACAAACTTCAAAATCTTTTTGGTGACACAGGATTGCCAAGGACCCAAGATGCTCCTACATCAGACACCTGGGGTTATTTTGAAATGATTCTCCTAATCATTTAGCAAGTATGATCCAAGTTGCATCCAACTCAAACTGTGGAATCCATGAATTGTCTTCCATCGGTCTATTCTTCCACTTTACCAGATATTCCATATATTGTTTCCTCTTGTGCTCTTGCCAACTCTTTGCTTCAGAATTTGCTCCACTTCTTCATTCTGTTTCTTAGGATACTCTATCAATATTGTCATTTCTTCATCAGGTTCATGATACTCATACAAATCAGCAATGTTGAAAATAGGTGATATGTCCATGTCATCAAGTAACTCAATCTCATATGCATTCCCACTGTCAAATTTCTTCAAAATCTTGCAAGGCCCAAACTTCTCCATCTTCAGCTTTCCATATGTTCCAACAGGAAACTGACTTTTCTTCAAATGAACCATCACTTCATCACCAACATCAAAAGTCTTATGTCTTCTTGATCTATCAGCTCTGTCTTTATATTTCTGATTACTCTCTTCTCACTTCAGCTTCACATCTTCATGCAATGTCTTTGTGTACTCAGCAAATTTCACTCCTTCAGCACTTCTCTTATTCTCATCATCAATGTCTCTCAAATCAGATATACCTCTCAGTTGTAAGCCATTTACAATCTCAAAAGGTGTCTTTCGAGTACTCCTATTCACTGAATTATTATATGCAAACTCTGCTTGTGCCAACATAGAATCTCAATTACTTGGTGTGTCTCCAACTAAACATCTCAAAATATTACCTAAACTTATGTTCACAAATATAGTCTGTCCATCGGTTTGTGGGTGAAATATAGAACTATATTTCAACTCAGTGCCAAACTTCTTCCAAAGGGTCTTCCAAAAGTATCCAACAAATTTACTGTCTTGGTCAGAGATAATACTCCTCGGTAACCCATGCAATCTTACAATTTCCTTAAAGAAAAGATCTGCTACATGTACTACATTTGATGTGGGTAAGTGCACAAAGATGGGGGACCAAAAAGATGCCACTTTTCTTTTTGGCCCCCCATCGCGCATAGTGTGCATGCACTAAAGGGCGTGTGCCCTATAGGGCACATGCCTTATGGCTTGGGTTTCCCAAGCCTTAGGCTTGGGTAATGAAAAACAAAGCGCGTGCACCAAATAGGGTGCACGCACTTTGTAAAATCCCAAAATTTTCACCCCCTGTGCACACTATGCAAAGCCACAAAATATAATTATAATTGCTTATACTTTAAGTTATATTTGTATAAATTATAAAATATAATGCTTTCAGGATGTTTGGGATATGTTCCAGCTTCATAGGAGTTAACATGCAGATTCTAGATTTGAAAAATTCCAGACTTAGCCAAATTTCAAGATTTAGCAAGCCTTCAGCAGGGTTACCTCCCAAAATCCATCATGGATTTCTAAGGTCAAACTGAAGCTGGCAAAAGGATTCCCAAAGGGTTTTAAATCATTTTATCACAAATCACTTGGTTTTGACCCCATCTCTACGACAAACTTAGCTTAGCTCTCACCCAAATCTCTCTCTCTCTCTCTCTCTCTCTCTCTCTCTCTCTCTCTCTCTCTCATCTCTACTCTCTCTCTTTCATTATTCTCTATCTCTCACTCACTCACTCACACCCTCTCTCTCTCTCTCTCTCTCTCTCTAGAGTGATAGAGAAGGGAGAGAGAGAGATAAGGGAAAGAGAGAGAGCGAGAGATATGGTGATAGAGAGAGAAAGACACATAAAGAGAGAGAGGGTAATGAAAGAGAGTAGATAAGGGGGAGAGAGAGAGGGTAATTACTCTCTCTCTCTCTACACTCTCTCTTTCATTACCCTCTCTCTCTCTCTCTCTCTCTCTCTTTCATTACCTCTCTCTCTCTCTCTCTCCCTTATCTCTCTCTCTCTCTCACTTTGGAGAGAGAGAGAGAGGGTGTGTGAGAGAAAGAGAGAGGGATAGAGAGAGAGAGAAGGGATGGAGAGAGAGAGAGAGGGTAATGAAAGAGAGAGTAGATAAGGGGGAGAGAGAGAGAGGGTGATGTGTGTGTGTGTGAGAGAGAGAGAGAGAGAGGGTAATGAAAGAGAGAGAGTAGATAAGGGGGAGAGAGAGAGGGTGATGTGTGTGTGTGTGTGAGAGAGAGAGGGGTATAGAGAGGGTGGTGTGTGTGTGTGTGTGAGAGAGAGAGAGAGGGGTATAGAGAGGGTGATGTGTGTGTGTGTGTGTGTGTGTGTGTGTGTGTGTGTGTGTGAGAGAGAGAGAGAGAGAGAGAGAGAGCTAAGCTAAGTTTGTCATAGAGATGGGGTCAAAACCAAGTGATTTGTGATAAAATGAGTTAAAACCCTTTGGGAATCCTTTTTCTAGCTTCAGTTTGACCTTAGAAATCCATGATGGATTTTGGGAGGTAACCCTGTTGAAGGCTTGCTGAATCCTAAAATTTGGCTAAGTCTGGAATTTTTCAAATCTAGAATCTGCATGTTAACTCCTATGAAGCTAGAACCTATCCCAAACATCCTAAAAGCATTATATTTTATAATTTATACAAATATAACTTAAAGTATAAAAAATTAAAATTATCAAACTTATACTTAAGTGTTATATTTGTATAAATTACCCCCCCCTCTCTCTCTCACTATATAAATCTATATCTTACATAGGGTGTCCGCCCTATAGGGCGCATGCCCTATGAAAATTTATGATTTTTATAGCGTGAGCATGCTATGAAAATCATAAATTTACATAGTACGCACACCTTATAGGGCGTGCGGGCTTTGTAAAGTATTTGAATTTACTAATCCTAAGGCTTGGATTTTCCTTGGAGATCCAACCCAAAGGCTTGGATGATTGAAATAGGTCTGAGACGTGTTTTCCAGTAGACATACAAAAAAAATGACATATTTTTTGTGTGTGCTCCTCATCAGGTTTACTTGTGGCTCAAGAACGTAAAAATCAGATGATGTGATATTGCAGATCTCTCTGTTAGCTATCTAAGCATATAATTTATTTTGAATTCTGATTATGTTAAGTTTTTCAACTCTAGTTTCTTTTGTGTGTGTGTCCATTTTTTGTAAAAAACCAACATGCAGTATCTTGGGCATAGATTTTGGCTCGTTCATCGAATTTTGCAATAAGTTACATTTTTAGAAACTAGACTCCATTCTACACACTTTAAAAAAAAAGAAACTTTAATTTTCAATTAGTTTAAATGATTTATAGGGGGAGCACATAGAAATTTCATGTTTTCGGGATATGTGCACTTCATAAATTCATCAAAAATTTATACATTCATAAAAAAATTACCAAAAAAATCTGGGATAAACTACGTGGTGTTAGCTAACTTCTCATCAGAGTGATTAAAAAAATTCAAAAAAAAAAAGTTAACATTTTAGGGGGAGCACACCAGATGCTATGTTATGTTTTTGGACCAAAAAAATGACCACTTTTTGTGCTCCCCTTTTTGAGGGCCTTAATCTGCACCATTTTCAAAATAAGTTAGTAGTTTAGGAAATAGATTCAGAGTATTACAACTCTTGTTTTTGTTGCATCTTAAAAATTTTAGTCTAACTATCTTCAATTTTTTGTTGAAGTTCAGAGTTTGCTGATTTTAGGAAAAAAGTGGCATCTTATACCCCCTTTTTGGTCCCCCATCTTTGTGCACTTACCCATGTCTTTCTACATGGTATAAAATGTGTCATCTTAGAAAATCTATCCACAACAACAAATATAGAATCATTACCTCTTACTGTCTTTAGTAAGCCAAGAACAAAATCCATGCTGATGTCAATCCAAGGTTTCTCAGGAACAGTAATCGGTACATACAAACCAGTATTCTGACTTACTCCTTTTGTAACTTGACAAACTCCACAACTTTTCACAAATTTCTAAACATCTCTGTACAACTGAGGCCAAAAGTACTTCTCCTTAAGCAAATTCAATGTCTTATCAATTCCAAAATGTCCAGCCAAACCACTACTATGTTTCTCCTTAATCAAATTGTTTCTCATTGGTCCTCTCAGTATACATAACTGAATACCTTTAAACAACATACCTTCCTAAATAAAATATTCTTCCCACTTAGTATCTTGTTGATCTTGAATAGGTGCTCTGCACTTTCTCCATGGCTCAAAAAAATTAGGATCATCTCCATAACAATATTTTATCTCATCAAAACCAAGAACTTGAATTTTCATCTCGGTCATCAAAGATCTTCTTCTACTCAATGCACAAAAACTTAGTTAGTGACTCCACTCTTATGCTTTATCACAAATGTATAACTTTGCAAATACTCAACCCATTTCATATGTCTCTGATTCAACTTATTCTGACTACCCAAATATTGTAAAGCCTTATGATCAGTATACAACACAAATTCACTTGGTATCAAATAATGTCTCCATTTCTTCAATACTTGAACAATAGCATAGAATTCCCGATCATACACAGAATATTTCCTTCTAGCATCATTCAACTTTTCACTAAAGAAAGCAATAGGTTTACCTTCTTGACTCAATACAGCTCCAATAGCACTTCCACTTGCATCACATTCCACTTGAAATACACTATTGAAATAAGGCAATGCCAAAATAGGTAATTCAACAACCTTCTGCTTTAGAGTCTCAAAACTTCTATTAGCTCCATGTGTCCACTTGAACTCCCTTTTATCTCCTCTCATAGTCTCAGTCACAACATTACAAAATGGAATAAAATTCCTTACGAACTTTCGGTAAAAACTTGCCAAACCATGAAATGATCTTACCTCACTAGCATTCACAGGTGTAAGCCAATTCAAAATAGCTTCAACCTTCTCGAGATCCATCTTCAAACCATCAGCTAAAATAAAAAATCCCAAATAAACAATCTCTTCTTTCATGAATGAACACTTTTTCAGATTTATCAGCAACTTCTCCTCTTTTAATCTCTACAAAACTTGTATAACATTCAACAGATGTTCTTCTTTGGTCTTACTGAATATCAGCATATCATCAAGATATACAATCACAAACTCACCCAAGAATTTCTTCAAAACTTCATTCATCAGCCTCATAAACGTACTCAGTGCATTAGTTAAACCAAAAGACATAACCAACCACTCATACAAACCTTCTTTTGTCTTGAAAGTAGTCTTCCATTCATCACCTTCTCTGATTCTGATATGATGATATCCACTTTTCAAATCAATCTTTGTGAAATACTTTTCTCTGGTCAAACTATCTATTATGTCATCCATTCTTGTATAGAAAACCTATACTTCACTATTATCTTATTGATTGCTCTGGAATCAGTACACATTCTCCATTCTCCATTCTTTTTAGGTGCCAATACAGTAGGTACTACACAAGAACTCAAACTTTCTCTAATCAAACCTTTCTCCAACAACTCTTGAATATGTCAGTTCAATTCCTAATTCTTAGTAGGTGTTAACCGATGAGGTGCCTTATTCAGTAAACTAGCTCTAGGGATAAGATCGATACAATGATTAATGCTTCTCTTTGGTGGCAAACCATCAGGTACATTATCAGAAATGATTTCACTATACTCGATGAGTAACTTATCAATCTCCTCAGGAACACTATCCTCGGTCTTCTTACTCAGCTTGTTAGGAATAACAACAAAACATACATTATCCCTTTTCAAATCTTTGACAAACTTTCTTCCTTCCATCAAGCAAAATTTCACAGATGTGCAAACATTACTAACAGGTTCTTCCATCAATGGTAACAAGATTTGTTTTCTTCCATCAACCACAATAGTATATTTTGTTGGAAATATAGATGGAGAAAATAAGAGGGGGGGTGAATCAGTTAACCACAAAAATATTACCGCAGATCCCTTAGATGTCTTATTAAATCATTTACTGTTGTCGCTCGGTAAACATACAGAGAAATGTTGAAACTTGGTTATTGCAGTGAGTATTAATTATAACTGATCTTAAGCATTCATCAGTGATTAACATGCATGCATAAAGAAAATAACATGAACACAAGAGACACCAGATTTAACGTGGAAACCCAATATGGGAAAAACCACCAATGTAACTAGTTATTGTTTTTCACTCTTCTGAAGTGATGCCTTGTTAGGAGCCAACCCGGTAAAAGGTTACAAAACACACTGTTAGGTGTGACCTTGTTAGAGGATTTAATCACCCTGTTAGGAGTGGCCTTGTAAGAGGTCTTGAACAATTCAATAGAACTGTCACCTTGTTAGAGGATTTACAAAATGGCTGTTAAACCAACTCGGTTAAGAGATTTTGAAATCACTGCTACAATGGTGAGAAGGTAACAATGAAATGACCTGAATAATGATGCAACTGAATTGTTGATTACAGATCTCTGTTCTACTTAACTAGATCCTTCCTAATCAAATAAATTTGTGCTGCTCCTTAAGGATATCTAATCATTCTTCAAAATTCGCACACACCTTCCTTCAAAATGATTTGCATGTTTGCTCACAAATTTTCACACTTGCACATTCTTCGTCACACACTTAGAATTCACCACTTGACCTTCTATATATACCATTCAGATTGTCCATTCAGATTGTCAAGTCGGCACTAATAACATTTACACTTATTACAACAGTCGGCTGGAATAAACAAACTTTATTTTTCAAATTAACAAAATCCTTTATTGGGCCGACCTTGCTCGATAAATACTAATCCTGAAAAGATTTTCTGTGATGGCTGAGAGAACTCGGTTACCACTGCGAATTCTACAACATCCTTTGGAGACCGAGTGAACTCGGTAAACACTAACTTTCCTTCGATAACCATGGAAGCTCGGTTAGCACTATTTTCTTCCATACTTTCCTTTGATACCCGAGAGATCTCGGTAGATACTGAAAATCACCTTGCTTACCGACTGAGCTCGGTAGACACACATAACTGCTTATTGATATGACATTTGTGTGACATCAAAGACAACACACAATTAGACAATTGTATCCAACAATCTCCCTTAGACAATTGTATCCAACAATATTTATGCCATCTCCCATCATATATAGCATGTCTATCATATTTCCAAGGTCTTCCCAACAAAATATGACAACAATCCATAGGCATGATATCACATAACACCTTATCATAGTAATTTCTAATCTTCAAATTCACATAACATTGTTCACTTACCAGAAGTGTGCACTCATCTTTGATCCATGAAATCTGATAGGGCTTCAGATGTTCCAACCTTTCCAACTATAATTTAGTGATCATCTCCTCAGATGCCAGATTCTCTGAGCTACCATTGTCAATGATTACCTTCCAAACTCTATCAAAAACTCTACATCTAGTCTTGAATAAACTTTTCCTTACCGGATCTTCCTTTTTGCTTTCATTCCATAGTGCCCTTCTTACCATCAAGTTATTTTCTTTCTCAAGTTCATTCGGTGACTCTTCTTGCACTAGTGCATTCTGACTGTTACCAATCTTCTTACTTTCTTGTGTACATTCAAATGATCTATGTCCTTCTCCATAATTATAACAAGTTCCTCAGAAGCTTCCTTTGTTATAACCACCTCGGTAGTTACTACCTCTTCCTCTAGATGAACTTCCACCTTTCCACTCGGTCTTGCCTTTGTCCAGATTTGTCTTTTTTGGTTCAGATCTACCATTTCCACCATCAGATCTACCCCTTCCTCTAGGGAATCTACCACCTCTTCCTCTTTGCCTTTTCTCATGTCTCTTGTTCAATTTCTCCTCAAATTTCAAAGCAAATTGATAAGCCTCTTCGATGCTTTCCAACTTAACCAAGTTGATCTCCTCTTGGATGGAAACTCTCAAACCATTCAATTATCTAGCAATTCTTTCCACATCATCTTCATCATGTCTAGATCTCATATCTAATCTATAGAATTCCTCAGTATATTCCTTTATCGAGCTATCTTTCTGCTTCAAGCTTTGCATTCGCCTCACTAGGTTAATCTGATAATCACAAGGTAAGAACTTTCATTTCAATTTATTCACCATCTTATTCCATACCTTAATTTTCTATTTATCTTTCCTCTTTCTATCTAGCTGTAGATGTTCCCATCATAAGGATGCATGACTTTTCAACTTTGTGCTTGCAATCTTCACTTTCTTGTCTTCAAGAATGTTTTCATACTCAAAATACTTTTCCATCTCAGTGATCCAATCTACCAATTCATCAAAATCTAGCTTTCCACCATACTCAAGAGGATTGAAATGTGGTGTAGACTTCAGACTTATCAAAGCCTTCAAAAATCTTTCCTCACCTTGATCCATCATAGGTGCAGGTTTTGCATTCGCTTGTTCTTCCTCAACTTCATCATCACTAACATCTTCAAGATGTCTACCTCTTCTTTGGGTTGTTTCAACAACTTCTAATCTAGCAACAATTTGTCTTAGCATATCTTCCAATCCTGGATCTACATCTCACCTCCCACGAACCATCTTGACAACCCTCTACAATTGTAGGTCAGATCATAATCTACTACCCCACAACAATCAACTAGGGATTCTTAAAAGGAACCTAAAAACCTAGATCCGTAGACCTAGATCAAGATATCACCTCGCTCTAATACCACCTGATGTAAGTCAGAGGTCAAGAGGGTCCAAGCAATGTCGCACCCTAATGATCCAGCCTGCTTAACAACTCATGAAAGCAAACAACAACACAACGAGATAAAGAATGCAATATTAACAATATATATTTCATTCAATTTGATTCATACATGTTGGGTTGTAAGGCCTTCCTAGTTACAGCCAAATATTATAATGAATTATAGAAGTCCTCAAACATGCAAGGATCTATCAAACCCTCCAAATCTATCTCCTATTAACAATTATCCCAAAAACTGCCTCCTAAACTCTAACCCAACAACTACATTTATACAAGAGTCTACCGAACTGAGTCGACCTTCAGATCCACAATCAACAAAAGGAATGGTTAGATCTAGGACCACATGCTTCCCAATGATGGATTCCAACATTAAATCTATGACCCATAATAAATGCACAAGTCGACCCAAAAGAACTCAAAAATAAACTACTCGGTAAGCAAGGATGGTCGAGCAACAAACAAGCATCATCGAGCGCCAGTGAAACAACTGATCACCCAGGAGATAACCGACCAACTTGGTCAAAGCAGGAACTAAGCAACACAGACAAATATAGAATCAAACTAGTGATGACATCAAAAATCCACTCGATTAAATTTGATGTGCATATGGTCTTCACAACAAAATATTCTAGTCAAGAGGGGCTAAGCAATGGCGCACCCTAGTGATCCAGCCTACTCAACAACTCATAAAAGCAAACAACAACACAATGAGAGAGAGAATGCATGATTAACAATATATATTTCATTCAATTTGATTCATACATGCCGGGCTGTAAGGCCTTCCCGGTTATGACCAAATATTACAATGAATTACAGAAGTCTCCAAACATGTGAGGATCTATCAAACTCTCCAACTCTATCTCCTATTAACAACTATCCCCAAAAATTGCCTCCTAAACTCTAACCCAAAAATTGCATTTATACAAGAGTCTACCAAACTGAGTCGACCTTCAGATCCATAATCAACGAAAGGAACAGTTAGATCTGGGACCACACGCTTCCTAATGATGGATTCCAACATTAAATCCATGACCCATAATAAATACACAAATTGGCCCAACAGAACTAAAAAATAAACTACTCGGTAAGCAAGGATGACCGAGCAATAGACAAGCATCATCGAGCGCCAATGAAAAAACTAACCACTCAGGAGATAATCGACCATACTTGGTAACCAAAGAAAACCAACCAACTACTGACTGACTTAGTCAAAATAGGAATTGAGCAACATAGACAAACTTCAAAATCTTTTTGGTGACACAGGATTGCCAAGGACCCAAGATGCTCCTGCATTAGTCTGTAAATGTTGCAAACACCAAATTTAGTAGTTCTACCAATCCATATGAAATAATTCTTCAGAGTTCTTTAAGAATCATAACTTCAACATCTATCTAATCTACAATTTCCAAACATGATTACCATATTAAAAGCATTGAATCCCTTGAATCTGTTCCTATTGACTCACTTGTAGATGTGATCAGAATTATTATTTCTATCAATCCTGCAAGTACCATTAGGAAAAAAATGGTACTAAAATAAAAAAATGTAATACACGAATCAAATATATTTCTAGCTACTCTATTGATGTGACTCTGTGGGGTCATCATTGTGAAAATGAAGGAAAACAAATCCTTAATTTATTTAGGGAAAGTAAAACAACTATTCTTTTAATTAAATCTGGTCGTTTGCTTTCATGGTCTAATAAGTCCTTGGATACTATTTTCTCAACAACTATTCTTATCAATCCAAATTTAACTAAGACTACTACTCTATTGACATGGTCTACAAAAATAAAAGAAGATCAATCTTCTATTTCTCTGACAAAGGAGCCAAAAATAGTTCCTAGATTGAGGGGGGGGGGGGGGTTGAATCAGTTATCTACAAGTTTCAATTATTTATCCAATTAAGTATACTTAAACTTTAAGCATATATAAAATGAAAGAACATTTTAACACAACACCAATAATTTGGTTACGGGGAAACCCAAATATGTAAAAACCCTGGTGGGAATTAACACCCACTAATAAACTGAACTAGTGTATAATGATCCTTGTTAGAAGATCTTACAACCTTGTTAGGAGTTGATCTTTACAATGCTTTTAGTACAGTGACCTGGTCAAAGGTCAGACCCTGTTAGGAGTCTTTTATGATTGACCCTGTTACGGGTGAGGATGCACTGTCTGAGAGCTCACTGCTCAAAGGGGTGAAGGCTGCAACCTTCTAAATAACAGATACACACTATATTTGGATCCTAGTGAACTATAAGGTAGACCTATTGTCTTGATCAGTTCCAATGAATAACACACTCTATCTTCTTTGTCACATAGAGCTCTTCTTGATGGCACAATACTTTGCACTCTCTACTCTACACTAATCTTTCCTCTCCATGCCATACTACTAGCGATCATAAATGACCGACTATAAGTATCTTTCCTCTAAATGATATAATCAAGTTGGCCTATTAGAACCACCTTGAAATCATATTAGAGAAATAATAACACTCTCTAATAATATCTCAGTCAGCTCTACTAAGCATGCAACACAAATTGGGACCTGTCCAAATCAATAAGTGTAGACGCATGCTACACACTGTCGGCTCTACCAAATTAACTGATATTTTCTCCTCAAGCTAAATTACATCATGCACTCTTAACCAAACATTCTTAACTCTTTTCCAATCACTAATCCAAGCATGCATACTGAAATGATAAGCGCAACTCCTGTACCGATATAATCTATGTCGGCTCTTCTCGATAAACACAGGAAACTGCAACTGGTGAATAGCGACTGCATAACTTCACTTCTACTATACATAAGACTCTACATCCATGAATGTAACAACACTAACATGTCTCCATCATATATCCAAACACGCAAGGCTCCATGATAACAATACAGACAATCACTCATAGAACACTGCATGCAACTCTGTTAGGAACACTGTTGACAGAAGCTGCTACATAACTATCTGTACTAACAATTAACCTTTGCATCCATGATATCATGCTGATAACATGTCCATGCTAAATATACTCAAATATTACTACATAAGTCTTCCACGCATGCTACTTACCATATGTTGTCATCAATGACAAACATACAGTCAGCACTGGCTTGCTGGCAAATCTCCAACAATCTCCCCCTTTGACATTGATGGCAACATATGGAATGAAAAACACCACTAATCTAAATGAACAATTATTTTATAACATTCTCCATTTCCTCATCAAAACTCCCCCAAGGATGAATCCTCCATCTGCTACAATATTCTTCAATATTCTCCATTTCCTCAACTGAGCTGCTTCCATGACTAAATACTACTCCCCCTTGCTGCTATATATTTCTCCTCCTTAATTCTATATGTACTCCCCTTTAATACTATTTTTCATGACTATACACTACTCCCCCTTTGACATCAATGGCAAAGGGCGCCAAACATTTAAGCATCGATACTACTCTTAAAGTAGAGTAGTCAACCATTTATTAGTCACTGAGGACTGATACTCTCTCCACTTTCTCTAATCAGAATTAGGGAAGGGAATTACTCCCAGCTTCTCCCTGAGATACTCAAAAGTATCCTTTGGTAAAGGCTTTGTGAATATATCTGCTAGTTGTTCCTTTGTACTCACATAATCCAATTTGACTTCTTTCTTTGCCACTTTCTCTCTTAGGAAGTGATACTTAATCTCTATGTGTTTTTGTAGACATAAAAAATTGGGCAAGTGCTTTTAAAATCACAAAATTATAAAATCTTAATCAAAATGCACTAATTCTCATGAAAAAGGATCAAATCAATTAAAATGGACATTTATTAAATCAAATGAGGACATTAAATAATTAAATCAAGCTTAAAGGGGTGAAAAACACTACATAATTAATTTTAATCAATTAATTGTATAGTTGTTAAATCAAAAATCAAATTGAACCTATTCCCTTACATGACTAATTTAATTAATTAATGAAATTTAATTAATCCTAATATCTTTCAACAAAAATTGAGCAACCAATGAGAATTGAGGACAAAGAGACACAAATCACTCAAAAGGAAATGAATCTCAATCACACATTTCAAACTTTCAATCTCATCCACTCAATTTTGTCCTTTTGTCCAAAGCTTTGAGACAAACATTTAAATTGTCCCCCCATTTAAAAATATTGCAAAGTTTTTGACTCAACCAAAGGTAAATCATGGTTAATTCACTCTACCCCCTACCCTTGGGAATTTACTATAAATAAGAGTCATTTTGAGAGCAATAATATAGAAGAGAATTGGAGAGCAAAGCATTGTTATTATAGTCATTTTATGAGCATTTGATAGCAATTGAGAGAATTTAGCATTATCATTTCAATTTATCATTGCATAATGGATCATTGTGAGCTAGATTAAGCATTGTAGCATCATACTTTCTCATTTTAGAAGTGTCACTAGTGGAGATTAATCTGAGAGCTCTACTTACCACATCTAATTAGAGAGCCATGAAATGTCATGGATTTTAGTTTCAATTCTTAGTTAAATTTTCATTGTATTTTCTTTGAATTGTTAGTTAATAATCCTAATTTCATGAAGGTGTTAAACATACACACACAATTTTGTCTTTGTAAGCATCACAGGGTTTTTTGACATGTTAATAGTGCTAGTGTTATCACAATGAATAACAATAGGATAATCAATCTGAATTCCAAAATCCTTTATCATCTATTTGATCCAAATAATTGTAGAATAATTCAAAGCTATTACAACATACTCTACTTTTTTTGTTGACTGAGAAATACAATTCTGCTTCTTGCTTGTCCAAGTGACTAGTCTATGACCAAGAAATATTGCTCCTCCCAATGTACTCTTTCTATCATCCACGCATCCTGCCCAATCTGCATTTGTATATACATGAAGCTCAAAATTCTCTGAATTAGGATACCATAGACCATAATCTATAGTGCTCTTCAAATATCTGAATATTCTCTTTATTTCCATGAGGTGTCTTTGTTTAGGCTCTGTTGCAAATCTTCCAACTATGCCAACTGCATTAGAAATATCAGGTCTAGATTGAGTAAGATATATGAGTTTACCAATCATAGACTTGTACAATGTTATATCTACTATTAGAGAATCATCTTCTTTTTTAAGCTTGCATCCTGTTATCATAGGTGTACCCAATGGCTTGCAATCATCCATCTTGAATTTTTTCAATATCTCTTTCACGTATTTAGACTGATTAATGAAAATACCTTTCTCTGTCTGTTGCACATTTAATCCCAAAAAGTATTTGATAGGCCCAATCATGCTCGTCTCAAACTCACTCTGCATCTCCTTAAAAAATTTTGCACTAAGTTTGTCATTACCCCCAAAGATAATGTCATCAACAAATATAGCTAGAAGTAGTAAACCTTCAGATGTCTCTCTTATAAATAGATTACAATCTGCTGCTCCTTTCTTGAATCCAATTTTTGTTAGATATAAATCAAGTCTCTCATACCAAGCTCTAGGGGCTTGCTTAAGTCCATAGAGGGCATTCTTCAATCTGCATACCATATCAGGCATAACTGATAAGGTGAATCCTTTTGGTTGTTCAATGTATACTTCTTCCTTTAACTCTTCATTCAAGAATGTTGACTTAACATCCATCTGATAAACTTTGAAGTTTTTGAATGTCGTATAAGCTGGAAATAACCTAATGGCTTCTAATCTCCTTACAAGTGTAAATGTGTTTGAATAATCAATTCCTTCTCTTTGCGCATATCTCTTACACACTAACCTTACTTTATTACTTACTACTATACCATCTTCATTCATCTTGTTTCTGAATATCCACTTGGTTCCAATTACATTCTTATCACTAGGTCTTGGGACTAGTTCCCAAGTATCATTCTTAATAATTTGATCTAGTTCTTCTTTCATAGCATCATGACAATCTAAATCATTACATGAATCTTCAACACTTAAAAGTTCAATATGAGATAGTAAACATACTGCTTCATTGCCTTCTGAACTCTTTGCTTTTGATCTTGTTGTGACTTTGCCGCTATGATCTCCAATGATGTCATCCTTAGAGTGATATCTAGATGTAAACTTTGGAACTTTAGGTGATACTGTCTCATCTACCTTCTGAGTTTCTTCTTCACTTGTTTCAGGGTCATTAAATAATACATCAATACTGTCAAACATCTCTTCAACAACTATCTCACTAGTGGAAGGAATGGATTCTTCTTCCATCATAGGTGCATAATCATGATATCTTTCTTGAACCATAAACTTTTCATCAATCTTAACATGAGCACTTTCAATGATCTTCTTTAATCTCAAATTAAAACATCTATAAGCTTTGCTTTTAGTAGAGTAACCAAGGAAAATACCTTCATCGCTTCTTGCATCAAAATTGCCTATCGCTTCATCCCTCTTGATGTAGCACTTGCTTCCAAAGATTCTGAAGTATTTCACTATGGGAACATTACCAAACTATAGCTCATGTCTGTGCCAGGCCTCAATGGTATTCTATTGATGGTATAGACTATTGTATTAACCGCATCTCTCTAATAGGTGTGTGCAACTTTTCCTTCAACCATGATGGTGCACATTGTATCAAGGATGATCCTATTCATTCTCTCTACAATCCCATTCTGCTGAGGGGTTCTAGGTGCACTTAACTGTCTCTTTATGCCATGTTCTTCATAGTACTCATAGAATCTGTCAGAGGTGAATTCTCCTCCTCTATCTAATCTTAGACACTTTATCTTTAGTCCAGATTCATTCTCAACCTTAGCTTTGAATATTTTGAACTTCTCAAATACTTTTGACTTATCTTTCAAGAATGCAACCTACATCATTCTAGAATAATCATCAACAAAAAAAATGAAATACCTTTCACCATAGTATGATCTTGTTTGAGTTGGTCCACATAGGTCTGTATGAATCAGATCCAACTTGTTCTTTGTTGAATTATGCTTGCTTCTGAATGAATTCCTCACATGCTTTCCCATCACACATTCCCTACAAATAGTATCAACTAGCTTTGCTATGCTAGGTAGATCTCTTACTGCCTTTACATTGCTTATCTTTACTATGTTATCAAAATTGATATGACATAGTCTTTTATGCCATAACCCAACTGTCATCTACTTTAGCAACAAAACAACTTGCTTCTGAATTAAGCTAAAAAAATTACCTTTAGTTTTTGAACCTGATGCAATGATTACATCATCCTTATTGTTAATGATGCACTTGTTGTCTTTGAACTCCATCTGATAACCTTTGTCAAGTAAATGCCCAACACTAAGAAGGTTATGCTGCAAACCATCTACATAAAGAACATCATCAGTGTTGTTCTTTCCATCCAATGTGATAGCTCCTCTACCAATGATAGGTTTAGGAGTGTTATCTCCAAATCTAACCATGCCACCTTTGTATTTGTCTAGATGAACAAATCTATCCTTATCACCTGTCATGTGACATGAACAACTACTATCTATAATCCAATATGTCCTTATGTTTTCTTGTGAAATCAATGCTAGCTCTTGTTCCTTTTTTTCATCCTCACGATCCATCTCATCAAACATCTTCTCCATAATAGCAATGAATCCAATTTCATCTTCAATTGAATCATCATCAGAAACTCCATCACCAGCATAGTAACATTCTTTTGTATACTTAGGCTTGTAGTTAGTTTTGAATTTCTTAACTCTTATAGAACACTTAGATGCAAAGTGACCAATATTATCACATGAGAAACATTTGAATGGTAATTGACCTTCATACTTTCCTTTTCCTTTTCTTTCTTTCTTAGCAATCATAGCAATAATATCATGTATATCTTTATCTTTATCTTCATCATCAAAATTACCATAAGTGTTTAAAGATTTCTTACCATGGACTGATGCTTTGAAGGTTGTCTCACTTTTAGGCTCTGTCTTCAATCTTGAAATCTCAAAAGATAAAATTTTGTCGATCAAGGTCTCTCTCTTGAAATTTTTTGTGAGCTGCATGGTCTCATCAAAGATGTTGATCTTGTTTTCATACTCTGTTGTAAGAGTAGTCATCAACTTATCCATAATGTCTTCCTCCGAGATCTCTCCACCATTGTTCCTGATTCCAACAACTTCTTCATTAATCCTTTGGTTGTAAGCTCTGATGTCTTCTTCAGGTAACATCTCTAATGCATTGTATCTTTTCTTCCATGTCTTTCTACATGCATTCTTTTCTTGTGTATCTCCTTCAAACATGTCTTCTAAGTGCTTCCATATCTTGTAAGTTGTGTCTACTTTCTTTATCTCTAAAGAATCACTATCAGACAAGGTGCTGATAAGGGCTTCTTTGGCTATTGTTTTCTAATGGAACAAATCCTTTTTCTTGCCAGTAGCATCTTCTTTTGCAAGATTTGCTAGAGAGGGGATCTTAACTTCTTTGATAGCCACTTCAAAAACTTCAAAAGTAATGCACTACAAATGTGTCACCATTTTGTTCTTCCAATCAAGATAATTCTCTCCATCAAACTTAGGACTGTCTTTTCTAAATAATGCCATCTAATCAACCTCAAGTTGTTAAAATTTCTCTCCAAGGCACTTAGCTCTAATACCAATTGTTAGGAATAGTCCCAAGAGATAATTGAGAGGGGGGGGGGGGGGGGGGGTGGTGAATCAGTTATCTACAAGTTTCAATTCTTTATCCAATTAAGTATACTTAAACTTTAAGTATATACACAATGAAAGAAAACTTGAACACAACACCATTAATTTTGTTACAGGGAAACCCAAATAGGTAAAAAACCCAGTGGGAATTAACACCCACTAATAAATTGAACTAGTGTATAATGATCCTTGTTAGAAGATCTTACAACCTTGTTAGGAGTTTATCTTTACAATGCTTTTAGTACAGTGACCTGGTCAAAGGTCAGACCCTGTTAGGAGTCTTTTATGATTGACCCTGTTAGGGGTGAGGACGCACTATCCAAGAGCTCACTGCTCAAAGGGGTGAAGGCTGCAACCTTCTGAATAACAGATACACACTATATCTGGATCTTGGTGAACTGTGAGGTAGACCTACTATCTTGATCAATTCCAATGAATAGCACACTCTATCTTCTCTATCACAAAGACCTCTTCTTGATGGCATAATACTTCACACTCTCTACTCTACACTAATCTTTCCTCTCCATGCCATACTACTAGCGATCATAAATGACCGACTATAAGTATCTTTCCTCTAAATGATATAATCAATTCAACTTGTTAGAACCACCTTGAAATCATATTAGAGAAATAATAACACTCTCTAATAACATCTCGACCAACTCTACTAAGCACACAACACAAACTGGGACCTGTCCAAATCAATAAGTGTAGACGCACACTACACACTGTTGGCTCTACCAAATTAACTGATACTTTCTCCTCAAGCTGAATCACATCATGCACTCTTAACCAAACATTATTAACTCTTTTCCAATCACTAATCCAAGCACACATACTAAAATGATAGGTGCAACTCATGTACCAATATAACTTATGTCAGCTCTTCTAGATAAACACCAAGAAACTGCAACTGGTGAATAGTGACTACATAACTTCACTTCTACTACACATTAGACTCTGCATGCATGAATGTAACAACACTAACATGTTTCCATCACATATCCAAATGTGCAAGGCTCCATGATAACTTACAAACAATCACTCACATAACACTACCTATAACTCTGTTAGGAACACTGTTGACACAAGTTGCTACATAATTGTCTATACTAATAATTAACCTCTGCATCCATGATATCATGTTGATAACATATCCATACTACATATACTCAAAGCTTACTACATAAGTCTTCCACACATGCTACTTACCATATGTTATCATCTATGACAAACATACAGTCAGCACTGGCTTGCTGGAAAATCTCCAACAACAAATCTAGAGACAATGACTTCCATTTATAAAAAAGACTTTCATTCCATGATTCTTGTTTGTGTAACAACAAAAATATCTAGACTAGATTTGGATAAATTTTTTTATCTTTCATGTCCACAGATTGTGGATGCAAAAAAATGTAAAAAAAATAGTTATTCAAAATCATACAGGGACATATAAATGTCCAAAATGTTGTGTTCATACCCCTCAATGTGATTTCACCTACATGCTTAATATGGATTTGTAAAATCCATTAGGGGAACTTCACAACGTTACTACCTTTGAAGGCCCTGCAAATGCTTTGTTGGGTGTTGATGCAGAAGATTTTTAGCTACTTCTTGCTGAACCTAGTGCAAATAAACAACTTTTGGATAATCTATATGATTCCCAATTTGTATTTGATCTAAGAATCAAAACATCTTCTTTTGGCGGTCAAGAGACTCAAAGCAAAGTTGTTTTGGCTTTGAAGCTTGCTGAAGACCATACTTTACTTGTAATATTCAAGATATGTATTCACATATTTTTGTATATATGTATTTTTGACAATATAATGTGTCATATTCATACTATGTAATCCATAAATGTTTTAATATGTATTCAAACAATATAGTAATTGTATACTGAATATCTTATAATATACATATTTTTTTGTTTAATATTAATAAATGTTATCAATTTAATTTATGTTATATCTTTGGTATTAATTTGGTATTTACTTTATGTCAATACATAATGCATAAAAAGTATAGGCAATCAATATTTCCAATTTTACCATGATTCTTTTTAGATTACATTTCCATATATCGATAATTTTTGTAACTTTACGATTTTCAACAATTTCAGATATATACAGACAATTACATATGTAGTCATGGATAATGCAAATAATCAAAGAGAAGCTAAGCGCAATCACATAAATGATATGCAGAGAGCAAGATATCATGCCAAAAAAATAGTTATTAACAAAAAAAGATGAGCAGGCTCTCAAAATTTTGAACTTGCATTATCTGCATCCAATGTAATTTGTTCCAGCACATCACCTCAATTAGAAATAGTCTAGCTTCCCAATTCATATCCCCTAACAAATTTTATTATTGGAAATCCTTCCTTACTATAGATTGAATTACCTGATTGCAATGAAGAACATACAACATGCATGAATACAACTAAGCATATTGTTAGTTTACCTAAATCTCTCAAAATTACTACAATGCTAGAAAGTAATTCCATACAAAGATAGATGCTATTTCAAATTGTAGAAAGTGTTCTATTTGTATGGAAAGATATCCTAGAATTAAAATACAAATGTCAGATGAAAACTTAATATGCTACAGATGCAATTCTGAAAAAGATGGGCATTGGTTCTCAAAATGGAACAATATGGATCCTGGTGAACAACCATTGTGCTTGGAAATATTAACAGAAATTGAATAGATGCTGATATCCAAAATAAGTCCTATCTTGTAAGTTACATATGCAAAAGGTGGTCAACTAAAATATAGCAGTTATACTATTTTTTTTCCTCAAGATATTTCAACTATAACATCATTGTTGCCAAGATGAACAGATGCATTAGATATAATCATTGTTAACAAAGAGAGTATAGGAAATCAAAAATATAATTTTTATGTCAGTAGATGTCATGTTTATGAAGCATTGAAATATAAAACATTGAATGACCCATACTATAGGGATGTACAATTAGATGAAAATGCTCTAGCATCATTGCCCTTGCAATCCATTGATATTTTAGACCTTATTTTTAATGCAATGGAAAATAATCATCCAATTGAAGACCCTTCATCCATGTTAGATGAGATAAAACAAAATGCATTTGATGAAAATGTACAATTTGATAGCTCATTTGTTTGCAATCTTCCTGCACCACATAGAGAAACATAAGAAATATGTTCTTTATTGCATTTAGGTGAAGGTCGAGCAACAGAATCTATTGCATGGCCTCCCATGTCACCTTGTCCTATAAATGAATACACAACTGAAGGTTTATTTGTAATGGCATTCCCAACTTTGTTTCTTAAAGGAATGGCTACATTCAAACAACCACATATCAAAGAAATCAAACTCCATGATTATGCTCTTCACCTTCTATGTTACTATGATAACAGATTTGAGCAGCATTCAAGATTTTGATACTTTATATTGAATATTATCATGCACCATCAAAGCCAGACCAAAACATCTATTTTTGTTCACAAACAATTGGATGGATCGTTACCTGTAATCATTACAGATCTTCATCAAAGGTTATGAGATGTACTTGATGATAAATTGGCAGATCAACTAATGATATTTGGGTCTTCTGTACATGGGACTAGATCTTTTTGGAATCAATGAAGAGAAGAACTAATAGACATGGTTGTTAAAATTGGTTGTCCTACACTTTTTTTTTACCCTAAGTGTTGTAGATACCAAATGGCCTAATTTACACAATGTCATGTCATCTAGTACACCAACAAATCTAACTATGGCTACAAGATGGAAAATACAAAATACTATTAAAAATCCTCATCTGACAGTTGTGTATATCATCATAGATTTACTTCATTTCAAGAGGAAGTCTTGCAGAAACTACTCGGTGCATCTAACTATTGGTACAAGTAAACAATCTACTTAAAATGTTATTAATTTCTATGTAATTTCACCTTATATTTACTGACTTAAATATATATCAGGTCTGAATGGAAAAATAGAGGTTCTCCACATATTCATGGGTTCATCTAATTACCACATGCACCAGCTATTAAAAATTTGGAATGGGATAATGATCTATCAGTGCATAATGCATTAGATTACATAGACCAATATGTATCTGCATGGAATCCACAAAGCGTAGAACAAAGAAATCAAGGCATCTATTATAATACTCTTCAAGATCCTTGCCTGAGGACTACACAAATGATATATGCAATAAATGTGGCTTCTGATTACTGTGATTTGGTAAATCGTGTTCAACGTCACACAAAATGTTCTCTACAAACATTTTTAAGAAGGAAAGGTGATGTTTTTGCATGCCGTTATAAAGCTCCATGGACCACAAAAGAAACATCACAATTAACACATACAGATAAGGGGGAACCTAAACATACAACAGCTCATAATGATGATCAACTAAACTTACATAATGTCCAAATGCTTTCCATTTGGAGAGGTAATATGGATTGTCAACCTATTCTTTCAATTGATGCAGTTATCAAGTACATAGAAAAATATGCAGCCAAAGCAGAGAAAAAATTAGAAACATATCATGCAAATCTATGTAGAATATCATCAACTTTCAATGGTACAATGCCTGCAACAGCTGCACTTCAAAGAATGCTTCTTGAAAATCTTGTTGACCATGATATAGGTGCCCTAGAAACCTACCATCTACTACAAAAGCTTCCCTTATCCTTGTGTAGTAGACAATTTGTATCTTTGAATGTGAATCAAAAAAATCTTCAATGTCTACCTATATTAGACATGCCAACAAGTGTATGCCATAACCAAATTGAATGTTATATGGCACGTCCACCAAATTTAGAAATGTTTTCTCTTATTGACATAACTAAAAGATGGACATTTAGACCTAATTGAATGCAGGACAAATGGAAAGAAAGACATTCACCTTGTATAGTAAGAGTCTCACCTAGATTCATCAGTATCCCTTCCAAAGAGGACATTGCTTATCCAATATTTTGCTGGAGTGAACTTTTATTATACAAACCATTCCAAAATATTAAAGTAGATTTTGCAACATCAGATGAAGGAATAATAGAATAATGGGAATATTTTTCAAGATCATATGAGCCATGTCATATACAAAGAACACATCCAGAGGTAGAAGAAGCAGATAATCCTACAAGCCCTTTAGAAAAATCCAGATACAATGCAAGATAATATACCAGATGAATGACAAGTTTTAGCTCTATTATATCTAGACATACCTATACATTTAAATGATTTAGATATGCTTGGATATTGAGAATTTGATTCAACAAATAATTTGTTGGAAAATAATATTACTCCTTCACAAAAAGCTACAGCTACAATATTATTCAATCAAGTCAACAAATCTTTCAATAGAGTCCAATTATGCATGAGCGATCTCATTATAAATTGTCTATCCAACAACAAAAAGCATATGATCTAATTATATCACACAGAGATACAAGTAGTGTACAACAACCATTACAGCTGATTGTACAAGGCATTGCTAGAAGTGGAATATCTCATCTGATCGCTCAAATCAAATCTACTCTCACTCAATCAGCAGCCAATGGATAGTCACTTGTTCTACTTCTTGCACCAATAGGAGTTGCAACATTTAACATCAAGGCATCTAAAATTCATTCTACTCTACGCATTCCAATCAAAGAGATGATTCAACTACAAGGTCAATCACTGGCAATGTTACAGGATAATTTCTATTATGTTCAGTATATTATTATAGATGAAATGAGTTTTATTAGTCCTAAATTATTTGAGAGAATTGATATGAGATTGAGAGAAGCATTCCCAAATAGCAACCATATTCCTTTTAGAGGTCGTTCAATCATTCTTTTTGGTGATTTAGGTCAGCTTCCTCCAATTAAAGACATTCCAATGTATGCTTCAAATTCATATGGTGGGCAATTATGGCAATCATTCAGAAAGGTAAGATGCTAACTTTTGTCAAATTGGTAACACAAATGTTCAGATACAATTTTGTTCTCTTCTTTCAAATCTAAGAAATGCAGAACCAACAATTATAGATTGGAATCTGCTCATGACATAGACAAATACTGCTCTGAGTAAAGAGGAACAAGAAGTTTTTCATTCTAAAGTACACCTTTTTGCAACTAATGAAATGGTATCCCTGCATAATAAGCGTATGTTATTGTCTCTACACCAACTTATGGCTCTTTCAATAGAAGAACAATAAAAATATTTGAAGAGATTGAATGCAGATGAAGAACAACTCCAATCTCACATTATTTTATGTATAGGCCAACAAGTTATGCTATGTACTAATCTATGGGTTCAGAAAGGGCTTGTTAATGGTGATATAGGAGAAGTCAAAGCAATTGTATATAATGATGGTGAAAAGCCTCCGCAACTGTCATTGATAGTTGTGGTTCAATTTATTAATTACATTGGTCCAACTCGGGATGACACTAATCCAAAGAATATTCCTATCACACCAATTAATAGGGGTTGCCATCATCAAATTCCTCTACGAATGTCATGGGCATTAACAATACACAAATCACAAGGTTTTTCACTTGTAAAGGCAATAATTGACATTGGAAGCACAGAACGACAAGGATTAACCTTTACAGCTCTTTCAAGAGTTCATGAACTCTTAGGACTTCACATTCATCCAACTTTCAGTTTTGAAAGATATGCATGCATGCAACTAATCCCACATGTTATAAGATGAAAAGAAGAAGAATCATGCTTAAATGCGTTAACAAAATGGTAACTCATTTTAATATGATTGTTTTTTATTAAGATACCATAGCAAATGAATGGAAAGTTTTATGTGGATTATATCCAAGCATAACTATATAAATAAATGAATTAGATATGGTTGGATACGATCATTTTTTGAGACAAATAACCTATCCAATGTGGAAATCATATAGAACACTTTGTATTGTTCAAAATGGCATCTATTTGTACTGAATTGTAATAATTTTAACAAAAAAGTGAAGTAACAATATGATCGACTGTATTCATGGATGTTGTATGTTCTTCATTGAAATCAGCCATTCCAATCTGTAATAAGTAAGGATTTTGAAGAATAGAATTTGTTAGGAGATATGAAATTGGAAATTGAAGTATTTGTAATTGAGATGATATATACCTCTCTAGATCTCATTTGTGTCATTCCACTTACTTTCTCTTTGACTATTTCTATCATCTATTACTGCATATGTAATCGTCAGTATATATTTGAAATCTTTCAATCTCTTAAAGTAAAAAACAATATTGAGATATGCAAATTTAAAGTAAAACCCGTCATATTAAATTTTAAAAAAATGATTGCTTATAGTTTGTATACATTACGTGAAGTGGATGTTTATCGTATGTTACAATTCATTGTATAGTTGTAAATAAAAACCTGAAACATGTCCATTTTGGATTTTTTCTGGTTTGTTTTACCCTTTAAGAAAATCCAAATTACATGATTCTTACAAATTACCACAAACATTATAAACAAGTTACCACATATATAAAAAATTGACATGACAACATTATAAACAAGTTACCACATATATTATAGTACATCGTAAACTAGTTACATGTCCATATTTTGTCTCAAGTTAATTGGGATACATTCAAAGTTCATCTTTTCATATGTTCCCAGCAAACAAACGTAATTAAAATGTTGTGAAGCCATCATAAAAAAATTATTTCATCCTTTGCCATTGAGATAATCTCAGCCATAGCTGCCTCTCGAGAGCACAAGCTACACTGATGAGCTTCGTTGACAACAACAATAAATGGGTAGACATATGCAGATGACACATCATCTGCCCACCTAAAGTAGCCGCAACCATTGTCGCCCTGCAATATCAACTCTACATTACTTCATACTACAATGAATAGTATGTACATTTTTTATAAACGTAAAATACATTACCACTACCAACCTTCTTACTAAGTGGACATCTCCAAAATTTTTGCTCAGGGTTCTTCTCTATGTGTGAGGTTTTAAAAATGCAAGCCCCTTCACCACACTCACAGTCTGGCACATTTAGGACAACCATTGATATCAATCAAGGCTATAATCCTTAGAGTTCCCTTTTTACCTATAACCGGGCGAGGCTATAATCCTTACAGTTCATTTTTACCTAAACCAATACTTTATATTTTCCCTAAGTCTAAACCCGGATGATTTTTGCTTATTTCCCTAACTCCTAACCCTTCAATCTAGAACATCTATTGGCATACATACAGTTTCCCTGGTCACTAAGCATATGTAAGAGACTAATAGCTTGCCTTTAATTCGACGGTTGTCACGCATCCGCAAAACAAACATATACTCATTGCAATCTTGCGACAACCGTCAATCTCTGTTTGAGTTATATGTTATCACTATGGGTCCAATCGGAAGGAAAAACAACATTGACCATTGAATTTTTGATCTAACGGTAGCGATATATCTAATTATATTAATGATGAAAAGTATTTAATTTTAACTTTCATTTACTATATATTTATATCAAAATATAGAAGCTCAAGTACATTAAATATTATTTCTATCATTGATTCTTTATAAGATTACAAATATTATAATTGAGTGAAATGTTTTTGATTGTCGGATTTATATTTTATCAACTACTTTCTCCGAAATTGGTTACTTATTCTATTATCCTTGATTGTATTTGTTTTATAAAATTACAATATTGAAAAGGGTGTCCTATGATTGTTGCATCATTGTTGAACTTTATATGATTGCAAATATTGTAATTCAATATATTATTTTGGATTATCAGATTAAGTTGTTAGTGAGTACTAAATCTGAAATTGTTATCTTTTTCCTTCTTTGCAGCATTTTTGTTATTGAAAATGTCTTAACTGTGTCCTAGATCTTTATGTTTCCATATTACATTATGACCCACCTAAGTTTTCATGTTTGCAGATGGTGTTTTATTAATCATCCTTACAAGCCATTTATGAGAATTCTATTTACCAATCATATTGATCATCCTTACAAACTCTTTATTAAACCCATCACTTATTCAATTCAAGACAACATAGTAGATAGATAAGTATTGTAAACCTGGCTCTGCACAAGTCCATCATATCACATTTATTACATTCCTCTAAATATCATCTCTTGTAGTTATTGTTATGAGTACAACGCACTCTACAACACTACCCTTTTGTTTTATAAATAGTCAATAATACTAAGGATTCAAATACTTGCATATAAATACTTGAAGGAAATTCACAGCACACAATAGTTGGAAACTTGAAGGGAAGCACACAGTAGCAGGGAACTTGAAGAGAAGTGACACCAACATCTAGAATTTCAACAAACTTACAGTACATTGATTAATTCTCGCCGATTCTTCCCTTCTCGATTTCCTACAAATTATGTTTATTTGAATACGAAAAAGTATTTAGTAATGTTCATTGGGAAAAAAAATTAGAATAATATAGGTACCTACCAATATGATGAACTTGATTTGAACCAATATAATTTGAAGGAAATATCTTGCAACCTTAAAATATATTGATTTCATAAATATTGCAGTCTCAGAATTCTACAATTCAATAAAAAATAGAACTACTTCATAACTTATATTCAAAACTGACATAAAACTTTTAGACATAATATTTTTCTCTCATTTTAAATTAGATATTACTTTTACAAAATTTTCTTCTTTTTAAGGTAGCACACCATGTCTTACATTAAATTGGTTTTCATCCAGTTATTAATAAATTTTGAACTACTTTGTAGAGATACGACAAAGAACACTTGTCATTAATGACTTCTTTCAACACGTGGACATTCAAAGAATACATGAAGAAGAAAGAACTTTAGGATTATTTGCACAAAACTTACTACAAGCAAGAGGACTAATAACATATCACCCAACATCACAAACAAATTTTTCCCACTTTTATAGGGATCCATATATATCAGAATTGGAGTCTTGTGACACATGCAATCAAACAGAGGTTCATCATATCTAAGGTGAAATATGGTTTCAACCAGCAACAATCGCATCTGAAACTGAATACTTGTCTTTGATACATGGCATAGGACAATTATCGTTAGAGAAACTGCTTCAAACTCCACAAACCAATACTACATCTTTACAGAACGTTTGCTATCATGGTCAAATATACCACTTGCATTTTACATCAAGATCAAACACAGTGTGGAACCAATGGGTCATACAAAGATGGGGACCGTAGGGACATTACTTATATATGCCCATACGTGAACATATAAAAAATATTGTAAGAGAACAAATACCTACATGGACCCAAACCACTTGTAAACTCTACCCAACTATTATTCTTCCTACGTGCAACTGGGGTGTACTTTGTCAAACATTGGAACACCTTTACTAGTTCGATGATTTGAACCCCATAATAGATCAACCCATTGGCCCTAATGCTATCCTTTAAGGCTATAAGTTTACTTAGTTTGCAGTAAACTAGATCTATACTACTTGTTTATAGAATACTTATGATATATAATTTTTTTTTAAAAATCCTCTTTGCAAGAAAATAAATTATTAGAATTATTGCATGTAAGCTTTAGTTAAATCCTAATGCTATATTTTATCAACCATGTACAAAAAAAATTAATTATTCCATTAAATGTACTTTAAAAAAAACACAGATTCATTGAAAAAGCAAAAAAAAAAAACTTCCTCTTGGAGTAATTTTAAGGTTTTCTGAAAGTTTCATTTCTTGTTTATTTAGTCTCCAAAATCTGTAAATGTGTCACAATGTTCATCAATCTACAACAAATTTACACTTTCAAAATATAAAATTTGACTTTGTCAGATGAAAAATATCGTTATACCTTTGCTTAGGTCAAATTGACCTCATTAGAGTTTCTAATTTCAAAAATACCCTAAGCATGGCCTAAGTTGTTATATTTTCAAGTTACTTTTTGAAACACTTAAGGACTCATATGTGCACATGGTCTTTATATCCTTTAATGTTTGCCAAATCTCGTAGCTAATTTCATAAGTCCTCAAACATCCAACGATTCAATGACAAAAGCCTTTTTTGTTGTTATGTCTCCTCAATCACGTAATGTCAAGTTTGCAACTAACGGTTAATAAAATGATTTGGCAATTGGGTGACAATGAAATCTCTAATTCTCTTGATTTCTGGCAGACTCCTCAAAAAATTTTGCGAACAAGCGTAGTGGTGATGTCATGTTCGCTAGATATAACAGTGAAATTTATTTCAATCTCCAAAACTTAGAGTTTACGTAGAAAATATTCAGAGATTCAACGATCAAAGGTCTTTTGTATTCAGTCGCTTAATCTGCAAATGCCTAGGAGATAGTAACGATACGTTATTCAAGGATTTAGAAAACACAGTGTTCGCTTAAACTCACAAAGATATAGCTTAAGGTCTTTTTATCTAGAGATCTACCGACAAAGGAAAACATGACAAAATAGTAGTTCTTCCATTCAGCGAATAAGTGAATAAAGGATATCAATAGATCTCATGATAGAATGGTAAAGTTATAAAATATCCAGTGAATGAACATTAGCCATTGATGAAGATAAAGATCAATGATCACCGTATTATCTCAAGAAAAAATTACAGTTAAGGAATTTGTTCAACGAGTTAGAGATAAAATGTGTTCCCTACGTGCCCCATTATAATGAGGGTTAGCATAACCATTCAAAGATCACGAGAACAATCCATTCGCTCGATCTAATGATTAAAGTTGAGTTAAGAGTTTCATTAAGAGATTACATGGATAAATATTCATTCACTAGATCTCATGATATAACCAAGGTTAATGAAATGATTCACAGATTACATGAAGACTATTCATTCACTCAATCTCTAAAATAACAGTGAGTTAATTAAAGAATTCAGAGATCACACGAAGACTATTCTCAGAAGATAACTATAGTTGGTATGTTCATCTAGCAATTCAATGAAAAGGATGCAGTCTTTCCTACTATTCTCCTTTCGATCCAAAGTTAAGTGCAAGATTTAGAGATTCAGAGAGAGTTCTTGCTCGCTGGATCATTGAATCTCTGAGAAGCCTTTCAGTCGTTTGATCTCTAAAAGACCTGAGTTAAGTTTTCATTAATGAAAAATGAAAAAGGTTGTCTATTACATGGAAAAATACTTTGCCAAGATGGATATAGTGTGTAAGATAGCCAATCAAATAGTACTCAAGGGTTTTTGTTAGTACTTGAGAATTTTTTATCGTGACACCATAATGATTTTCCTCTTTCTCTGCAAAATTTAAAAGCTTGTCAACATCTTACATAACTAGTAGCCATTTTCAAAAATTGCTATCAAGTAGAGTTGAATGCTGAGGTGACTGAAGGAAGATTGTGGTAATCTAGATAAAACCCATGCATTAAATGATAAGGTTATTGTTATCATTATTTTCACTCATCTTTGGAGGCCTAGTTACTAAGTGAGACTACTATACCCTAGTTTGAATTATTAGTGATATTTCTTAAATTTGTGTTCATTTCATTGTAAGGTACATGAAAAGAAAATAAATGATCTACATCTAAGTATTTCATGTATATGTACCAATGTCTTAAGTGTGCTATACAAAAGGAAAAGAACTAAGAAGACCATTTATCTGAGCTCACACAGGCCATGAGCACAACCATTATCTATATTGCATAAATGAGTACAGGCATACATGAAATAATGAACATAAATATTGGGGTACCAGACATTGCCTGGTAGTGAGGTCCTGATCCGAGGTGTTCCTAATGTGCTCCTGAGATCTGAAACCTACAAAGAAGAGAGGAAGAGAGGGGGGGGTAGATCCAATGGATCTAAACAATGTATGGTACCATAATATTTATAGATATGCATATATGCACTTAGTCATACACCTCTAGGAAGGGCTATGCTAAGGGCATGTGCATTAAGGAGGTTACAAAAATAAAAGAAATACCATGTTTTCACTAACTTGTTTGTTCCATGTGCAGATATAGAAGAAACTAATTTATTGTTGTTTCCCCATTCAGATAATCAAGGGACTTAGAAGATGGTGTTCCTAATAGAGACCATCTTGGAAGCTCTATGATTGTTTGAACAACAACAATAGAAGGACAATGGGATCCAGATGAATGATCTTGACCTGTGATATAGGTCATGCTAGGAAAACCTCAAATTTCCTTGGCAGTGACAAAATCATAGGCCAAGAACACCCATGATCAACAAGGCAACAACCAGATGATGCAGTATCAATGGGATACTCAAGAATCACAAATATTGAACAAATGAAGCATGGTTAAGTATTGGCAAAAGGAGGGCTTGCAGGGTAAATCAAATCATCATCAAAATAGAGAATAAGGTACACAAATATGCATGGCTCTATCCCATGTTCATATAACACAATATGTTTAAATATGCATCTTAAGGCTAAGAAAAAAAGCTAAAAATGGTGGAATGATTGCATAGCATCATGGAAAAGATCCTATAAAATAATGAGGTTCATCTAGTATGTTTACAATTCTTTGAAGATGCCATTCAGTGGGCAACATGGAAACAACAGACAATGCCTTAAATCATGTGATTAATTACAGTCCCAATATGGGTACAAATAGTGAGCATAACATCTTTTAATAACATCAAATGAGCAATCACATGGTGCAATGAAATAGTTGCAGTGAATACTGTACAATCAGCAAATGGACATGAAATAGGGGCATCATGAGGTCTATGTAGCACAGAGTGATAAAATATACTTCCAAAATAGGGCACATGGATCAATGCTTTAAGGAGTGGCATCAACCATCAAGGAATTAGTGCCAATCAAGTAGCAAATATTCATAACATACAGTGGCATCCAAATGAGCACCAAGCAATACGACATCAAATAGATCCCTCACATGATACAATAAAAACAATCACAGTGAGAAAAACATGACATGGCATGATATCCCAAATGATGAACATTGAATGCATGACCAAGCTAAAATCAATTATGCATAAAGTAAAGAATGTGCCATTGAATGTTTGAAGGATCAAATAAGCATATTCCTCAAGATACAATCAATGATCAAATTAGACATCCTTTACAAGGAACTAGTAACAAATGATGGAGGTCAAAGTAGGGCTCAAATACAGTGGGCACTCAAGACATGTGCTACATCAAAAGCTTCATGCATCCAAGTATCACATCAGCAGTGAATAAAGATTGTAATGTCTTAAGGAAGGTACAGAGAAAAAGATGCCAACCAAAGCGACATGATCATGTAAATCAAGCAATGCATGTAGCTCTAGTATACAGTGGACGCCATACTTCAAATAGATGCACAAGTTGAGAGTAGTATATTTATAACAGCGACATCAAGAGCTTTAAAATAACACAGTATCATGGATCACAAGTACCATATCAAAAGAGTATACACAACACCATCAAATCCAATAGGCTCCAACAATACTAAGATAGGATAGGAACAATGGCCATGTACCGAAGAACCACTCAAAAGAGAAGAGGCCGAGACTCACATGTAATGCTACAACATAGCTCATGACCTGTACAAAGTGGCGTAAGTCAACAACCCAATAACCACCAATAGGAATAAACAACAGATTCATGAGGGCATGGGTTGGCACACAATCAAACTATGCTAAACAGTAAAGGCAACCTGCGGGCTCTAAATAGTAAAGGCATTAACATTCATGATGCCCTAGATTCAAAATTTATGGTTCTCAGCCTTCAAATCCATCAATGCCATGGACTCACAAACTCCATAAGAAATGAGCACTAGTGATGAATAAGTGATGACACTATAAAGCATAGAGCATTGTAATGAAATGAATATAACAACAAGCCATAACTCATAGGCTATACATACTAGAGCCGCTCCAAAGAAAATAATCAACATTAAAATAGATAGAAAATGTATAGATACCATAGTCATGGGTTTTTGGGTCATCAAATTCAAAACATGCCATCGAACACACAACACATGATGCCCTGGCACTGCTCGCAGGCTGTGAACAAAACATGAATACAACATAGTGATAAGACAATGAATAAATACATATGCTCGTGCCCTAGCTGACATTAACAAGGAGAATCATTAGCAGTGATGCCTCAGCCTCAACCAGGGTATACACAAATAACAAGATGTATACCTTGGATTTCTCATGGGCCCCAAGTAAATATAACAGTGAATATAAGATAGCCAGTATGAAACAACAAGCTAGTGAAGAAGCTGTGCCCTAGCTCATGGATATCACAAAATCACATGAGTCAATCAAAGACACAATGCCCTCATAGACGCAGAGGGATAAAATAATAATGCAAGGTCTATGCTATCATCAATAGTGAAAGGAAAACAACAAAGAAATGTACATGATGCCCTAGATTTCAAAGGGTCATGGACCTCGACCCTCAAATCCAATAATGTATACAACTAATAATGCATTGATTCACGTCTGGCATGTATTAAGTTGTACAAAGAACATGCAACACAGTGCCCTAGAAGAGATCAAATTCATAGTGCCCAAATAAATACATAAAATAATCAAAAGCATTGACAGTGATGCAAAATCATGGTTCACAAGCCATGAACACACCAGCATGATCAATCAAAATAGTACCACAGAGAAGCCATGCCCTCAGAGATTTAGAGGAGTTGAACACGTTATGAACAAAGCATACATGATACAATAAAATGCAGAGAGATGATACAAGAATGAAATGTAGAATAGCAAAGAACCAATGCCTACCTCGACAACATAGTGCCACAGGATAGATGTTTCTAGATGTTTCTAAAACCAGATGCTGAATTGCTAGTAGAGGATGGAAACTTGCCAGATGCTGAGATGGGAAAGTCAGAATGCCAACAACTTCCTCATTTCGAAGGGGTTTTTTATATGAATAATGGATTAATCTTATATCTCCCATTTTAAGGGTCGACTTTTGTTGTCTTATTTTTGGTTGTCTTTTGTTATATGTGGGTTTTTATAAAGATGTAAATGCTTTTAAAAATATGTTTTCCCCTTTTCTAATATTGGGTTGAGAACTATTTTTAAATCCACATTTTTTGGCATAAAGGTAAATTTGAAATGTAAATGTGAAGGTCATTTATTTTTATTGTAAATTATGACAATGGTATTTTATAAACCATCATCAGAATATTGTTAGTGCATGACTTGGAGGGGTCAGAGTGGTCTCCTTTTGACCACCTATTCTAGGAGTCTATTTTTCCACTACCCCTATAAACTCAGGAATCTGGCCTTTGAGTTTATGAGGTAGCCTCATGGGCCTATTTTGAGAGATTTTCCACTTTTGGGAGGTTGAGGTGGCTTCAATGCTGATTCTCTTTACCTCATTTTATATACCTCTCACTTGCATGATTGAGGTTAGCTCTTCATTCTCTCTCCCATAGATCAAGGGTGTTGTAGCTCTGAGAAATACAATTCTGTACTTGGCTTCTTTCAGTAATACAAAAATAGGTCCTTATTGTCTTATGTTATTTCTAAGCTTTTCATTGAGTTTTCTATGCTAAGGTTATTGTGATATGGTTATATCCTTAGCATGTATGCTAATTCAATTAAGAATTTAAAAATCTGTTTTGGCTTTGAGGTGTTGATTTGTGTACAAATTGGAATCAGAATTGTGGAAATATCTTCCCTTTTACATTTTCCAAGTACCTTAATAGTTCTAAGAAGTTCTAAGTGATAGGATCAAGTTGTGGGTTATAGTTTCTTTTCAGCTATTTTGTAAGCTCCCATCAATTGTGGATCTTCTATCAATTCGATGGATCACCTAGTTTTAAATCAGTTTTAGTTATTTGTTTCATGCATTATCTCCCTTTCCTCAAAAGTTAGTTAGGTTTAAGTGATCCAAGGGGAAGCTGACCCCTAATTCAAAGGTCTACTCTCAGATAGGTTACCCATAGCCTGAGATTAGTCCCATGTTTCACAGGATTGTTAGGTTTCAACACTTAGCAAATTGGGTGCAATCCTTAGTGACAATAGTTATATTAATAAGACATTCTTGAAGTTACACTCAATCATTTTTTGAAAAGCATTTGAGTTTTCTAAAGAGTAGTGTAGTGAGAAATTCCAGAGCCAATTGTTGCAGAAGGTGAATTGCACACATAAAATTATAGAACTGAGTGTTCAGAATAGAATTGTAAAAATGAGTCAGTTAGAATCAAGCTTAGTTTCATCCAGTGATAGAACTATGAAATATGCAGGTGAAGAAAAGGGAAAGCCTAATTTCTCATAAGAATTCATCAAATTGCTTCCTGGTTCAAACCATAATAAAAAGGTTAGTGATGAAGTTTTTGTTGACATCATGCAAAATTGTAGGGATCCTCATACTCCATCATGTTCTAGTTTTATGTTATTCAGGTATTTTTACAATAATAGAAATAGAGCCATTCCCATTTGTAATGCCGGGACTCTAGGTATGGCCAAGTTAATTATCCCAGATATCTTCTTGGATGTGGATTTTTTGCATGAATTGGCCAGATTATATGACCCTTTCTCCAAAACTATTAGAAAGAAAGATGGGTCAGCCCTAGTAAACCTAGATAGGGGATCATTCATGAAAGCTTTCAATTTGTTTTCATCTTCTTCCACAAAGATAGAATTGAAGAAGGAAAAAGAGAAATATGTGAGCCACTTAGGCTCTGCAAAAAACCAAATTGCTAGACATGTTCCCAAAACTGGCAAATACACGGCCCCTCCTCCACCAAACATGCAAGCTCCCTATGAATATAAGGCCCTAAATAGTTATATGAAGTATTTGGCTTATGGACTGTGTAGAGTTTTGGGAATAGATGGGGATCCAGATAGAATGCCACCTATTATAATGATGATGGTGCTTGACATTCAAAACTCACATGTTAACACAGATTATGATTACATCCAGTATGTAATTAACAGTTTGCATGAGGATTGGGTTATGATAAAAGAAGATAAGAGGCCAATAAAGTTCATGCATTATTCTCTTTTATTACTTTTAATTTTATATTTCAATGTTGACAATTTGGAGGTCTAGATGCTGAGGCCAAGAAAAATGTTTAATGAACACCACAACCTAGTGTAGTATTGGTTAAGGGTATGGAATTACATATCCAATGAAAATGATTTTTGTGCTTTTGAGAATTGGATTGTCTTGCCAATTCTAAACATGTTAGGAACAAATTTCACTAGATTTCTAGTTAGAATGTTGATGCTTCTTAGACCTAAACAATTCGTTGATAACTGGCTAATAGAACATAATTGGGGTGACTTCTATTTGGGTGAGAACTACTCAATAATAAGAGTATATGGATGCCCAAAAACCCCACACATACTCCCCAAATATGTGCCACCAAGAATTGCCCTTTTGGAATTTGTATGGCAATTAATATTGACTAATAAGGAACAATTAAAATTACTCCTTGACAATTCAGAATCTCAACTTTCCTGGTTGACAAAAGAGCACTGCGAAAGGTTAATGCATGGATCAATCATTTTAAAATGGGCTTTGGTATATACATGTATGTTGATTCATAGGAATTCATCATCTATGCAAGGAAAACACTCATCCCCAATATTGGAATTATCAAAGTGCATGAGGGGTGTGACGAGGACGAGGTGACAAGAAATATGCTCGATGAACATGATATAAAAAGAAAGGTCAAAAGTTTTGTGAGTTGTTGGACCTAGAAGCTCAAGTGAAAAAGGTTGAACTTCCTTTCAGTGGGTTCTTTCCTAACCTCCCCTACTTGAAGAGGTTTGAGAAAATGGTGGATATGTATCACACTCTTTCCAATCAATTGGAATCCATGGTTGAAGGAAAGAAACAAAAGAAAAAGGATTACTCTTCCTCTGATTATGAAGAGTATCCAGATGATTCCTTGGAGGAAAATAGCCCACCTCAAGGAGGAGATCCTCCTATTATTGATGTTCCTCAGACATATGATGTAATTGAGCCTCCTCCAAAGAAATAAATAATAGAGGCAGGTGAGTCATCAACATTGAAGAAGAATAAGAAAGAAATGGATAGAATTACAGCTTTGGTACCTGGTAATAGGAGCTATTATCACCAAATGAGAAAAAAATTAGGGAAGCAAAGAAAGTAGCCACTCAAGAAGAAGTGGAGTTACCCCTAATGCTTGGACAGGATGAAAGGGAGATATACCAAGAGGAGTTACTTAATGATGTTGATTGCATCAAAAGTAACAAGTTCAAAAACTTCCTAATCTATATGAAATAACAAGAAATTACAAAAAACATACCTGAAGGTTTAGAACCAAATGATGAGGCACTAAGGGCGTTGGCTACCTATGAACCTGAATAAAAAACCATATTAGTGGAAGATGCCAGGAAATTGGTCAAGTCTAGTGGGATGCTATTAGTACCAGGGTGGGACCTAACATCTACTTTCATCATTGATCAAATTAGGAAGCAACCTGATGGTAATCTTTCACAGGAAACTCAAATTGGTGATATCATCAAAGGATCAGGATATGATCCCAAATCCCAGGTTTTGGCAATGTGGTCATTGGCACCAAGAATTGAGAAGCCTTCGTTGGTAACCATAGAAGAAAATATGGAAGGGAAGAAGATCATCTAGATTGTCCAAAACACCAGTGATCTGGAAGTATCAAAGGCTATGACACACTTTGCATATCTCAATGAGGCCAAACTGCCCAATTGTCAGATAGATATGGAAGATTGTTCCAAGAGACTATTGGAATATCAAGGGATAAAGACCAAAAAATAATGCAAAAAAGGGCATTACAGAGTGAGTTAGCAAAAGCAAAAACTAAGCTTTAAGAAATGTCCAAAGCAGACCCTACTCCTTCCCTACAAATTGAGGTTGCAAGCCAACAAGTAGAGGAAGTCCCTATTGATCTTAAACAAGAATTAGAAAAGAAAAGCTTAGATGTGGTACTCAATGCACTTTTTGATATTTTATAGCATAGATGTGAAGTAATAATAGGGAAGATGGATCCAATCCATAATTCTTATACTATGCTACAAGGAACCAATGACATCATAAGAGATGCAATGGCTACCCTAGAACCACTTTTCAACACCTGGTCTGGCATAACAACATTGTTTGAAAAGCTTGTTGCACTGCAACCTCACAAATCAGATATCCTATAATCAGTTATTGAAGTGGGAGAAAAGATTGAGTTGATTGGTGCCACCTAGGGGTTCTTCAAAGGAAAAGCAAATCAGGTGAGAAATAAATTGAATATGTTTGGGCCCGGTTTTAGTAAATTTATCCCTCCAATCTACACAATTGATGGAAATATCATACCAATTGAGGAATGGAAGTCAAACATGAGCCAAATAATAATTAAGCAAGATGCATTCTTGAATAGTGATGGGTCCTTGGATATTGATAGATTCAAAAACATTTTGGATGACATATTCAAAATAGAAAATGAATGTACCAAATTTGTTATTGACACCAAAGCCATCACTGATTCAAGATGGGACAAATAGGTGAAGCAGTTATAGAGCTTCAAAGTATACACCTGGACATCAAAAGAAGAAGTTCTTACATGGGATAACAGTACCAAGCTAAAGAGGAAGAAGACTATAGCAATAGATGAAGAAGAAATAGAAGAAGAGTGACTTCCAACATTGCACTTGATCAACGAGTACACAAACACAAATTATCATAAAGAGGATAATGTAGGTTAGCCACATGGCAGTCATTATTTGCATAACAACTTTAGCAATTGCTCTAAAAACCAACAGACAAAGGTGCAACTAAAAGGGAACTCACCATGAGAAGAAACAAATTTTGGTGCAAGTCACTGCCAAAACCATCCAAAGCTTCTTGCATCCTTTTCTCAAGCATTCCAAGATGCTTTTCTTTATATATAGAAAATTCTACGTAAAACCAAAAGGTGGTGAAAATTTGACTGTAATAACAGTTGATACAATTAGTGCTTTGATTCTTAGGAATCCTAGGTTTTTTGAATGTACTGATACAAGAAGTTTATGAATAAAAATATACTGAAGATCCATCTATATCTTTTGTTATCCTCATATATGAATGTCATTTCTTTGTGTATTTAATTTGCAAGGCATTTTAGATACATCTTTGTACAAGGTAAATAGTAACATCAATAACATTCATTTTAATTATAATATTTACAATGATGATAATTTTAAAAATGATACAATAACCATAACAAAAACTTATTGTATTTAGTGGCATGTAACATTAACACTAGAAAATTGTAAATTATATTTGATATAAGTGAATAAATTAACTAAAATTCGTAATAATATTCAAAAAATTTATTTTGAATACAATAGCAATAATAACTAATATTATTCTAAATTTGTAAAACTAATACAATCAAAGACATTACAAAACTATTATCCATCTTTAAAAATTATAGATATTTCAAAATTGAATTAGTCAAGAAATTTAGAGTATAACACAATACAACATAAAAAAATCACATCACATTAAGAACAAATACAAGAATTTATAAAACAAATACAATCAAGGAAAATAGAAAAAGAAACCGATTTTAGATTAAGTAGTTGATAAAATCTAAATCTAATTAATGTTTACAGAAAATAAGGTACGATAATGAGAACAGGATAATACATAGTACAAAGATTGGAATGCCTGATTTCAATGAAGAACATACAACATCCATGAATACAATCGACAACATTCTTTTCTATCAATTACATCCAGTATGCAATTGACAGAATGCATGAGGGTTTGGTAATGATAAAAGAAGATAAGAGGCCAATAAAGTTCATGCATTATTCTCTTTAATCAAATGTTTATATTTCAACGTTAATAATTTGGAGGTCCAGATGCTGAGGCCAAGAAAAATGTTTAATGAACACCACAAACTAGTGCAGTACTGGTTACAATCTACTTAAATCAGATGACAAATAAATTGAATATGTTTGGGCCCATTTTCAGTAAGTTCATCCCTCCAATCTGCACAACTAATGGAAATATCATAGAAATTGAGGAATGGAAGTAAAAAATGAGCCAAATAATAATTAAGTAGGATGCATTCTTGAATAGTGATGGGTCCTTGGATATTGACAGATTCAACAATATTTTGGATGATATATTCAAAACAGAAAATGAACGTACAAAATTTGTTATTGACACCAAAGTCATCACTAATTGAAGATGGGACAAACATGTGAAGCAATTACAGAGCTTCAAAGTATACACCTGGCCATGATCAAAAGAAGAAGTTCTTACATGGGATAACAATACCAAGACAAAAAGGATGAAGACAAATACAATGAAAAAAATAGAAAAAGAAACCAATTTTGGATTAAGTAGTTGATAAAATTTAAATTTGATTAATGTTTATAGAAAACCGAGTATGATAATGAGAATAGGAGAATACATAGTACAAAGATTGGAATGCTTGATTTCAATGAAGAACATACAACATCCATGAATATAGTTGACCATATTGTTACTTCACTTTTTTGTTAAAATTATTACAATTTAGTACAAAGATAGATGCCATTTTCAACTGTACAAAGTGTTCTATATGATTTCCACATTGGATAGATTATTTCTCTCAAAAAATGATCATATTCAACCATATCTAATTCATTTCAATCTATAGTTATGCCTGGATATAATCCACTTAAAAGTTTCCATTCATTTTCTATGGTATCTTAATAAAAAATGATCATATTAAAATGAGTTACCATTCTGTTAATGCATTTAAGCATGATTCTTCTTCTTTTCATCTTGTAACATGAGGGCTTAGTTGCATGCGTGAATATCTTTCAAAACTAAAAGTTGGATGAATGCAAAGTCATGAGAGTTCATAAACTCTTGAAAGAGCTGTAAAGGTTAATCCTTGTCGTTCTATGCTTCTAATGTCAATTGTTGCCTTTACAAGCATCAAACCTTGTGATTTCTATATTTTTAATGCCCATGATCTTTGTAGAGGTATTTGATGGTGGCAACCCCTATTAATAGTAAAAAATGATACAACAAGTGTAACAAAACCTTTTTGGATTTAATAGTCACTAGCCAGAACTGCAGATTAAATGAACACGATATCTGCTTCATCACTCAATACTTTCATGCTAAGCACCAAGATCAATAGAATAAAAGATAACAACAATCTATGATCAGCTTCTAACACCACTATCAATTAACAAATACATCAAAGGCCTTCACTTATGTTGGTTCCCAAAATGAAATTACACAAAGACTATTATTTCAAAATTACACATTGGATTTAAAATAACAGATAGGTGGTAAGAAAATACTCAACCAGTAATACTTGCTCTTATAAAAAGATTGGCCTAATACACTCTACTGTATCCTAGGCTGAGAAACTTGTAAATCAAATGCTAAAATTATGATACTTACAAAATGAACCTGATAATCCTTTTGTAAAAATCAAGGATTACATACAAGCTTAAAATTCCTTTACAAAAAACAAAATAATTTCAACCATAATAGGACAAACAAGACAAATATAAAAATTTCTTATTACATTTTTACAAAGTTGTTCATTGACTTGATCACCCAAATTTTGTAACAATTCACAAACTTAGTTCAAATACTGGCACATGTAACATCTGTGCTTGCTTCAACTATATGAAATCCTTTGTACAGTTTGTTTTTCTTTAAGGAGTTCAAGAAATACCATCTATTTCATCCTCAATCGATATCTCTTGTTTCTTGATATTCTCCGAAGAATATGCTGCTTCCCAAGATGTATAAACTTCTTCATCTGGCCAATGGAAACCGAGTACTTCATCTCTTTTAGGTACCAAATTGTCCCATTCAAACTTAACTTGTTGTACCTCATTCCTTATGGTTGTAAAATGTACCCTGGCATATTCTAAAATTTCAATTGTTTGGACAAAGGGAATATTGCTTTCTATTTTTAAAATTGTACTAATTCTGACTGACATTTCATCATCAATTTATCTTAACCATCCTTCTTTTCCTTCTATGGTTCCATTTGCTTTTAAAAGGCTGGGAAACACTTCAAAACTGTCCTGGAAATATCTTCCTCTGAGAACCTCTGCCTTTCTCTCTAAGTTTTCCCTTTTTATTTCAAACTCCAGTAGGTTTTTAACAAACTTATATGTATTTGTTAACTGTATATCAATAATATGCTCAGTTTTAATGAAAGAGTAGAATGACATTAACTTACTTCTTCTGGTAACCCACCTATCCAAAATTGGTTTGACAGTGGCCTTTTCCTCTTTAAAAGAAATCAAGATGTTGGAAAATTGTTCACCAATAATATAAATTTCTTTTGGCTTTACATTTGCAACAAATTGCAAAATTGTGTCCCTTATCCTCTTTTCATATTTCAAATTCTCTCTCTGTATTATATTTTCATCTTGCATATAAGGGGGTGAAGTGGAAATGAGATATTAAATTATAGGAGAAGATGAAGAAGGGATAACACAATAGGAAGAAATCTGTAACTGCTCTGATATCTGGATCGGTCCATGTTCCCCTAATCTTTTCTTTAAATCTGCTATTATTTTATCCTTTTTGCTGGTCTCCTGTCTCATATCCCCATAGGCTTTTAACACTATTTCTAGCCTTAATGTAAGCTCTTCTTTCTCCCTGGCTTCCTTCTCTGCCACCTTTTCTGTAAGCTTGGCTATTGCCATAATCATGCATGTTGCTTCAATTAGTGAGGTCTCACTAACCCTTTTTACTAGAAGGCTACCTGTAAAATCACTCATGCCAATCTATTTTCCTTTTTTATTTAGATTTTTCCTCAATGACCACATAACCAAGGCTTGATGGTCATCACTAAAAGTCACTCCCTTGATTGCTTCTTCTCTCATCTTATGAGTTGGTGTAGTCTACTTTCTAATGGCATCTAGGAGTACTGCATCAACAATATCCCATTCTGGTAGAATGAGTACCCCTGAATTTCTTACCAACTCTCTTCCTTGTTGTGGTGTGACCTTTTCAAACCTTTCAGTCATTTCTTTTTTGACCTCATCCTCTATGACATTGAGGTCCTTTTCTGGGTTTTCCTCCTACCTTTTCTCATAGGTTTCTTTGAATTGGCTTATGTGCAATCTCCACAAAAATTGCATGAAAGCCCTAGCTTTAACAAAAGCATCATCTGCTAGGAATTCATCACATGCTTGCTTAATTATGGGATCTATTTCTTTTCCAGCCATTTCTCCTATTGTTAGATCTAATTGAGGCTCTTCTGGTGGCTCTAGCACTCCATTTATTTCTTCATAGGTCATACATATTTGACCTACACCACCCAATTATTGTACTTTCTCTACTACCTCTTGATGATTCATAAGGTTTAGAGGTGATTGGGAGGGAGAGTATTCATCCTCAACATGTATAGGCCTTTCTTTTATTTTTTTCTTTTTTGATGGAGGTAAAGAATCGAAATCAATTTCAATTGCTTGATTATGTGGTGATTGTGGTATATCGTCAGTTTTGTCATGCACTTCTACTTCCTTTGACGTGGAAGGGATGTTGTCTCTTCTTGTTGTTTTTTCCTGCCTACTTGATCCTGGTATAACCACATTATATCCAATCTTCTTTTGCACCATATATCTACTAGGGGGTAACATCTTGGTAAATATAGGCTTATTCAACACAGAACTAGCCTTTTCTGGCTTGGCTTGCATGACCTTTTGCTTCCTTTCATTTAGGCCGTGGATGATACCCTCAAACTCGCATATAAGACTTTCAACTTTCTTCTCAAAAGGGGTAAACTCTTTTAAGGATCATAGCCCCTGACAAAGTGTTCTATAAAGTCTAATGTCTTTTCCTTCCTAATCTCCTGTTCCAGTATGTTAGGAATGTTTTGTAATGATATCTTCAAAAAAGTTAAAAATATGATCTATCAAGGCACATTTAATTCTCTTCTTGAACATCTCATTGTAAAAACCCTCAAGATCTACTGTCCTAGAAATTGAAGTTGCAATGTAATATGGTTTCAAAATTTCATCCATATGTGTCCATCTACCTTTAGTAATTACAAACTGATGGGCTATTGTCACAGTAGGAAAAATAGTTCCTCTTCCCTTTCCTGTGAGATATTTCTCTTGTATATCCCCCAATTTTCTTAGAAATTCTACAACCCCAATCTTGAGAGGGACTTGATATGGCAATATAAAAGGAGTTCCTCTAAAACCATAAAATCTGATTATTGTAGACACTGGATAGAAAATAAAATCACCCCAATTGTGCACAATCTTGATATCTTTAGCAAATTTTTTTGGCCTAATAAGTTCAGATAAGGCCTTTGGGAATCTTGGATTTTCTTCAAATAACAAAGCCCTAAGCCTAGATGCAAAACATCTATCAAAATTCACAAAAATGTTCTCACTTCTATCCCAAGTTATATTGAGATTCTATAATTACACAGGCATTTCCTCACCATCCCTGTGTTTCATCAGCTCCATTTCCTTTTCAAAATAACTTTCCCCCTTATATAGAAACATGTACATCAATAGGGAATACCAATAAAAAGGTTTATCTACTTTAATCTTTTGGATTCCTATTAATCCTTCATGAATTAATTCAGCTAGGAAAGGAGCAAAGTCAAAGGTAACTACCAAGAAAGGGTGCAAGATTTGAACCATCATATACATAAGGTGTACTGGTATTTTCTCCTGAACATCTTCTCCAAAAATCTGGCATAATGAAAAATATACACCCTTTGCCATTTGGTTAAAATAATCTATTTTGAAAGGTTCCTCTATACTTGAACCCACTGTGGTAAAACCCCCAATTTTTTTGAAGAATTCCTTCAAAGGACCACTCCTCAGATAATCTTTCTAAGCATTATAGACTTGTCTTAATTCATTGAAGTCTATTCTTTCCAGGTCACCACTTGGTTTACTTAACCTAAAAATGCTTCTAATTTCTTCAGCTGAAATACTAATTAAAAGGTTTCCCTTTGCATCCCTAACAACCCTAGTAATTTGATCATGCTATCTTGATCATAATATCTGCATCCATGAACATGTTTGGCACAACAAGTTTTCCTCAATCAAATTGCCACACATTGCTAGTGGGAGGGAGGGCATGTCTTTGGCCAAACCAAACTCTGAATAATCCTAAACCAATGATGTCAATTTTAGCATCTCTCATGTAATTTCCTTTGTCATGCAACTTGTCTACTCTTTTAATCCTAGGCTACTTTGGAACTAAAACCTTTTCCTTGACTATGTCAGTGGTTGACCGATCAAGTTGTTCCAAGAGGTCTTCATGCACACTCCTATCTTTGTACTCAATATTTCTAGTTAATTCTCTTCTTAGTGCCATAGTAGGGTTTACAATTCTTTATGATAATGAAAGAAATTAACAGAATAGTAGAAATATTTGAGCAGGGATAAAAATTCACAAGATACTAACCAATCTCATAAATTCCTCACGAAACACTAACTTGCTTTGCAATTTTCTTCCCACACGCTTCTGCAAATTCTATGACTTTATGTTTCCACAAATGAGAAAATCAATGATATATTAGCATCAGGAACAACAACCCTCTGCTAATTTACTCCACATGATCAGGCCATAACTTCTCTACAAATTTAAACTCTTTACATTCAACGGGCAAATACGCTCTCGCACCAATTTTAATCTAGCTTTAAAATATGATGGTTGATCTTCACTTAAAAGAGGTCTGACGATTGTTGCAAGATGGGAATGAATAAAATTTTGTGCATTTTCTCTTTGTGATCATATGAAAACCCTTACATCAAACTAAATCCATGATAAATTGAAAATTGTACCATCCTGGCCCTAGTCAACAATTGGATATATAGATACCATCAGATTAAAAATCCAATAGCCGATATTGAATCTCCTTCCGACTGGACCACAAAGATAACTTATAACTCAAAGATACATCCATGGATATCACAAGATTGCAATGACTAAATCTTTTCTTTGCGGATAAGTGACAACCATCAAATTATAAGTAAGCTTTCAGTCTATTACAAATCCTCAGTGATCGGGTCCTTTGTATGTACGCCAATAGATATTCTACGTTGAAAGGATGTGATTAAACCACACAAAATTGTTAGGAATGAATGCTAAATATATCCTATGGGGGAGTATTTGTAGCCATTCTATAGCAGTTGTTGTTGCATTCATGACTATGATTGTCATTGATGTCAACAAAATGATCTACTAGAGATTAGCAGAGAAGCAGACAGTGTTTGAGTTAGCGCAGGTGGGATATTGAAGATGAAGCTATGTGAAGTTGAGGAATTACTCTATGATGTTTTAAAAGATCATGGTTAAGAGTGTATATAGAAATTCATTTATTCATGACAGTTATGAGGAAATCAGTGGAAACAGTATTCAGGGAGTGTTCCTGAGTAGCGGTTTGTGGAAATAGGATGATATCTCCTAATCGGGATTGAATCTGGTCATGTGTAGTTGAGAAGTAGTTGAAGTCATGTTTTTAGTGATGTGGAAGTGAGTGCAAGGTCTGAGGTCGCATGAGTGAAGAATTATCTTATTTGGAAGCTGACATTTTTGTGTAATTTTAATGTAATGTGTGGAAACTTTTATTTTGTAATTTGTATGCCGAATCATTTGTAATTATTTGAGTGTGGTATAAAGGAAGGAATGATTTCCTTATTGTAATATGTAAGAGTATGGTATTGTGAAAGTGAATTATAGAATTGTGCAATACTTGTTGAAACAGGATATGTGAAGTACAAAGATCTGGTATTGAGATCTGATAAAGCAGTTGGTGTAGTTTGGCACAATCAGAGGAGAAGTATTGAATTGTTGAGGTTAGTAATATTTTGGTATTATTTTGTTGAGTAATAAAAATAATAGTTATATAGTGTGTTCAGTGATCTTACACCTGAAGTTGTTTGGGCAGTGGGTCCTTCTGTCTTCTATAACTCCTAACAGAGTTAGAATCTTTTAGAATGGATTCAAAGTCTCTTAACAAGGACTCATAAGTGAAGGACACTTTATTACTCTAACAATAAGTACTGAATGTATTTCATAAGACTCCCAATAGAGTCCATCCTCTCGCAAGGAATTTTCATATTAGTGCATCTTTTGTGGGCATCATTCCCATCGGGGTTTACTCTTTGATCAAGAGGTTCCCTAGTCAACATATCTTGTGTTATTGTGTATGTATATCTTTCTATGGTTGTTGATTACATTTCTTACATAGTTGAAATCTATTGAAGTTGATAAAATTTGTATTTATCTGATAACTGATTCACCCCCCCCCCCCCAAAAAAAAAAAAAATCAGTTATCTTGCTGGACTACTTTCTAACAATTGGTATTAGAGCAACAGGTCCTTGAAAGAAAAGTTTAAAAACTTAAGGAGATCTATGGTGAGTCATTTTAGAAAAGAAAGCCCTAAGTTTGATGGAGTAAATTTTGACAGCTAGAAAGAAAGGATGAAGACACATTTACTTTGTCTAGGATATTGGTTGATCACAAAGAAGAAGAAGACTATCATTGATGAAGACAAAATTGAAGAATGTACTAATGAGGAAAGAGATCTATTAATGTGTAATATACTTGCAAGAGAAGCAATTTTGTCAGCCCTTCTGAAAAATGAGTACAATCAGGTAAAATATCTAAAAACATCTCATGAAATTTGGTCATCTTTACACTCTACTTTTGAAGGTGATGAACATGCAAAGAAATTCAGATTACATAATTGGATATGTGCATTTGAGGATATAAGAATGATGGAAGATGAATATGTTAGAAGCTATATTGGTAGAATGTCAGAGATTATTGCAGGTATAAAAGCTTGTGAAGGAACCAAAATAGAGAATGAAGTGATATAGAAAATGCTGAGGACATTGACTCCTACATTCAAGAAAACAACATAGATGGTTGAACAAGTTATACCCTGTATAGATAAATTCACCAGAGAAACCCTTCTTGGAAGATTAGAAGCAACCAAAATGAACTTGAGGCAATCTAGAGATTTACCTAGAATGGAGACAACATTTAGCGCACTTAGTGTTTGCCCTACTTTGTCAAGAAGCATCAGTGTGAGTAGAGATTATGCTAGTAGTAGTAGATCTAGAAGTGATGAAGATAGGAAGATTGAAGAAGGTATAGCCTTGCTTGTGAAAAGAGAACCATACGGTAAGAAAATATTTAAATGTTGGACTTGTCAAGAATATGGTCATTTTGCATCTAAATGTCCTAAGAGAGTTTTGAAGTATAGAAAGAGCTTTAAACCTAGAAGATCTAAAGAATGTTATTATGTAGATTATGAAGAACTTGAAGCTAGTTTGGAGAAATCTTTAAGTGGAAGTGATACTGAGAATGATGATATAGGATTTGTAGCAATAAAGGAAGAAAATCCTGAAACAAAAGTTAAGGAAGAAAAAGCCTTAGTTTCTCAAGTAGAAAAGAAAACTAATTGGATTATAGATAGTGGTTGTTCATATCATATGATTGGAGACATGAAGAAATTCATAAAGTTTAACAATTATGATGGAGGAGTTGTTAGAGTTGGAAACAATGCACCTTGTTTGATTAAAGGTATCAGATCTATCATTGTTGATGGAAAGACTAATACTGATGATGTTTACTTTATGGATGGTTTGAAACATAATCTTTTGAGTGTTGGACAACTAGTTGATAAAGGATATCAAGTTTGGTTTATTGAGAAAACTTGTGTAATAAAAGACAAGGATGGAAATTTGATTGGTACTGGATCTAAGACTAGATGTAATGTATTTCAGTTGAATCCTATCAAGATGACATGCTTGATTACTAAGATTGATGATAGTTGGTTATGGCACAGAAGATTTTGTCATATAAACTTTGATAATATTGTGAAAGTAAGTACTACACTTGCAGTAAGAGACTTACCTAAGATTATGAAGCCTACTAACATGATTTGCAAGGAATGTGTGATGGCTAAGCAGAAGAGAAGCTCATTTCCTAGCAAGAAGTTCACATCAACAGAGAAGTTAGAAATTGTTCATACAGATTTGAGCGGTCCCACAAGGACTAGAGGATTCTATGGAGATAGGTATTTTATGATTATTGTTGATGATTTTACAAGAATGATGTGGATTGCATTTCTTAAAGAAAATTCTGAAGCATTTGATAAGTTTAAGATCATTAAGAGTAAAGTTGAGAATGAATTTGGAATGAAGATTTAATGTTTGAGATCAGATAGAGGTGGAGAATTTACTTCAAAAGAATTTAATATTTTTTGTGAAGTGAATGGTATTAAAAGGTAGTTTTCAGCCCCTAGGACACCTGAACAAAATGGTATTGCAGAAAGAAGAAATAGGTCAGTGACTGAAGCAGCAAGAGCCATGTTATTTGAGAATGACTTGGTGAAGATATTCTGGAGATAAGTAGTGTATACAATGAATAGAGTACAAATCAAAGCAGACATAGACAAGACACCTTATGAACTATGGCTTGGACATGCACCATCAATTAAGTATTTTAGAATTTCTAGAAGTAAATGTTATATTAAGAGAGATGATGACATTGGAAAGTTTGATCCTAGAAGTGATGAAGGTATATTTCTTGGATATTCATTGAAGAGCAAAGCTTGCATATTTTACAATAAAATAACTAAGACTATTGTTGAGAGTGCAAATATTAAAGTTGATGAAAAGTTAAAAATTTATGAAAGAATGCTTGATTATGAATCAGATGAAGGAAATCATGCTAGAACTAACCCTGAGAATGTAGAATTATTCTATGAAACTGACAATGAATTGCAAAATGAAAGCCATAGTGAATAATTCATTTTGGAACAACCTATAGTTGAAGGACAAAGATAGTGACACCAAATAGGAATCTATCAAGGAATCATCCTTATGAGTAGATTATTGGAAGCATAGATAGAGGAGTTCTGATACAGAATAAGATACATGAATAGTTGTGTTTAATTTCTCAAATTGAACCTAAATCTACTAGTGAAGCCTATGAAGATGAACATTGGATTAAAGCTATGAAGGAAGAACTAGATCAAATTGAAAAGAACAAGACTTGGGAATTGGTCCCTGGACCTAAAGATAAGAATGTGATAGGAACAAAATGGGTATTCAGAAACAAGATGAATGAACAAGGAGAAGTTGTCAGGAAAAAAGCAAGATTGGTATGTAAAGGATACTCATAGTAAGAAGGAATTGACTATGAAGAAAGTTTTGCACTAGTAGCAAGAATTGAAGCAGTAAGAATGTTTTTGCTTATGCAGCTTTTAAGAAATTCAAAGTGTATCAAATGGATGTGAAGTCAACATTTCTGAATGGAGAGTTAGAAGAAGAAGTCTACATTGAACAGCCTGAAGGTTTTCCTTTGACTAATGAAGGAGATATGGTATGTAAATTAAAGAAAGCTTTATATGGATTCAAACAAGAACCTAGAACTTGGTATGCAAGACTGGATAAGTATTTGATAAAATTGGGATTTACTAAAGGCACAATAGACAACTTGTACACAAAAGGAATTGAAAGTGGCTTGTTGGTTGTAGTTATTTTTGTTGATGATATTATATTTGGAGGAGAAGATGAAGCTAGTGATAAATTTGTAGATGAAATGAAGACTGAATTTGAAATGAGTATGATTGGTGAGATAAAATACTTTTTAGGATTACAGATAACACATAACAATGATGGAATCTTTGTAAGTTAGACAAAGTACTTGAATGACGTGTTGAAGAAATTTGAAATGGAAAATTACAAGCCAGTTGGAACACCTATGGTAACAGGACACAAGTTATCTAGCACAGATGAGACTCCTGTAGTGGAACAAAAGTACATATATATGATTTGAGGGTTATAGTATTTAAATCATACAAGACCTGATATATCACATGTAGTTGGAATTGTAGCAAGATTTCAAGCTGAACCGAGAGAATCACATTATACAACAATAAAGAGGATACTAAGGTACTTAAGAGGCACAATTGAGTATGGATTGTGGTATGAAAAATCTGATGATTCTACCCTATGTGCATATACATATGCTGATTGGGGAGGTAGTGTTGATGACAAAAAGAGCACCAGTAGAGAAGCATTTTTCCTTGGAGGAAGATTAGTTTCTTGGTTAAGCAAGAAGCAAAACTATATTTCACAGAGCATAGCAGAAGTAGAGTATGTAGCAAAAATAAACAATTTTAATCAGATAATTTGGATGAAGCAAATGCTAAAGGACATTGGAATAAAATTTGTTGAGCATGTTGTTATACATTGTGATGACACCAGCACATTTAGTATGTCTAAAAATCTTGTACTACATTCTAAGACAAAGCATATAGAGATAAAGTATCATGTAGTGAGAGAGAAAGTGGTAGAGAAAGAAGTTAGACTTGAGTATATAAGCACAAAAGAGTAGATATAAGATATATTTACAAAGCCTTTGTTGAAGGATACTTTTGAGTATCTGAGAGGTATGCTTGGGGTTATGCCCCAACCTACTTTTGAGAAGTGATGCAGATTGTTGCATCCGTCTAGTGGTATATGAGCCTTATCTTTCTTCTGGACTGGATGTTGGTACTTCCTCTATGGGGGAGTATGTGTATGTGAGTTGAGTCATGAGGACTCTAGTGAATGTATTTTCTGAACAATGTCTTTTGATATTGAAGCTGTTGTTGACATAATGATGAAACATCTATCATTGATGTTAATGGAGGAGAAGTATACATGAAAAAACATCTTTTGAAGAGAATTAAATAGGAAAATGAAGCAAGATTTGATTGATGAAGAGGATATGAAATTATTTTTGAGTAGCAGTATAGCAGTGTGTGTAGTAGTGTTGGTATTCATGGAACATTGGATGTTTTTTCATCTTTGTTGCCATCAATGCCAATGGGGGAGATTCTTAGGAATGAATGCTAAATATATCCTATGGGGGAGTATTTGCAACCATTCTATAGTAGTTGTTGTTGCATTCATGACTGTGATTGTCATTGATGTCAACACAATAATCTACTAGAGATTAGCAGAGAAGTAGACAATGTTTGAGTTAGTGCATGTGGGATATTGAAGATTAAGCTATGAGAAGTTGAGGACTTACTCTATGATGTTTTACAAGATCATGGTTAAGAGTACATATAGAAATTCATTTATTCATGACAGTTTGAGGAAATCGATGGAAGTAGTATTCAGGCAGTGTTCCTGAGTAGCAGTTTGTGGATATCAGATGATATCTCCTAATCATGATTGAATACAGTCATGTGCAGTTGAGAAGAATTTGAAGACATGTTTTTGGTGATGTGGATGTGAGCGCAAGGTCTGAGTTTGCACGAGTGAAGAATTATCTTATTTGGAAGCTGACAATTTTGTGTAATTTTAATGTAACGTGTGGAAACTTTTATTTTTTAATTTGTATGCCGAATCATTTGTAATTATTTGAGTGTGGTATAAAGGAAGGAATTTTTTCCTTATTGTAATATGTAAGAGTATGGTATTGTGAAAGTGAATTGTAGAATTGTGTAATACTTGTTGAAAGAGGATATGCGAAGTACATAGATCTGGTATTGAGATCTGATAAAGCAGTTGGTGCAGTTTGGCACAGTTAGAGGAGAAGTATTGAATTTTTGAGGTTAGTAATCTTTTGATATTATTTTGTTGAGTAATACAAAGATCAGTTGGACAATGTGTTCAATGATCTTACACTTGAAGTTGCTTTGGTAGTGGGTCCTTCTGTTTTCTATAACTCGTAACAAAGTTAGAATCTTTTAGCATGGATTCAAAGTCTATCCTAACAGAGACTCATATGTACTAAATGTGTTTCATAAGACTCCTAACATAGTCCATCCTCTCACAAGGAATTTTCATATTAGTGCATCTTTTATGGGCATCATTCCCACTAGGGTTTACTCTTTGATCAAGAGGTTCCCTAGTCAAAATATCTTGTGTTATTGTGTAATTGTGTATGTATATCTTTCTATGGTTGTTGATTATATTGTTTACATGGTTGAAATCTATTGAAGTTGATAAAATTTGTATTTATCTGATAACTGATTCACCCCCCCTCTTAGTTATCTTGGTGGACTTTACTTTCTAACAATGGTCACACCTGATAGAAATGCTAAATTATTCCCTGCATTGACGGTTGTCACAAAATCACAATGAATACAACTTTGCTTTGTGGATGTGTGACAACCGTTGGATTGAAAGGAGATTCATTGCTTTGATGAATGCTAAAACCTTAGTAAAGTAAATGATTTTAGATTAAGTAGCTTATTAATTCTAAATCCAATAATCGTAAACATAGAAACATAGGATGTAGGACACACTTAAGATATTTTGAAGAACAAGAAACCTCCTGAGAATAAAAATTTAACAATTTTGGATTTAGTAGTTAGTAACAACTAAATTCGATAATTCAAAACATACCATTCAATTAGAATATTTGAAATCATAATATATTTCATACAATTCAAAGCATCGAATGACTATCATTAAATTAGAGGAAACGGTCCTACCTGACACAAATACTAAATTGACCCCTGCATCGACGGTTCTCACAATATCACAATGAATAAAACTTCGCATTGCAGATGTGTGACAATCATTGGATTGAAAGGAGATTCACTACTTTGATCAACAATGAAAGCTTAATTAAGTAAACAATTTAGGATTAAGTAGCTTATTTATTCTAAATTTGATAATTGCAAAAATGGAAACATAAGGATCTAGGACACTCAAGACATTTTGAAGAACAATAAACCTTTCGAGGAAACAAAATTAAACAATTTTGATTTAGTTGTCAGTAACAACTAAATTCGACAATCGAGAACATACCATTGAATTAGAACATTTGAAATTCTATTATATTTCATACAGTTGAAAAGATCCAAATTTATAAATAGGAGAAGATCAATCTTCTATTTGTTTGACTAAAGAGAAAAAAATAGTTCCTAGATTTACAAATCCAGAGACAATGTCTTCCATTTGTAAAAAAAAATTTCATTCCATGATTCCAGTTTGTGTAACAACAAAAATATCTAGATTTGATGACTTTAATAAATACTCTTCAAAACTCTAATGAGGCCGATTTGACCTAAGCAAAGGTATAACGGTATTTTTCATCTGATGAAGTTGAATTTTATATTTTGACAGTGTAAATTTCTTACAGATTTATGAACAATGTAACACATATATAGATTTTGGAGGCTAAATAAAGAAGAAATAAGACTTCTCAAAAAATCTTAAAATTACTCCAACAGGAAATATTGTATTTTAGCTTATTCAATTAATCTATGTATTTTTTTTAGTACATTTAATGGAATAATTAATTTTTTTTGTACATGATTGATAAAATATAGCATTAGGATTTAACTGAAACTTACATGCAATAATTGTAATAATTTATTTTCTTGAAAAAAATTAACAATTTCAGATTTAGTATTGACTAACAACTAAATCCGATAATTGAAAATAGTAATTGCCAATTCATGAGTGAAGATCAGACGATTGTCAAAGGATAAGACCGTGATAAGACAACATTGTACAACTACAAAATATCATAAATATTGTTTCTCTAATAAGACCCTCAAAAGTAAATGATTTTGGATGAAGTAGCTTATTAATTCTAGATTCGATAATTGCAAACATTTCATTCAAACATTCTATTTAAATATTTAATTTCAAACATTATTGAAAATTTATAATTATGTTACTAAATTCTTAACTGTACCACATATAACATAAGTTAACTGTGTCAGATTTCGCATAAGATGACATCGGTATTATACATCAACTTAAGTCACAACAATCGCAATATTTAAAGCACATCCGTAACAAATCTAATAAAGATTTAGTTAATTAATACTTTTCCAAATCCTATACAAAGTTATATATTCGTAACAAATCTAATAAAGATTTAGTTAATTAATACTCTTCCAAATCCTATACAAAGTTATTTATTTATAAATTTACAATTAAAAATTCAAAACATTAGTAAGAATTTTAGATAATATTGTAAAATTATATATGTATATATGAATTACTTTTTCAATTTTACAATGTGTCACATCAATATTCAATTTTATTTTTTCTATTCCAATATTTATTTTCAAATATATTCAAAATTTATAATGATGTTATTCAATTCTTAAGTGTGGCACATATTACATAAGTTAACTATGTTAGATTTCACATAAGATGACATGGATATTTGACATCAAATTAACTCACAACAGACATAACATTTAAAGCACATTCCTAGAAAATCTAATAAAGATTTCATTAATTAATACTGTTCAAAATCTTATACAAAGACCTATATTTTTAAAAGCTAATATTACTATAAAAGGATAAACAACAAGATGAATTCCTTGCAAAGATCTGTTGTGGTTCCACAACACACACCCCATTTTGGCCACTTGGCCTAATGGGACACCCTTTTTTTAGGGTCTTTTTGTTGTCTTTAGGGTTTCAATTTGTTTTCCTTGTGCAATTAGCTTAGATAGTTAGAATTTTCTTCATGCTTTCAATAAGACATTACTGACAACTATTTTTGCATGCAGAAGTTTGATGCCCACCTTTTGAGATTTACAAAGAAACAACAAGGGAAACTAACATCCATGGGAGTACTAAGATTTTTGGAAATCCAAGAAGTGACAGAGAAGTTTTAAAAGAGCTCACTCCAACATTCTTCCAAAACACCGAGTCTTCAATTTTGACAAGTTTAGAGAATTTCAACACTTAGCCATTTTTCAATTTTGGTAGATTTTCAGAGTTTCAGAGTTGCTGGGAGTTCCACTATTCGAAAGCCTGAAATTCTGCCCAGCATGGAGTATTTGGGACTTAGCCAATTTTTGCATGGAGAAATTTTTTTTGACAATTAGAAAATATTTGGCCTTCCTAAATTTTCGACCTTCCTAAATTTTCGGCCTTCCTAGATTTTTGGTCCTTCAAAATTTTTGGCCTCTGAAATTTTTGGCCTTCCTAAATTTTCGGCCTTCCTAGTTTTTCGGCCTCCTAAAGTCAGAAATTTGGAGAAGTGGTTTTGACACTAAGACATTTTTGAAGACCCTATTTTTTGGTATTTTAGACATGATATTTTCAGCCTCCGAAAGTCTGAAAGTTGGAGGAGAAGTAGTTTTGACATAGACATTTTTGAAGACCCTATTTTTTAGCATTTCAACCATATGAGTTTTTCGGCCTCTGAAAGTTTGACATTTGGAGGAGAAGTGGTTTTGACACTTAGACATTTTTGAAGACCCTATTTCTTGGCATTTCGGTCATATGAGATTTTTGGCCTCTGAAAGTTTGAAAGTTGGAGGAGAAGTGGTTTTGACACTTAGACATTTTTGTGAACTTCATTTTTCAAGGCAATGGTCAGGATCCGAGATTTCTGGGGCTCAACGACCGTTTACCTCCAGTCTTCTCCAACTTGTTTTTCTAGTTAGAAGGGCCACTTTCAGAGGGTCGTTCTTGCATGATTTGAGGGCCTCTTACAGTGGAGTCAATGAAGGAAAGCTATAACAAAGAATAAAGGGGTAGATCACAAAATTTTATGAGGAACATGCATGCGTTCCAGAACCTTTTCAAGTTATTTTATGCATTATCTGCTCCATTTTTTGTAATGCACGAGGTTAAATTTTGTGCTAGGGTAGTTTCAATTAGTTTTAGAGATAGTTTCCTTCATGTAATATTTAGTTTAGATTTATTTTTGAGTTTCATACACCCGAAACCCTAGCTGTGAAATTGAGAGCACACCTCTATAAATTGTAAAAACTCAATGTAACTAGGGTCAAATTTTTATCATAATACAATACATATAATTGGTGCTTCAATTGTGGTGTGAATTTTATGCTACCTTCGCAAGATTTATGAATGTGTGAATTTTTCATTTGTTTATTTCAGAGAACCAATTGATCGTGTGGTGGTTTATAATCTGCGATTCTTTAGTTCGGTGTTTGCTGGTGTTACATTGCTTTGTTGTGATGAATTATTGAGAAGATCTTTCTTTTTTCGGTGCTTTGAAGATTAACTTGTCTCGTGTGTGGACACATCTGTGGTTACTTTGTGATTTGATGAGTTTTGACTTATCATACATCTATGTTTATTTCCATTGATGATTGCATCTACTTGGCTGGGATTGTGATTTGTTCAGATCTCCATTTTGTGGGTTTACCTAATCTTCTTGACACTTTAATGCACGAAACAATGTGATATTGGTTTATGTCTATTAGTTTCTTTTCAGTAATTTCTTTCAAATTCTCGTTACCCTACTTCTTACTTTCTTTGCAAATTAGTTACGATAGATTAATTAGATTAACGTTGTATTTTCTATTCTAAAAATTGAAAATCCAAAAAATAAGTATTGGTATGTTCTAAAGTTTTTTTTGCAGCCCTTTTGAAATACGAACCAACAAAGGCCTCCTCATGAATAGATTCACATTTGTCTTTAGTTGAGCTATCCAAGAAGTTGAGACCCAGCCTATAAGGAACCTTGAGATTGATTCACATCACTCTTTCAAGAGGGAAATTTTCTCATGTAAATTTCTAGCTGTTGTCTCGTGTAAAAATGATGCTCAATAGAAGTGGCACTAGAAGGAGGGCTTGAACAAAAAAAATTCATGGTTATAATCACACTAAACAAGTTGGATGTTGGGAAAATCTATTTTCAATAGATAGTTCATTGTGTATACCGGGATGTCTCCATGAGATTCCTTTGCATGCATATAATAGGCTTCCTTTGTTCTTCCTCAATAATGGACAAAATGCTACAAATCATGTGAGGATTTTCAAAGATCTAATGATTTTTCTCAAAATTGAACATGAAGATGTTGTTTGTAATCTATTTGTCAAGACATTTCAGGGTGTAGCACTTCAATGGTATGAAAGACTCCCATCTAATTCTATTTGCTCATGGATTGAATTTAAGGATTTATTCTTAATTCAGTTTGATCCCAATGCAAGTTCATAAGATTCACTATTTTATTTCACTGTTGTAAGAAGGACACCCCAAGAGTCCATTTCCCAATTTAATCATTGATTTCTTCTCATATATCAAAGGGTTCAAGATTCAGAAAGGATGGTGCATGATTCAATGTTAAAAGAGCATTATTTATGATGTTTGGATGTCTCATTTGCAAGCATGATTAGATCTTTTGGTGAGATTTCTACCTTGCAAGATGCATTCAACAAGGCTTTTTTCTTGGCACGATGTGGATGTGATGTTACAAATGGTACAGATGGTCCCAATGGAAGTTTTACTATGCAATTGATTGAATGTTTCCAATCATTGCAGCTCTATGTCTATCTAGTTAATATCACAAATCAACTGCAATCATCTCATTCAACCAATTACAACATGCCTGATATCCAGATGATGCAATCAGCCAATCAAAAGAATCAGATCAATCACTTTCAAGATCATATTTGTGGTCAAAATTCCCATGATACAACCTTGGACACAAGTATTTTTCTACCTAATGATGCTCCTATAGATTTATTGTCATATTCTTGCTATACTGCATTGCTCGATCCATCAACTCGTGATGGTACTTCAAATGGGAAGCTTTTTGGCCAGTTATATGAGCATGATAATTTGTGCAACAATAAAAGTGAAATAATCCTAAATGCTGATTATAATCAAGAATCCAAGTTACTAAATGATTTTTCTACAAAAATCAGTCATGGGATAACAAGAAATGTTGAACAAATCAAAGAGGATGAGAGATATTCGATGCTGCCCCAGAAGTATTTCCATGAAAGATCAACAAGTACAAAATATTTGACCTCTTCACAAAATAATTTTGATGTCTCTTTTGATATTGAAAAAGATTCACATGACAAAGACACAGATAGTCATTGTTGGGTAGATATTCCACTTGAATAAAGTAGACTAAATGAGAGGTTGCAAGAATTGGGTATACCTATGTCATTATCAGATTTTTCATGGATGGAAGGATGTAAAATACACCTCACGAATCTACATTGTGAGATGGATTGCCCTATTTTTCTTGGAAAGATGGACTTCTATTTGAAAGGAAAGATGACTATTTAAGAGGTATTAGTTCCTATAGAAGATCATTGGGATAGTTAATCAAGGGAAGAAGAAGATGAACATGATCAAATCCAAGAGACTATGGAAGATATGTGTTTTCCTAATGAGAAAGATAAAGTGATTGAAATACAAGAAAATGAGGACGAGGCAATTTCAAATGATGAAGAGGGTGAAATCATAAATACATTCATAGACATCTTCATGAAAGTTGTAAGAGGAAAGGTCTCTTCTCATGAAATCATAAGTGATGATGCGCTACCATTTTTGAATGCTAATCATGATGGAACCAAAATAAAGGAGATACGAGAGGTTCAAGAGGATAATCAAAAGGAAGATGATGAAGATAAAAAAATATGCCTTGAGGTAGAGCACTCTCAACATTTACAAATCAACAAACAAGATGACTCAATTTTTATCATCAGAGGAGGTAGACAAAGTGCTTGATTTGGTATCATGTTTGAGTAAAGAAATGGCCATTTATGGGTATTACATGCATATATCAAACCTTGTAGTAGCCAATTCATGTAGGATTCATCCTTTTGAGATACATTCAGAGGTAATTTATCTTGGATTCTTGTTAGCTTGGGAGATCGCCTTAAGAAGGTAAGTACGATTTTGAACATGTTTCTTTGAGGCATGAGGGAGAAAATGATTTGAATTTTGATACTAATGATTCTTGCAATTTTGAAGACATTCTTATGAGTGAAATTCTTAGTCCTAATGAGGTCAAATGTGATGATTTATTATTTAGGACTAATGATAATTATAACAAGGATCACAGTCTAGATGCTTTGCCTCTTGAACCTTGTTGTAATGACAGGTATAATACATCACCAATGAATATGTTTTTTTGTGGTCTGCATGTACTTGAGGAGGATGGAGTGGTGTACCATGAGATAAAACCTCTAGAAGAAAAAATCACATTGAGTGAGTACATGCCCATGGTTGGAAACTATCTAAACTAGGTTGTATCTGTCCATTATCCCTTGCTTTTTGATGATTTTCAGTTTGAGTATGATAAAGGCAAAAAAACTTGTTTGTGGATTAATCATGATAATGGAGAGTTGCCACAACTTTTGATTTTGTGTAATTTATACCCATAATTTGAACAAAAATTATCTAAATTTTATATTTCTGAGTACAAAGATGAGTTTTCATTCCTTAAAACTATGCAGGGTGCATTGTTACTATTGCATGGAAAGAAAAATCAATTAATAAGAAACTCGTATGCTTGTTCTATGTTTTTTGTGTATAATTGAACTTCAGTCCTAATTAGGTAGGTGTTAGTTAGTTTCCCTTATGTTTTAGTGGTTAGTTTTGTTTTGTTAGTGTGTCAGTTTTGTTCCTTGTTGCTTGAGTATTTTTTCTTTTTGTTTGTCAGTTTGAGGAAAAGAGAGTTTTTGTCGGGGCTATTCCTGATAAGTGGTCCATCCCAAGTGGTCTTTGATAGGAGGAAGAGGTATTTCTTAGTCAAAATTTTTAAAGGAATTCCTCTTGCAAGAAATTGTATACATGGATCATGAATGGTGATACCTTTCACTGGCAATCAAGTTGATATTCAAAGTCGATCATCCTCAACACATTACACACTTTAAACATGATATTTGTGTGCTATAAATGTGTCACACTTCTATGGATCATTACATTAAAGAACACTCAAGAATGAGGTCTCAAAAATTGATCCATAGCTCCCTAAGCATGGAGTGCAAGGGTTTTAAGAATGCTCTCAACTAGAGCTATTTAGCCTATAACCTTGCTAGTAAACCATGCAATGGGAGATTCAATGAAGACAAGGGCAAGAATGCCAATATCCTCAAGAATCAAGAATGAAAATGCAATGCAATGCTATGATAGAAATGGAAAGGCAAGCTAAGCTATGAAAGGAAATATGCAAGTGTTACAACCCAAGCTAATTAATCTATGTGAGCTAATCTAGAGCATAGAAATGAAGTTAATCTAAGAAAGCATAAATATGAAGCTAAGCTAAGAATGCAAGAATGAGATGTAGATGCTAAGAATGCTCCAAATCTTCAAAAGCTCCAAAGTGACCTAGAAATCATGCAGCATAAAGTTAGCATAAAAAGTTCAGGATCTATAATGAAGAAGAGAGCTCTTCTTTTATAGGAAATGAGGAGAAATGGACCATGGAGATTAAGAGGCAAAAGATTTAATCAACGGTGGAGCTTGAAAGAGGAGAAATCCATGTGCACACATATCCTCCAATGGGAAAATAAGAGTTGACTTTTGTGTCCATATGAGACAAAAAGTGCTTTTTCCCTTTTTATAAAATAAGAATAATGCTTTATTTGTGCAACTTAGGATAAGAGGAAAAGTGGGGGCTTTTTATTTATTAAAAGGGGAGGGAATTCCTTTTAAATAAATAAAAACTTAGGATAAGATGGTTGGCCCATAGAAAATAATCAAATAAATGATAGAACTAAGATTTGATCAAGAATAAGCAATTGATGATTTAGCAAAAGGGGCTAATAGTCTAGATGACCATTTTTAGGTGTATACATTTGCCCCTCTTTGACAAATGTGTGATCGATCTGGGAACACATGTAGTCAAAGAATGAAGTTGAAATGTGAGATCGATTTGGGATCACAAAGCAACTCAGATCAGCTAAGAAAGCAAGAGATAGCCAAGAAGGAAAACAGATAGCAATCTGACTCTGAAGAATGAAGTGTAGAGAGATAGCAAATCCTGCATGGTCAGCCTGGTAGTGACAGTACTGAACACTTAGGAAAGAGATAGCCAATAAGATATGATGTGTCTTCCCCCTCGGGATCGAAAGTGAAATCCAGGTAGAGGGAAAGCAAAAGCAAGAGAGACATGATCAAATCACTAGAAATCATAATCAAAGAAAGAGAATAGAATAACCATCAAGCAATGAAGGTATGCCCCACACATGAGACACGGGGCATGAACCTATCGGTCCCTCAACCCATAAACACCACAGAGAGAGGAGTTGAACTTGAGATTTGAAAGTGAATGAAAGACTAGAAGTTTGAAAGAGATGGGGATGAAGAGGTGAAGAATGCCCCAGTGAAGATTGAAGGATCAGGCCTCAAAAGGTCAGCCAACTACGCGAAAGAAGGAGAAAGATGATTTGGGTGATCAAGGTGAACTCAGATTTTGGTTTGGATCCTAAAATGAAAGGAAAATGATGTGATATGAAAGACAAGAAGTGAAAGACATGATCGAGAAGAAGCAAAAGGTGAGCGCAGTTGATTAACAAGTCCACGAAAGATAAAGGAGAGCTCTCTCCATATGCAAGATGCAAAACTAAACTAACATGAACTGAAGAATGCAAGCTACATGAAAAGTGATTTACTTGCAAGGTTACAAAGCTAATAGACATCTAATAATCATCATTGAGCGTTAGGTAGCATCGTAAGATCATACAATGCACACTAGCATAACTATGTGGATATGAATATGATCTATATCAGATAGGAATGTGGAAATCACATCTAGGCACCAAAGACATGTAGGTCAAGATGACTAGTGTAGTGAGATTACCTAAGTTTGATATGGTGAGATTATGTTTGTATCAAGACACATGAAAGTTAGGATAACTAGAAGCATGCACTCGCAAAACAGTCAAGGATAATACCTTGTAGATCCCAATGTCAAGTAAGACCAGCATAAATGCTCATGATAGTTAGGACTAACAAAATATACCCACAAGCAGAAAAAGCAATAAAACATGTTCTCATTCCCTCAGTCTTCTAACTATGCATCATCGAAAATGATCATAGGGGGAGAACACTCAGCAAAGAAAGCATCATAGACAACACACAAAGAAATAAAGCCAAGTGAGTCAAATGAGTGTGTGTAGGTCATAGAGTCAAACTTTGAGTATCGCATCTGCCAGTGAGAAATATTGCATCATCTAGACTACAGGTAGGATATCTGATAAGTGTTGAGAAACACTCGACGCTAGGGTAGTGTTGAAAAACACAGTTGGGGTGGTGTTGAAAAACACCATTTGCGAGGTGCCTAAGAAACCCAGATGCACAAAGAGATCCAAGATAAACTTAAAACAACGTATGCCCCCTAGACTAAGACAAGAATCAATTCCAGGCTAGGAGAGGCAAAGCGAGAAGTGGAGCGAATGAGCGCCACGCAAGACTGATAGACATAGGTGCAAAGGGTCTCAAGCAGCATTTATTTCTAGGTTTTCACCACTTGATAGATTTATTACAATTTTTTCAGGACTTTTTATAATTTTTTTGTATTTTTGCTACCAAGGTGGCCTGTTTCCAGGTTGTCACCAAGGCACTTTTTCAATTTTTTCAATTTTTTGAATTTTTGATTTTTTTGTATTTTTTCAGGACTTTATATGCTTTTTAGGATTTTTTCAGCATCATATATCAATTTTTTTGTAATTTTTTCAGGATCATAAAGTATGTACAAAGAATGCCCCAGACAGAAACGGGCATCAAGAATCTGCTTCCTCTGATGTAGAGAACTGATAGGCCCCAGGCCCAAATGCTGCCTCTGTGATGATAGGAGGTCTCAACTAGTTCGACCAATAATAACCAACCCTAAGCAATGTCTGAGCTAGCAGAGGATCGTTAGAATGTGATCCACATATGCCATCATGGATTTCAGCTAGCACTTTTTCTGACTCCTCTATTTCTAGACACCTAAGGAGAGTTCCGTCTAGACCCTTCCTATACAAGTCACCAGAGACAAAGGCAAAGTGTAAGGGATGGTGGAAAGAATGGAGTGGTGGATTTTTAGGAGGGATATGAGGTGGAAGGTAGGAGCATAATTCATCCACTAGGAACTTGAAGCGAATTTTATGATTTTTCATTTGTAAGATGGATGTTGAAGTAACCAAGGCATTAGCAACTTTGTTCTCAATAGATATGAGATCATGCTTGAAGTAGTGCACCATTTTTTTGTAGAGAATCAACTTGTCATCTTTTATTTGAGAATCATTATTTTTGAGCAGATTTTTATTTTTACTTTTCTTAGGTGTGGATACTGCCACAATGTGGTTTTCGCCATCCAACCATTGCTCTTTTCTTTTGACTTGATGACTGTGATGTTTGATTACTGATTCAATCTTTTTTGTTGCTAGTTCACTGGTGGAAGAAGTAACAGGTGTTGATGCGAGATGAAATGAAGTGACTGGTTCAATAGCATTTATGTGAGGGGTGTCATCTCTGGTGACAAGAGAAGTTGATCCTATAGGGTAAGCTCCAAAAGTAGCTAGATCTAGATTTGTCATAGAAGGACCAACGTAGTCCACTAAGGCAATACGAGGAACAAACTCATCAGACCCCACACAAGACCCATCAACCACGTCAGGATGGTTACTACAAGAATGAACCATATCAACATCCATATCATCAGTAGATATACATTTTTCTCCCCAAAGAAGTGAAGTAGAGGGAAGATCATCTCCCATGTGAGCCATAGTGTGTATTGGTGACTCATCTGTATCTATGTCTGAATTACTGAGCATGGGAGTATTTTGGGCATCTTCTCTATAGATCCACTCGTGAACAACTTGTTCTTCTCTTTCAGCTTCAAGGATCACCATAGCAGAAGTGGAAGGTTTCCCATATGACCTAGGAGAAATAGGTATAGAAGCAAAGGAATCCAGTTTATATTCACCCATACCAAGGCTCATCATCTTAAATGATTTCTCAGTAGCAACTAGAGATGTACTAGGATCATCAGTAGGTTCATTGTGAGGAACAAATTTTTCAGCAGCAGCAAGAGCATTAATAGCAATAGTATGGTCTCCAGGAATCACAAATTCAGTGCCATTGTACAGAAATTTGACGCACTGATGATAAGTGGAAGGAACAGCCTGCATGTCATGGATCCAAGGATGACCCAAAAGAATGTTATATGCGAGTGGGATGTCCAATAGTTGGAAGCTAATATCTTTCATGACAGGGCCCACTCGGACAGGCAGCGTGACAAGACCTTTGGAAGATCTTTCCACTTCATCATAAGCTTTTATAGTTATCTTCTTTTTAGAATCCACAACAAATTCTGACAAACCCAATTGTTGTATGACATTGAAAGAAACAATATTTAACCCTGCACCATTGTCTATCAGGACTCGGCGGACTCGGGTATTGTAGACTAGAACTTTAATGTGTAAAGCTAAATTATGCGGGTGAGCAATAGATATGTCATCTTCTACAGAAAAGGAGAGAGATAGCGGAGATGAAATGTGGTTGACCATAGCCTGAAATTGATTTGGATCAATGTCATTGGGAACACATGTTGTACGTAAAGCCTCATCAAGAATCTCTCTATGCGAAGGGGATAGCCGAAGCAACTCAAGGATAGATATCTGAGCTGGTGTCTTTTGCAAATGTTGGACAAGATCATAGCTAGGGGTGGCTGAAGGAGCCACATGTTTGGAAGGCAAAGCTTTCTTGGGATCTTGCACAGTTTTAAGGACAATCTTGGCTTGCCCCCTAGTAACAGCATTCAGTGTCTCACTTCGGGAAGATGAACTACCACGTGTTTGCAAGACTAACTTTGGCTTACCATGATTGGTGTTATTATCATCTTGAGACCTCATCATTAGAACACTCCCAATGGGCTCTACCATGTTAATCACAAGCGTATTAGAAGGATACGTGTAATTGATCTTTGCATCATGATTCTTCTTATGTGTTTGAGAGGTCTCCCCCTTATCATGCTTAGGTAGAGGCTCTTTGAAAGCTGTGTGATCAGCATTTTTAGTTAAGCCATCAGTGGAGATTGTGCCATTCTTAATAAGATCCTGAATATCATCCTTAAGCCTAAAACAATTATCTGTCGGATGTCCTTTGTTTCTATGATAATGACAGTAATGATCCTCTCTCCACCAATCAGGCTTATTTGGTAGATCCCAGTTACCAGGTTTATCAGGAAGTGTAAGATATCCATTGTCAACCAAAGTCTTAAGGATCACATCATAGGGTTCTGCCAACTTGGTATAGACTCGCTTTCGAAATGGCTTCTTAGGCTTGTCTGCATATTGAGGCTTAGGAGCACTATGAGCATTGGCAGCTTCTTGTTGTTTTGCTACATAGATAGCATTGGAAAGATTGAAAGCAAGCTCTTTAACTTTAGGAGCATCAACAACCCCATCATTAACAACATACTTGTTTTTATTTCAAGGTTTGTTCTTCTCTTTTCCATTGCCTTTAGCATCTTTATTAATAACAATATCCCCTTTTCTTATAGCTACATCCTTAATTTGATATGCACTTTCAACCATGTCATTGAAAGAGGAGAACAGTTGCTTCCTTAGATCATAAAATAGCTCAGGCACAAGTGTGTTGACGAAAATGTCAATCTTTTCTCTTTCGGGTAACTGATGAGGATATCAAGAATACAATGACCTCTAACGTTGTAAGTAAGTTGCAAATGGCTCACCTTAATGTTGTCTTAGATTACCGAGATCTATCACAGTGACAGGTTGTTGGATGTTGTAAGAGTACTGCTGGGTAAATCGCTGAGCCAACTCATCAAAAGTCTTAAGAGGTGGTGTCAATTTTGCAAACCATTCTAAAGCTTGGCCTCTTAAGCTTCGAGGGAATAAGCGTAGAAGATATGTGTCTTCATGAAGAAAGTCCATACTAAGAGCATAAAAATGATGCACATGGTCATGAGGGTCACCATTTCCATCATACTTGTCATATTTAGGAACCTCAATATCCTTAGGAAACGGGACCATGTATAGATCTTTATCAAAAGGAAGAGCACAAATTGATTCTACAAAAGAGACCTTTGGAGGCTCTCTTTCTAATGCCATTTGGGTAAGGTGTTGATTTGTCTGATGTAATTCTTCTTGAAGAACTTCCAACTCAGTTGGTACTCTTTGTTGGACAATTTGTCTGACATCATAGCCAGGAGGAAGCTTGTATCCTCTAGAAGTCATATATTGAAAGTACTGATCGCCGTTACGCTCTAAAAGCTTATGCATCATTCGTTGAGAGACCACATCTTGTTCAAATCTCATAAGATCCTCACTAGAAATCTCATCATCAGCCTCTGCCTCATGTTGAGAGGGAGGAGGTCTAGGAGGTGAAGAAGGCATACCAAAAGTGGGTCTTGGAGGAGATCTTGGTGGCATGTTGTTGCCATTGTTGCCATTGAAAAGAGATCTATGCTCATGATTACTAGTCTCAGTTTGCTCATGAAATGTCCCTCTATAAGCCATGTGCCTAGCAGCATCCATCCTTTGTTGATTGTGTTCTTTTTCTAAGCTTGCTTGGTTATCCTTACGCTCAAAGTGTTCTTGCAAGAGTTGAAAATTTTCTTGTTCAGTCAAAGTGAGTGAGACACTGTTTGTGTTTTTGGGGGTCTTGAATGCGGAAAAGAGGAAACCTCCTTTGTACCACAGGGTAGTCTTAGAATCCTTAGATTGGTCAGAATTAGAGTTGTCATTGCTAGCAGGTGCTCATGAGCGTCTAGTTGGAGAAGGTAACTGTGTATAATTGAACGGAGGATGACTCTCTTGCTCAAATTGAGACCGAGTTGTAATCGGCATGAAAAGAGATGTTGGTTGACTAATAGAATGAGACAAATTTCTTCAGATATTGAGATAAGAAAAAGCTAATAAAGATCACTTGTCAAAGTAGAACACTAGAGAGATGGCTCGTCAAAAGTGCTCAAGCACTTACAGTAATCAATTGACTAAAGCCGAGCAGCGAGCAAGAAGCTCAATAAGCAAGTAGCTAGAGAGGTAACTGTGATGTGACAAGTGATCAAGAGTAGCATTCGTTAAACTCAAATCCAATAGTTTTAACTCATTTATTTCAGTCTAGAACAAATCTAAGCATGTAGATAACAGACCAGTTTTAGGTAAGAACAGAAAAAGACACTCTACGCTAGGTTAAAGTGCAAGTTTAGCAACTCCGAATTGCAGCAATGACAGGACAGCAAAAAGATTCTAGGTGATACTTTCTAGGCAGACAGGGCGATACTTCTCAGTTTGGGTGATACTTCGCCCCAAGCCAGGCGATAGACTATAGTATGGTTGGGCGATAGACTCCAGGCTAGCCGGGCGATAGTCTAGCAAGAGCGAACTATCGCGCGATATATCTCAGCAAAGCGTGCGATAAAATAGCAGGGCGTGAAGTATCGCACGATATTTCACAGTAAGGTGTGCGATACTGTTGCAGAATTGGGTGATTTTTTGACCAGTGAACATAAAAATCTCAGTTTTAAAGTGTTTTGATCAATTTCAAAGATTGGATAGTGCAATTTCTCAGTTTGACAAGTAGTAGCAGCAGATAAAAGACAGGTTTGCAAACAGTGTAGGATCAAACATGTCATAGAACACTTGAAACAAGGGCAAAAGCAACCTTTCCAAGACAAGCACTTGTGATATCAAAATAGAAAACCTTATGAATGCTACCATTTGTTTGAATGTTAAGAACGTTTACACTGGCATAGCACAATCAAACACAGTTCAAGCAATTACTACCTAGAAGGACAAGGCTCATTACTTAGCAACGTGGCCCACAATTTGATGCTCCCTTGCCTCACACCAAGTGGTTGCCCACAAGAGATATTGGCATTGTCATGGAAGTGTCAAAAACACAACCAAAGGAACACATATGGTGAGTGTCTTGGGGTGATCCGGGTAAGTCCACTTGGATCAATCCTTGCACCAAGAAGCTAAGCGGCTAAAATAGGGTGGCCTCTAACTAATGGCTCGTAGTAAAGATTTTTGTTCATAACACCCCTCTTGCTCCTCATAGAGGACTAGGACCTCGCGGCCTCAAGAGTACCTTAAGCATTCTTGCTCAATGCTTTCCCCATGGTCACAATCCCATGAGCTACTAACATCAAGTGAAGACAAGTGTTATGTCTACCAAGGTTTTGTGTCCTCGATAGCCTTGAGATTATAGTGAGTTGGAATCACTCACCACCAAGGAAAATGATGACAAGGTTGTCCCCACTTGGGTCGTTCCTCTTGATTGCTCAAGAGCAGGCCCGCTAAAGATCCTTATACTAAACAAAAAGTGGATTAACTCTTGAGGTTCAAGGTTTTTGGTTCACCACAAGGGTGAAGAGCATACTCCCCTATCTCAAGAATCTCTCCCAAACACACCAAGCAAAGATTCAATTACCCCCTTGCTTTCAAAATCCCAAGATGGGTCAAGATTTCTGTTTCACCACAAGGGTGAAGAGCATACTCTCCTACCACCTCAAAATTTCTACAACAAGGTATTAAGTGCCTATGAAAGGAAACAACTAGTATATGTCGCACTTAATAAAGAAAGCAATTAAACAAGCACTTGATTTGGTTTTTATGCTTAGGGTAGCCCTGCAAAAACCATTAGTAGCCCTCTTTGACATGCGATTTTAGCAAATTTCAAGCAAGAAGCACCTACAACCACAACTTGTTAGACCAAAAAGAGTTAGGAGAATCAAAATCCAAAATCTAACAATGATTAGTACATGAAAAATTAGATAATCTGCAAAAATAACTGATCAAATGATAAAATCTGAAAATGAAACCATCATGGTTGGATCAGGCTCGGAAAGACCTTTCCAAAGTTTAAGTGTGATATATTGTTGGAAATGTCTTTCCGAGCCTGATCATTTTGGCCACTTGGCCTAATGGGGACCCCCTTTTTTTAGTGTCTTTTTGTTGTCTTTAGAGTTTCAATTTGTTTTCCTTATGCAATTAGCTTAGATAGTTAGAATTTTCTTCATGTTTTCAATAAGACATTACTGACAACTATTTTTGCATGTAGAAGTTTTTCAGCCTCCGAAAGTCTAAAATTTGGAGGAGAAGTGGTTCTGACACTTAGATATTTTTGAAGACCTTGTTTTTCGGCCTCTGAAACTCCGAAAGTTGGAGGAGAAGTGGTTTTGACACATACATTTTTGAAGACCCTATTTTTTGGCATTTTGGCCATATGAGTTTTTTGGCCTCCGAAAGTCTGAAAGTTTGACATTTGGAGGAGCAGTGGTTTTGACACTTAGAGATTTTTGAAGACCCTATTTTTTAGAATTTCTGCCATATGAGATTTTTGGCCTCTGAAAGTTTGAAAGTTGGAGGAGAAGTGGTTTTGACACTTAGACATTTTTTTGAACTTCATTTTTTGGGGCAATAGTTAGGATCTCAAATTTCTGGGGCATGACCGCTGTTTAACTCCAGTATTCTCCAACTTGTTTTTCTAGTCAAAAGGGCCACTTCCAGTTGGTCTTTTTTGCATGATTTGAGGGCCTCTTCCAATGAAGTAAACGAAGAAAAGCTATAACAAAGAATAAAGGGGCATATCACAAAATTATATGAGGAACATGCATGCATTCCAGAATCTTTTTCGAGTTATTTTATGCATGATCTGCTTCATTTTTTGTAATGCACAAGGTTTAATTCCATGCTAGGGTAGTTTCAATTAGTTTTAGAGATACTTTCCTTCATGTAATCTTTAGTTTAGATTTATTTTTGAGTTTCATGCACCTGAAACCCTAGTTGTGAAATTGAGAGCATAGCTCTATAAATTGTAAAAACTCAATGTAACTAGGGTCGGATTTTTATCATAATACAATACATACAATTGGTGCTTCAATTGTGGTGTGAATTTTCTGCTACCTTTGCTAGATTTATGAATGTGTGAATTTCTCATTTGTTTATTTAAGAGAACCAATTGATTGTGTGGTGGTTTATAATCTGTGATTCTTTAGTTTGGTGTTTGTTGGTGTTACATTGCTTTGTTGTGATGAATTATTGAGAAGATCTTTCTTTTTTTGGTGCTTTGAAGATTAACTTGTCTCACATGTGTGCACATCTATGGTGGCTTTGTAATTCGATGATTTTTGACTTATCATACATCTACATTTATTTTCATTGATGATTGCATCTGCCTGGCAGGGATTGTAATTTGTTCAGATCTTCATTTTGTGGGTTTACCTAATCTTCTTGGTACTTTAATTCATGAAGCAATGTGATATTGATTTATGTCCATTAGTTTCTTTTCAATAATTTCTTTCAAATTCTCGTTACTCTACTTCTTACTTTCTTTGAAAATTAGTTATGGTAGATTAATCAGATTAACATTGTATTTTCTATTTTAAAAATTGAAAATCCAAAAAAGAAGTATTGGTATGTTCTAAAGTTTGTTTCACAACCCTTTTGAAATATGAACCAGAAAATGCCTCCTCGTGAACAGATTCACATTTTTCTTCAGTTGAGCTATCCAAGCGGTTGAGACCCAGCCTAGAAGGAGCCTTGAGATTGATTCACATCACTCTTTCAAGAGGGTAATTTTCTCACACAAATTCCTAGCTATTGTCTCATGTAAAAATGACACTCAACAGAAGTGGCACTAGAAGGAGGGCCTGAACCAAAAAATTTCATGGTTATAATCACACTAAACAAGTTGGATGTTGGGAAAATATAGTTTCTTTGCATAGTTCATTGTGTATACTAGGATGTCTCCATGAGATTCCTTTGCATGCATATAATAGGCTTCCTTTTTTCTTCCTCAATAATGGACAAAATGCTACAAATCATGTAAGGATTTGCAAGGATCTAATACTTTTTCTCAAAATTAAACATGGAGATGTTATTTGCAATCTATTTGGCAAGACATTTCAAGGTGTAGCACTTCAATGGTATGAAAGACTCCCATATAATTCTATTTTCTCATGGATTGAATTAAAGGATTTATTCTTAATTCAATTTGATCCCAATGTGAGTTCACAAGATTCACTATTTTATTTCATTGCTGTAAGGACACCTCAAGAGTCCATTGCCCAATTTAATCATCAATTTATTCTCATGTATCAAAGGGTTCAAGATTCATAAAGGATGGTGCATGATTCAATGTTAAAAGAGCATTATTTATGGTATTTGGATGTCTCATTTGTAAGCATGATTAGATCTTTTGGTGAGATTTCTACCTTGCATGATGCATTCAACAAGGCTCTTTTCTTGGTACGATGTTACAAATGGTACAGATGGTCCTAATGGAAGTTTTAATATGCAATTGATTAAATGTTGCCAATCATTTCAACTATATGTCAACCTAGTGAATATATAAAATCAGCTGCAATCATCTCATTCAACCAATTACAACATGCCTGATATCCAGATGATGCAATCAGCCAATCAAAAGAATTAGATCAATCACTTTCAAGATCATATTTATGGTCAAAATTCCCATGATACAACCTTGGACACAAGTATTTTTCCACCTAATGATGCTCCTATAGATTTCTTGTCATATTCTTGCTATACTCCATTGCTCAATCCATCAACTCATGATGATACTTCAAATGGGAAGATTTTTGGCCAGTTATATGAGCATGATAATTTGTGCAGCAATAAAAGTGAAATGATCCTAAATATTGATTATAATTGAGAATCTAAGTTACCAAATGATTTTTCCACAAAAATCAGTCATGGGATAACAAGAAATGATGAACAAATCAAAGAGGATGAGAGATATTTGATGCTGCCCCAGAAGTATTTCCATGAAAGATCAACAAGTACAAAATCTTTGACCTCTTCATAATATAATTTTGATGTCTATTTAAATACTGAAAAAGATTCACATGACAAAGACAAGGATAGTCATTGTTGGGTAGATATTCCACTTGAACAAAGTAGATTGAATTAGAGGTTGTGAGAATTGGGTATTCCTATGTCATTATCAGATTTTTCATGGATGGAAGGATGTAAAATACTCCTCACAAATCAACATCGTGAGATGGATTGCCCTATTTTTCTTGGAAAGATGGAATTCTATTTGAAAGGAAAGATGACTATTTAAGAGGTATTAGTTCCTATAGTAGATCACTAGGATAGTCAATCAAGGGAAGAAGAATATGAACATGATCAAACCCAAGAGACTATGGAAGATATGTGTTTACCTAATGAGAAAGATAAAGTGATTGACATACAAGAAAATGAGGGTGAGACAATTCCAAATGATGAAGAGAGTGAAATCATAAATACATTCATAAACATCTTCATGAAAGTTGTAAGAGGAAAGGTCTCTTCTCATGAAATCATAAGTGATGATGCACTACCATTTTTGAATGCTAATCATGATGGAACCCAAATAAAGGAGAAACAAGAGGTTCAAGAGGATGATCAAAAGGAAGATGATGAAGATAAAAAATTATGCCTTAAGGTAGAGCACTCTCAACATTTACAAATCAACAAACAAGATGACTCTCAATTTTTTTCATCAGAGGAGGTAGACAAAGTGCTTAATTTGGTATCATGTTTGAGTAAAGAAATGGCCATTTATTGGTATTCCATGCATATATAAAACCTTACAGTAGCCAATTCATGTAGGATTCATCCTTTTGAGATAAATTCAGAGGTAAGTTGTCTTGGATTTTTGTTAGCTTGGGAGATCACCTTAGAAGGTAAGTATAATTTTGAACATGTTTCTTTAAGGCATGAGGGAGAAAATGATTTGAATGCTGATACTAATGATTCTTTCAATTTTGAAGACTTTCTTATGAGTGAAATTCTTAGTCCTAATGAGGTCAAATGTGATGATTTATTATTTAGGACTAATGATAATTATAACAAGGATCACAGTCTGGATGCTTTGCCTCTTGAACCTTGTTGTAATGACAAATATAATACATCACCAATGAATTTGTTTTCTTGTGGTCTGCATGCACTTGAGGAGGATGGAGTGGTGTACCATGAGATAAAACCTCTAGAAGAAAAAATCACATTGAGTGAGTACATGCCCATGGTTGGGAACTATCTAAACCAGGTTGTATCTGTCCATTATCCCTTGCTTTTTGATGATTTTCAGTTTGAGTATGATAAAGGTGAACAAACCTTATTTGTGGATTAATCATGATAATGGAGAGTTTCCACAACTTTTGATTTTGTGTAATTTGTACCCATAATTTGAACAAAAATTATCTAAATTTTATTTTTCTGAGAACAAAGATGAGTTTGCATTCCTTAGAACTGTGTAGGGTGCATTGTTACTATTGCATGGAAAGAAAAATCAATTAATAAGAAAATCATATGCTTGTTCTATGTTTTTTGTATATAATTTAACTTTAGTCCTAATTAGGTAGGTGTTAGTTAGTTTCCCTTATGTTTTAGTGGTTAGTTTTGTTTTTTTTCGGTGTGTTAGTCTTGTTCCTTGTTGCTTGAGTGTTTTTGTTTTTTGTTTGTCAGTTTGGGGAAAAGAGAGTTTTTGTTGGGGCTATTCCTGGTAAGTGGTCCATCCCATGTGGTCTTTGATAGGAGGCAGAGGTCTTTCTTAGTCAAATTTTTTGAAGGAATTCATCTTGCAAGAAATTGTATACATGGATCATGAATGGTGATACCTTTCACTGGCAATCAAGTTGATATTCAAAGTCGATCATCCTCAACACATTACACACTTTAAACATGATATTGTGGTTGTTGGTTTCTTGGGTAAGTATTAGTTGGAGTTTATTGGAGCATGTTTTTATGGGTGACATCATATCTCAGAACCCTTCTCCATCTACATTTTGACTTGAAGAGACAAAATCAAAAGGAGGAACGCATAATGAATGGTCAACCGGGGGAAAAATAAAAGTTCAAATACTTGGGTGGCACAACCTAATCGCTACCCAGGTTTCCAAGAAAGAGATAAGAAAAATACAAGAAAATCAGAAAAGAAAATACTGAGGTAGCATAGCCTAAGCACTGTCTTAGTGTACCAAAAGGTCCTAAAATGAAGATAATTGAAGAAGTGACAATATTTAGAGCACAATGGCTCAAGAAAAGTTACCTTCCATGTAAATTATGTTGACTTTAAAGGATCCCTCCAAACAATAAAAGAATCTTATATCTTGTCAGAAGATAGAGAAAGGTGACTCTAGCAACCTCTACCGGAGCTATGAACGTCTAAATGGTAGTAGAGCAAGGTTAGAATGAGACTATGGAAGTTTATGAAAGTAAGCAAAGATTAGCTCCAAGTGTTTCTCATCCAGGAAACCTTCATCCAAGTGTTGAAGGAATGAACACACAGACACACACATTGGATGAAACAATAAAGGACTTCAATTTTGAAAAGTTGGTGGAATAATATTTTCATGAATGGTGCTTGTGTATTACTAGAAAATTTCTAGAGAAAGTTTGTTGGTAAAGAAATGCCTTGGTCATTTTTCCTTTTGTTAGGGCTATTTGTTGTGGTTCCACAACACACGCCCCATTTTGGCCACTTGGCCTAATGGGGACCCCTTTTTTTAGGGTCTTTTGCTGTCTTTAGGGTTTCAGCTTATTTTCCTTGTGCAATTAGCTTAGATAGTTAGAATTTTCTTCATGATTTCAATAAGACATTACTGACAACTATTTTTGCATGTAGAAGTTTGATGCCCACCTTTTGAGATTTACGAAGAAACAACAAGGGAAGCTGACATCCATGGGAGTACTAAGATTTTTGGAAATCCAAGAAGTGATAGAGAAGTTTTAAAAGAGCTCACTCCAACTTTCTTCCAAAATGCTGAGTCTTCAATTTTGACAAGTTTAGAGAATTTCAACACTTAGCTATTTTTCAGTTCTAGTAGATTTTTGGAGTTTTGGAGTTGCTGGGAGTTCCATTGTTTGAAAGCCTAAAATTCTGCCCAAAATGGAGTTTTTTGGACTTAGCTAATTTTTGCATGGAGAAAACCTTTTTGACAGTAAGAAAATATTTGGGCTTCCTAAATTTTTGGCCTTCCTAAATATTTGGCTTTCCTAAATTTTCGGCCTTCCTAGATTTTTAGCCTTCCTAGATTTTCAGCCTTCCTAAATTTTTGGCTCTCATAAATTTTTGGCCTTCCTAAATTTTTGGCCTTCCTAATTTTTTCGGCCTTCCTAAATTTTTGGCCTTCAAAATTTTTGACCTTCCTAGTTTTTCGGCCTCCGAAAGTCTAAAATTTGGAGGAGAAGTGGTTTTGACACTTAGACATTTTTGAAGACCCTATTTTTTGGCATTTCAGCCATGTGAGATTTTAGGCCTCCAAAAGTCCAAAAGTTGGAGGAGAAGTGGTTTTGACACATACATTTTTGAAGACCCTATTTTTTGGCATTTTGGCCATATGAGTTTTTTGGCCTCTGAAAGTCTGACATTTGGAGGAGAAGTGGTTTTGACACTTAGACATTTTTGAAGACCTTATTTTTTGGCATTTCGGCCATATGAGATTTTTGGCCTCTGAAAGTCTAAAAGTTGGAGGAGAAGTGGTTTTGACACTTAGACATTTTTGTGAACTTCATTTTTTGGGGCAACGATCGAGATTCAAGATTTCTAGGGCACGATCACTGTTTAACTCCAGTCTTCTCCAACCTTTTTTTCCAATCAGAAGGGCCACTTCTAGAGGGTCATTTTTGCATGATATGAGGGCCTCTTCTAGTGGAGTCAATGAAGGAAAGCTATAACAAAGAATAAAGGGGTAAATCACAAAATTTTATGAGGAATATGCATACGTTCCAGAATCTTTTTTGAGTTATTTTATGCATGATCTACTCCATTTTTTGTAATGCACAAGGTTCAATTCAATGCTAGAGTAGTTGCAATTAGTTTTAGAGATAGTTTCCTTCATGTAATCTTTATTTTAGATTTATTTTTGAGTTTCATGCACCTAAAACCCTAGCTATGAAATTGAGAGCACAACTCTATAAATTGTAAAAATTCAATGTAACTAGGGTCGGATTTTTATCATAATACAATGCATACAATTGGCGCTTCAATCGTGGTGTGAATTTTCTACTACCTTTACGAGATTTATGAATGTGTGAATTTCTCATTTGTTTATTTCAGAGAACCAATTGATTGTGTGGTGGTTTATAATCCGTGATTCTTTAGTTTGGTGTTTGCTGGTGTTACATTGCTTTGTTGTGATGAATTATTGAGAAGATCTTTCTTTTTTTGGTGCTTTGAAGATTAACTTGTCTCACATGTGCACACATCTATGGTGGCTTCATGATTTAATGAGTTTCAACTTATCATACATCTACGTTTATTTCCATTGATGATTGCATCTACTTGGCTGGGATTGTAATTTTTTCAGATCTCCATTTTGTGGGTTTACCTAATCTTCTTGGTACTTTAATTCATGAAGCAATGTGATATTGGTTTATTTTCCTTTACTTTCTTTTCAGTAATTTCTTTCAAATTATCGTTACCAGGCTACTTCTTACTTTCTTTGCAAATTAGTTATGGTAGATTAATTAGATTAACATTTTATTTTCTATTCTAAAAACTAAAAATCTGAAAAAGAAGTATTGGTATGTTCTAAAGTTTGTTTCACAGCCCTTTTGAAATACGAACCAGCAAAGGCCTCCTCATGAATAGATGCACATTTGTCTTCAGTTGAGCTATCCAAGTGGTTGAGACCGAGCCTAGAAGGAACCTTGAGATTAATTCACATCACACTTTCGAGGAGAATTTTCTCACGTAAATTCCTAGCCGTTGTCTTGTGTAAAAATGACACTCAACAAGATCATTACAATACATAATAAATTTACCAATGGAATCTACATTTACTTTTCAAACCAACACACAACAAATGGCTTTCTTTAGAATAGTAGACCATATATATTTAAAAGACTTATTACTCTGCAAGACTAACTCTATTGTGCAAGTAGTTCAATGGACATTAGGTGAAGAATTTCAGAATGCCACTCATCGATGGAAGGTAAATGCTGATATTGCCGCTATGTTAATGGCTTGGGGCTTAGAAATTGGAGAAAATGTTCATATTGTTCATTTTGTCATGACCTCTCTTTTCCCTAAAGATTTGATTATCAAACTAAATTTCTTGCTGCAATATGCATATCCTGGTCAAGGATTTAACTACATTAACTATTTTGTACACAAACAAGACAGTAAAAAAATAGAAGTTCTTCCTTTTCTACGATGGCCCATGTCAATTGACAAACATGCTTACAAAAAAGATATAAAAAATCAATGGCTAATTCTATGTAAAGAAATCAGGCAATATAAGCAAATTGAAGCTGTATCAATATTTCGAGTTGGCTTTCCACAACAACAACGTTTCATCTATATACAAATAAAGAAGAAAAATTGGAATTATCAATCTTCTACATGAAATCAAGATCGATTAAGCATGCCAATCAACTATCCCAAACACCGTCGCACTATACGTCAACAAACACGAAATATAGTTTAGAATTTTGCATACTGACAACAAAATAAGGTATTTACTATCATTTTTTTACTAAGCATAAAAAAAATTAAACTATTTTCACTATTTTATATTAGTTTTTCTATATATTTTTCTTCAGGTACCTTAAAGCATATAATTCTGGAAACAACATAACCAGAACAACATATTATCAATTTTATATGGAAAGTTGTTCAAAAATGGCAAAAAAGACGTTCTTATTAAAGTATCTGGTTTACATCTTTTTTGCGTTAAACATATTCTAAAAAAATATATATTTCTTGATATCAATTTTGTATACAGAATGTAAATCTTTGTATAAATGTGGATATGCATTTCAGTGATTTCAATAAAAAATAATAATTTCAAGAGCGATTACATTTTTTCCAATATTAATAATTGGATAAATTGGCTTTACAACAAAGACACACACATAGAAAAAAATTATGCAAATTATATATTATAATGATGTTTTTATTAATCTATTCAATTCTATAAAATAAAATATCATTGCAAATATTGTAATTGAATGGAATATTTTCAATTTTTGGATTAAGTTTTTACAGACTACTAAATCTGAAATTATTTACTTATTTGTCCTTGCCAGTATTCTTGATTTTGAAAATGTTTTAAGTGATCCCTAAATTCTTTTATTTTAATGTTATGTTATGATTGATTTAACTTTTCATGTTTGCATGTAGTGTTTTATGTTTCGTACTATTCACTGAATCTCCCAATGTATTTGTTACCTTCAATCACCTGATCTTCACTTATGCATTGATGCTTATTGTTTCTATAAAATAGTTTGTAAATATAAATATACAAACAAAATATTTTATATAGTCTTTTAAGTTAAATTTCAAAATATAAAAATTAATATGACCAAAAATTGAACCATGTATTCAACCACACTACCATAGACAATGCTTTCAAAAATACTATATTATTCTCGCTGCATCGATGGTTGTTGCAAGATTGTAATGCATACAACTTTGCTTTGCGGATGTGTGACAACTATTGGATCAGAAGGAGAATAGTAGGAAAGACTGCATCCTTTTCGCTAAATCACTAGATAAGCATACTAACTGTAGTTACCTTTAAAGAATACTCTTTGTGTGATCTCTCAATCCTTTAGTTAACTCACTGTCGACTATCTAATTTCAAAAAAATTTATTGCCGTGACGGTTTTTCCATAAACACGTTAATTGGAAAAAAAGAAAATAAAGGCATACACCGTTTAATACACCAACTTTACTAATAACCTCTATATTTAATACATAAAAGGTTTATATCTACAAGGCAAAATAATTGTCCTAAAAAATAACAACATTAATACCATTTACCTTTCAAATATTTTATGACTATTAAATTATCACCTAAAATTATTAAATGCCAACTATCTATCACATCATTCTATGTACTTGGTAAATATCTTCAACAAAAAATGTATAGCAAATATTGTATACATCATTCCAACTAAATAGACAAAAACCAATAAATTTGTCACTGCAACAAAAGAAGCACTTTATCAAAAGTTTGCATTGCAATCTATAATCCTTTATAGAATGATTACCAAACTGAATAGTTATGATCATCTCAATGGAATAGAGAGTGCATGGAAAGAAATCAAAGATACAAATCTACATTTTTATAATTTAAATGATCTACAAAGAAGAATAAATTCACAACTAGTTCATCCCATTACACAAAGTCTCATAGCCAGTGGATTAATACAAGCTGCAGGGTTTCCAATTGCTATTCAGGTACTGGAGCTCATTATGGAATGCATTAAAAAATTTGACCTAGATACCAGAGAAATAAAAAAACAAAACAACAAAGTTGTCATCAGTTTGAACAGAGATTCAATACACAAATTCTTTGGTTTACCTTCAAGACAACAATATTCTCAATAGAATTTCACTCTGGAAGCTTCAAATTTTAACGAGAAAAGGTCAAGATGGTGAGAAATAATTTCAACAAAATGGTTTGAAACCATCAAAGCAACAGTTCAAAATTACCAAAAACCCTATACAGAATAAATCTTAAAAAAGAGATTGTTGATATTCTAGTACTTCTGCACAAAATCAGAGGAAGTGAACAAGCCCTAAATTTTGAAGAATGTTGGTATTTCCTTGTGCAATCTATATGTACAGACAATATTTATATAGATTGGGCACAACTAGTAAGTGATAGACTTACTGAAATGCTTGTATCAGCAAAGCATTCATACAAATTTGCAATGTCATCTTACCTCATCTATGCCCTAACATGTCAACATATAGGAAATGAGCTACCTAGTGTTACTAACTATGATGAACATATTCATGTTTATGATTTCTACCCTTGCATACAACTCCGAAACAACTTTGCACATTACAAAAGGATTAATGATTTTTTACAATGAAGATATGCCATGAAATTCAAGGTTGTTCAGAATGTAGATTATTAGATGCAACCGTACAAATAATAATGCAATTTGGAAGCTATTATACACAATATCCTACATTTACATATTTTGGGATTGGAGCTTTCGATGGCTTTCCATTCAAATTGCCAAAATATATAGATGATAGAATGGTTTTGATAGAGTTATGTAGACAAATCATCGAGGTCAACAAAAAATGCAGGGAATGACATAAAGTAGGTATTCATTTTTTGATTTCTATACGACCTTATACATGCTTTTCTAGCTGTTCTGTAATGAATCTCATCAAATCATCTCAAAAGAAATATAAATTTGATGAATATAATTTTATGAGGCATCATTTTGACCCTTCCAATTATATAAAAGAAAACCTACAACTAGGCCCTAATTTTAATCACATCCCTTCATTAGAAGATTTTTGGGCTAATTGTAAGGATGACTTTGAAATAAGAGAAAGATCATGGTCCCGCCTCACAATTGAACAGATTCAACTATATAATATTGTAATAGATGTCGAAGGATTATACGATGATCAATCTAATATACGTTCCAATCGTTATTTGACAAAAATAAAAGGGACAACTTTGCAACCTCTACAAATTCAAGAACCAGAATTAGATAATCTTGAAGACATAATGGAAGAGATAATTAAAAGGACAAAAAGATGGGTACAGTGAAAGCAAACAATAAAAGAGATGACACAAATAGAAGGGAAATCATCAACACAAGGTCAAACAAAAACATCACCTCAAATACCATTAGCAACAATGTAGACAATAGTTCAATCCAATCAACAAAACATAGGTGTAGATGATCAACCACTAGAAAAAGATAGAACTATAACTAGCACCTGTGACAACGGTTCACTTCCATTGATCGACACATGGACACTCAACATGAACCAGACAATTCAAAACAAGAAGAAGATAAAGGTCAATCATAATAAAATACAATAGAACAAACTTTCAATGAAGAAACACCAACTCAAATAAATTAACTTATTCAACCAAATATAACATGTAATCAAAATATAGTACCAAAATTTCAAAGTTCAGCTCAAGAAATAGAAAGCCCTACAATAGTCAAAAAATTGTTTGATATTGAAAGTTTAGCCTCTGCCTCAAAAATTCTAGCCACTCCTTCATGGTTAGAAGAAACAATACAAAGAAAAATAAAAAGAAGAGAGGATAAAATTCTTCCTCAAGATTTAGATTCTTAAATCATTAACGAAACTAACAGTTCGAAGAAAAAAAACAAAGAGGCAAACTAGCTACTCTTCAAAAACACCAGGAAATAGGGTATGTAATAATACAAATTGTAGAACCAAAAGAAGATGACAACTTTTTAGATCTCAATGCAATAGATTTTAATGTCAATCAAATTGACATAGGACCTGCTTTCCATGATCATACAGTTGATATGTGGGAATTCACACATCAAGAAGTAAGAGATAGGTTAGAACAATTGAAAGATGAGAAGAACATCCTCAAATCTACTATCAATCATCTATTTGATTACATCAAAAAAATGCTTGGTCCTATCTCTTCCCAAACATCAAATCAAACAAAAGATATTTTTGATCCAGCTCTTCATTCTAGTGAACAAATTATCAAGCAAATACATGAAGACAAACACATGGCACAAATCACACAAGAATGGATACAATGCCTCAATTCAAGAGGTGTGGGCCTCATCGACTGCCTAGCCAGTTATTACAAAATATATATTCAATACAAAGATGTAATCAAGATAGACTCTCAGTTGCTCAGAGAACAACAAAGAACATATCATACACAAGAAAAAATATTGCAGACATTGATAGATATGGACAGTGAGGAAGCTCTTAATCTAAAAATTATCAAATCAACTAATAGTCCTCTACAAAAGTGGATCTTTTCAATGAACTTCAAAATAAAGATCAACACAAAAGTAGTTGAAGAACTACAAAATCTAATCCAAACACTCAATAATAGCATTACACATATGGAAAAGAACTTTACAGATATGGGCTGCAATTTTTATCAAGCAAATTCTCAAGATACTCTAGATATAGAAATCATGAAGAAAAACTATGAATTACATCTTCAAAGTATCAACATAACAAAGGAAGGAGATATCTACAAATTGACTACAATTGGAGACTTATTAACAACTGTAAAAGAAGACATAGAAAGCATTACTACACAAATCAAGGAAATAAAAAAAAATCATGAATACTACATGGTAAGAAATGACAATATTACCATACCAGAGGAACAAGAAATGCTCGATGTAGTCTCAGCAATACAACAATATAGCAGTCAAAAAAGGCAGCAACAAACACAAGTATAAAGATCATGGGTATCATACAGTTTGTTATTATGTACTTCAAGTTTATATGTAAATTTCAATTTAACTACTGTATTTACTTTTTCATCAAAAATTATGATCATTGTATCAAGTAACATCACATATAAATATCTATTTTGAAGTTATTACAATGACTACTACTTTTCTCGCATTAATGTCTATGATTTTTATACATTGGTTATTGTAGTTATTTTGGTTTCAATTTTGCCTAGCTTCTTCCATAGTAAAGTTTACAGATTCCAAATTATATGCTGCTACAACTTGTAATGCATCATCATCATCTAAAGTACTAGCTTCACATACTATTTGTTGCAATCATGATTGAGTATTCCTACCGCTACATTATCTTTTCATCTTTATCTAGTAACACGAATGCTATTGTGATATTGGAAAAAATAGTTCCTCTTCCTCTATTGGTTAATGCTACTTCTTACAAACCACCTATCTGCCTTAGGATTTTTGCAAACCCAATCTTCAATGCAACTTGATAAGGCAACACAAAAGGAACTCCCTTGTTTCCATATACTCTAAAAAATCTACACACTGGATATAAAATTATATCACCAAATTGTAAACTATGGTAATATCCTTCGCATATTGCTTTGGTCAAATTAAACTAGACACTGCGTATAAAGTATATCACCCAAATTGACAACTATGGTAATATCCTTGACATATTCCTTTGATCTAATTAAACTCAACAATTGGCTAGGAATTATAGGGTTATCTACAAACAATAGTCATGATAAACTTGAAGCAAAATTCCTGTCAAACATAACATAGTTAGCATCAATTATGTCCCAAGACAACTCTGTAATTCATAATTCGAGTAATAAACTTCACAAATTTTCTCTCTCATTATCTCCATTGTGTCCCTCAATTACATCCAGTATATAATTGACATAATGCATTGTACACAAACATGTGCATTAACATTGAACAACAACCAAATGGTTTGTCTAACTTCATATTCTATATTCATATCAGACCTTGCTTAATCAATTCAACAATATAAGGGACAAAATAAAAAATTACTGCAAGATGATGATATAAAATTTGCACCATCATAAACATTACATGAATAGGCAGGTTTCTAACATCATCTTGACCCAAAATATATGATAACGATTTATACAAACCCAGTGCCCTAAAAATAAAAAATATCCAACCAAAAAGAGTTTTTGTGTAATTCCACCAATCATACACAGGGTACCAACTTTACCAAATAAATGACTTATTCATTATTACATAGTTTCCATGTTTCAAAAAGATGTCTAGGTCACTAACCATGACCTAAAGAATGGTACAAAAAATTAGTCATAACAATTCCTCAACCAAATTTTCAAAAAATTTGTTATAAGAACCCCTCGTAACCATAATTAAGATCGTAACCATAACTATGGTTTGTTAAGCTAAGCCTCCTTTAGGTTTAGAGTTCATTATTTGTATGATTGAGAAGCTTTAATTTAACAGTTGTTTGTTTTCTCTCTATAAGAACTTTCTCTTCAATAGAGTAGAGTAGTTGTTTACCCTCTGAGTTTACTATCTTATTTTCTCAAGCTACCTCTAACAATTTCAAATTTAGTCTATGAGATGCATGCAACATAACCACAAAATAATTATTGCAAATGTACAAGTTCTTTCAAATATAAGATGATTCTTTCTAGCATGAAAAGTAAATAAGGTTCAAATACTTGATATACAACCTTTGATTTCTCTTTTAGTCATAAATTATCACTGTGTGTCCAGTCATAACGAAGATAAAAAACTAGATTTTGGGCATGGTTGGAAAAAATTTGTCAATTTATATGGCTTGTAGTTGGGTCAATTTGTTGTGATCAAGTACATGGCTAAGTCTTATTTCAAGGTTCAGATATTTGGAAATATTGAAGTGTGAAAAATAGCAGTATAAAAAATAAATATTGGTTAGATGAGAGATGCCCTTGTACCAAAATGTGTAGTTTGAATCAACCAATGAGCAATAACTTAATGACTGGATTGGAAATCCTGTTTCTCTGGTAAGCAAAGGTCTTGTCCAAAAGCATAGAGTATATTTGATTTGTCAGTTACAAAGATTATTTTAACTTTCAAAGTAAGCATACGACTCCAATTCTTAAGAGGATTGGTATAACAGGAAAGTTTAAGTTTTTTCTGTAGGCCATTCATTCAACAACCCTAGCCATTTTATTTTAATCTTCTCAGAATCTCTTCAAAATTGGGTCTGCTTCTCCTTTGAAATTGGATAATAACAATGTTAATGTTATCAAGATATTGCTCATTGGTTAATTCAAATTGCACATTTTTGTACAAGGGCATCTCTCATCTGACCAAAGTTTATTTTTTGCACTAATATTTTTCACACAACAAATTTTACAAATATTTGAACCTTGAAATAAGACTTACCTATGTACTTGATCACAACAAAATCACCCAATTGGCATAGAAATTAACATATTTTTCCAACCATGCCCAAATTCTAATTTTTTATCTATACCCAATAATTCCACTTCCCATTCTTGCCCATTTCAGCCTTGCAACACCATATGTTCATGTTGCTCTATTATAAACAGTGAAACAAATGAGATATCCCCTGTATTGACGGTTGTCGCAAGATCCCGATGAATACATGTTTGCTTTGCAGATGACCAAGAACCGTCAGATAAAAAGCAAACTGTCAGTCTTTTCCAATAAACATAGTGACTGGGCCCAGTGTATGTACGCCGATAGATCTTCCATGTCAAATGGCTATGATTTAATTAGACAAAATGGTCATATTTTAAAATTCCACACATAAGGTGACGTCTAATGGAAAATTCAGGATATTTTGTATATAATTTTTTCAAAAAATTGTCAACAATTACTCGTATTTTATTTTACAAACATATTCAAATTTAACATATTTAAATTTCGTAAATAATACATACCTAACAAAAAATCTTTAACTCATTTACATGATATAATTTAATTTCAAAATAAAAGTAAAAGAAATTTTCAACTATATTCAAATTAAAAATTAATTTAATAAAAATTTAATCAAATATATTACAATTCAAAAATCATTTAATTATATTCATGATGAAAGGTATTCATTTTTAACTTTTCTTTACTATATATTTATATCTAAATATAGATGCTCAAATTTATTAAATATTATTTTTATCATTCATTGTCAATATACCAAAAACAAAGAAAAAATTTAAATTATAAAATTCAAATAAATGTTTAAACCAATTTTCTCTATTCTTATAAACGCAAAAATCATTAACCTTTTCATTAAATAGATAATCAATGATATAATTATTTTCATTCCAAAGATATCTTATATTTAAATTTCATGTTCTTTTATATGATTCTTCAGATTATTTATATAACAACAAATTATTAAATTATTAAAACAAAATTACAATTACTATTATGCAAATTTCAACAATTAAAATTTAAAATTTAATCAATAACAAAAACATAATAAAATAAAAAAAATCTATATAATAAATATTCAATCATATTATATTTTTTCATAGCAAATTAAATTAACACAAATTAAATCTAACAAAAAAAAAATACTAACCACATTTCAAACAATGTTTACGAAAATTAAATAAAGGTTAAATTGTAATTATTACTTTAACTAATACTCTTCCAAATATTATATAGAATCATTAACACATTAAATACCAAATAGAGCCTGAATCTCTATTTGCTGTTTTGGAATAGGACTGGTAGTTAGAAAATGATTTTTACCATAATGTGATTAGTACAAAGCTAGAAAAGAAATTACATTTATTAAAATGAATTTTATTTTATCTAGAATGAAATTATAAATGTTTGGTACAACATATCAGAAAACTGCATGCAATTGTATATAGTTTTTGTAAAAAATAAAAATATATATATTATAACATATATATATATATATATATATATATATATATATATATATATATATATATATATATATATATGTATATATATATATATGTATATATATATATATGTATATATATATATATATATATATATATATATGTATATATATATATATATATATGTATATATACATACATATATGTATATATACATACATATATGTATATGTATATGTATATATGTATATACATATATACATATACATATACATATACATATATATATACATATATATATGTATATGTATATGTATATGTATATGTATATGTATATGTATATATGTATATACATATACATATACATATACATATACATATGTGTGTGTGTGTGTGTGTATATATATATATATTACATATTACATATTTTATAATATATAATACTTAATGGAGGAGTTTGGCGGCTGCAACAGGGGCCTACATATATGTGCACACATTATCCCACATTTGCCAACCATCGTCGGTTCAAAGTATTTAAAAACCACACCACTCAAGATAAAGATAAAGAAATGAGAAAGGAACAGAATGAGAGAGCCAACCAGATTTGTGTGACGTGGAAGGTGGGTCCCACACGCAAGAAACATTAATTTTAACAGTATGCAGTGTGCAGGTTTCGTACATTAAGATGCGTGCATGAGAATCTGACGGTGGTTGTCTTTTTGCAATGAGACAAGTTGTCTAGTGTGATCATGCGATAGAGCGACATGTGGCAAGCTTATAACATGGTAGTAAGGTTGTAGGCTGGTATTGACAACAAACCAGGTAATGACACATGGCATGAAATGATGACTGCGTGACATGATGGATAGTCAGATGGTCTTGATATACATGCCCAGAGATCAACGATAGATTGACACGTGGCATCCTGGTGACATGTCAAAGGAGATACAGGCAGATGCCCGTGTGGAGATGATGTAGCACAACACTCTCTGTTAACAATAAATTCAATCACAAGATAAATAAAATAGATTTGAAACCTTCAATATTTTTCCATTCATCACTGACTGCATCTACAATTTGCTACAAACTCTTAAGTAACCAAAAAACCTAGAAAATCAAGAAATCTGAAAATTACCCTTTTTGGTAGTTTTTCCCATAATTGTTTTTTTACCATTTTTGGTAATTTTTGAAACAACACCTAAAAAGATGAGTTTTTCCCTAAACATGCCCTCGACTAAGTTAGAATGAATTGCCAACTAATATCTGAGATTTAGAAACATAAATTCGGATTTATTACAAAATAGAACTTTCTAAAAACTAGAGAAAAAATACTAAAAGCTGATTTCGGAGCCCTAGATAAAACTTTCAGCTCCCAAAAATATGCTAAAATGGACCCCAATCAATCTGAGATCATTGGAAAAACAAATGCCACCTCCTGAGGCACGCACCCGAAAAATTTCAGCAAAAACCCAGACTTGAGTCAAAAGTTATGACATTCGAAAGTTTTTGTATTAGTTTATGACCTATGGAAGGTCCTGCATTAGGAGACTACACTGAATCAAAACCTCTCGAGAATAAAAAATTAACAATTTTGGATTTACTAGTCAGTAACAACTAAATCTGATAATCCAAAACATACCATTGAATTAAAATATTTGAAATCAAAATATATTTCATACAATTCAAAACGTCGAATGGTTGTCATTAAATCAGAGGAAACAGTCCCACTTGACACAAATGCTAAATTGACCCTTGCATCGACGGTGCTCGCAAGATCACAATGAATAGAACTTCGCATTGAGAATATGCGACAACCGTTGGATTGAAAAAAGATTCACTACTTTGATCAACAATGAAACCTTAGTTAAGTAAACAATTTTGGATTAACTAGCTTATTTATTCTAAATCCGATAATCGCAAACACAGAAACATAAGGGTTGCGAATAGCTGGATTGTGAGGTGGTCTATCAGACAAGTATTTAATTCATATTTTGTTATTTTAAGTTTAATTTTTAACATGATAAAAATTTGATAATAAAAAATTATACAAATAATATTCAATAATGATACATTAATTGTATATTATTATTAAATATGTATATTATTCTAATAAATATAGAATATTGTAAACAATATATATTATAATATATTAATTATCTATTATACTATATAAATAATATTAATATTAATTATACTTAGTTGATATTTAGAAGTCTTTATATATTAATTTTATTTGTAATTTACACAAATATATTAAATATTAATCATATAATTTTATATTTATATTTAATTAGTTTATAATAATAGATTTAATAACTAATTTCGCTTATTTACAATCACTCAAATAAATTTGACAAACTAACTTCTCTTCATTTTTCAATAATTTAATTTTAAAAGAATTTACAAATATTATTGATGCACCGTAGGTCATAAACTAATACATAAACCTCCAGAAGTTTCTGTATTAGTTTATGACCTACAAAAGGTCTTGTATCAATAATAATAATAATTATATATTAAAATATATTTATTTTAAAATAAAAGGAAAATAGGAATTGTTAGTGAAAGCGGTAGAAGTGGAGTTGAAGAAAGGATTAAAAGTGAAAATACGAATGAGAGGAATGAAAAGTAAACTTGGAGTGATGCAAAAGATTTGGGGAAGAAACAAAATTATAAAAATTGAGAAAAATCGATTCAAAATATATAAAGAGAGATAATTAAGAAAAGAAATGAGAGAAGGGTAGTAGAGAAAAGTGAGGTTGGGAGAGAAAAACAGACTTTCTAAAAGGAAGCATTACTTCAGATCTCTATTCTTCATCAATTTCATACTTTCATTTGCTGTCAATAAATTTTCAGTGTGTTCTTAGTAATCTGGATTATAGTTTTTATTGAAAAGTAAATAAATTACATATGCCTATAAGTTGTCCGTTTGGAATAGTGAAATCGGTGTATCATGCAGTTTTGTAATTGTGAATTCAATACAAGCTATTGGATAAAGTTCTTCTAGCAAGGGATTATAGTCACCCCTTTTAATAAAACCCTCCTTACCTCTATTAGATATAGATTATTTATATATTTATATTAGATATTATTTTTAGTATGAAATATTATATTAGTTATTATGTTTATGTTTATATTTATATTGCATGTTTTATAATTTATAAATAATATATTATAAATTATACATATTAGTTATTATATTTATGTTTAATTTAATTTTTTTTTTATGATATGTTATATTTTAAAATTAATTAATTAAAATATATATTTTCAAAAATACTCTCTAGAAACACTCTTTTGATTGAAGTTCTTTGAATCAAAATAGTAAAATTTTATTATCTTAGTATTACAATGTTTAATATTTATTTGAGTTTATTTGATTTTTAATAAAAGTAAAATTCATTGATGATGCAATATTTATTTTGTGAATGCATAAATATATATTTTAAAGAAAAATATAATGAATGTTAGTAGTAGCATCTTTTATTCGAGGACATATTTTAGACTTTTATGGTAAAATGGGTGGTAAAACCATAATACTTATAATAATAATTACATTAAAAATGAAAAGCTAAAATAACACTGGTTGTTAAAAAAAATTAAACAATAGGGATTCGTTAAAATAAAGTGGTTTAGTTAACATTATTAATGAATCATTATTTTGTTCGAGTAAGCGGGTCTGGCAGGACGAACATGCAATAGCAAGGAAAGGATGATGACTGGGTGTTAAAAACAATGCAATCTTTTCCATCAAAATTTTACCCCTAAATTTAGAGAAGAAATTTATTATTTCAAATAGGTAATAGGATGACAATTATTTATTTTTCATATTAAAATGTCTCATTTTTTGTGGATCATGGAATTTTGGCCTCCATAGCTTTTTGCTTCTCTCCTTCTATGATAGGTTTTCATGCAGATAATTGTTGAGAGCTGTAGGGTTGATTTTCTCATCAACTCCAATATGATATTAGAGCTTCAGATCTGCATGCCCCTGTTATTTTCATGAAAGATTTGACCTTGTTCTTTAGATCTGTGTTTTTTTAGAGTTTTTTATTAGATTTGGGGGAGCTTCTTTTCTGAATATTTTAAGCTCAAACAGACCTTATGGTTGATCTCAAAGCACCTACAAACCCTTATTTTCATATAATATTTATCTATTTTGAACAAATTTGACCTCTGAGGGAAAAAAACAATTTTCCCTAAGGTCGTACAATCCTGGGCATGCTTTCCAAGGATGTGAAAGGTAAAAATTTAAATGCTTTTTAAAATCGCTTTGTGCTGTAAAAAATGCACTACCACAGCCATGCGGCAGGCACCGAAGCTACACCAAGCGACCACCACAATCGGATGTAGTGGTAACTGCCAATGTCCCCTGTCGCCCAACCCCCTACCTTCCACTAAGTCACCACTCGCGCGCCACTAGGGAGTCATTGGGATTTTGCTGGAAACCAACTGTTTTAACAATGCATTGATAAAGAGTGATCGACATTTATCCTATACCTATGAGTGGTCAACCTTTGTTTATAATTTGTATACTTCATAATTTAAACATTTAATAAACAAACAATAGTAAGAACTTATCATTTTTAACAACACTTAATATGCAACAAATACCACAAAATAATATTAATACAAAGATGACTGGAAATGCGAAGATGATCAATAGAAGACAAATTCCACATAGGGAAAATAGGATTTGAAAACAAAAAATAATTAACAAACTACAAATGAGTTTAAAAGAAATGTGGCTTTGCATAAATAAACCACCCATATTTGGGTTATTATCACAATCAAAAGTATAACCAAACAAGGGTAAATATTCAATGGTACATTTTTCAGTTGGACTTGTTTATCCAACACACAAATAAAATACATAAGGGTTAATGCAATCGAATCCTTAAAACAACAATAGAAGGGCTATTATTGAACTTTTTGTCTTGCAATAACCGGAAAGTCAAAAATTAGATTGCACAATATGGACGAGTATGACATTTTGGGAGCATGACAACCCAAAATGATTAAGGCACTACCAAATAATAAAATTAACAGTAATTTCAAAAGAGTCAATTTAAGGAAATCATTAATTTGGACTAGCGCAATGGAAAAGTCAAAGACAGTGAGATTGACTCAACATTCCCAATTAATTTTGACCATGAATGCTTTAATATTCACAAAATCCTAATATTTTTTGTACTCTTTCTTTTTTTTTCATATGTGGTCTCAACATGAGTGGCTTAGATTTTCAGAGATATAGTAGACTTTTTTAACTTTCTTTGAATATCTTCGATTAGTCAGTGGCTATGTTTAATGTTAGACATTGGATTATCATGTTTTATAAAAGATAAAAACATTAGATTAGTATTTTATGGGTATCATTATTATGGATTATAGATTATGCATCGTACTTATATATGTTATGAATTATCAAATATGAATTATAATGAGTTAATGGGGCAATTTGACTATTCATTTATGGATTGTGATATTCACGTAGACTAAAGAATAATTGAGTGTTAAGAATTGTAGATAAAATTTGAAGGCAATAATGAAGATTAAGTAGAAGAGGTTAGCATATTCACAATGATAAAAATTATAGAATCTTATCATACATTCACACAGTTAATTTATTTTCATAGATGATCTACTTTCAAGCTCGTTTTGATTCATTTTTTACCATGTATGTATACTTGCATTCTTAAATGTGTGTAAGTACTTGTTTGAAATTACTTCTTTTATGTTGTTTCATTCGTTTAATTATTGTAGTAAATTTCATGGTTTAATTTAATTGTTGATGAATTAGAAATTTAAAAAAATTAACTATGTTATACTTACAACCCTGATTTTCAATACTAAACCTATTTCTCATTTAAATTGAATTAAAATAGTTCTAAATTCAATGGTTAGATTTCGTCAAGAAAATTTTAGAATTTTTAATATGTATTTTTTCTTATTAAATAGTGGTTAAAAAAATAGAATTGTTAGAAATATCATTTATAACTACCAATTACTAATTAAATATAACTTAAATGAAAATTATTTTTACAACTCAAAATGAAAACTAAATTAATACATATGCATATTAGCTTAGCGATAAGAGCCAAGATTACTACATCTTTGGTTCTTGTTTAATTTCATTTGCTCTCAAGTAATCTGGATTATAGTTTCTATTGAAAAGTAAATAAATTACATATCCCTATAAGTTGTCTGTTTGGAATAGTGAAATGGGTGTATCATGTAGTTTTGTAATTGTGAATTCAATATAAGCCATTGGACAAAGTTTTTCTAGCAAGGGATTATAGTCAACCCTTTTTAAAATATGCTCCATACATATATTAGATAAAGATTATTTATATATTTATATTAGATATTATTTTTTTATATAGAATATGTTTTTGATCAATTTTTAAATATGGAATATTATATTAGCTATTATGTTTATGTTTAGATTTATATTTATATTGCGTATTTTATAATTTATAAATAATATATTATATTTAAATTATACTATACATAATATTTATCATATTTATATTTAAAAATATTATTTTTCCATGATATTTCTTTTTCTAAAATTAATTAATTAGAAAATATATTTTTAAAAACACATTCTAAATTGAAGTTCTTTGAATCAAAATAATAAAATTTCATTTTACAAGTAGTATTGTAATGTTTAATATTTGTTTGAGTTTATTTTATTTTTAATAAGAATTTTTATTTAAAAATTTATTATAATATTTTTTAAAAGAACAATAAACAGGATTTGATTAATAGAATTTTTAAATTAATAGTATTTTTATTGTAAAGTGAATATGGTTATTAATGCACACACTTAAATTTATTTAAAAATAGTTATTAAAATAAATTTTATTTTCAATATGTTTTAAATTTACTTTCTTTTATCAAAAAAGTATTAATTGCTATTTTAAAATATTCATCTCAAATTGAATTTATTACTATTTTATTAAAAACAAATATATCAATAGTTATATATGAATTTATAACCAAAAAAAAATTGGTAAAAAGGGTGTAAATTATTGATTGACAAATAAAGTTTCAGATAAAATTAAAGGGCACGGGCATTAGGCCCTTTCTCTTTCTAATGGGACTACGTGCTAGATTCTGAATGGGTCGACGATGTCATTTATTTCAATGTTTCGTTGAACAAGTGCAACTGCATATTTTACCTAGGGGGACACTTAGTTTTTTCCCCAAACTTTACTTATATATTATTAAGTTAGTTTTTTAACAAACTCTACTTATATATTATTAAGTTAGTTTTTTAACAAACTCTACTTATATATTATTAAGTTTTAGTTGGCTATTTTTCCACTACCAGGCATTAGGTGTCAGTGGGTTTTAGCTCTTATGGAATGACGATACTAAATTGCAATAAAAACAGTTGTTGATGCAACTCATAAGAAACCTCTTGAAATGCAATATTTATTATATGCATGCATAAATATAATGAATGGTGGCAGTAGCATCTTTTATTTGAGGATTTTACCGGTAGTATGTTGAAAATTGAGGGTACGTAGCTGTAACCCTATTGGCTTTGTTCAATAATCCCCATGAATAGATTTTACACTGTTAGGATAAAATAGGTGGTAAAATCATAATATTTATAATAATAATTACATTAAAAATGAAAATATAAAATAATGTTAAAAATATTGAATAATAAGGAAGCATTAAAATAAAAAAATTTAGTTAACATTGTTAATTAATCATTATTTTGTTCAAGTAAGGGGGTCTGGCATGATGAACATGCAATGACAGAAAAGGACGAGGACTGGGTTTTACAAACAATGCATTCTTTTTCATCAAAATTTTAATCCTAAATTTAGAGAAACAATTTATTGTTTCAAATAGGTAATAAGATGATAATAATATAATATTAATAATAATCATTAGAAGATACTATACTATGATGATAATATTATAATAATATATTATTAAAAAAAATAATTTTATAATGATAAAGATAAACTAGATTTTATAAGAATATATAATCATAAAAATAATAGTAATGTAAATTGATAAAAATAAAATGACCCATACTATAATGTAATACAATAATATTTTCAAGCATTAGATTTAAATATGATATTCTAGATCTCTTTCACATAGATTTTTCTAAATAAATGTATTAATTCTAAGCTTTTAAATTTGATAAAATGAATAAAATTTAAATAATAAAAATATATATTCTTCAATTCAATAAATTATGAAAAAAATAAAAATTGTTATACCTGTCAAAATTGAACTTTTCCATTCAATTGAAAGATGAAGAATATGTTTATTTTTCCCTAAGAAATTTATAATGATTAGTTATATCTGAATAACACTCGTAGATTCCATTCAGACACTAGAATATAATATACACTGATAAATTAATAAAATTTGAATAAATGTCTATTCTAAATAACTATATTTGGCATTCATGCCAAAACAAATAGCATTGAAAATAGCCGAAATGATTGATAAATCATTTTGACTCAGAAAAATAAGTGAAATACTAGTGTGTGCACACAACCAATCAAGTGTCCATCGTGCTATTCTTAGAACTTGAACCATTTAAGAAATTTAAAAAAAAAGGAAATTCCAACAACAACTAGAGAAACTGAAGTCCAAAGCTTCACAACTGATGAGGATTTTGCAGCCTTAACTTCCATGAAAGACTCTATATCAAAAAATTTCTTCCAATTTTTCTAAACACCAACAACATGACTCATTCCCACAATTGCTCCTACTGATTTGTACTCCTTTTCAACTTCAAACAATATTGAGGCCATAATCAAATCCCTCTCATAAAGGAGTGTTTCTCCCAAACTTGGGAAATCCATTTCTGCGAATTGCTTATGATTTCCAATATGTAAATCAAATTATTTGACAGCATGGAAGAAGGTTCTTGTCTATTTCGGTTAGCTCTCAGATAGTATTTTAGTATTCATAATGAACTATGTATTCATGTAGCTTGTAACTGTATTTTAGCTTAGTTTTCTTCAGTTTTTGATCACATGTGAATAAAACAAAATTTGTAGATGCTTTTTAGAAAGTCAAAGTTCATTTATGTTTAAAATTTGATGCAAGTACATGATGCAGTTAATAGTTAGTAAGACTAGAAATCAGTCTTGATAAATTACTACTTCTAAATAAACTCTGCTTCATGCATCTGATGTATTATAGTCAAGTTTGCTTAAATAAATAAATTCGTCATGCATCAGATTGGATTCATCTTAATCGGTGAAAAATGTTCTTTAACAAAGATTAAAAATAATGCATTTATCATATTCTTGTAATGTAATGTTATTAGAAATGTTTCATTTATCTTAATACAATTTTCTCTTAATTTGAATCCTATTTTAGTACACAGAATGTTTTATATTTGTATCTATATTATAATTTTCCTTAATACATTTTAAAAAATTTCTAGTATTCTATTATTTATATTTAAATTTTAATCTTCTTATCACTATATCAAAAATTGAAATTTATAATATATATATATTTTACTGATTCTAGAGGTCTAATAGGGTAAAAGTACAAAGCTGTGTCACACTTTTATAAAGGAAAAGGTCAACAACACACAAATTTTTTAACTTTAATGATATTAAAATAGCATTTATGTTTAGAATTTAGAGATGATGTAAATTAATGAATTGTGTAAAAGTCGATGAAGTTTATGTCTATAATTTTTTCAATTTTTTTTGAACAAGAATTCACAAAGTTTTTTAATTTTTGAAGTCCATTTTTTACTTGCTGAAAAATGAGGGTCTTGTTCCCACCCAAAAAGTATATGCAAATAATCTTTTTTTCCTTTGATTTCAAAATATGTTATAGATGAAATGTATAGCTAGTGTAAAAAAGAAGAAAATTTAATTTTCAATATATATTTTTTTCATCATAGCTACTCAAAGCCAAACATACCTGAAATCGACAGTTTTCATCTCCCACCAAATTTCCCCCACCAAATCTACACCATTCAGAAAAAAAAATACACATTCTTGAAGAGAACTCTCTCCTCTAGTGTTAAATATAAAATTTCAATTTTTTTGATAAGCTTTACTATTTTTTTTCTATTTTTGAAGCAGTTTGGTTCTCGAATGTTAAATACCTACTTGCAGTATTTTGAAATTATAATATATTAGATCTAATTAAAATACTATAAAAATTATATGATGATAATCTTGACTCTATGCTCCAAAAAGGGTATATTTATATTTGTAAAAAAATATCATTAAAACGAGGAGTTATTGAAACACCGCTTTTCTGAAATAATTTTATTTCTTTAGTAATTGGTATAAAACATGCATTTAATAGATATTTTCAATTGGAAAAGTTGAAGCACTTATCTAACTTAGCTAGAATGAATCTAGGTAGATCATATGCTTAACAAAAAATAATTTTAGTTAGAAATACTCAAATTCAGCTGTGCTGATAAGTTAGCCTGAAACGTGACACAACTTTGTGCTTTTACACAATAATTATTTTAAAATGATATTTATTGTATAGTGTACTTACAAAATAATGATTACTTTTTATATTTTATATTTAATATTTGTATATCTATCGAAAACTTATTATATGGTATTGTTTTAAAAAATAGTGTTTGCATATTATTATTAAAATTTCTTATTCTTGGATCAGACAATATTAGATATATATCTAATTGAAAAGAACGAACTTTAAGTTAAAGATAAAGAATTTTTGTAAACACACACTTAGCATTCAATAATTCCCTTCAAATTTTAATTTTAGAATGCTTGTTGACATTTCTAATATAATAACATAGAAAATAACAACTACATGTAATTATAGTTAAATATTACATTTATGATAATAATATATTATCAAATTATTAATTAAATTATATTTTTTAACATATAATTATAGTAATTTGTTATAATTTAAAATATAATTATTAGATAAATCATTAATAAAATATATTGCTCGTTCATGGGTTCCCTAGGGCTAATCCTACCACATGCCTCCAATTAGAAGTGGAATGGGAAAAATTGTATGTAAGATGGGTTAAAATCTGTGATTACTACCCCAACCATTATAGTTTAGCATGATTTTTGAGATAGACTCTTCGGTTGATATATTCATTTTTGAGACACTTGGACATATGTTATTATTATAAGGATTGATGAATCCTATGATATGTATATTATGCATTTGGATTATGTTGATTTAAATATTTATATCATGCTTTATAATTGATCAAGATCCAAGTTTAAGAGTGTAAGAATTTGCAAATAGCAAATATTGAACCAAGGATCTAGAGATTTAAGAAAAGCACAAGAGAGAAAATATAAAGGCAAAGATGGATTGAATAGATCCAATGAATTGCTCAATGCTCAATGAGTTGATGAATGTCCAATGATGAAATGATTACATAATAGGCCTCCTTATATAGGAAAGGCAATAAGAGAGATGATAAGGAGCTGATAAGCTATCACCTATGCTAGGTGTAATCACATGTCCACCAAATGTGGATCATCCTCCAATATGCAATAAAGTATGTGCATTGGATTAGGATGATAATGTGATAAGAGCATGAAAGGTGGATCTCACACACAATGAGGTATGTGAAGACAACTATCACACTAAAAGTGGAATTTCTCTTACACCATGTGCTTAATAGATGTGCACACTCCTAGGTGTCTCAATCACTAACTACTATGCAATGCATTAACCTAAGTAAGATTAAGTAAAGTGTAATTAGGAATAATTAATTACACCAACACCCCCCCTTAAGTGCAACTTAGGGGAATGCACTTAAACTCACAATGCAAGATGGGTCCCGGCTACTAGGCCATGTTAGGTACCCATGTACAAAATACATGAAATGCATAACTCTCATAAAGTGGAGAAAGAGGGAAAACCTCATGGGAAAAACCCTCCCCCAAAAAGAAAGAAGAAAACAAGATGCATGGATGGAGTGCTCAAGACCCTCCAAGAACTACATACATCATGTATATACAAAGAAGTATTCCCCCCATAAGAAGGATAGTTGGAGACATGATATCCCCCCCATAATGTAGAAGCTCCCATGTTGATGAAGAGTACCTGCAAACAATAATTATGCCAATGCTTACAAGAAACATGTCTCCCCTTGGGAAGAAATATATACATCAAATGATGAAGAAGCCAATCCTTGTGCAAATGGAATGAGGAAGAAGATGAAGGTCTCCATGTATGAATCTCTGAAGACTAATTAGGAATCTCCAAGCTCAAAGAATCTATCACCTCATGTGACAAATCAAGTGAAGAAGGAGAAGAATCAAGTACACCAATCTCCAAAGAAGGTGAAGAAGTGTCCCCATCTATGATGAAATTGTCATCAAGGGAAAGAGAAACTCCCTCATGTATTTCTTCCAAATCTGCATCATGAGAATCAAAAAATGTTGAAGATGCATCCAAGTAGTCATCACACTCTGCAAGATCTAAAACACTATGATCATCCTGCTGAATAGTAGAGCCCATGTCTGAAGAAGCAGGAGGTTGAGGAGTAGGAAGATCAACACTTGTGTCAACAGCAAAATGATTCAAGTGCCCAAAGTTCTCCTCATAATTATCCCTTGGCAAAGGGATGGGTACATCATGAATATCATCATCATTATCAACAAAAGTGGAAAAAGAATACAAGTGGGATGTATGATCAACAACTCCCATAGCTATGACATCTCTAGTCTCCATGTCCCTAATGTAGACATAATCAGGAGTGAACTCAAAAATTTTACCTTGTGCCCCATGTGTAATTTGGTAAATAGAAAGAAGATTAGTGGTCAAGGATGGTACACAAAGAACATCATTAAATGTCCCTTCTCCCATAGGAATAGAACCTTTTCCACAAACTCTCATGAATGTGTTGTTACCCATCAAAAATATTAGGAGAATTACAAGGCTCAATAGAAGAAAACATATCCATAGATGATGCCATATGATGTGATGCACCTGAATCAAGAAGCCATTTACCTTTCTTAGGATGTGTGGAAGCCATGAGTGCTTGTCCTTTACCTTTATCTTTGGATGATGATGGAGATGTAGAAGCTGCCAAATGTGTAGAAGGAGGAGCAGACACTGATGAGGGAAACTTAATGTTGTGTTTCTGAATAATGTGAGTTAGCTCATCAATCTTCTTTTGAAAACACTTATGCTCATCATGTCCTAACTTTTGAAAATATGCACATTTATCTCTCTTTCTTCTAGATGATTTCTCTCTTAAAAAGGACTTGGATTCAGTACTTTTTGGTGAAGAAGATTCATTATCTTTGTCATGAGGCTTAGGATCCTTATTGTGTTTCTTTCCTTTTCCATTAGAAGCCTTTGAAGTAGACTCACTTGCAATCAATGCTTGATGTGTGGAAGGCTTCAATTGACCCATGTGTGCTAAGTTTGCTTGTTCCCTTGTGAGCTACGCTGCAAATTCATCAAGAGAGGCCAATTTGTATGCACTACCAAGAGCATCCATAGTAGCATAGAATGTAGAAACAAAGATAGAATATTCGGGACCAAGCTTGGAAAGAATAGAAAAGATCAATTGTTCATCCCCTTTAACAATGCCACATGAAGAAAGCTCCAATCTAATAGTATTGAACTTAGAGAAAAAATCTTGAATATTGTCAAAATCCCTAGGATTAAGACCTATGAGATCATTCTCTAATCTGAATTTTCTCATTCTATTAGGTTTACCAAAGAGTCCTTCCAATGTGACCCAAGCATCATGAGGATTTGTGCAAGATTCAATATGAAAGAGCATGTTGTGAGAGATGGATGATCTAAGAGAGCCAAGTGCTTTATCCCTTTGATCAAACCATTTTTGCCTTTCTACAACACCTGTTTGAGGTTCTTGATCTTGCCCAAGAGTCATTCTAAGCAATCCAAGACTCAACAAATCATCACTTAAAGATACTTTCCATTCATGGTAGTTATATGGAGTGAGGATTTTAACCTTTGAATTGTCTATATTAACACCAAATAATGACTAATAACTTCTGATAACTTCTTCAAATGACTAATGCAAATCAGAAAACTGAAATCCAAGGATTAACCAAGTGCAAATATAGCCCCAAAATGACTTATTTCTGAAAGTGATATGTCTATCTAAAATCACTCAAATCTAATTATAGATCTAGAAAGTAGACAAAAAATCATGCACTTTCAAAAAAAATTTCACCTCAAAATGTTACCGTATGTGCCCAAACAAAGCCCTAGAAGTTGCAGAAATCAGGAACAAATAGGAACAGTCAACAAAATCTGTAATTTCTAAAAAATGTGGCCACCAAAACACTAAAATAATACCACCACTAGATTCTTGATGAAATTTTACCCAATTTCAAAAAAATTGCTCGAAAAAATGAGCAAAAATGAGCAAGTTATAGCCTTCTGAAGTTGGTCTGTCAAAATGAAAACTCCAATGGTGAACCCTAGGAAATTTGCAAACTTGGCTGACATTAGCTAACCGCTATGTTAAATTTGATGGTCTGACAATTGTCAAAGAAAGCCAATTTTTCCCTGGTTTGACAGCTAGATGGCTGTCAAATTTAGGCCAACATAATTGATGACATCAGCAAAAAAGAGGGCCCTTGCTGACGTGGTGGCTAAGTTGGCATCCATACCATATAGATGGTACATGTGGCGGACGTGCCAGTGACTTGGCAATGGCATTCTGATGTGTCAGAGTCAGTTTGTCTGGTGACGTGTCATGTCCTTGTTAGTCCGCGTGTCTGACTGGGTAGTGACTGGGCGCCCACGTGGCGAGGATCTGCGAATGTGGGAGTGTCACGTGGTGTGCTTCAATTGGTGCAGGGTTTGTAGGCGTGGGCCAAAATGGGCCATCGCGTGTCCCCCATGGCAGGTGATGGGGCCGCTCCGTGGTGGCTATCATGGCAGGAGCGGTGGTCTTTGGAGGAGCGGCGGTGGCTGCTTTAGTCTGCAGAGGTGCTCAATGGAGGAGCACAGAGGCCGATGGCAGGATCTCCCACTGCTGGTGGTGGATCTAGTACACGCGGGGCTGCTGAGGACAAGAGGTGGCTGCTTCGGCGGTGGAGGGGCAGTGGTTGCTGCTGTTGGGGGAGCGGTGGTGTGGGAAATTAATCCCACATGCGCCGTGTTAAGGGTATATAAACCCTTTTTATATGCAAGGCCGCAAGACTTAAAATAAAGAAGAAACCCACGATCAAATTTGGCTTGGGCGCTGGGTTCGCTGCTTAGCTTGTGTGCCAGTTACTGCTGTCGCTATGATGTAATGGTGACACAGTAATGCCGAGAATATTCTCTGTCTATGGGGCCATACCAACCCCACTATTTTATAGAAAAATGACCAGAAAAAAATTTTGAAAATACAAAATAAAAAAAATATTTTTTTAAAAAATAAAATCATACTAAGAGGGCAGACCGGGCTGTACGGTCCGATTTGCAAAATTTTTTTGCCTCAAATTTGACTTTCATCGAATATGGGTGAGTTTATAGTCGATTTTAACTGAAACAGCCTCCCAGACACAATGGTGAAGTCAGATTTGCTCCAAGACACCTCTATCACACACGGGTTGCTAGATCTGAGATTTGGACCTTCAAAGCTTGCATCGAGATCTCTTCAAATCGGCTGATCTAAAATGCTCCAATGGCTCTGATACCATGTAAGAATTTGCAGATAACAAATATTGAACCAAGGATCTAGAGATTTAAGAAAAACACAAGAGATAAAATATGAATGCAAAGATGGATTGAATAGATCTAATGAATTGCTCAATGCTCAATGAGTTGATGAATGCCCAATGATGAAATGATTACATAATAGGCCTCCTTATATAGGAAAGGCAATAAGAGAGAATGATAAGGAGCTAATAAGCTATCACCTATGCTAGGTGTAATCACATGTCCACCAAATGTGGATCATCCTCCAATATGCAATAAAGTATGTGCATTGGATTAGGATGATAATGTGATAAGAGCACGAAAGGTGGATCTCACACACAATGAGGTATGTGAAGACAACTATCACACCAAAAGTGAAATTTCTCTTACACCATGTGCTTAATAGATGTGTACACTCCTAGGTGTCTCAATCACTAACTACTATGCAATGCATTAACCTAAGTAAGATTAAGTAAAGTGTAATTAGGAATAATTAATTACACCAACAAAGAGTTTGAGGAAATTGGGAAACCATCTTCTCAACTCCATTTAGTCTTCAAACCTCATTTATGAGGGGAGGAAGATATTTGGAGAAGTTATGGTGAAGGTAGCCTTGCATTTATGGTTGTGGTTAGTGGTGGAGTTAGGGAGCCTATTAGAGGGAGTTTCAGGAAACTTCCTAGGTTGATCACCTATTCTCTACCCTTAGAGACAAGTACTAGTTTGGAAGGACTTGGAAAAAGGATAAAAGGATAAAGCTCTTCTCAAAATTTCATAACCTTAAGCTTTGGATATAGGTTGGTTCACAAACTCATGATTTTTATATTTTTGTAGTATGGAAAGCTTCTATATGCTCTCATGGAGGGCATATGGTATTCTTATGCGTTGTATACTATTTAGTTTGTGTTATCTTCTAGTAATTGGTTTGATTTGTTATTTTAAGGGAGTTTTCAAGGCACACTCACCCTTGGGAGGGTAGAGTAACCTTTGAGGGTGAAAGGATTAAGTGACAACTATATTAGTGTAGAGTCTCCCCATGTGTAGGAAGGATAAACATGTATGCCTTGTACTCCATGATACCAAGTTTTTCTTATGGGCAGCTAGGGGCTATGAGGAGTGTTCTTGGCTTGAAGTCATGGTTTTGTTGTTAAGATGGTTTTGGGGAGGATTTTGAAATAAGCCCATCTGTGGCCTTTGTATCTTTCATTTCAACTTGGTTTCTCCTAACGGGTATGGTCCACTTTCACCCTTTGTTTATGGATTTTTGAAAGCCTATGTGCTAGCCTTGAGATTGGGAGTTTTGGTGTGTTCTTTCTTATCATAAGTTATTTTGAGTATGTTTCTGATGTTATCTTTTTTCTCTTTGTTCCTATAGCTCGGGGATGACCATGTAATCGTCTAGGTTGAGAGGTGAGCCTCCATGGTTAAAACAAGATTTCTCGCAAGTGCATAGCTTGGATTTGAAGGAGCCATGGATGTTTTGTCTTAAGGGTCTTCCTATTTTATATATTTGGGAATTCCTAACCTTGTGGCTCATGTAAATCTTCAAGGATGTAAAAGAATCTTGTTATTTATTTTCAAGATATTTAAACTATGTAAATTTATCTCTGTATATGAATATTATAGAATGTATTATTTTCAAATTCCTACATACTTGAAAAAAAATCATATTTGCTAAGTTGTT